>CM074865.1:45982500-47232500 GCA_037501455.1 Lantana camara
TACCCCAACCTTGGCCCCACAACCCACCAAAACTCAGCATAACCATCTCTCCCTCTCCCATTCTCGGTATACACAAGGAAGAAAGGAAAAGGTGCAGCAATTTTGGAGCTAAACCCTTCAAACCCGTCACTATTCACACCAAGGAGAATTTGAGCTCTAAACTCCATTTTCTTCCATCTTCTTCAAGAGGTAAGTTAGTATTTGATATGTACATGATATTATGAGCATTTTGAGCTATTGAATCCATGCTTTGAGTGTAACAGCCCGAAAACCCGCCTGTCGATATTGTCCGCTTTGGTGGGCTAAGCGACACCACCCTCACGGTTTTGTTTCTCCCGGTGGAATTTAAGCCCGAAGACGCCCACCCAGGAAAAGGCCTCAACAGGGAAGAGGTATCCACCCCCTTATAAGGAAGGATTCGTTCTCCTCTTCTTCCGATGTGGGATAAGCACTTTGAGCTTTATAGTCCACCCCCCCCCCCCCCCATAAGGGCCCAGCGTCCTCGCTGGCACACCGGACTGGGTCCATATCAGACATACCCTCAAGGGGTTGCGAACCCACAAGAGTCCTCCCCGGCTGTACACCGAAGGCTCGAGATATCACGCCTCCCCTATCTCCCTGAGTCGCGCGATGATATCTCAAATGGAACTACGCACAGGTATATCCCCGACGGCCCTAACCGTCCCGGGGGCTCCTTACCCATAGCTCCTCGGATCCACATACATACATATATACAGATGCCAATATTTCATGGCCAACTCGCTACAGAACCTTAATATAACATAACTTTTCAAAACAGCTTACATATGCTTTCATATCTAATTTTTCCCAAAACAGAGCTAATTCACAAGGTCATAAACATATTGTATCCAACACATACGTATTTATAATAGATATACTCGCATGCAAGGGTTGAAATCAGCATATTAAGGCCATAGGTCACATAACTATACGAAATCCTAAACCTCACCTCGTGAAAGTTGAGTCTGAGAGTGTGAAGGGCCAAACACTCTAAACCTCGGGCCCACCGGCACCACCAAACTCTGTGACAAGACATACAGAAGCCCAGACTTAGACTCTATATGAACCAAACAAGACGCACGGCGTTGCTCAACATGATCGTGGTTATGCATAAGTGTTCATGTTATGCTTGGATAAGGTATCGTGGTCATTCAAGGCATATCAATGCTCAATAAGGTCATATTTACAAGCAACCATCATGCAACTCCATATCCAAAGATGCAAGATCAATTTAGGAAGTCAATGTGTTCACAAAATGCATATTAAATCATCCAATGTCACAGGGTTCAATACCACTAGCGCCGAACTTAGCTCTGAGATAGATTTTTGATTGACGACCGATTTATGGGCAATTTCTTGAAGATGAACAGGTTAAGGTTTCACAAATGAATTAGGATTCTTGGTGGGAACCGAATATGATTCTGGTTGAACAAGGGCTAAGGTCTGGTAGAGAGTTGGATTATAAGCATGCTTGTTGGGTTACCTCTTCGCACAAAAAGATTCATGACCTTATTCACGTTTTAGAATCGTGTGCCATGACTTACCTTGGGAAATGCTTAACATCATGATCGTCCAGCATAGCTCAAAGACAAATTTTGGATTGGCAATTGAATTGTGGGATTCCTTGAGAACGAGCCGACTAAGGTTAACATATAAATCAGAATTCTGGTAGAAACTGAGGATGATTCTAGTTGAGCAAGGATTACGGTCTAGTAAGGGGTTTGGTGATAAACAAGCTTTGCTAAGTTACCACTCTATGAAAGGACTCAAGACAAAGAGGTTCAGATGACGAGGGTTGCATCATTGTCGGCTTAAACAACTCCTACTACTTCATCTCAACTTCCTGTCAAGAGTTTGACACTACGGTGATCGGTACGCCAGGCATTCATGGCATTTGCATACATGCATCACTTAAATATTCTTATCTTGTTTTGCTTGATGTGGGTGTTGACTTTTGTTAATTTAATTGTGATAACTTGGATACCTGATCTAGTAATTGTAACTTGAAATTCCTACTCGTTATGAACCGTTGCTGAGATGATGAATGAGTTATGTACTTATGTGAACTATTCATGCCTATGTGATTTAAAACTCTCTTGATTGCCCGCTAACTTCTCATATAACATACATACATACTGTAACCCTGTTTTATAGGTATTCAATCGCGATATCCCCCTTGAGTTGAGGTATGAGCGTTGAATCTGTACTCAAGGGACACCGATATCAGTTGTATAAGGTACATCAAACATGCATCACATACTTTTTGTCAAGTGTTACTATGATGTGTGTATGTATGAATAACTGATCAGTGGATTTATGTGTAAGAGAGACCTTAGGTTCCCTCTTTTTATGTGTTGGAGAGATGTAGGATTCTCTCTATTTATGTGGTAGAAAGATGTTGGAATCTTTCTAAGTTTTGTCCGCGAGAGATGTTGGATTCTCTTGTACTTAGATATTCGGAGATGCTGGATTCTCTTGAATCTAGGTGTTTGAGAAATGCTGGATTTTCTCAAACTAGAATGTTGGGAGATGTTGGAATCTGCCCGACTTAGGTTGAGAGACGGGGTTCTCTCAATTATGAGCTTGAGAGACGGGGTTCTCTCTTTTATGTGTGCTCGAAAGACGGGGTTCTCTCTCCTGTCGGTGCTGAGGGACGGGGCTCTCTCACTTAGTGTTGAGAGATGGGATTCTCTCTTGTTTGTTGTGGTTGCGTTGCGCGTTGATCTGACTGCGGGTGGCAAGTGGTGCATCTGAGATGACATCGAGGTTGGGTGTGTAACACCCCAAACGGAGGATGCCACATCCCCCGCACTATGACCCAGACCCGGAGCATGCAATGAAAGTCCATGTCCGAATCCGAATCAGAGCGAACGGGAGACTAACTCACACACTAGGCTAGGCGGATCTAACATGACCAAAACTCAGAGTGCGGAAGCAATTAAAACAAAACATGCAAAGCAGGTGACGGGTTCAACTAGCATAAATCCCTAGTCCCGAATATCACCATAAAGTAGTAATCATCAAGTGCCACAAGGGGCCGAATGAGAGTGCCACGCAGGGCTACCGTATAGTAAAGTATACTCTCAAGTCTACAAGTCAAAGCATAAATAAAGTGTATGAAAAGACAAATGCAAATAGAAAGACTAGACCGACGAAGTGCAACTCAAAAGACTCACTTCCGCCTAGCCACGCCAACAACCTGCAACTAAAAGTGTAAATGAGGGGTCAGTCAACTTGACCGAGTGAGGGGGCTAACGCACACCCACAATATATATATATAAAGAGCATAACACAGAATAAAAGGATGGACTCATGAACCGGGGATAGGTGTTGCATACCAAAACATTTCGAAACAACCCAAATAAATATAGATATAAGTTTAGAAACCATTTCCAAAAGGACTCTATCCCGATTCATAATTCCATAACATAACATAATCAACTGCTCGGCGAGTACGAGCTTCCCACCTTTACTCCTCAGAACATAAATCACAATCAATCCAACTGCTACACCAATGATGGAGGGGATGTACAGTCCCCAAAACCATCTATAATAACACCGTCTAAAAATAGACTCGATCTCAAGAGGGTAGCGAACCCATAAGAGTCATCTCCGGCCTTAGCTGAAGGCTCAAGATATCACGCCTCCCTCATCACCCTAAGGTCGCGCAACGATATCTCAAATGGAACTACGCAATGGCTAAATAACCCGACGGCCCTAACCGTCCCGGGGGACCCATTACCGGTAGCTCCTAGGATCCACAACAGAACAGATCATAACATAACATACGCCAATCTTTCATGGCAATCTCGCTACAGAATTAGAACACAACTGTTTTCCAAAATAGCTTACATATGCCTCGAAAACTGGTTTTATATTTACACCCTTCCTACGCGATGGAACTTTAAGCCTCATGACCTCCATCCACGCAGGACTCACACAAGATCATCAACATATCATATTCAGCACACACATATCTATAATAGAGTATACTCGCATGCAAGGGTAGAAATCAACATGTAAAGGCCAAAGGTCACGTAACTATACAAAATCCTAAACCTCACCTCGTAGTAGTAGAGTCTGAGAGTGTGAAGGGCCAAACACTCTAAACCTCGGGCCCACCGGCACCCCCAAACTCTGTGACAAGACATACAGAAGCCCAGACTTAGACTCTATATGAACCAAACAAGACGCACGGCGTTGCTCAACATGATCGTGGTTATGCATAAGTGTTCATGTTGTGCTTGGATAAGGTGGCGTGGTCATTCAAGGCATATCAATGCTCAACAAGGTCATATTTACAAGCAACCAACACGCAATTCCATATCCAAAGATGCAAGATCAATTTAGGAAGTCAAAGTATTCACAAAATGCATATTAAATCATCCGATGGCACAGGGTTCAATTATAATATTACAATTAAGTATCAAGTTCATGTCGAGTTATAAAGTGCATAAGTAAGAGCAACTTGATCATATAAACATATAAAGTTGTTGTACGTAGATGGCATGCTTGATACAATTAAAGAGTGCATCTAATTCACTTAAGATCATACTTTACAACTTCACAACATGTTTGGTACACAAGCTCAAGTCACATTCATAGTTTCATAATATTACACTTACATCCCCTAAGTCATTTATAAAAGTTTAGAATCATTACACATATATCCCCTTAGTTGATTACTAAGCATAATTGTTCATTTAAAGTGTTTATACAATTATTCAACTAGGAATTAATTATTTACAAAGGATGACAATTATCACTTTATCGTAATTCATAATATACCATTTTCAAGTAATAAGAGTAAATCAAGATATTACAATTCTAACTCCTATCATGCATCAAGTCTTAAGTTATTCAAGCATCTTTCATGTATCTCAATTTAATATTTGAAACACAATTTACAACAAACATAACATTGAGAACGTCTCAAATTCATATAGAGAAATCACAACATGTTCGTTCTTCTAAAATATCATTCAAGTTCATTTAGTCACATAAAAGATTAGTTTCTAAATATTACACTAACACCCCTTCATATCTAAACACGTAGCATAAATTCATCACATCGGGATTCAAATTGTAAATCGAAACATTCATGCATATCACAATACGATTGGAATACATCTCGATCAACAAACCAACAATAACCAATTTATTTGCACTTAAAACAATTAATTCAAATAATCACAATTACACAAAATAATTCGTAATAAATAGATCGAGTGTCCGATTAACGAACGGAAAGTGGCGTTGAACTCACCACAACGAGACGAACATTCTGACCAGACGCCGCCGGAACGCCACCACTGTAGCTGCCGGAATTTGGCCGGACCGCCGATGGGCCGCCGTCAAAAGTCGCCGGAAAAATCCCAAAAAATCAGGCCTGAATGAAGTCTTTGTGCCCGTTCCGAATCCTCGATCAATTTCTGGAAATTCCAAGCCGATTGTCCTAGATCTGAAATCTAAGAACATGAAAACCCTAAATCTTCAAACTCAAATTACTTCCAAACTGGTGAACCAAAATACGATCCGAAAGAGGTGTTGTCTTACCCATGACGAGCTCTTCGAAAGCCCTAAGGTAGCTTTCCGGAAAAATCCTCGGAGCCGTTGCCCTGTCACTTTGCCGCCGCCGATCCGCCGTCAAACCACCGAATCTGGAGTCGCCTGATCACAGCTCACTAGTTCTCGTCGTTCCGAACAACTTTCGTGAAGAGCCCGAGACCAAAAGATGGCCGGAAAAGGCTCCCGTTGGCCGCTGAAGTTTCTGCCGCCGCCGCGAGCTTTGGGCGGCGCGTGCGGCGCCGTCTCTACTCCGATGGCCGCGCTGCCGACGTCAACCGCTGCGCTGGGAAGTCCTCTTGCTGGGTCTTCGGCGCGTGTACCAAGGAAGTGGCCGGAAATCACCGCGAAACGCCGGCGAAGTGGCGGCGGTCTGATAGCTCCGTCGTTGCTACTGAAATCCGGCCATAACTCCGCCACCGTTTGTCGTTAGGCCGTGAAATTAGTACTCTTATGTCGGTCTCGCCGAGATAATCGAAATGGACTATTCGTTTGTTGAATTCCGTCGAGAAACGATCGAGTTATGGGCTCGTAACCGAAACCGCGATAGTAACCCGCGGGAGAGAGAAAATGGGAGAGGAGAGAGAGAGAGAGAAAAGGGATTGGGAGAAATGTGTCTTGTGCACAAGCTATATACAACCGGGTATCCTTATCGCGTAGCAAAGATAAATATCGCGTACAATTAATCGTAAATAAAATTGATAAAGTTACGAATAAACATTCAAGCTCCGAATTAATTTTACAAATAAAAGTGAAATAGAGATTTATCAATTAGAGTTTAATTCAATTTAATTTTAGAAACTTTTCGTATAATTTAGCGGCACTTTGTAAACACATGATTGACAATTAATCTCAAGGAATTCAAGTAAACCGAAATTAAACAATTAAGTAACATGATGGATTTAAAATCAACTTGACAATTATTTCATGGAATAAATTTGAATTAAATCAAATTAGATAGTTAGGGTTAAATATGCGCGTAATTAATCAAGTTGCAATTAATCTTAGAATAATTCGAATGAACACATATTAAATTGGATTTACATTAAATCACATAATTCAAGAACTCTTAAATTAAACACACATAAGTGTAGAGACTTACTTGTTGATGTCGTAAGAATGCCCTTCGAGAAAACGGGGCGTCACAGGGTGCAGTTGTAGCTATCAGATCATGGGAATGACTGACCGAGTTTGAAACAACTAACGGAACAAGTACTCGCACGGACCTCGACGATAACAAGACATCCTAAAGGAGGTTCGGTGTAGATGACAGGAGTAAGCCTCACCATTAGAGCTATGATCTTACGTGAGTTCCGGGGAAGGGTTGGAGCACTACTACTCGAGGATCTACATTTTTGCAGTGGAACCTGGGGACCAGGTTCTCTTAAGGGGGGAAGGTTGTGACGCCCTGTATTCTCGAAAGGCATCCTAACGACATTTACAAGTAAGTCTCTACACTTGTGCGTGTTTAATTTAAGAGTTCTTGAATTATGTGATTTAATGTAAATCCAATTTAATATGTGTTCATTCGAATTATTCTAAGATTAATTACCAACTTGATTAATTACGCGCATATTTAACGCTAACCTTCTAATTTGATTTAATTCAAATTCATTCCATGAAATAATTGTCAGGTTGATTTTAAATCCATTATGTTGCTTAACTTGTTTAATTTCGGTTTACTTGAATTCCTTGAGATTAATTGTCAATCATGTGTTTACAAAGTGTCGTTAAATTATACGAAAAGTTTCTAAAATTAAATTGAATTAAACTCAAATTGGTAAATCTCTAGTTCATTTTAATTTATAAATTTATGCGGAGCTTGAATGTTTAGTCGTAACTTTACCGATTTTATCTACGATTATTTGTACGCGATATTTCTCCTTGCTACGCGATAAGGATACCCGGTTGTATTTAGCTTGTGCACAAGACACATTTCTCTCAATCCCTTTTCTCTCTCTCTCTCTCCTCTCCCACTCTCTCTCCCGCGGTCACTATTCGCGGCTTCGGTTACGAGCCCATAACTCGATCGTTTCTCAACGGAATTCAACAAACGAATAGTCCATTTCGATTATCTTGGCGAGACGTACGCAAGAGTACCAATTTCACGGCCTAACGACAAACGGTGGCGGAGTTATGGCCGGATTTGAATAGCAGCGGCGGAGCTGTCAGACCGCCGCCACTTCGCCGGCGTTTCGCGGCGTTTGCCACCCCATTGTTACACGCGCCGGAGACCCAGAAACAGGACATCCCGGCGCATCGGTTGATGTCAGCGGCGCGGCCATCGGAGCAGCGACGGCGCCGCACGCGCCGCTTGAAGCTCGCGGCGGTGGGGCTGTTCCTGTAGCGGCCGATTCCGCCGCTTCCGGCGATGGTTTTCGACGGGGCTTGATGGTTTCCAAGGTTTTTCGACCCCCTGAGTTCATTTCCGGCATCAATTTCACCAGATCTTGGCCGTAGGTGGTGGTTCCGGCGACGTGGGCGGCGGCAGAAACTTCGGCGGCCAACGGGGGCCTTTTTCGGCCATCTTTTGGCCTCGGGCTCTTCACGAAAGTTGTTCGGAACGACGAGAACTAGTGGCTTGTGATCAGGCGACTCCAGATTCTGTGGTTTGGCGGCGGATCGCGGCGGCAAAGTGGCGGTGCAACGGCGGCGCTAGCTCCGAGGATTTTTCCGGTGAGCTACCTTAGGACTTTCGAAGAGCTCGTCATGGGTAAGACAATGGATTTTACGGATCGTATTTTGGTTCACCGGTTTGGAAGTAATTTGAGTTTGAAGATTTAGGGTTTTCGTGTTCGTAGATCTGAAATTGGAGGAGATTGACTTGGAATTTCCAGAAATTGATCGAGGATTCGGAACGGGCACGAAGACTTTATTCAGGAATGATTTTTTGGGATTTTTCCGGCGACCTTCGGCGGCGGTCCGGGCAAATTCCGGCAGCTACAGTGGTGGCGTTCCGGTGGCGTCTGGTCAGAATGTTTGTCTCGTTGTGGTGAGTTCAACGCCACTTTCCGTTCGTTAATCGGACACTCGATCTATTTATTACGAATTATTTTGCGTAATTGTGATTATTTGAATTAATTGTTTTAAGTGCAAATAAATTGGTTATTGTTGGTTTGTTGATCGAGATGTATTCCAATCGTATATGGAAACATGTATTGAATGGATTGTGATATGCATGAATGTTTCGATTTACAATTTGAATCCCGATGTGATGAATTTATACTATGTGTTTAGATATGAAGGGGTGTTAGTGTAATATCTAGAAACTAATCTCTTATGTGACTAAATGAACTTGAATTATATTTTAGAGGAACGAACATGTTGTGATTTCTCTATATGAATTTGAGACGTTCTCAATGTTATGTTTGTTGTAAATTGTGTTTCAAATATAAAATTGAGATACATGAAAGATGCTTGAATAACTTAAGACTTGATGCATGATAGGAGTTAGAATTGTAATATCTTGATTTACTCTTACTACTTGAAAATGGTATATTATGAATTATGATAAATTGATAATTGTCAAGCTTGTAAGTAATTAATTCCTAGTTGAATAATTGTATAAACACTTTAAACGAACAATTATGTTTAGCAATCGACTAAGGGGATGTATGTGTAATAATTCTAAACTTTTATAAATAACTTAGGGGATGTAAGTGTAATATTTATGAAACTATGAATGTGACTTGAGCTTGTGTACCAAACATGTTGTGAAGTTGTAAAGTATGATCTTAAGTGAATTAAATGCACTCTTTATTTGTATCAAGCATGCTATCTACGTACAACAACTTTGTATGTTTATATGATCAAGTTGCTCTTACTTATGCACTTTACAACTCGTCATGAACTTGATGCTTAATTCTAATATTATAATTGAACCCTGTGACATTGGATGATTTAATATGCATTTTGTGAATACATTGACTTCCTAAATTGATCTAGCATCTTTGGATATGGACTTGCATGATGGTTGCTTGTAAATATAACCTTATTGAGCATTGATATGCCTTGAATGGCCACGACACCTTATCCAAGCACAACATGAACACTTATGCATAACCACGATCATGTTGAGCAATGCCGTGCGTCTTGTTTGGTTCATATAGAGTCTAAGTCTGGGCTTCTGTATATCTTGTCACAGAGTTCGGTGGTGCCGGTGGGCCCGAGGTTTAGAGTGTTTGGCCCTTCACACTCTCAGACTCTACTTTCATGAGGTGAGGTTTAGGATTTCGTATAGTTATGTTACCTATGGCCTTAATATGCTGATTTCAACCCTTGCATGCGAGTATATCTATTATAAATATGTATGTGTTGCATACAATATGTTTATGACCTTGTGAATCAACTCTGTTTTGGGAAAAATTAGATATGAAAGCATATGCAAGCTGTTTTGAAAAGTTATGTTATATTAATGTTCTGTAGCGAGTTGGCCATGAAATATTGGCATCTGTATGTATGTATGTATGTAAGTGGATCCGAGGAGCTATGGGTAAGGAGCCCCCGGGACGGTTAGGGCCGTTGGGGATATATCTGTGCGTAGTTCCATTTGAGATATCATCGTGTGACTTAGGGAGATAGGGGAGGTGTGATATCTTGAGCCTTCGGTGTACAGCCGGGGAGGACTCTTGTGGGTTCGCAACCCCTTGAGGGTATGTCTGATATGGATGGTTTGGGGACGGTACATCCCCTCCATCATTGGTATGACGGTTGGATTGATTTTTGTATTCTATGTTTTATATGTTCTGAGGAGTAAAGGTTGGAAGCTCGTACTCGCCCAACATGTGTTATGTTCTGTCTGGGAATCATGAATCGAGATAGAGTTTCTGAAATGTTTTCTAAAGCTTATACTTATAACTATCTTTTGGGTACTTTTGGAAATGTCTTTGGTATGCAACACCTATCTCCGGTTCATGAGTCCACCCTTCTGATATGTGCTATGCTCCTTATATATATATTGTGGGTGTGCGTTAGCCCCCTCACTCGGTCAAGTTGACTGACCCCTCATTTACACTTTTAGTTGCAGGTTGTTGGCGTTTGCTAGGCGGAAGTGAGTCCTTTGTGTTGCACTTCGTCGGTCTAGTCTTTCCTTTTGCATTTGTCTTTTCATACACTTTACTTATGCCTTGTCCTGTAGACTTGAGATTATATTTTACTATTCGGTAGCCCCTTGTGGCACTCTCATTCGGCCCCTTGTGGCACTTGATGATTATTACTTTATGTTGATATTCGGGACTAGGGATTTATGCTAGTTGAACCCGTCACTTGTTATGTTTGTTGATCTATTATTCGGGATTAGGTATCTATGCTAGTTGAACCCGTCACCTACTTTTCATGTTTTGTTTTAAATGCTTCCGCTATCTATTGTTGTTGGTTTTAATTGCTTCCGCACTCTGAGTTTGTCAAGTTAGATCCGCCTAGCCTAGTGTGTGAGTTAGTCTCCCGTTCGCTATGATTCGGATTCGGGCATGGACTTTCTATTTCGTGACCGGGTCGGGGTCCTAGTGCGGGGGATGTGGCATCCTCCATTTGGGGTGTTACATCCTTAAGTGGTATCAGAGCTCTAGGTTGCAAAACCGAGCTCTTGAGTCGTGTTGAGTCTGTCTAGGTCGTACGGCATAGGAATAACTGCGCATTGCATTTGTAAGACTTGATATTTTGATCCTTCGACATGAATTATTTCGTGATTATATGATTGTGTGCACATTATGACTTTGATTATGCAACATTTTATTTTATGTGCTTTATAAATTACAACTAATTGTTGCATTTACGTGATATACTTGTTACATTTCATTTGCATCTTAATCCGCATGCATCGAATTTGGTGTTTGAATTTCAGGGTACCCTATGAGTCAACACTAAGATTTCCCTCCGTCAACACTACCTATTGGTACTACAACGAAAACATACCATAATTCGAAGATGAAAGGATTCTTTACTGAGATCAATGTTCATGAAAAGTCACCTTGTTGAGGAAATGAATCAATGGAGGAGAGTCTGATCAAGTAGAACCGTTTTGAAGAAGTTTGATGAGCTTTCGCCTTGATGATTCCTTTATTTGGGAGTAGTCACCTTGTTGATGGAAACGAGTTAATGTAGAAGAATCCGATCAAATAAGATCCAATCGAGTTCAAGGGATGTGGATAGGTAACCATGTTACTTAAGCAACGAGCTACAAACCATCGGTGAGTGTTGAAGGTTTTGGTGCCGTTTAGAGTTAACAAACGACAAGAGAAGATTGGTTGTTAGCTCTTTGGGTGTTTCTACAAGATAAGATGGAAGATTCTACTGAGATGGGAATGGATCACATAGACGCCAAAAGATTTTATTCAAGTTTTAAAATCATATACCAGCCGCTCCGGGTGCTACATCTTAAAGTGGTATCAGAGCTCCGGGTTGCAAAACCGGAGTTCTAGTGTCGTGTTGTGTCAAGTATAGGTCGTACGGCATAGGAACAACGTGCTAATGTGTGCATTGCATCAAGATATGTGAGTTTTCTTACATTATATGTTTTGAAATTGTTACTTTCTTTTCATTAATTGTTGTCGTTACATATTTCCACGTGCTAGTTGTTCCCTTTACGTGTCATAATCATTTACTAACCGCATGCATTGTATATTCACCTATTTTGTGTATTGTAGGTTAACACCTTACAACTTCTAATCACTCCACTAAACGACCATTGCCCCTAAGTTAAAGTTGGGCTCAAGTAGAGATGAAGGTTCTTCACAAACGCCGAATCATCGAGCCGTTAATCAATCTTCCAAAATGAAGGGCAAGATGGCTCGATTTGAAGGAAGAGATCTAGTGTTCTTGTCGGGCGTATCGTTCCCCGAAGAACAAGTCCCGTGCACTCATTGCGGTGGACCTAATCATAGTTATAAGAAGTGTTGGAATAGGTTGGGCAGATGTACTAGGTGTGGTTCCTCCGAACACAAGATCACTATATGTCCTCGTATCTATTTATGGAGGCCGAATGAGTCTGAAAGAGTGGCCCAATTTATGGATGGAATTAGAGAAGACCTTCGGGAAATGGGAACCGGGATCGAGTCTAAAGCTTGGATCGAGAATACCTGGGAAGCTCCTCGAGTTGAATCCAAGAAGTTAAAAGAAGATAGTCGAATAGGGAGGATTGGACCGGGAAGTACCTCGGGATCGGGACCAAAGAGGAGTCGAGAGGACTCTCCACCGGGGCTGAAAGGGAAGAAGAAAGTGAAAGAATTTCAAACCTTGGAGCAACCACCGTATGCTCATATTAGAAGAAATTCTCATACTTATGAGAATTGTTGGAAGAGATTGGGGCGATGCTTTGGATGTGGATCGCCGAAACACAAGTTGGAAGAATGTGAACGACGAAGGGCAAAGAAATACCCGGGAGGTAATTGCATCCATTGCACCAGCATCCATCCCATATTGTATCTTTATACTTATTTGTGATGTGCGTTATGTATTGCCATTACTTGTTGCTTCATTGTTTGAATTGTTGACCAACGTGGCGCATAGCATAAGCAAACCTAACCCGACATGCATGAGTTTAATGTTTTCATGATAGCTTGCAATTGAGAGAAGTCTTCCTTCGTGATGGTGAAAATTGGGGTAAGAAGAAATGGTGACTCTGAAGATTCGGTTGAAGTTATAACAAGAAGTTAAGGGCTTAATCAAAGGGAGAGGATTGGTACCACATTACGTGAATCTCCTCCTTACCGATTTGATGTAATGGTTTGGATTTCGAGAAGAGAAGGTTGTTTCAATGATAACTAATCAAGAGAGTATTGAAATGAGAAGTGGAACGGGGAACAATTATCCAAACCCAATTCCTAGGAGGGGAAGTGATGGATTCACTATTTAATGTGAATATCGAGACCAAGTAGATGGCGGTGCATTAGAGACAGATCAATAGCTTTCCTTCATTGAATCTACATTTATCCGATGAAGGAGATCCGTATCGGAAAAGCTTAACCGAGATTATTGACGAGAAATTGAAAGTTCTTTTCTTGATAAATCCAAGGTTATCACAACGAGGGACTTATCACGGGTGTCATTAGTAAAAGAAGGAGTGGGAGTGGTTATAGAACTAGGATGTTGGAAGTTTAAATCTTTCTGAGAAGCGAGATGGTTGACTCCTCACTTAGGGATATGGAAGAGCAAAGAAGAATAAAGAAAGACATGAGAGCTTGGGCAAGTAATTCACGATTATGTCAAGAGAAAATGAAGAACTTCAGGGGATCGCGGATCGATGGAGATTATGAAGGTGTGAACCCTAGGGCGTGATACTTGATGATTCCGAGGAGTATCCTTTCACCGGACCATAAAAAAAAAATGCAAGAGAGAGAGGCCTAGGAGCCAAGATTTAAATTAGAAGAAGGTTAAGGAAACCCTAGAAGGAAGAGATCATGAGACTTCAAAGTAACCGGAGGTCGAGTTATAATAATTCTCGACCAAGTTGGAATGGTGCAAGATTTAATGGGAGATGGAGGACTCTGGACGAAAAAGAATTGAAACAATCCCTCATTGATAATTAGGGGATTATAGTAGAGAAAATTGTTCAGGGGTAAATATCGTCCATTAAAGACAAAGTCGGGAGAAGGTGTGTGAACTATCAAGTTAAGGATTCGTTCAACGAAACCGAGGTCGAGGAATCCGGGTCACGAGCTCTAAGGCATCAACCTTGGCTCTTCACTTCATCTCAATAATATAAAGGAATTCGAGAATGGTGAACGGTACACAAATCATTCATGGCACGCGCATCATGCATCGTTAATTGTTATATATTGTTGTATGTTTTACTCGTGCGTGTGTGTTTGTTTTGTGTTTTGTTCGAGTGTGTGCTTTCATGGTAAGTTGAGGGTCGTGTTTACAACGGTCTTCCGGAGCAAGCAAGAAGTGGTGGTTTAGCTCTCTAGAAAAGGGACTTCTTGAGTTAGAAGGTGCGAGTGTGGAAGTTCGGTAACTATGCGATTCGTGTATCACCGAGCTCTTGAGTAGTTGGAATGAATTAAGCAGTGGGCGATGAATCAAACTTGGACCCTCCTATCTTGCGGAACATTTTAGTTGCTCCTAGCACGAATCAAGTGGTGAGGAATTTCTCCATCAAGATTTCAAGAAGTGATCAAACCCCTTGTGTATGAAGGCCTTTCTCGAGCTAACCCTTGTCGGGACGTCATGAACCTCGAACTTGGGTGAATACGGAAAGTTGCTTGAGCTTGAAACTCGAGCGGTGAACCTGGGGACCAGGTTCTTTTAAGGGGGGAGGATTATGACACCCCATTTCTTCGACAACCCAGGTATGACGTCACTTGAGGGTTTACCGACGTTGTATTTCCTTTTCGATTTAATTTATACGTTGAATTAATTGTTTAAGTGACCTATGTGCCCTAAGTGTTTAGTTTTACGTTTAACTCCCGTATTTAATTTCTAATACTTTAATTTAATTCTTGAACAAGAGAATACGTGATATACATGAATTATATGATTCTTGGACTTAATTGTATGATTTAAATGTGTTTTCGACTTGTTTGAACTTGTTTGGACTCAATTGAACTTTGTGCAAAGTTTTGGGCCCTTTTGCAAATTGGCCACCCTTGAATCATTTGTTCGTAACTTGAGCTCGGGAACTCGGATTCGAGTTTCGTCTTCTCTATTGGATCGAATGACGATTTGGAGCCAATGGAACAAGCCTTGTACCTTTTTGATGTCATTTTAACCCCCAACGATGCAGATTCTGGCTCTACGTACCTATATCGAACCTATGACCGACCTTGGAGCTAGAGTACTCATTCCTTGTCCTTTCTTTGACCCTAATATCAGCTAAAAGCCATCTCTCTCTCCCTCATTCAGCTGAAATCGAGACAAATCAAAGGAAAAGAAGAGAAAGGGAAGCTCCACAGCCATTCCTCTATTTTTGTCACCCTTAAGCTCAAACTTTAGCCATTTCTTGCTCCAATCTTTTGAGGTAAGTTAGGATTCTTGTTCTTCTTGTTATTGTGATCAATTTTCACTCCTTGAATCATGCTTATAAGTTAGAGATTCTTGAATAGGCTAGGGTTGGTGAATAGTTAGGTTATGTGAATATATTGAAGAACTATTGCATCTTTTGCCTTCTTTGAGCTCGAGGCTATATATGTTGATCCATGGAGCTTATTTATTGCTTGCCTTGTGTTCTAATACATGGTAGTTGGTTCATATTTAATTCACCATTTATATTCATATGAGTTCTTGCAAGAAATAGATGACTACTTGTGCTTCTTTGATCCTTGCTTCCTTTAATGATTTGAATGACTTTAGTTTGGTAGTTGCTTGAATTCCTTGCATTATATGATAGTATAATTGTTCCATTTCCTTCGTTTATGTTGTGGTTTTTATATGACTTGGTTTTTCTTTGGTTTGCAAGCTTTTTCTCGTTTTTTTTTTTTTTTTTTTTTTTTTTTGCCTCTGACCCAAATCCGCCGGGGTGGATTTTGCTTTGAAAATAATCCACCGGGGTGGATTTGAGGCAGGCCCTCTCGGAACTGTCTGCTTGGAATCCACAGGGGTGGATTCCCCCCTTCAGAAAAATCCACCGGGGTGGATTTAGTGTAGCGGTCCTTTTTGCTCCGAGCTTTGTTTTCTTGCTTCTCTTCACTTGTATTTAACTTCTCCCACCCCAATTATGATCCTAACATGCTAATGTGTTGTAATATGTTATGTTTCATTAATTATTTTAAGTTTATGGGCTCGTTTGTTAGGTATAACTGTAACTTGAATTCATGACCGTTGTATGAAACGTTTAACTCTTTCTTGAATCTCTTGCTATTTTCTTGAACTTCAAGCTTATGAATGCATATAGCATGCTAATATATGATACATTATGAGTTTATTTGATGTGATATGGGTTTAATTCTTGAATTCCTTATGTGCTATTTGGTTATTTGCTCCAATATGCCTAAATATGAATCTCTATGGAATGCATTACATCCACTTGCAATTGCATGCGTAGCCGTGCGTCTAATTAGTTCATGATCGAGTCTAAATCTTGAGTATGTGTTTGTTTATCTCAGTTTTGAGTTCGAGAGGTGTCGGATCCACCATTTAGCTTCATCTTGGTCATCAACGCTCGTCTGTGAGCACTTTTGGTAAAATGTGAGATTTAGGTTTGTTTCTTTGTAGTTAATATGACCTACAACCCTACGTGCTCGTTTTCAAGCTCGCATGTGACTATACTATTATATTTATATAATAGATACGTGCTTATAAGACACGTTTATGATCTTTTCATAAGATTAAATCTTTTGGACTATATGTATGAGCATATGTGAGCTTGAAAATGATTTGCAACAAGGCTATGATCCAAACCGTGTGTCTTCGTACAAGCTTTGCTCTTCTTCAACTTGATATGTTTTCAGATGACACAGAGAGGTACATTAAAAGCATAGGCCGAATTGCACGGTAAGGTATGCTAAGGTATGTAAGTATGTTACGTTCTAAGTATGTTAAGTTGCGAGTTATGGTATGTTAAGTCTTGTTCAGATTTTCCGGGCCCAGGAAATTGTGGGTAAGGACGCCCGGGACGGCAAGGGCCATCGGGTTAAACCTATGCACGATTCCCACTTGAAGTACTAACGCGCGACTTTTGGAGGTTGAGGAGGTGTGGTGCTTCAAGCAAAATGTGGGTTAGCTACCCCTTGTGCATTGGTAAATGTAGGGAGGGTTTGCTTCCTGAGCTACATGTTGTTGGGGTTGGATTGATTGTGATTGTGTTTTCTGTTTTCATACGTATGTTAATAAGTCGGGAGTTAGAGTAAGGCCCGTGCTCGCCTGGTATAGGAATCTGTTAAGATATGTTGACTATGAAACGGGATAGGATCTTTCTTTTAAGTTATGTTTGATTATGTTATGAATAAGTATAAGTTTGATTCAAAAATGGTTTTGGTATGCAAAACCCTATCCCGGTTCGTAGTATTTTATTTAATACATGCTCTACTTTATACGTATACGTGTGTGGGTGTGCGTTAGCCCCCTCACTCAGTCATTGGACTGACCCTCTCCTTTCAACTTTTCAGTTTACAGGTTGTGGGTCGTGCTAGGTGGAGTCGTGGGTCGGTCGAGTCCTAGTCTCCTAGCTCGAGTTGCATTTCCCTTCGCATTCGGTTACACTTTTGTATATGATTTGGGTTTGATTATGGAATTATGTATGTATCTTTGAATTCTATTCACGTATATATATATTTCGGGACAGCCTTCTAGGGACAGTTGAACCTGTTTTGTGGATTTATCTTCTTGAAGTTTGTTGTATGCTTCCGCTTTCTTATTGTTTTTGCGCGCTCTGGTCCTGTCTTAGCTCCGCCTGGCTTAGCGAGTGTCTGTAGGTTCCCGTTCGCTTAGTCTTGGGCTCATATATGAATTTCTATTTTATATGTGGGTTCGGGGCTAGGTGCGGGGGATGTGGTGGCTCGCCGCTCCGGGTGCTACACTCCATGCCCGAGTTTCCATGTCATCTAGAGTGAAGGTCAAGGTGTTGTCCACCGGATCAAAGTTCATTGTGGTGAAGAAAGCGGCCGTCATCTCTCCGTAGGTCATATCTTTCCTAGAAAGGAATGGCAACCAACCTATGTTGTCGAACAATCTCTTCACTTCTTCCCAAACCTCAAACTTCTCCATCCACATGTCCTTGAAGAATTTAGTAGCTACAATGTTCCTCGTCAAATTCCTTTGGAAAGGATTCCCAAAAGCATTAACCATTATGTTGACCGATTCAAAAGGTTGATGGTCCAATTAGGATGAAGTAGTGAAAGGCTCCGAGACTCTAGAGCGCTTAGTGCGACCCATAGTACCTAAATCAAATAAATATAGCAAGACAAAACACATAGGAATTAATCACAATTCACTTGGACAATTCATCAAACACCTTATGTGCTTAAGCCTGGGGTGTGAGTTCTAACTTAAATTCTTCAATCTACCCAACTCAACTTCACACTAGCTTATACTCTACAATTCAAACTCAAAATTCTCTACCTTCAACCTTAATAATTTGGACTCAAGTTTGCTAAGAAGTTTGGATTCTTCAAAGAATTAACCCAATTCAAGTTAAATTCAATTCAAGGCATCAATCCTAATTCTAGCATGCATAATCTCTCAAAATTTATCAATTCAATCTCAAGGTGATTCCTAACATGCAATTCAATTCTAGATGTCAATCTTAGATTGGAAAATTTCGCTCTAACAATTCACTCTATAAAAGGGGATATTGACTTACTTTGATTCACAAGGGAGGAGAGAATGTGTAAACTTGGTGGAAAAGCTTCTTGCTTGCAAATTGATAATGGTTGGTGTAGCACCCCGGAGCGAAGGGAACCACATCCCCCGCACCATAGCCAGACACGTGTAACGAAATGGAAACCCCGCACACGCACCAAGCCATGGCGAACGGATGACAAACAAAAACACACCCCTAGGCTAGGCGGTCTAGACCCTAATACAGAGAACGCAACAAAATAAAATCAAAGGCGGAAGCAACAGGATCGCAAATACATTTATAATCATACGAGATCTCAAATAGAAACAGGTGACGGGTTCAACTAGCATAGATACCTAATCCCGTAAATCGAACATAAAACATAAATACATAAGTACATAACAGGTTCATTCTTATCCTAGAAACCTGTCCCGAATCATATCAAATCAAGGAGATACATTAAATACATAATCATAGGCTTATACATATTTAAAGTTCCAAGGCATAATGATAAAGATGCGGAATGCAAGAAGACTCGAACAACTTGACTCAAAAGACCCAAAAGATGACCGCCGCCTAGCACGACCCGAACCCCGCACCTGCAACTAAAGGTGGGTAAAAGGAGAGGGGTCAGTCTACAACTCGACTGAGTGAGGGGGCTGAACACACTCACACGATACATAATATAGAGCATAGCACGTACTAAAACAAAAGACTATGAACCGGGAATAGGATTTTGCACACCAAAATCCATTTTAAAACAAACGTATACATATCATATCAAAATCATAGCATATCTTTAATTTAAAAGTCCTATCCCATTTCATAATCAACAAAACGTACAAAAAGCTCGGCGAGTACGAGCACCAATCCCATCCTGGGCTCCTCATACGAATCAAACATTACAAATCAAAACAAAAGTAACATTAAAGAACAAACCTCCTTCTCCGGTGATGGAAGGGTTACGCGACCCTAGCCATCCATTACGTTATGTATGGGTCGTGAGTTTCATGATGCTCACGCCCGAGGATTCCGTCCCCCACCAAATCTCCTAGTGGGTTCCGGGTTGATCCTATCCAACAGGAGAACGTGCACAGGGGTCATAACCGGCGACCCCATGGTCGTCCCAGGTCTCCCTTACCCACATCTCCGGGGCCCATCAAACCAAACAAATCATACCAGAACATATCGAACCATAACTCGCTCAAAACAAAACGTAACTTAATTATAACATACGTACCTTATCAAACATACCATACCGTGCAACTTAGCGTATGCTATAGACGTACCTCTCCGTGTCATCCTAATCCTTAGCTAGCATGAAAGTACACGGTTTAGAGCATAGCCTCGTTGCAAAACGTTTTCGACCTTACGTATGCTCGTAAATATATAATTCAAAACATTTAATCATATGACAAAGTCATAAACATATCATATATACACATATCTATTATATAAATATAATAATATAATCGCATACGGGCTTGAAAACGAACATATAGGGTTGTAGGTCGCATTAACTATAACAAACCTAAAACCTCACCTTGACGTACAAACCGAACGGACGGCTCAAAGCAACCCACGAGCAACTTCCTTCGAACAATCTAAACACAAGAAATAAGGCTAAGACTCCATATGAACCATAGAAACGCTCGGCAAATGCTTATGGGTGCAAATGATGCAATGCACTTCATATAAATTCATATTTAGGCAAAATGGAGTAATTAACAAAATATCACACAAATAATTCAAGAATCGAATTCATATCACGTCAAATAAATTCATAACATATCAAATAAGCTCATATCACATCATACATTAGCATATATACCATATGCATTCATAAGGTTAAAGGTCACATATATACAGGCTCTAATTAAATAAGGTCATACTATATCAAAACTAATTCAAACAGTTCATTAATTAAAACATATAACAAATAATATATATAAATACGTACGCAGCAACAAGCTTATAATATATATATACAGACTTGCATGCATAATTATATACATATATTACCATAAATACACCATACACCATACACGTACAGGCATGCATAATATAGTATATATATATATATATATATATATATATATATATATATATATATATATAAACACATAACAACACTAAAAACATACATGCATGTAATTTCAAACAACATACACACACAAGCACACATGCACTAAAGAATTCATGCAGCATATTTAAACAAAAGCATGCATTAACGTACACACACATACACTCAATACACAGAATATACTACATATATATACACACAACGCAGCTGAAAAAGGGCTCCCCGGCCGGGTAAAAACTCCACACAAATCTACCCGGCCGGGTAAAGAAGATGCAGAAGATTTTTGCCCCAGTGTCCCCACCCGGGGACACTTTCGAGACAGAATCTCCCCGCCCGGGGAGATTACGCAGCAGCCCCTGTTTTCCCCCGTTTCTTCCCTTCTTTTCTCGCAGCAGTAGCAGAGCCATGAAGCAGCAACAACACAGCAGTAACAAGGCACAAAAATCACACCAAAACGCAGCAAAAGAACACTAAAACAGCAGCAACTTTACACGCAGCAGCAAGGATGAAAATGGATGGAATTTAAACTCATTTCTTCAAGCTTTTCATGAAGTGCAGGTATGAAAGATCACTATACACTCAAGAAACATGAAAATCATGCATATAAATGAAACTAATACACCAAATAGATCATATATCCAGCTGCAATTCAAGAACGAAACAAGGATGCTCAAGAATTCAACAAAATTTCATATAAACCTAACTATTCAAGTTCTTCAACAAAGCATGCCCAAAACTTCATGGAAATCAGAAAATAAGCACTTAAATGAAAGAATAGAAGATGGAGAATGAAATCATGGACTTACCTTTCGAATTTGAGGCGAATCGGAGAAGTATTGAGCTTGGAAAAGCAAAATGAATAATGCAGAAAATCCCTTTCTCTTTCTCTCTCGGTTCTGCAGTTCCTGCTCTCTCTCCAGGTCTGAGTTCGAAATGAGGGTTAGGGCTATAGATATTGGGCTTAACTAGGGTTAATTGAGCTCAAGAATCAACTCATTTGGTTAAGGAATGAGAGAGATATGGCCAAAATACTCCAAGGTGGCAGATCTGCGCGTACAGCTCGTTTCGGGCAAATTACGGGGAACCAAACGGGCTTAGAAAAATGGAAGGCTAGATTCCTTAGCTCCCATTCTTCGTTATGAGTCCAGCGTCACTTCCGGAATTCGAATCCGAATTCCCGATCTCAAGTTATGGCCTCCGGAACACAAGGTGAGCTAAAACTACGTTAGGCCCTCGAGTCCCCAAAAATTAAAATATGGTACGTTACCATATCAAACAAGTCCGAAAAATTAAAACGAACATACGAACGAATTCATAACACGTATAATTCATGCATATTAAATCGGCACGAAATTTCGATCTCAAATCGAACACAAACGCAACACATTTTCAAAAAATAAGCATATTGTTCAAATAATAAAATTAAAATTTCAAAGAAATAATAAATAAAATTTTTTAAAATAATAAATAAACGATTTAAAATAAATAAAATTTTATTAAAAAGGTTATTTTTCAATTAGGTCCAAAACTTTTAAAAAGTGTCAAATAAGTCCAAGTTCAAATTTTCGATTAAGTCCAAAATTAAATAAATCATAAAATTAAGCCCTTAATTCACATAGATCACATAATTCAAAAAAATTAGCATGCTCAGAATTAAATTCACATATCATAAAATTCATAAAATTTTATATCATAAATCACTTAGGCAAATTTTTGACATATAATTCGAATATTTCATATAAATTCAATTAATTCATATAAGAATTCCAAGTAATAAAGTATAATTAAATTAAATGTGAAATTAAAATAATTTAAATTGCACATTTAGCTCTCTCGTAAGTGCGTACCTGGACGCCCAAAAAACCGAGGTGTCACAATCTCTCCCTCTTAAAAAGGACCTGTCCTCAGGTCCGAATCAGGGTCTTGATCAACGCCAGAAAAGCTCAACTCCACGCTTCCACTGCGCTACTCTGATTCGGTTTCCTAGTGGCTTCTCGGATTTTTATATCCCGCCACAATAACTCTTACCGAAAGAAAAACTTCTAGTCTTCCACTTGAACTTCTGCCGAACCCAAACTCTAACCAGTTGCTCACGAACAACGAACCCCTTGTAGGAGATGCTTCCGAGGAATCTCGATCTCCCACTTCAACTCTAGGAGCCTTCATCTCTAAACTGCGAAGCTCTCGAGCCCTTGCCAAACCACGAAACCATGAGAAAATGGCCAACTCATTAAAACGAGCGACCACTCAAATCTCATCGAAATCTCCTTAACTTTAGCAAACTGGACACATAGTCCTTAGCCATTTGCTCCCACTTCCAATTAGAATATGGAAGTAGTTAGAGAATCCAACCAGTTCCTGATGCTCGGCCTTCAACCGACGGCATATTAGACATTGCTACACAAAGTTTGCAACGTCTCTTCTTACGCCGATACATCTATACCGGTTCTTCAAGTCCTCGAACAAACTTGAACCAAGAGTGGGGTAAGTCTCGAGACCTTGCACATCACGAGATATAGGCTAAACTCTCCCGTAAGCAACACACAACCGAAGCCTTCCTTAGTGCCTCGATTGTAAACGAAGTAGTCTTGAGTGCCCCCGATTAGGCAAAAGCCGGTGCCAAAGGCGACTCTCTTCTACCACCTCTTCCCACTCTAAAACCATACCTCTTTCTTGTTAAGTGAATCAACGGTTTGGCAATCCAAAAGAAAAGAATCGCCTAATATACCCCGTCGACACGAGAGACTTCTTACTCTGAGGTAATTCTCAGTTCTTCTACCCGAATGCATAGTCGGTTATACCCTTGCTAAGACCAAACTCAGCGCGAACCACGGAAGTCCAGGGCAGAACGAACAACTCTTCAAAGCAAGCAGAGGGTATTTATCTTCTACAGTTAACCTTTGTAGCTCACGGTAGTCGATACTCACCCTAAAGTTCCGCTTCTTCTTAGGCAGGAATAGAGTACTCCACGAAGAAGTATTCAATGGGTGAAACCACCTTCTAAGAGCTCATCGAACTACGCCTTCAACTCCAACAACCATGCTAGAGCCATTCGGTAGGGAGTCTTCAAACAAGTTCAACTCCGGGATAAAGATCAACGACTTCTCAACATCCCTATCAAGTAGTATAGAATCCCGACTTTCAAGGAACATCAAAATGCCTTTCTTCGTTCTTTGTCTCCTCGAGCTTGGCTCGACCCCTCAGTTAACCTAAAGGTGAACCACTAAGCTCATCGCTCCATCCCGGATTAAACAACCGCTTCCACGAAGGATATAAGTGGGCTAGCCTTCAATCTATTACCCGAAAATATCGTTGAGCCCAAAACGGACCTCCTAAAGCCAAACACCAACTCAACTCAGTGCCCAAACAACCAATCCACGCCTAAGGTAGCTCCGTACTTCACTAGGCGCCTTCAAACGAATCCACCGGCAACCTCGACCCTCACAACTCACCAAGTCACCCGAGCACTCGAGCTCACCAAACTCTCTTCCAAGAAGAGAGTTCACACAAAAGAAAAGAAAGCTACGAGCAAACCATGAGCAAGTAACAAGCAACCAACCGAGAAAGGAAGGTAACACAAAACTTAAATAAATATGCATGTATGGAATGCCATGAATGCATTTGTATACCGTTCACCATGGTGGTAAAGTTAAGCTCGGCTTCAATTTCTTTTCCTTCTAAAGTATTATCTTGAGCTTGAACAGGGATCTTGAAGTCACGGCACTTTGGAAGGTCTCAAATTCTTGTTGCTCGAATAACCGTTCCCCAAATATCCCAACACTTCACACTTGAAGTATCCTTCCAATTATTCCTACGAATTTTTCCATATAACTCGAACCTCGACGAGAGTGTGTCGAATCAATTCTGGTGGGGGAGGAGAAATACATCAATTCTATCTTTGGTAGAAAATCTTATTGTCCTTGATATTGTTGACACCTTGAATTTCTTGAAGATTTTCTTGAAATTCGGATCCTTCTCTTGTTCTAGAACTCAAACCAGGTTCTTATCCCATATAAGAAATGTGGAATTTTGAGCATTGCTTACTCATTTCCACTCGAACCGTATTCCTTATTTTCGTGGACCGAATATGCGTGGTTGAAACTAGAAAAACTCTTGAATTATAAGTCGGTTCCTTGTAAAATCTCCGGATTTTAAGGTAGTCTCCATCGGCTCCCTATATCTCGAGTTTCCAAATAAAATCACCTATCTTTTCCAATTCTTGTTCAAGAGCTAGAAATTCTTGAAATCTTCTTACCATTGCACTTGAATGGATGTTTTCGGGTCAAAACTCTCGAACAAATTCCTCCATATGAACTTTTTCCCGAACTCTTTCAATTTCAACTTCATCTTCTTGAACTACTTGAAACTCAACCTTGAAATAAATGAGAATTGTTTCTCCTTTCTTTTGTAAATTTCGAACAACTTTCCAAATTCCACCATCTCAAATAACCATCCCTCAATCCTGACATCTTCCACATCGAACAACCCTGAAGGATCAAAACTCTCAAACTTCTTTGTATCCTGTGGTCTCTTATATCCTTTGCCCAATCCCCGGTGATACTTGTTGATATAGAAGAGATATCCTGAAATAAAATACAATTCCAAGGAAATATCGATGCATGGGGTTTAGTAAATGCATGGTCATGTGAACAATTAATGTAAATAAAACAATTAATTCACATATATGGTGCAAATGAATGCAAACATACACATAATCCTAAGCCGAACAACCTAGACAGACCCAACACGACACTAGAGCTCCGGTTTTGCAACCAAGAGCTCTGATACCACTTTAAGATGTAGCACCCCGGAGCGAAGGGAACCACATCCCCCGCACCATAGCCGGACACGTGTAACGAAATGGGAACTCCGCACACGCACCAAGCCATGGCGAACGGAAGACAAACAAAAACACACCCCTAGGCTAGGCGGTCTAGACCCTAATACAGAGAACGCAACAAAATAAAATCAAAGGCGGAAGCAACAGGATCACAAATACATTTATAATCATACGAGATCTCAAATAGAAACAGGTGACGAGTTCTGTAGCGCCCCCTAACACTACAACTCCCGCACCGTACTACCCTCGAGCGGATGTGAGACCTAGCACTCGAGAAATACTACGGGGAACGGTATAGACGGTACTTAAGTAGAGCGTAGGGTAAAATGCAACGGAAGATAAAAGAATTTAAAATTTGCAACAAGCAACATAATAACACACAGAATAGTGCATGATATTGTAAGGGGGTAATATGGTAGTGTAGTGTATGGAGTTAATGTATAAGAGCAATTTATTAGCAATATATACATGATCAGGATTAAATGCTCTTAATCTAAACCTGATCTAATAAATATGACACCTATAGCTTCAAGATACCTCTAGGTGTCGTTGTCCTCGCTCCCTGAAATCATGTGGTTGAAACAGGCGAGGAATTAGTCAAAGTGACTAAGTGAAGGAAGATTAGATTTAGATATATATGATTACATATATAGATATATATTTATATAAAATGATAGCAATAGGATATAGCAAATATGATACGGTTCGTAAGTTTGAAACCGGGATAGGGGTATTTGGAGTTTAGTTTATAATTGATGAACTGTTTGATAAAAGATTTGTACCGCCTGCAAGTAAGGCGTCTCCCTCTAATCTCCTTAAAATATTTGTAAAATAGTACCGGGCTGAACAAGGCACCAGTACTTTAATAAAACTAAATATGATAATAACTCCGCAACACCGTAGTGTCAGTAGGGGAGCAAACCCTACCGACGATATGTAATATGTGGGAGGAAGCTATCTCTCCCAGGGAGGTTATTCTCCCTTGTAAGTCTCGTGGCGTGGAGTAACTAACCTCCAGCTAAACCACTACCAAGAGTTGGTGGCGGTCTGTGGCACCAACAATACCCTCGGCCCGATGCCTTCCGAGTATTGCTCGACACAGCTGCATGCCGGGCCCATTTTGATAAATAATAATGATTTACTTGCTTAGTCGAGAATCAATTCTTAATATTAATAGGACTGAAATATATAATGTCCGGATAAGATCCTGATTCCGACTTGTTGCTATTTTCCTCATAAAGAGGAATATCATATTATATTAATATGTATAGATAGGAAATCAAATAATAGATAGGTAGATTTGGAAATCATTTTATAATTAGATATAGATATATACATGATTCCAGTTGAAAATAGTTTAACCCTCACCTAGTATCAAAATTCAAACAGATTGGAACGGATCCCATTGTTCAGTGCAATTGTCGCCTGAAAATAATTACTACTGACTTAGAACTAGATTCTTATTATTCTAATCAAACAATCACATAAGGTTTAGGAAATATAACATATTAGAAAATTCTTATAACATTTAGAAATTATTTCCCAGCAAAATTTTGATTTTAACTGTTTAAGGAAAATTAATTAATTAATTATGTTTCAAAAATTTTTAACCACTTAAATATTTATTAATCATGTTGTGACCTTAATTAGAGTATTAGGAATTAAATTGAGAATTTAATTCAACAATGTAGGTTGATTTTGAAATTATTTTATAATTTTATTAATTTTTGAATTAATTTGGAAAAATCTTTATTTAAAATTCCAAAATCCTATTTTATAATTAATTTTAAATTAATTTCGAAATTATTTGATTAAATGTTAACCAAAAAGTCAAAATTACAATTAAAAACATTTACTATTCAATTTCTTATGAATTAAACACTTTATAACACAAAATTAAACACACACATACACACACTATCACACGTGCACATAAATTTGGTTCAAGAACATTATGAAGGTGTTCTTAAGCTTATGAAGATGTTCATACTAGTTCATGATCACATTCAATAAATTTTTGAATCCATAACATATAATTAAATTTAAATGTAACACTTTAATTATGAAATTAAATCTAAATAAATTGTTCTAAGAATAAATTTAATCAAACAAGAAAATAATTATTTAAATACGTACTCATGCTACGTTATATCATAATTCATGCAATTAATTAAATAAAATTCCATAATGTAGGCACATTACACATAAAACTAACAATTATGCATATATATTATAAAAATAAATTCCTAAAGCATAATTTTATTATTCCTAAGCATGCTACTAATATTATAATATTAAAAACATAACATAAAGCATGAAATAAATAAAGAAAATTGCACCTTATGAGAGAAGAGAGGGTTTGGCCGTGACTTTTGGGGAGAGAGTAATGATTTTTGTGTAATTTTATGTTATGCTTCTTAGGGTATTTATAGTTGGCATTTAGGGGTTTATGTTGCAATTATGAAGAATTAATTAGATGAATCATGGTGTGAGTAAGCTAGGTTCATTTATTAGGGGGGTTTAGTTGTATACTTATGTGTATGTTTAAGATATAATTAATTTGTTTTGTAATCATGACCAAATAAAAATAATTCTAAAATAGGATGAAGATGGTAATAAATTCGTAGAAGAACGTCTAGGGTTTAGTTTGAAATGATAGAACTTGCAAAAGAAGGAGAATCGAAAGAGCTTTTTAATGGTTATAAACACTTAACGTTTGAACGTCTACATTTAAAGTAGTAGTCGTTCGGGAATTTTGAAAAATACGATAAAATTCCTAAACGAAGCTAGAATGTGAATTGATTCCCGAGAAAGTGTCCATGATTCTTGAAATAATTCAAGGATCATTTTGACTGTAATATTGTATACCAAATGTTGGACGGTTTGAAAATTAGTTTTTACGGTAGAAATAGTACTTTGGGAAAAATAAGGAAAAATTTATAAATCGAGTTAGGGTTTGAACTAGAGTTTGGAAAAGATCCTAAAATTCATAAAATTATCCAAGGATCGTAATGGTTATAATGTTGCATAGGAAAAACATTGAAATTCAGAAATTTCTAATTTAGGGCAAAATTAAGGTTTTTCGGCCGGTTTTGATTTCTACGGAAGCTACGTTAAGAATTAGGATTTGGAAATCATACCAAAATTCATAAAATTTTGCAAGGTTTGTATCGAGCCCAATATTGAATAGGTAAAAGTGTTTTGAAAATTCCTACAATTAAAGATGAATAGTATCTAGGGACCTAAATGGAATTTTCAACAAACAATTTTAAAAATGTATTTCAGAATGATGAAAGCTATGATATGAGTTTGAAAAATATAGAAATCAGCTTTCTAAGTTTCTTCAAGGTTTAGGTAAAGGTTTAGGGTTCGGTGGATGAATAGTGATGTGATTCTCTCAAGAAGGCACAAATCATAAATCAGAACATAAATGCACATAATTCACATAAAATGGAATGTGTAATGGACTAAGGCTATAAACACTTTCCTCTTAACCCTTTACTTACCCGTGCTATCCTGATCTCACAAATCCGGGCTGTTACAGGTTCAACTAGCATAGATACCTAATCCCGTAAATCGAACATAAAACATAAATACATAAGTACATAATGGGTTCATTCTTATCCTAGAAACCTGTCCCGAATCATATCAAATCAAGGAGATACATTAAATACATAATCTTAGGCTTATACATATTTAAAGTTCCAAGGCATAATGATAAAGATGCAGAATGCAAGAAGACTCGAACAACTTGACTGAAAAGACCCAAAAGATGACCGCCGCCTAGCACGACCCGAACCCTGCACCTGCAACTAAAGGTGGGTAAAAGGAGAGGGGTCAGTCTACAACTCGACTGAGTGAGGGGGCTGAACACACTCACACGATACATAATATAGAGCATAGCACGTACTAAAACAAAAGACTATGAACCGGGAATAGGGTTTTGCACACCAAAATCCATTTTAAAACAAACGTATACATATCATATCAAAATCATAGCGTATCTTTGATTTAAAAGTCCTATCCCATTTCATAATCAACATAACGTACAAAAAGCTCGGCGAGTACGAGTACCAATCCCATCCTGGGCTCCTCATACGAATCAAACATTACAAATCAAAACAAAAGTAACATTAAAGAACAAACCTCCTTCTCCGGTGATGGAAGGGTTGCGCGACCCTAGCCATCCATTACGTTATGTATAGGTCGTGAGTTTCATGACGCTCACGCCCGAGGATTCCGTCCCCCACCAAACCTCCTAGTGGGTTCCGGGTTGATCCTATCCAACAGGAGAATGTGCACAGGGGTCATAACCAGCGACCCCATGGTCGTCCCGGGTCTCCCTTACCCACATCTCCGGGGCCCATCAAACCAAACAAATCATACCTGAACATATCGTACCATAACTCGCTCAAAACAAAACGTAACTTAATCATAACATACGTACCTTATCAAACATACCATACCGTGCAACTTAGCGTATGCTGTAGACTCCGCTATCCACTTTCTAATGGTTTTCCTGGTATCCCGCTTTCAGTTGCTTTAGTTTCTTCCATATCCCAGTATAACGGAGACCTACATTTCCTTCCATATAAGGCTTCATAAGGTGCTGCTTGGATTGATGCCTGATAACTATTGTTATACGCAAATTCCACAAGAGGCAAACATTCTTTCCAGTCCTCTTAAAAATCCAAGGCACAAGCTCGCAACATATCCTCTAGATATTTGATCGTCCTTTCTGATTTACCATCGGTCTGAGGATGTGCGGCTGAACTGAAATGCAATTTAGTCCCCATTGTTTCTTGAAGACTTTACCATAACTGTGAAGTGAATTTCGGGAGACTATACTAATGGGTACACCATGTAACCTTATAATCTCTTTCTGGTACAACTTTGCTAGAGAACTGACCTTGTCAGTAGTCTTGACCGGTAAGAAATGTGCAGACTTAGTCAACCGATCAATAATAACCCATATACTATCATATCCTCCTTTAACTTTTGGTAAGCCTGTGATAAAGTCCATGGTGATTTGTTCCCATTTCCAAGTAGGAACTGGTAGCTGCTGTAACTTTCCACCGGGTTTCTGGTGGTCCACTTTGACTTGCTGGCACGTCAAGCATCTTTTGACATAGCTAGCAACATCTCGTTTCATTCCATTCCGCCAGAAATATTTCTTGAGATCATGATACATTTTTGTTCCTCCTGGATGTATCGTATATCGACTCTTATGTGCCTCATCCAGTATTTCTTTTCGAGTTGTAGGAGGTATACAGACTCTGTAACGCCCCGACTTTTCGGACGTAAAGGTAGGGCGTATGTGTTTACCTAATTGCGCGAATTAATTGTTTTTACGTGTTTCATATTTAATTTTATTATAAATTGTTATTATATTATTTTATTATATTTTATTTTAATATATTATTAATTCTAATATATAAATATATGTCGTATTATATATATATATATATATATATATATATATTTATTTCTTTAAGTATATATGTATACGTTTATTTATATTAGTATTAATTTAATGATTATGCTAATTATATGTTATGTTAATTAATCATGTTTTAGTTAATTAATTACGTGCTTAATATAATTTATTTAATATTAGATTTAATTTATTTATTTAAATGTTTTTGCATGGGAAATTATATTTTTGCATGGAATGTGCTTATTATTCATTTTGAGCTTCGTTCTTGTATGAAATGATTTCGGATTGCCACGAATTTGTAGTATGTTGTAAATATATGTGTTATGGACATGATTTTATGCTCGGGTTATGTTTTCGAATTTAATTGGTAGGTTAACGGATTTAATTTGTTTCGAGGAACCAAAACGGGGGCTAACGAGCACTTAGCGTACCCTTGGTTCCGAATTTAATATCTTGAGCTCGGGAACTCGGATTCGAGTTCCGTCAACTCCGCTGAACTCGTAACGAAAATTTGAGTTTAGTAAACTTAGCCTTATATTTTTCCTAAATCATTTGAAACTCCGAAATCCAACCGAAAAACAAATCGGCGACCAATTTGACCTTGTTGTACAAAATCAGACATATCTTGTCCAAACCATAACCAAATTAACCATGGTTTGATTCCTTAGCTCCCTAACTCAACCACCTATCATAACATATCAAGCCCTAACCAAGATAACTCTCACACAATCCCCAATACTCAGCCAAAGCTACTGCTCTTCATTCCAGTCCCGTAACCCTTCATCCCTTGGAGATTTTGGAGCTCTAATCCAATCCAAACTTCATCCAATCATCAAGGTAAGTTTAGGGTTGTATTATATGTTTAATTCTGATCATTTTCATCCTTTCATTCATGATTTTGAGCATGGATTCATCATTTCTGGGCAGATTTCCGAAAATAAGAGAAGTTGGGCATTTTCTTGATTTCATTTGTTTCTCAATGGTTTTGATTGATTCCAAGCTTCAGAGTGATTGTTTTGACATCCTCATATCATTTATGGTCTTTGATTTCGTGGTTGTTGAGATATTTATGAGATATCATTTATGATCTTTTGAGAAAATTTCCACTTGAAGGTCACGTACGGTTGATGTCTTGGTTGATCACTTTTGGAACTGATTTACTTGCTGAATTCATGTTGTTTTGCTGCACATTTGATGGCTTTATGGACTTGAACTGAATCGGATTAGTTGAGAGATGCATACCCTGTTTTCTTCGAGTTTTTGGCCCTGTTTTTGTCACGCAGAGTTGCTGTCAAAACTGCTATCATTTCCTTCCTTCTTTTGCTGTCAGTTTCGTGGCTTTGTGGTGTGTGTTGAGGCTGAATTTGTGTTGTAAATCATGCTTTATATTGTTGCATATTGCCTGCTTTTCCTGCGTAATTGGCTGCCTTTTTCTTGCCCTGTTTCTGCGTCAGTTTCTGTGTAACAGAGGCTGCTGTTGCTGCGTCACGTGCGTGCTATTTCTGCCCGTTCCAGCGGGGAACGGGGGTGCTGTGTGGGCTGGAGCTGCTGTACCGAGACACGGGGGTGTCACGGTCCAGGCTTGGAGAGTGACACGGGGGTGTCACCCCGTTTTCTTGGTCTGTTCTGCGTCTTCCTGGGGCTACTGCTGGCTGCTGTTTATGTATATCTGTGTGTGCATGAATGTCTGTTGCTGCTGTTATAATTGTGCATGGCTGTATATATATATAATTGGTGTTGTGTGTGTGCATGAATTGGTGGAGTTATGCATGCATGGGTGAGTTTGTGTGTACGTGTATATATATATATGTTATATATATTATATGTTATTACATATTATATATTTGTTATGTTATTATATGATTATATATAATTATTATATTATATGTATATTTATTATATATTTCAAATATTATTTGATTTAATTCAATTTTTGAAATTTATTGATTTCCATTTTGTGTATTTAATTATCGACTTTTGATTGAACGTTTTATTTATGTTATTCCTAAATGTGAATATGAATATTATATGTTATGCTTATTAAATGAATTTTAGATTAATTGTTATGCATTATGAATGTTATGAATGTTATGAATTTATGAAATTTATATGAACATATGAATTTATGAAATTATGAAACTGAATGATATATATATGAACGAATGAGTTGATTATATGTTTTAAATTTCTTAATCGTGCACATGAACATTTTTTTATGCATTCATGTCATATTCACCTCATTGCCGAGCGTCATATGTGGTCATTGAGTCTCATACCTTTTCTTTTGCACAGATTCGGGTTTGGTCGGAGACGAGGACGAGCATTGAGACGCTTGTGCCTTTATTTTGCCTTGGTAAAGGTGGGTTTTTCTTCTATTAGTTAAACAACCCTATAAATCCCTTATGTGCAAAGTTTTAAGCCAAAATAATATATTTATATAAATCGAGTCATTTTGGGTAAATGATTTCAAACGTATGACCCCTTTTTAATTATGAAACCCTACCTTATGTTTTGGCGAGATTGCATATATGTTATGTTCACGGACCCCGGGACTTAGTATATGTGGCTAACCGAGGAAGCAAGGGCTGACGGGGATCCCATATACTAGTTCCAACCAAACTACGGTGATACCGGCCATCGCTAGGAGATTTAGCGAGGAATGGGAGCTGAGTGCCCTTGGGGGATTCATGTACCCCCATTGGCCTATGTATGAACCGGTGGCAGGGTCTAGCTAACCCTTCCACCATCCGGAGGAAGAAGGTGTATATGTATGATTATGATCATTTATGTATGTGCACGAAAGATATGTATGACAACCAATAATTATGATATGATTACACGAGGAGAAGGTTGGAGATTGTGCACGCTCACTCGCCGAGCTTAAACCCTTATGAACAATTATGAATGAATATGAACGTCGTAATCCCGTTGATGTTTTCTTTTGTTTTAACCACTTGGTAAATTCTTATCAAACTTCACACGGGATTAGGGCTTGCATGTATGTGTTTAAATTATGCGATATTATATATCTTATGCCCCGTTTTATACCCACCAGTCTCTTTTAGACTGAACCTGATTGTTTTCAGCTGTTTTGTGCAGGTATAGGAGTGCTAGGCGGGAATACAAGTCGTCTAGGTCTTGCATTTATGTTTAGCACTTCTTTTCAGTCTCATATTCATATTCTTGATGCTACTTTTGTATTTGATCATAGTATAGATTGGAGCGTTATGATTTTGTAGGCCGTGAGTGCCGTTGCATACTTGAATGCTCTTGTATATTGATTTTTGGAGCTTGGTGGCTCACTGTATATGCTTTGTCGTTATGGCTTCCGCAATTTTCTTTAACTCTGATTCTATATGTTTCTTGAGTTGAATGGTTTAAGGGTTAGTCCCGCCTAGCATAGCGTGTGTGTTGTGTCCCCGTTCGCCGTGGATTTGGCACGTGTATGGACTTCCATTTCATATACAGGTCGGGTCTCGGTGCGGGGGATGTGGTACCTTACGCTCGGGTGCTACAGACTCGGCCTTTATATCTCAAGATCCCATGGTCATCTGTTGTGAATTTTGTCTAAATATCATTTTCCTTGGAATTGAGACACTTCTTGATCCACTTATCCTGGGCTTGGGCTTCCCTAAGTTATTCTTTTAATGGCGAGGATATCACTATATTGGCCAGTCGGGACTTCGAAATGACAGTTATGGGTTTGCTTTTTCCGTCTAATGCTGATAGACTGGATTTTCGGCTCAAAGCGTCTGCCACTACGTTGGCTTTTCCTGGATGGTACTGTATTTTACAGTCGTAATCTTCCAGAAATTCCATCCATCTTCGCTGTCTCATATTCAACTCCTTTTGAGTGAATAAATATTTCAAACTTTTATGGTCGGTAAAGACTTCAAAAGTTACCCCGTACAGATAATGCCTCCACTTAGCTAAAGCGAATACAATCGCAGCTAATTCTAAATCATGTGTGGGGTAATTCTCTTCATAGGGTTTAAGTTTCCTTGAGGCATAGGCTATAACCTTACCATTTTGCATTAGAACGCACCCTAATCCTTCCTTAGAGGCGTCTGTATAAACCACGTAGCCTTCCTTTCCTTTAGGTAAAGCCAGTACTGGAGCGGACGTTAACCTTTGCTTCAGTTCTTGAAAACTTTGCTCACACTTATCTGTCCATTCAAATTTTCCTTGTTTCTTTCTTGGTTAACTGAGTAAGAGGCGCTGCTACCTTGGAGAAATATTTTACAAACCTCCTGTAATATCCGACAAGTCCTAGAAAACTTCTCACTTCTGATGGGTTCTTTGGTGCCTGCCAATTTATTACAGTGTCAACCTTTGAAGGGTCTACTTCTATTCCAGAACCGGATATTATATGTCCAAGGAAGGACACTCTTTCCAACCGAAATTCACACTTGCTGAACTTCGCGTATAACCTATAATCTTTTAAAGCTCTTAACACTTTACGAAGGTGTTCAGCATGTTCTTCTGGAGTTCTTGAGAATACCAGAATGTAGTCAATAAAGATGACCACGAACTGGTCCAAATACGGTCGGAATGTTCGGTGCATTAAATCCATGAATGCAGCCGGGGCATTGGTTAATCCAAAAGGCATTACCACGAATTCGAAATGGCCGTAGCGGATATTAAAAGCAGTCTTTGGAATATCCTCCTTTTTAATCCTCAGCTGATAATACCCCTGCCTTAAATCTGACTTGGAGTACACTCGTGATCCTTGAAGAATATCGAACAGTTCTTCAATATGGGGAAGAGGGTATTTGTTCTTGATAGTCATACGATTAAGTTCTCGATAATCGATACACAATCGCAATGATCCGTTTTTCTTTTTGACAAATAGCACAGGCTCTCCCCATGGGGATGTGCTAGGATGGATGTATCCTGAAGCTAACAACTCATCAAGTTGTTTTCTCAACTCTTGGAGCTCGGCTGGAGCCATTCGATAAGGTGTTTTAGAGAATGGCTCAGCTCCAGGGACTAAGTCAATTACAAATTCTAATTCCCTGTCAGGCGGTAATGAATTCAGATGCTCAGGAAAGACATCAGTGAATTCTTTTACTACCTCTACTTCCTCAATTTTCAGCTGATCTTTGGGCCTATTTAACAGATAGGCAATGAATCCAGTAGCTCCATTACTCACTAACTTCTTAGCTTCGGCAGCTGTAACCAATGGCATTGAATCATATTTTCCTCTCGACCCAGAGCTATCACCTTTCCCTAAGGGGATTTCTTTCTTGAAGCAATCCAACTTAGCATGGTACTTACTAAGCCAATCCATTCCCAGAATAATTCCATATCTTGACATCGGTAATTCTATGAGATCTATCGGGTAGTATTGGGAACCAATCCTTATAGGACAGCGTTTATATCCTCTATCCGTAGTAAAACAAGCTCCCAAAGGAGAACTTATTTCGAGCATATAAGGCAAAGATTCAAGTGGAAAATTGAAATGCACACATAATTCAGATGCAATAAATGAATGCGTGGTGCCAGGGTCATATAAAGCAATAACTGGTGTGTTTAGGATGTGTACCGTACCATCAACGACCTTAGTTGGATCGAGATTCTCATCACCCTCTATAGCATAAGCACGTCCTTTAACTACAGGTCTTCCAGGAGTCTTAGCTGGAATCTTTCCTTTATTCCACTGTTTTGGTCCCTTTGGGCATTCTGGATACTGATGGTCAGGGCTTCCACACCATGTACAGACTCCAGCTTTCTTACGACAATCCTTCTCAGTATGTCCGCGCTTCTGATAATATTCACAGACAATCTCTTCTTGAGGTTTTGGGAATGTCTGTTGAGGTCGGGACCACGATTGCATCGGTTTCTTTCCTGGATTTGGCTTTACTGGTCCAGCAGGTCGTTTGGATCCCTGAGTCGGCTTGTAGACGGAGCCAGGACGGCTATTAGCTATACGAACCTCTTTATGTGTAGCCTCTGTTTTCATAGCCGTTTCCACAGCCTTAGTATAAATTTCCAACTCGAATGGAGCGAAAGCCCACCTAAGATCCGACTTAAGTCCTTTAATGAATCGCTGAGTTTTTCGACGTTCATCATGGAGGATATGTTGGGCATATTGAATCAACCTGATAAACTTAGCTTCATACTCAGCTACCGACATGTTACCTTGTACTAATTCCATGAATTCTGCCTCTCGAGCATCCCTAACTATCTGAGGGATGTATTTGTTTTGAAACACTCTAACAAAGTCTACCCACCTATAATTAACTTGATCTTCTGCCCAGACACGCTTGATATAATTCAACCAACTTAATGCTGCTCCTTCTAACATGAAAACTGCGAACTGAATCCTTTCAGGTTCTTCAGGAGAAATACCCGTAGCCTCAAAGATCTTTTCGATACTAGCTATCCAACTTTCAGCTTTTACATCACTGGGTTCTTCAAAGAACTTTGGCGGGTTCATTCGTAGAAGTTTATCCAGAGTCTTTTCGTTATTCCCCTTTGTTCCATTAGCACAAGTTTGCACTATCTCCTTCAAAGCATCTACTAATTCAGAGTTTTCTCCTGCCGAGGATGCACCTTCTTGTGGGGGGGGGGTGTGTTGTCTTGGGTAGGTCGTTGAGGAGACATATTCATTTGCAGTTACTTTATAAAGAATATAATGCATGATGGTTAAGAATGTGTTGCATATAATCACATAAATACATGTTTCAAATAATATCAAGCAGTAGATATCATATCACACAGATTTAGTAAAGTAAAACACAAAATTAAACAGAACAACAATTAAAAGAGTGCAGAAAAGTAAAAACACAAACATAATAACAAGTAAAGGTGCAGGAAAATAAAATACTCACTCACGGTCCTGCTGGTATCTTGAAGCAATTCTAACTCATAATGCAATAAGTACGAAAGCAGTAATTGTGGAACAAGAATATAACTGCAAAAGTGGGTTATATATATGCATCAAGTTTGAGAGCTATAACTACAACTACAAAAAGCAAAATGGGGTGGACCTGATCTACGTCAAGTTACACCCTACAAAGCTCTCAACTCACTCATCTCCGTCAGGCTAGCTGCGTCAACTGCTACGTCAAAAGGGGAAGGTCCTCTACTGACTGATCTGTACAACCTCCCACTGATACTACTCCTATATATAAACCAAGCTCCAGAATAATCTCTGCCTAATCATGCTGATCACTATCCACAACCTCACCTCGAATAGGACTCCAACCATTACCCTGCTGCTCCTCCTCTGAAACCCTTCTCATCCTCCTCAGGATCCTGCTCAGCCTCTGCATCACCTCCGGGCTCCTCCTCCTCAGGCTCTGGTGCTGCAATCTCCTGAACAGCCTGTACACTAGACAGATGATAGGCACCGGCCAGGCGGCTCCGAATACAAGAACGGTAATGCTGATATAAAGTCCGAGCGGCATTCCTGGAAAGAGTCATAGTAGCTAGATCCTGCTGTAAAGTTGCTACCTGTGCCACAAGATCGGCGTTCTCCTGCTCTAGCGTGGATGTCTGCTGCTGAGCAAAATTCCTACTCACAGCATTCTGTAGGGCTAAATCAAGATGCCTAGTAGACTCCAGCTGATACTCACGAGCCATCTGAGCCTCCGTATAATATGCATGTCGCTCTGACTCAAGCATATGCACTAAACGGTTCGGATAAGCATGCCCAACTCTACCTGCTCTACCTCCCCGAACTACATGTCTCGCCCTCTGCCAAGTGTAATAACGCGTAGGGTTCTCACGACGAGATACTGCTATAGTGTGTGGGACCTCGTACTCCTCAAGGCAGATATGATGTGGGTTCCCATGTTTCTGATTCTCCATTGCTATATAAAGAAACACTTAGAGTGCATTCTAAAGTTCAAGTACAAAATGAGCATTCTCCCAGCATTTATAGGTTAAGTCTCTTCTTAACCAAACCTGATGCTCTGATACCACCTTAAGCTGTAGCGCCCCCTAACACTACAACTCCCGCACCGTACTACCCTCGAGCGGATGTGAGACCTAGCACTCGAGAAATACTACGGCGAACGGTATAGACGGTACTTAAGTAGAGCGTAGGGTAAAATGCAGCGGAAGATAAAAGAATTTAAAATTTGCAACAAGCAACATAATAACACACAGAATAGTGCATGATATTGTAAGGGGGTAATATGGTAGTGTAGTGTATGGAGTTAATGTATAAGAGCAATTTATTAGCAATATATACATGATCAGGATTAAATGGTCTTAATCTAAACCTGATCTAATAAATATGACACCTATAGCTTCAAGATACCTCTAGGTGTCGTTGTCCTCGCTCCCTGAAATCATGTGTTTGAAACAGGCGAGGAATTAGTCAAAGTGAGTAAGTGAAGGAAGATTAGATTTAGATGTATATTATTATATATATAGATATATATTTATATAAAATGATAGCAATAGGATATAGCAAATATGATACGGTTCGTAAGTTTGAAACCGGGATAGGGGTATTTGGAGTTTAGTTTATAATTGATGAACCGTTTGATAAAAGATTTGTACCGCCTGCAAGTAAGGCGTCGCCCTCCAATCTCCTTAAAATATTTGTAAAATAGTACCGGGCTGATCAAGGCACCAGTACTTTAATAAAACTAAATATGATAATAACTCCGCAACACCGTAGTGTCAGTAGGGGATCAAACCCTACCGATGATATGTAATATGTGGACGAAGCTATCTCTCCCAGGGAGGTTATTCTCCCTTGTAAGTCTCGTGGCGTGGAGTAACTAACCTCCAGCTAAACCACTACCAAGAGTTGGTGGCGGTCTGTGGCACCAACAATACCCCCGGCCCGATGCCTTCCGAGTATTGCTCGACACAGCTGCACGCCGGGCCCACTTTGATAAATAATAATGATTTACTTGCTTAGTCGGGAATCAGTTCTTAATATTAATAGGACTGAAATATAAAATGTCCGGATAAGATCCTGATTCCGACTTATTGGTATTTTCCTTATAAAGAGGAATATCATATTATATTAATATGTATAGATAGGAAATCAAATAATAGATAGGTAGATTTGTAAATCATTTTATAATTGGATATAGATATATACATGATTCCAGTTGAACATAGTTTAACCCTCACCTAGTATCAAAATTCAAACAGATTGGAATGGATCCCACTGTTCAGTGCAATTGTTGCCTGAAAATAATTACTACTGACTTAGAACTAGATTCTTATTATTCTAATCAAACAATTACATAAGGTTTAGGAAATATAACATATTAGAAAATTCTTATAACATTTAGAAATTATTTCCCGGCAAAATTTAATTTTAACTGTTTAAGGAAAATTAATTAATTAATTATGTTTCAAAAATTCTTTAACCACTTAAATATTTATTAATCATGTTGTGACCTTAATTAGAGTATTAGGAATTAAATTTAGAATTTAATTCAACAATGTAGGTTGATTTTGAAATTATTTAATAATTTTATTAATTTTTGAATTAATTTGGAAAAATCTTTATTTAAAATTCCAAAATCCTATTTTATAATTAATTTTAAATTAATTTCGAAATTATTCGATTAAATGTTGAACAAAAAGTCAAAATTACTATTAAAAACATTTACTATTCAATTTCTTATGAATTAAACACTTTATAACACAAAATTAAACACACACATACACACACTATCACACGTGCACATGAATTTGGTTCAAGAACATTATGAAGGTGTTCTTAAGATTATGAAGATGTTCATACTAGTTCATGATCACATTCAATAAATTTTTGAATCCATAACATATAATTAAATTCAAATGTAAGACTTTAATTATGAAATTAAATCTAAATAAATTATTCTAAGCATAAATTTAATCAAACAAGAACATAATTATTTAAATACATACTCATGCTACATTATATCATAATTCATGTAATTAATTAAATAAAATTCCATAATGTAGGCACATTACACATAAAACTAACAATTATGCATATATATTATAAAAATAATTTCCTAAAGCATAATTTTATTATTCCTAAGCATGCTACTAATATTATAATATTAAAAACATAACATAAGGCTTGAAATAAATAAAGAAAATTGCACCTTGTGAGAGAAAAGAGGGTTTGGCCGTGACTTTTGGGGAGAGAGTAATGATTTTTGTGTGAATTTTATGTTATGCTTCTTAGGGTATTTATAGTTGGCATTTAGGGGTTTATGTTACAATTATGAAGAATTAATTAGATGAATCATGGTGTGAGTAAGCTAGGTTCATTTATTAGGGGGGTTTAGTTGTATACTTATGTGTATGTTTAAGGTATAATTAATTTATTTAGTAATCATGACCAAATAAAAATAATTCTAAAATAGGATGAAGATGGTAATAAATTCGTAGAAGAACATATAGGGTTTAGTTTGAAATGATAGAACTTGCAAAAGAAAGAGAATCGAAAGAGCTTTCTAATGGTTATAAACACTTAACGTTTGAACGTCTACATTTAAAGTAGTAGTCGTTCGGGAATTTTGAAAAATACGATAAAATTCATAAACGAAGCTAGAATGTGAATTGATTCCCGATAAAGTGTCCATGATTCTTGAAATAATTCAAGGATTATTTTGACTGTAATATTGTATACCAAATGTTGGACGGTTTGAAAATTAGTTTTTACGGTAGAAATAGTACTTCGGGAAAAATAAGGAAAAATTTATAAATCGAGTTAGGGTTTGAACTAGAGTTTGGAAAAGATCCTAAAATTCATAAAATAATCCAAGGATCGTAATGGTTACAATATTGCATAGCAAAAACGTTGAAATTCAGAAATTTCTAATTTAGGGCAAAATTAAGGTTTTTCGGTCGGTTTTGATTTCTACGGAAGCTACGTTGAGAATTAGGATTTGGAAATCATACCAAAATTCCTAAAATTTTGCAAGGATTCTATCGAGCCCAATATTGAATAGGTAAAAGTGTTTCGAAAATTCCTACAATTAAAGATGAATAGTATCTAGGGACCTAAATGGAATTTTCAACAAACAATTTTAAAAATGTATTTTAGAATGATGAAAGCTATGATATGAGTTTGAAAAATATAGAAATCAGCTTTCTAAGGTTTTTCAAGGTTTAGGTAAAGGTTTAGGGTTCGGTGGATGAATAGTGATGTGATTCTCTCAAGAAGGCACAAATCATAAATCAGAACATAAATGCACATAATTCACATAAAATGGAATGTGTAATGGACTAAGGCTATAAACGCTTTCCTCTTAACCCTTTACTTACCCGTGCTATCTTGATCTCAAAAATCCGGGCTGTTACAGGTTCAACTAGCATAGATGGTAATCCCCGTAAATCGAACATAAAACATAAATACATAAGTACATAACGGGTTCATTATTATCCTAGAAACCTGTCCCGAATCATATCAAATCAAGGAGATACATTAAATACATAATCATAGGCTTATACATATTTAAAGTTCCAAGGCATAATGTTAAAGATGCAGAATGCAAGAAGACTCGAACAACTTGACTCAAAAGACCCAAAAGATGACCGCCGCCTGGCACGACCCGAACCCTGCACCTGCAACTAAAGGTGGGTAAAAGGAGAGGGGTCAGTCTACAACTCGACTGAGTGAGGGGGCTGAACACACTCACACGATACATAATATAGAGCATAACACGTACTAAAACAAAAGACTATGAACCGGGAATAGGGTTTTGCACACCAAAATCCATTTTAAAACAAACGTATACATATCATATCAAAATCATAGCGTATCTTTAATTTAAAAGTCCTATCCCATTTCATAATCAACATAACGTACAAAAAGCTCGGCGAGTACGAGCACCAATCCCATCCTGGGCTCCTTATACGAATCAAACATTACAAATCAAAACAAAAGTAACATTAAAGAACAAACCTCCTTCTCCGGTGATGGAAGGGTTGCGCGACCCTAGCCATCTATTACGTTATGTATGGGTCGTGAGTTTCATGACGCTCACGCCCGAGGATTCCGTCCCCCAGCAAACCTCCTAGTGGGTTCCGGGTTGATCCTATCCAACAGGAGAATGTGCAAAGGGGTCATAACCGACGACCCCATGGTCGTCCCGGGTCTCCCTTACCCACATCTCCGGGGCCCATCGAACGAAACAAATCATACCAGAACATATCGTACCATAACTCGCTCAAAACAAAACGTAACTTAATCATAACATACGTACCTTATCAAACATACCATACCGTGCAACTTAGCGTATGCTATAGACGTACCTCTCCGTGTCATCCTAATCCTTAGCTAGCTTGAAAGTACACGGTTTGGAGCATAGCCTCGTTGTAAAAAGTTTTCGAGCTTACGTATGCTCGTAAATATATAATTCAAAACATTTAATCATATGACAAAGTCATAAACATATCATATATACACATATCTATTATATAAATATAATAATATAATCGCATGAGTGCTTGAAAATGAACATATAGGGTTGTAGGTCACATTAACTATAACAAACCTAAAACCTCACCTTGACGTACAAACCGAACGGACGGCTCAAATCAACCCACGAGCATCTTCCTTCGAACAATCTAAACACAAGAAATAAGGCTAAGACTCCATATGAACCATAAAAACGCTCGGCAAATGCATATGGGTGCAAATGATGCAATGCACTTCATATAAATTCATATTTAGGCAAAATGGAGTAATTAACAAAATATCACACAAATAATTCAAGAATTGAATTCATATCACGTCAAATAAATTCATAACATATCAAATAAGCTCATATCACATCATACATTAGCATATATACCATATGCATTCATAAGGTTAAAGTTCACATATATACAGGCTCAAATTAAATAAGGTCATACTATATCAAAACTAATTCAAATAGTTCATTAATTAAAACATATAACAAATAATATATATAAATATGTACGCAGCAACAAGCTTATAATATATATATATACACACTTGCATGCATAATTATATATATATATATATATATATATATATATATATAATATATATATATACTACTATATTATGCATGCCTGTACGTGTATGGTGTATTTATGGTAATATATATAATATATATATATATATATATATATATAAACACATAACAACACTAAAAACATACATGCATGCAATTCAAACAACATACACACACATGCACTAAAGAATTCATGCAGCACATTTAAACAAAAGCATGCATTAACGTACACACACATACACTCAATATACAGAATATACTACATATATATACACACAACGCAGCTGAAAAAGGGCTCCCAGGCCGGGTAAAAACTCCATACAAATCTACCCTGCCGGGTAAAGAAGATGCAGAAGGTTTCTGCACCAGTGTCCCCGCCCGGGGACACTTTCGAGACTGAATCTCCCCGCCCGGGGAGATTACGCAGCAACCCCTGTTTTCCCCCGTTTCTTCCCTTCTTTTCTCACAGCAGTAGCAGAGCCATGAAGCAGCAACAACACAGCAGTAACAAGGCACCAAAATCGCACCAAAATCACACCAAAACGCAGTAAAAGAACACTAAAACAGCAGCAACTTTACACGCAGCAGCAAGGGTGAAAATAGATGGAATTTAAACTCATTTCTTCAAGCTTTTCATGAAGTGCAGGTATGAAAGATCATTATACACTCAAGAAACATGAAAATCATGCATATAAATGAAACTAATACACCAAATAGATCATATATCTAGCTGCAATTCAAGAACGAAACAAGGATGCTCAAGAATTCAACAAAATTTCATATAAATCTAACTATTCAAGTTCTTCAACAAAGCATGCCCAAAACTTCATGGAAATCAGAAAATAAGCACTTAAAAGAAAGAAGAGAAGATGGAGAATCAAATCATGGACTTACCTTTCGAATTTGAGGCGAATCGGAGAAGTATTGAGCTTGGAAAGGCAAAATGAATAGTGCAGAAAATCCCTTTCTCTTTCTCTCTCGGTTCAGCAGTTCCTGCTCTCTCTCCAGGTCTGAGTTCGTAATGAGGGTTAGGGATATAGATAGTGGGCTTAACTAGGGTTAAGTGAGCTCAAGAATCAACTCATTTGGTTAAGGAATGAGAGAGATATGGCCAAAATACTCCAAGGTGGCAGATCTGCGCGTACAGCTCGTTTCGGGCAAATTACGGGGAACCAAACGGGCTTAGAAAAATGCAAGGCTAGGTTCCTTAGCTCCCATTCTTCGTTACGAGTCTAGCGTCACTTTCGGAATTCGAATCCGAATTCCCGATCTCAAGTTATGGCCTCCGGAACACAAGGTGAGCTAAAACTACGTTAGGCCCTCGAGTCCCCAAAAATTAAAATATGGTGCGTTACCATATCAAACAAGTCCGAAAAATTAAAACGAGCATACGAACGAATTCATAACACGTATAATTCATGCATATTAAATCGGCACGAAATTTCGATCTCAAATCGAACACAAACGCAACACATTTTCAACAAATAAGCATATTATTCAAATAATAAAATTAAATTTTCAAAGAAATAATAAATAAATTTTTTTAAAATAATAAATAAACGATTTAAAATAAATAAAATTTTATTAAAAAGGTTATTTTTCAATTAGGTCCAAAACTTTTAAAAAGTGTCAAATAAGTCCAAGTTCAAATTTTCGATTAAGTCCAAAATTAAATAAATCATAAAATTAAACCCTTAATTCACATAGATCACATAATTCACAAAAATTAGCATGCTCAGAATTAAATTCACATATCATAAAATTCATAAAATTTTATATCATAAATCACTTAGGCAAATTTTTGACATATAATTCGAATATTTCATATAAATTCAATTAATTCATATAAGAATTCCAAGTAATAAATTATAATTCAATTAAATATGAAATTAAAATAATTTAAATTGCACATTTAGCACTCTCGTAAGTGCGTACCTGGACGCCCAAAAAATCGGGGTGTCACAGTTGGCCCAAGGGAACTATTGAATCTCTTCTAAGGTAGAATAAGTGGGTGTGAGTGTATTTGTAGGTTTGGGTGAGAAAAATCCAAAATTGGGTAGGACAAGACTTAATTTAACCCTGAAAACATGTTTCCTAAAACCTAAATTTTCGCCAGTCGGACTGGTAACGGGCGTTATCAGTTTTTCTCTTGCAAGTTGTAACGACCATTACCCCTATTGGCCCAGACGCCCGTTGACAGGCGTTACTGAAAAACAACTGCTAAGGTGTAACGCCCGTTACCTATACTACCCAATACGCCTGATCTCGTTAACGGGTGTTACGGAAAAGTAACTGCTAGGGTGTAACGCGTTACTGCTATTCTGCCCAAAACACAATTAAAACACAAAAACAAAACGGATGGTGCTAAATCACGTCAATTAACCGAAATTAACTCATGTAATTCAATCAAACCATAGTGCACCGTTCTCGAAACACATAAATACATATATCCATTCATTCTCCTCAAGAAAGAAAATCAATGTCGTGCACACGCATACCAACAAAGTAAATGCACCTCAATATTGACAATAACGCTCAAATCATGGTCCTTGCACCATCTAAACCTTGGCTTCCTAGTAAACCATCGAGTGACCTGCAAACGAGAGAGACAACTCAATTATCGCGAGAAAAACGAGGACAAAAGAAACGAAAACAACGGAAACAAAAACAAAACAAAAAGAAAAAGAAAGAAAAAGTTAGTTCTAAGTTATAGTCGTTAGCTTGACTTTGGAAACCGGATTGGGATTAATAATCCCCAAGCAACGAGTCACATGGAGTGACCTCGTTCTTGTTACTCACAAAATTGGAGCTTGGTCTCCAAGTATCTAATTTCAAAACATCCTTCATTCTCGATCTTCGAGACTTCGGTTTTTCTACCCAATCAACTGCATCTCTTTTCTCCGTGAACAATGTCGTTCCGCCAGGGGTATCACTTATAACCTTAATCATGCAACACTTATCCGGAATCACCGGTGGTGTCATGGAACCAAAATTCTTAAACTCCATTCGTTCATCTCCTATTTTGAACGTGAGCCGTCCATTCAGAACATCTATATCTGCTCCAGCCGTAGCCAGAAACGGTCTTCCAAGGATCAATGGCATCCTCTCATCACTCTCAATATGAAGAACTACAAAATCAGTAGGAATGTGAAATCTTCCAACTTTTACTAAAACATCTTCAAGAATTCCTGTCGGATATTTCACCGATCTGTCTGCTAGTTGCAGTGTAACACCCCGATTTTCCATTCAATCATTATGTGATATTATATTTTACTTTACAACTTTCATCATAATATATGCATCCTATCTCTATGCATTTATATGAATTAACTTTTAATGTGAAATTGTGAATTAAGTGATAATGTGCTTAATTGTCTTATATTACTTTAATTGATCATCTCATAAATTTATGAATTTTATTTATACATGTTTAATTGAAATACTTGTCAACTTGATAATTATTACGTGAATCACATTTGATTGTTACGTGAAATAATTGAACATGATTTATTTGCTTATATGTCCTTAATTGCTCCTTAGTGTAAAGTTATGGACCTAATTGCATAACATGAATTGGATTTGAGTGATCTTTTGTGTAGAGATAGAACTTGATTGCATGCATTTAAATACTTCGAGGACTAATATGCAAAATTGGTTGAGTCACCATATTTGATGGAAGACTTTAGAGTATATCTTATATCTCTTCCATTTCATTTTATTTTCATCAAAGAACTCACACATACACACACTTATACACGGTATTTTCACCAAAAGGAGAAAAAGGATTTGCATTGTAACGCCCCAATTTCTGGAAGTTCAGGTAAGCACGCCACTTGCGGGTCTTCGGGAGTTGTGGGTTTAATTTTTATCTATTTACTTGTTCATTATAATTCCATTATTATATTATGTGCATCATACATTTCTATGAATTTATACGAATTGACTTTAAACGTGAAATATGCGAATCAAGTGATAACGTGCCTAATTGTATTATATGACTTACTTGATCGTTTTATAAATTTATGGACTTAATTGCATCTCATGAATTGGGAGTTAATTGATCTTTTGTGTAGGGATATAACTCGATTGCATTTATTTAAATACTTGAGGGACTGTTATGCAATTTAGGGTGGTTCCATGCTTGTAGTGGATGATATAATATATCATATAGGTATTCATCCCCCTCACTCTCATACATTACATTACATACAAGAGAACATCACACACACACCTAGTAAGAATCGGTTTTTACACCTTCAAGGGAGAGGAGGATTTCATCAAATTCAAGCTATAATTCAAGGAATTAGCAACCAAGTTGGAGCATCATCTTCATCTCTTCATCCTCATCTCATTCTTCTTTCATTTCAAGGTATAACATGAGAATTGATTGAATTTCTTGATTGAGTGATGAGTAGGGTTTGAGGTTTGATTGGTGCTTTCATGCTTATTCATGATTAGAGGTTTGTTTAGGACCTTGTTTCTTCATTTCTTGCATAAAACATGAAGTTATGTGAAGGTTGGAAAGCATGTATATTTTTGGGGTTTTCATGAGAAATTCTTGATGCTTTGATGTTTATCTCTTGGTTGAATTGATGAATACTTGAAGTATGATGCATATATGAGGTGTTTCAACATTTGTTATGGTTGGAGTTTGGAATATATTGGTTTGGGGTTGGTTTTGCATGGAAACCCCTATTTTCTCCCCTGTTTTTCCTGTTACGCACAGTTGACACGGGCATGTCAACTTTGCTTCGTGCTGGGTGACACGGGGGTGCATGTTGGTTGGTTTGGTTTTTCTGTATCGTGAAGGTGACACGGGCGTGTCACCTTCTTTTTCACGCTTATTGTCCGCTGTACCCAGACACGGGGGTGTCACAGTTTAGTGTATTTTGGTGACACGGGCGTGTCACCCTCTGTTTTCATGTATATTGTTTTGCATACTACTGTACGTGCATGAGTTATATATTGGTTACGTATTAATTATTATTTAGTTTGATTGATTATATGATTTCATTTCCTAATAGTGCACTTGAACATAATCTTATCTTTTACATATTCGTATCATGACCATTGCATTTTGCCGTTCGTCCTATTTGGTGCATTTTGAGTCGTGTTTCACAGGCAGTTGTCTTCGTTGCACAGACCAGCTTCCTGGTGACGAGGAGCAGGCTCCGTGAGCTGATTCCTTGGTTGTTTTGGGCCGCTCAGGTGAGGTTTAAATTCTAGATATATAGAACCCTTACAACCCTTATGTGATTTTCAGTCAAAACGTATCTATATATCTATAGTTTTCTAACCTTATGATTTTCAAATGATTTCACGAAAATGGATTGATTGATTGAGTGATTGACGGATTGTCTTTGGCGAGTAACTATTGTTCACGTTGGGCCCGAGGGTAGTGTATTGAGCCAACCGGGAAAGCCAGGGCTGACGGGAAACTCTTGCACTATCCTCACCATTGTGGGATCACCTCTGAATCCACCAGGAGGTTTGGTGGAGGAAGAAATCCCGTACGTGGGAGTCATGTTCCCGACGTACACCATGATTGGATGGTTGGGTCTTGCAAGCCCGCCATCACCCGGAGGAAGAAGGATTTATTGATTGAAATTGCTAATTGTGCACAGAACTGTTTGTGTGATCACCTAATTCATTAATTAAATTGAAATATTGTACACTGTCGGAGAAAGGTTGGAGATTTGCCCTCACTCGCCGGGCCACTGATTGATTGAATTGTTTGTTAACTGTAAATTGAATTGTTATAATCTCGGGCGGGAATTTCTTGTTATTTTAAACTTATTTTGTTTTCTTTATAAAATCTTACCCGAGGTTATAAATTACATGGTAATTGCGCATATACTTATTTATACCCCTCGCTCAGTCCATGTTGGACTGACACCTCAACTTTTCAGTTTTTGCAGGATTCGTGCGAGGCGGGAATTAGAGTCTAGTTTGTCTTTAATTTGGGTCTAGCACACTCCACCTCATATTTTGTTCATCTATAAATACTTGATACATTTTGTAGCATGTTTTGGCATATTTTGGGGAAATTATAATGTATTGATATGTAAATATTAGAGGGGATATTGTATTGTATGAAATGTTGGTATCTAATAATAAATATGTAAATATGGTAACTATAAGTATTGAATGTTATTGCTTCTGCTTTTATTGATAAAATTGTTTAGTGGTATTAATTGAGGGTACCCGCCTAGTTGTTGTTTTTTTTTATTGTCTCCCGTTCGCTATAGTTTCGGTTCATGTATGAATTGCCCGTTTCATATGTGGATTGAGACTATAGTGCGGGGGATGTGGTGCCTAGCGTTCCGGGTGCTACATCCCAAGGTGGTATCAGAGCCCGGTTGCAAAACTGCGGTTCTAGTGTCGTGTCTGGTGAGTCTAAGTCGTACGGCATAGGATTATTTGATTATTTGAGAGTCTTGCATTTTATTTGAAGATATTTGACTTTACTTGAATTATGTGATTCATGTGTCCTATGAATTTGATTACATTTATTCATACTTGTTAATCAAACATGCATGTACAGTGGTTTTATTTCAGGATGCCTCGTGGAAGGCCCCGTAGAGAGCATTCTCCCGGTCGTCGACATCACCATCGGGACCGAACTCCACCTCCACCCCCTCAAGCACAACCCCAGGACTTTTTAAATTATATGGTTCAGTTAATTGATCAGAGATTGCGAGATTATGTGCCTCCTGCACCACCAGCTCCTCCTCCCGCGCCACCGGCCCCAATTTCAACCATTTTGAGGGAATTACAAAATCAACATCCACCCAGATTCTTTAAAGGGAACGATATGATAGCGGAACAGTGGCTCAAAGAAATTGAGTGAATTTGGGAGCTTATCCCTTGCGAGACTCGAGAGAAGGCTAGGTGTACCTTTACTTTGATCCAAGAAGAAGCTTATTCTTGGTGGGAAAGCACCAAGATTGTTCTAGATGCCGCTGAAGAAGAAGTTACATGGGAGGTTTTCATTAGGGAATTCCAGAACAAGTTCATTCCTCCCTCCTCTCGCACAAGAAGGCTTAGGGAATTCACGGAACTCAAGCAAGGGAATAGATCGGTTGCCGAATATATAGCCGAGTTCGAGAGATTGTCTAAATATGCACCCAATATCGCCGGTGATGATTTTCATAAGGCTATGCAATTTGTGCAGGGTCTGAGGCCGGACATTCAAGCTGCAATAGAAGCTGTTAATACTAGTACTTGGAAGAAGGCTACCCAAAAGGCTTTGAAAGTGGAAGATTCGGTAAATGCTCGGAGATCTACTTATAGATCGAGTCAGGGTTCTGGCTCAGGATCGAGGTCGAATTATAATTCCCGGGAAGAGGCCAATCACTTATGATGTCCCTCCACCGCAGTCAAAGGGGCCGATGAAGAAATTCAAGCCTCAAGTACCACAAGTGTCGGTTCAGAAAGCTCCCCGGGTTACTCCTGCTGCACCACCTTCTACCAGGAAGCCGGGATGTACTTATTGTGGATGGCCTACCCATACTTATGAGAATTGCCGGCGTCGCCTGAATCTTTGTCTGATTTGTGGGAAGGCCGATCATAAAGTGGATACGTGTCCGGATCGCCGGGATCAGCCTGCCGGGGGTCAGAGGCCGATGATTAGAGCCCGAGCTTATGCTTTGGAAAGAGAGGAAGCGGATCCTGATATAGATCCTGCAGCCGTGGTGGAAGGTATTATTTGTATCCATGGCACGAACAATACTTTATTTGATCCGGGAGCTACCCACTCCTTTATTTCCCGTGCTATTTCTGTGAATTTGCCTTTATGTGTTACTTTATCTTCTGCTTATTATCATGTTAGTACTCCTTTTGGTGGTAGTGTAAAAACTAACCGGGTTTTTCGAGAGGTGCCGGTGAGTATTGAGGGTCGGGTTTTCTCAACGGAATTCATTGAATTGTCTATGTCTCGGTATGGATCTATCTTAGGTATGGACTGGTTATATAAGCACTGTGCCACCGTTGATTGTCGTGCCAAGAGAGTTAGTTTGGGTTCAGAAGTTGTAACGGGTCGAAGTTCTAGAACGGTGCCTTTATTATCTTTTGCAGAAGCTCAGAAATTGGTTCGTAACGGGGCTACGGGATTCATAGCTTATGTACTTAATCGACCCAAGGATCAGATAAAATTGGAAGAAATGGAAGTTGTTAAGGGATTTCCCGAGGTGTTTCTGGAAAAACTGGATTCGTTGCCATCGGAGAGAGAAATCGAATTTGTGATCGACTTGTTTCCGAATGCTGAGCCGTATTCTAAAACTCCATATCGTATGGCTCCGGCAGAGTTGAAGGAGTTAAAGGTGCAACTCTTTGGTCTCTTGGAAGTCGGATATATTAGACCGAGTTCATCGCCATGGGGAGCGCCGGTATTATTTATGAAGAACAAAGATGGTACCTTGAGGATGTGTATTGATTATCGGGAATTGAATCGGATGACAATCAAGAATAGATATCCACTTCCACATATTGAAGAGTTATTTGATACACTCCAAGGATCAAAAGTTTATTCGAAGCTTGATTTAAGACAAGGGTATTATCAACTACGGATCCGAGCCGAGGATATTCCAAAGACGGGCTTCAATACGAGATTTGGGCATTATGAATTCGTGGTTATGCCATTTGGATTAACGAATGCTCCCGCCGCTTTTATGGACATGATGCATGGAATTTTCCGACCGTTTCTTGATAAGTTAGTTGTGATCTTTATCGATGATATTTTGGTTTTCTCCAAGTCGGTTGAAGAGCATGCAAGGCATCTTGAACTTCTGTTGAAAGCTATGAAGGAACACCAATTGTTTGCAAAATTTAGTAAGTGCGAGTTTTGGATCGACCAAGTTTCTTTCTTGGGCCATATTATTTCAGGGAACGGATTAGAAGTGGATCCTGCTAAAATTGAGGCGGTAATGAAGTGGGAGAGACCAAAGAGTGCCTCCGAGATTAAAAGTTTCTTGGGATTGGCGGGTTATTATAGAAGATTCGTGCAAGATTTCTCGAAGATCGCCGCTCCTTTGACTCGGTTGACAAAGAGGATATGAAGTATGAGTGGAATGAGAAATGTAAACAAAGCTTTAAGTGCTTGAAAGAGAAGTTAGTTTCAGCTCCAGTTTTAACTCTTCTGGAGGGTTCGGAAGGATATGCCGTTTATACTGATGCGTCAAAGGAAGGTTTGGGGTGTGTTCTAACTCAGAATGGAAAGGTGATTGCTTATGCCTCTCGAAAGTTGAAGGATTATGAAAAGAACTACCCAACACATGATCTTGACTTGCCGCAGTGATTTTCGCACTCGGGAAATGGAGGCATTACTTGTATGGAGTGTCATTTGAGATTTTTACTGATCATAAGAGTCTCCGATATCTTTTCACACAAAAGGAGCTCAATATGAGGCAACGGACATGGATGAAACAACTAGAAGATTATGATTGTGTCATCAAATATCATCCCGGGAAAGCGAATGTGGTAGCCGATGCTCTAAGCAGGAGAGCGGATGTTTCGAATTTGGAAGTTGGTGACAGTAATGAAGTTGAACCTATTGTGATTAAAGCTCGAGTTTATAATATCTCTATTTATCCGGACTTGAAGTATAGAATGTTTGAGGCTAAAGGAAAGGATCCGAAAGTTCAAAGATTGGTCTCTAAGGCTAGAGAGGATCCGGAGAGTCCATTTGGGTTCGATGAAACTGGTCTTCTTCGTTTCAAGAACCGAGTAGTAGTACCTGATGATTTGAAAAGGGTATTGCTCGAGGAAGTCCACAAGTCGGCTTATTCGATCCATCCCGGAGGGAATAAGATGTACAAGGACCTCAAGCAGTATTATTGGTGGCGTGGATTAAAGAGAGATGTGGCTGAGTTTGTGAGGTGTTGTTTAACGTGTCAGAAAGTAAAGGCTGAACATCAAAAGCCGGGAGGTCTCTTACAGCCGTTGCCTATCCCCGAGTGGAAGTGGGAACAGGTGACAATGGATTTTATATCCGGATTACCTAGAGTGAAAGGTGGTTACGACGGTATTTGGGTGATAGTGGATCGTCTGACAAAATCTGCTCATTTTCTGCCGGTCCGAATGTCTTTCAAGATTAGAAAGTTGGCCGAGATTTATAATAGAGAGATTGTTCGCCTCCATGGGATTCCGGTGAGTATTGTTTCGGATAGAGATCCCCGCTTTACTTCTAAGTTGTGGCGAGAATTACAACAAATTTTGGGAACGAAGCTTCAGTTTAATACGGCTTTTCATCCTCAAACCGATGGCCAATCTGAAAGAGTAATACGGTATTTGGAAGATTTGCTCCGTTCATGTGCCTTGGATTTTCAAAATTGGTGGTGTGATCAACTTCCATTGATTGAATTTGCATATAACAATAGTTACCAATCCTCTATCGGCATGGCTCCTTATGAGTTACTCTATGGCCGAAAGTGCAGGTCCCCGTTATTCTTTGATTTTGAGGAATGCAAATGGACGAAACAAGAAGGGGTAAAGAAAGGAAGGGAACTTGAGAAATCTTCTAAGGCGGTGGAAGTCATGATTGATAAAGTTCAACATATTCAACAACGGATGAAAGCTGCACAAGATAGACTAAGTTATGCCGATATTCATCGAAGGGATCTTCGATTTGAGGTGGGGGACCGGGTTTTCTTGAATGTATCCCCATGTAAAGGGTTTTCTCGAATTGGTAAGGGAGGAAAGTTAAATCCCCATTACTTGGGTCTGTTTGTAATTCTTGAGAGAATTGGGGAAGTAGCTTACAGATTGGATCTACCGCCGAATCTTACCGGAATTCATAATGTGTTTCACGTGTCTCAACTCAGGAAGTATTATCCGGATGAAACAGAAATTCTCCCTGTTGAAGAAGTGGAGTTGGAACCGAATCTTTCATTTGTTCAGAAACCGGTTAAGGTGTTAGACAGAAAGTATCAAGAATTGAGGAATCGGAGTATCCCTATGGTAAAGGTATTGTGGAGAAGTGATAAAACCGAAGAGATGACTTAGGAGCCGGAAGAGAAGATGCAAAGGTTCCACCCAGAATTATTTAACTTCGATCAGTGAATCTGGGGACCAGATTCTTCTAAGAGGGGGAGAGTTGTAATGCCCCAATTTCCGAAAGTTCAGGTAAGCACGCCACGTGCGGGTCTTCGGGAGTTGTGGGTTTAATTTTTGTCTATTTACTTGTTCATTATAATTCCATTATAATATTATGTGCATCATACATTTCTATGTATTTATATGAATTAACTTTAAACGTGAAATATGCGAATCAAGTGATAATAAGATTATCCGTCATTAAGCTTACTCTTGAATAGCTTAGTATTTTTGAATGAAGGAACATAACCCTATGGTTCGTTCCTTGTGAATTTTAGTGACTTACCTTCATTCTGAACTTGTGTTTCAGAATAGGCAGTTAAGATTTTGAATCTTACACATTCCAAGTCAGTCTCTTAAATGTACTATGAATTGTGGCATTCAAAATTCCCTAATATTTCTTATCTTAGAATTTTGGGATTATCTTCTTATATGAAGAGGATAGTGGGAGTCTTCTTAAGTGAAGAAGATAGTGGCACTGTGAAATCCGACCGGAAACTTACCTCGCTCTTATATGACCACCTATCACCTATTTGCACTTTAGCCCCTCAATTCTTGGTATATTACCCCAACCTTGGCCCCACAACCCACCAAAACTCAGCATAACCATCTCTCCCTCTCCCATTCTCGGTATACACAAGGAAGAAAGGAAAAGGTGCAGCAATTTTGGAGCTAAACCCTTCAAACCCGTCCTATTCACACCAAGGAGAATTTGAGCTCTAAACTCCATTTTCTTCCATCTTCTTCAAGAGGTAAGTTAGTATTTGATATGTACATGATATTATGAGCATTTTGAGCTATTGAATCCATGCTTTGAGTGTAACAGCCCGAAAACCCGCCTGTCGATATTGTCCGCTTTGGTGGGCTAAGCGACACCACCCTCATGGTTTTGTTTCTCCCGGTTGAATTTAAGCCCGAAGACGCCCACCCAGGAAAAGGCCTCAACAGGGAAGAGGTATCCACCCCCTTATAAGGAAGGCTTCGTTCTCCTCTTCTTCCGATGTGGGATAAGCACTTTGAGCTTTATAGTCCACCCCCCCCCATAAGGGCCCAGCGTCCTCTTTGGCACACCGGACCGGGTCCATATCAGACATACCCTCAAGGGGTTGCGAACCCACAAGAGTCCTCCCCGGCTGTACACCGAAGGCTCAAGATATCACGCCTCCCCTATCTCCCTGAGTCGCGCGATGATATCTCAAATCGAACTACGCACAGGTATATCCCCGACGGCCCTAACCGTCCCGGGGGCTCCTTACCCATAGCTCCTCGGATCCACATACAGACATACATACAGATGCCAATATTTCATGGCCAACTCGCTACAGAACCTTAATATAACATAACTTTTCAAAACAGCTTACATATGCTTTCATATCTAATTTTTCCCAAAACAGAGCTGGTTCACAAGGTCATAAACATATTGTATCCAACCCATACGTATTTATAATAGATATACTCGCATGCAAGGGTTGAAATCAGCATATTAAGGCCATAGGTCGCATAACTATACGAAATCCTAAACCTCACCTCGTGAAAGTAGAGTCTGAGAGTGTGAAGGGCCAAACACTCTAAACCTCGGGCCCACCGACACCACCAAACTCTGTGACAAGACATACAGAAGCCTAGACTTAGACTCTATATGAACCAAAGAAGACGCACGGCGTTGCTCAACATGATCGTGGTTATGCATAAGTGTTCATGTTGTGCTTGGATAAGGTGTCGTGGTCATTCAAGGCATATCAATGCTCAATAAGGTCATATTTACAAGCAACCATCATGCAACTCCATATCCAAAGATGCAAGATCAATTTAGGAAGTCAATGTATTCACAAAATGCATATTAAATCATCCAATGTCACAGGGTTCAATACCACTAGCGCCGAACTTAGCTCTGAGATAGATTTCTGATTGACGACCGATTTATGGGCAATTTCTTGAAGATGAACAGGTTAAGGTTTCACACATGAATTAGGATTCTTGGTGGGAACCGAAGATGATTCTGGTTGAACAAGGGCTAAGGTCTGGTAGAGAGTTGGATTATAAGCATGCTTGTTGGGTTACCTCTTCGCACAAAAAGATTCATGACCTTATTCACGTTTCAGAATCGTGTGCCATGACTTACCTTGGGAAATGCTTAACATCATGATCGTCCAGCATAGCTCAAAGACAAATTTCGGATTAGCAATTGAATTGTGGGATTCCTTGAGAACGAGCCGACTAAGGTTAACATATAAATCAGAATTCTGGTAGAAACTGAGGATGATTCTAGTTGAGCAAGGATTACGGTCTAGTAAGGGGTTTGGTGATAAACGAGCTTTACTGAGTTACCACTCTATGAAAGGACTCAAGACAAAGAGGTTCAGATGACGAGGGTTGCATCATTGTCGGCTTAAACAACTCCTACTACTTCATCTCAACTTCCTGTCAAGAGTTTGACACTACGGTGATCGGTACGCCAGGCATTCATGGCATTTGCATACATGCATCACTTAAATATTCTTATCTTGTTTTGCTTGATGTGGGTGTTGACTTTTGTTATTTTAATTGTGATAACTTGGATACCTGATCTAGTAATTGTAACTTGAAATTCCTACTCGTTATGAACCGTTGCTGAGATGATGAATGAGTTATGTACTTATGTGAACTATTCATGCCTATGTGATTTAAAACTCTCTTGATTGCCTGCTAACTTCTCATATAACATACATACATACTGTAACCCTGTTTTATAGGTATTCCATCGCGACATCCCCCTTGAGTTGAGGTATGAGCGTTGAATCTGTACTCAAGGGACACCGATATCAGTTGTATAAGGTACATCAAACATGCATCGCATACTTTTCGTCAAGTGTTACTATGATGTGTGTATGTATGAATAACTGATCAGTGGATTTATGTGTAAGAGAGACCTTAGGTTCCCTCTTTTTATGTGTTGGAGAGATGTAGGATTCTCTCTTTTATGTGGTAGAAAGATGTTGGAATCTTTCTAAGTTTTGTGCGCGAGAGATGTTGGATTCTCGTGTACTTAGATATTCGGAGATGCTGGATTCTCTTGAATCTAGGTGTTTGAGAAATGCTGGATTTTCTCAAACTAGAATGTTGGGAGATGTTGGAATCTGCCCGACTTAGGTTGAGAGACGGGGTTCTCTCAATTATGAGCTTGAGGGACGGGGTTCTCTCTTTTATGTGTGCTCGAGAGACGGGGTTCTCTCTCCTGTCGGTGCTGAGGGACGGGGCTCTCTCACTTAGTGTTGAGAGATGGGATTCTCTCTTGTTTGTTGTGGTTGCGTTGCGCGTTGATCTGACTACGGGTGGCAAGTGGTGCATCTGAGATGACATCGAGGTTGGGTGCAGTTGCAGCTATCAGATCATGGGAATGACTGACCGAGTTCGAAACAACTAACGGATCAAGTACTCGCACGGACCTCGACGATAACAAGACATCCTAAAGGAGGTTCGGTGTAGATGACAGGAGTAAGCCTCACCATTAGAGCTATGATCTTACGTGAGTTCCGGGGAAGGGTTGGAGCACTACTACTCGAGGATCTACATTTTTGCAGTGGAACCTGGGGACCAGGTTCTCTTAAGGGGGGAAGGTTGTGACGCCCCGTATTCTCGAAAGGCATCCTGACGACATTTACAAGTAAGTCTCTACACTTGTGCGTGTTTAATTTAAGATTTCTTGAATTATGTGATTTAATGTAAATCCAATTTAATATGTGTTCATTCGAATTATTCTAAGATTAATTGCCAACTTGATTAATTACACGCATATTTAACCCTAACCTTCTAATTTGATTTAATTCAAATTCATTCCATGAAATAATTGTCAAGTTGATTTTAAATCCATCATGTTACTTAACTTGTTTAATTTCTGTTTACTTGAATTCCTTGAGATTAATTGTCAATCATGTGTTTACAAAGTGTCGTTAAATTATACGAAAAGTTTCTAAAATTAAATTGAATTCAACTCAAATTGGTAGATCTCTATTTCATTTTAATTTATAAATTTATGCGGAGCTTGAATGTTTAGTCGTAACTCTACCGATTTTATCTACGATTATTTGTACGCGATATTTCTCCTTGCTACGCGATAAGGATACCCGGTTGTATTTAGCTTGTGCACAAGACACATTTCTCCCAATCCCTTTTCTCTCTCTCTCTCTCCTCTCCCACTCTCTCTCCCGCGGTCACTATGCGCGGCTTCGGTTACGAGCCCATAACTCGATCGTTTCTCGACGGAATTCAACAAACGAATAGTCCATTTCGATTATCTCAGCGAGACATACGTAAGAGTACCAATTTCACGGCCTAACGATGAACGGTGGCGGAGTTATGGCCGGATTTCAGTAGCAGCGGCGGAGCTGTCAGACCACCGCCACTTCGCCGGCGTTTCGTGGCGTTTTTCGGCCACTCCCTTGTTACACGCGCCGGAGACCCAGAAAGAGGACATCCCGGCACATCGGTTGACGTCGGCGGCCCGACCATCGGAGCAGCGACGGCGCCGCACGCGCCGCCTGAAGCTCGCGGCGGCTGTTCCTATAGCGGCGCGATTCCGCCGCTTCCGGCGGTGGTTTTCGACGGGGCTTGATGGTTTCCAAGGTTTTTCGACCCCCTGAGTTCATTTCCGGGATCAATTTCACCAGATCTTGGCCGTAGGTGGTGGTTCCGGCGATGTGGGCGGCGGCAAAAACTTCGGCGTCCAACGGGGGCCTTTTCCGGCCATCTTTTGGCCTCGGGCTCTTCACGAAAGTTGTTCGGAACGACGAGAACTAGTGGCCTGTGATCAGGCGACTCCAGATTCTGTGGTTTGGCGGCGGATCGCGGCGGCAAAGTGGCGGTGCAACGGCGGCGCTAGCTCCGAGGATTTTTCCGGTGAGCTACCTTAGGACTTTCGAAGAGCTCGTCATGGGTAAGACAATGGATTTTACGGATCGTATTTTGGTTCACCGGTTTGGAAGTAATTTGAGTTTGAAGATTTAGGGTTTTCGTGTTCGTAGATCTGAAATTGGAGGAGATTGACTTGGAATTTCCAGAAATTGATCGAGGATTCGGAACGGGTACGAAGACTTTATTCAGGAATGATTTTTTGGGATTTTTCCGGCGACCTTCGGCGGCGGTCCGGGCAAATTTCGGTAGCTACAGTGGTGGCGTTCCGGTGGCGTCTGGTCAGAATGTTTGTCTCGTTGTGGTGAGTTCAACGCCACTTTCCGTTCGTTAATCGGACACTCGATCTATTTATTACGAATTATTTTGCGTAATTGTGATTATTTGAATTAATTGTTTTAAGTGCAAATAAATTGGTTATTGTTGGTTTGTTGATCGAGATGTATTCCAATCGTATATGGAAACATGTATTGAATGGATTGTGATATGCATGAATGTTTCGATTTACAATTTGAATCCCGATGTGATGAATTTATACTATGTGTTTAGATATGAAGGGGTGTTAGTGTAATATCTAGAAACTAATCTCTTATGTGACTAAATGAACTTGAATTATATTTTAGAGGAACGAACATGTTGTGATTTCTCTATATGAATTTGAGACGTTCTCAATGTTATGTTTGTTGTAAATTGTGTTTCAAATATAAAATTGAGATACATGAAAGATGCTTGAATAACTTAAGACTTGATGCATGATAGGAGTTAGAATTGTAATATCTTGATTTACTCTTACTACTTGAAAATGGTATATTATGAATTATGATAAATTGATAATTGTCATGCTTGTAAGTAATTAATTCCTAGTTGAATAATTGTATAAACACTTCAAACGAATAATTATGTTTAGCAATCGACTAAGGTGATGTATGTGTAATAATTCTAAACTTTTATAAATAACTTAGGGGATGTAAGTGTAATATTTATGAAACTATGAATGTGACTTGAGCTTGTGTACCAAACATGTTGTGAAGTTGTAAAGTATGATCTTAAGTGAATTAAATGCACTCTTTATTTGTATCAAGCATGCTATCTACGTACAACAACTTTGTATGTTTATATGATCAAGTTGCTCTTACTTATGCACTTTACAACTCGTCATGAACTTGATGCTTAATTCTAATATTATAATTGAACCCTGTGACATTGGATGATTTAATATGCATTTTGTGAATACATTGACTTCCTAAATTGATCTTGCATCTTTGGATATGGAGTTGGATGATGGTTGCTTGTAAATATGACCTTATTGAGCATTGATATGCCTTGAATGACCACGACACCTTATCCAAGCACAACATGAACACTTATGCATAACCACGATCATGTTGAGCAACGCCGTGCGTCTTGTTTGGTTTATATAGAGTCTAAGTCTGGGCTTCTGTATGTCTTGTCACAGAGTTTGGTGGTGCCGGTGGGCCCGAGGTTTAGAGTGTTTGGCCCTTCACACTCTCAGACTCTACTTTCACGAGGTGAGGTTTAGGATTTCGTATAGTTATGCGACCTATGGCCTTAATATGCTGATTTCAACCCTTGCATGCGAGTATATCTATTATAAATACGTATGTGTTGGATACAATATGTTTATGACCTTGTGAATCAGCTCTGTTTTGGGAAAAATTAGTTATGAAAGCATATGTAAGCTGTTTTGAAAAGTTATGTTATATTAAGGTTCTGTAGCGAGTTGGCCATGAAATATTGGCATCTGTATGTATGTATGTATGTGGATCCAAGGAGCTATGGGTAAGGAGCCCCCGGGACGGTTAGGGCCGTCGGGGATATACCTGTGCGTAGTTCCATATGAGATATCATCGCGCGACTCAGGGAGATAGGGGAGGCGTGATATCTTGAGCCTTCGGTGTATAGCAAGGGAAGAACTCTTGTGGGTTCGCAACCCCTTGAGGGTATGTCTGATATGGATGGTTTGGGGACGGTACATCCCTTCCATCATTGGTGTGACGGTTGGATTGATTTTTGTATTCTATGTTTGATATGTTCTGAGGAGTAAAGGTTGGAAGCTCGTACTCGCCGAGCATGTGTTCTGTTCTGTCTAGGAATCATGAATCGAGATAGAGTTTCTGAAATGTTTTCTAAAGCTTATACTTATAACTATCTTTTAGGTACTTTTGGAAATGTCTTTGGTATGCAACACCTATCTCCGGTTCATGAGTTCACCCTTCTGATATGTGCTATGCTCCTTATATATATATTGTGGGTGTGCGTTAGCCCCCTCACCCGGTCAAGTTGACTGACCCCTCATTTACACTTTTAGTTGCAGGTTGTTGGCGTTTGCTAGGCGGAAGTGAGTCCTTTGTGTTGCACTTCGTCGGTCTAGTCTTTCCTTTTGCATTTTGTCTTGTCATACACTTTACTTATGCCTTGTCCTGTAGACTTGAGATTATATTTTACTATTCGGTAGCCCTGCGTGGCACTCTCATTCGGCCCCTTGTGGCACTTGATGATTATTACTTTATGTTGATATTCGGGACTAGGGATTTATGCTAGTTGAACCCGTCACTTGTTATGTTTGTTGATCTATTATTCGGGATTAGGTATCTATGCTAGTTGAACCCGTCACCTGCTTTTCATGTTTTGTTTTAAATGCTTCCGCTATCTATTGTTGTTGGTTTTAATTGCTTCCGCACTCTGAGTTTATCAAGTTAGATCCGCCTAGCCTAGTGTGTGAGTTAGTCTCCCATTCGCTATGATTCGGATTCGGGCATGGACTTTCTATTTCGTGACCGGGTCGGGGTCCTAGTGCGGGGGATGTGGCATCCTCCGTTTGGGGTGTTACATCCTTAAGTGGTATCAGAGCTCTAGGTTGCAAAACCGAGCTCTTGAGTCGTGTTGAGTCTGTCTAGGTCGTACGGCATAGGAATAACTGCGCATTGCATTTGTTTGACTTGATATTTTGATCCTTCGACACAAATTATTTCGTGATTATATGATTGTGTGCACATTATGACTTTGATTATGCAACATCTTATTTTATGTGCTTTATAAATTACAACTAATTATTGCATTTACGTGATATACTTGTTACATTTCATTTGCATCTTAATCGCATGCATCGAATTTGGTGTTTGAATTTCAGGGTACCCTATGAGTCAACACTAACATTTCCCTCCGTCAACACTACCTATTGGTACTACAACGAAAACACACCATAATTCGAAGATGAAAGGATTCTTTACCAAGATCAATGTTCATGAAAAGTCACCTTGTTGAGGAAATGAGTCAATGGAGGAGAGTCTGATCAAGTAGAACCGTTTTGAAGAAGTTTGATGAGCTTTTGCCTTGATGATTCCTTTATTTGGGAGTAGTCACCTTGTTGATGGAAACGAGTTAATGTAGAAGAATCCGATCAAATAAGATCCAATCGAGTTCAAGGGATGTGGATAGGTAACCATGTTACTTAAGCAAGAAGCCACAACCATCGGTGAGTGTTGAAGGTTTTGGTGCCGTTTAGAGTTAACAAACGACAAGAGAAGATTAGTTGTTAGCTCTTTGGGTGTTTCTACAAGATAAGATGGAAGATTCTACTGAGATGGGAATGGATCACATAGACGCCAAAAGATTTTATTCAAGTTTTAAAATCATATACCAGCCGCTCCGGGTGCTACATCTTAAAGTGGTATCAGAGCTCCGGGTTGCAAAACCGGTGTTCTAGTGTCGTGTAGTGTTCGTACGGCGTAGGAACAACGTGCTAATGTGTGCATTGCATCAAGATATGTGAGTTTTCTTACATTATGTGTTTTGAAATTGTTACTTTCTTTTCATTAATTGTTGTCGTTACATATTTCCACGAGCTAGTTGTTCCCTTTACGTGTCATAATCATTTACTAACCGCATGCATTGTATATTCACCTATTTTGTGTATTGTAGGTTAACACCTTACAACTTCTAATCACTCCACTAAACGACCATTGCCCCTAAGTTAAAGTTGGGCTCAAGTAGAGATGAAGGTTCTTCACAAACACCGAATCATCGAGCCGTTAATAAATCTTCTAAAATGAAGGGCAAGATGGCTCGATTTGAAGGAAGATATCTAGTGTTCTTGTCGGGCGCATCGTTCCCCGAAGAACAAGTCCCGTGCACTCATTGCGGTGGACCTAATCATAGTTATAAGAAGTGTTGGAATAGGTTGGGCAGATGTACTAGGTGTGGTTCCTCCGAACACAAGATCACTATATGTCCTCGTATCTATTTATGGAGGCCGAATGAGTCTGAAAGAGTGGCCCAATTTATGGATGGAATTAGAGAAGACCTTTGGGAAATGGGAACCAGGATCGAGTCTAAAGCTTGGATCGAGAATACCTGGGAAGCTCCTCGAGTTGAATCCAAGAAGTTAAAAGAAGATAGTCGAATAGGGAGGATTGGACCGGGAAGTACCTCGGGATCGGGACTAAAGAGGAGTCGAGAGGACTCTCCACCGGGGCTGAAAGGGAAGAAGAAAGTGAAAGAATTTCCAACCTTGGAGCAACCACCGTGTGCTCATATTAGAAGAAATTCTCATACTTATGAGAATTGTTGGAAGAGATTGGGGCGATGCTTTGGATGTGGATCGCCGAAACACAAGTTGGAAGAATGTGAATGACGAAGGGCAAAGAAATATCCGGGAGGTAATTGCATCCATTGCACCAGCATCCATCCCATATTGTATCTTTATACTTATTTGTGATGTGCGTTATGTATTGCCATTACTTGTTGCTTCCTTATTTGAATTGTTGACCAACGTGGCGCATAGCATATGCAAACCTAACCCGACATGCATGAGTTTAATGTTTTCATGATAGCTTGCAATTGAGAGAAGTCTTCCTTCGTGATGGTGAAAATTGGGGTAAGAAAAAATGGTGACTCTGAAGATTCGGTTGAAGTTATAACAAGAAGTTAAGGGCTTAATCAAAGGGAGAGGATTGGTACCACATTACGTCAATCTCCTCCTTACCGATTTGATGTAATGGTTTGGATTTCGAGAAAAGAAGGTTGTTTCAATGATAACTAATCAAGAGAGTATTGAAATGAGAAGTGGAACCGGGAACAATTATCCAAACCCAATTCCTAGGAGGGGAAGCGATGGATTCACTATTTAATGTGAATATCGAGACCAAGTTGATGGCGGTGCATTAGAGAGAGATCAATAGCTTTCCTTCATTGAATCTACATTTATCCGATGAAGGAGATCCGTATCGGAAAAGCTTAACCGGGATTATTGAAGAGAAATTGAAAGTTCTTTTCTTGATAAATCCAAGGTTATCACAACGAGGGACTTATCACGGGTGTCATTAGTAAAAGAAGGAGTGGGAGTGGTTATAGAACTAGGATGTTGGAAGTTTAAATCTTCCTGAGAAGCGAGATGGTTGACTCCTCACTTAGGGATATGGAAGAGCAAAGGAGAATAAAGAAAGACATGAGAGCTTGGGCAAGTAATTCACGATTATGTCAAGAGAAAATGAAGAACTTCAGGGGATCGCGGATCGATGGAGATTATGAAGGTGTGAACCCTAGGGCGTGATACTTGATGATTCCGAGGAGTATCCTTTCACCGGACCATAAAAAAAAAATGCAAGAGAGAGAGGCCTAGGAGCCAAGATTTAAATTAGAAGAAGGTTAAGGAAACCCTAGAAGGAAGAGATCATGAGACTTCAAAGTAACCGGAGGTCGAGTTATAATAATTCTCGACCAAGTTGGAATGGTGCAAGATTTAATGGGAGAGGGAGGACTCTGGACGAAAAAGAATTGAAACAATCCCTCATTGATAATTAGGGGATTATAGTAGAGAAAATTGTTCAGGGGTAAATATCGTCCATTAAAGATAAAGTCGGGAGAAGGTGTGTGAACTATCAAGTTAAGGATTCGTTCAACGAAACCGAGGTCGAGGAATCCGGGTCACGGGCTCTAAGGCATCAACCTTGGCTCTTCACTTCATCTCAATAATATAAAGGAATTCGAGAATGGTGAACGGTACACAAATCATTCATGGCACGCGCATCATGCATCGTTAATTGTTATATATACTTGTTGTATGTTTTACTCGTGCGTGTGTGTTTGTTGTGTGTTTTGTTCGAGTGTGTGCTTTTATGGTAAGTTGAGGGTCATGTTTACAACGGTCTTCCGGAGCAAGCAAGAAGTGGTGGTTTAGCTCTCTAGAAATCTTGAGTTAGAAGGTGCGAGTGGTGGAAGTTCGGTAACTATGCCATTCGTGTATCACCGAGCTCTTGAGTAGTTGGAATGAATTAAGCAGTGGGTGATGAATCAAACTTGGACCCTCCTATCGTGCGGAACATTTTAGTTGCTCCTAGCACGAATCAAGCGGTGAGGAATTTCTCCATCAAGATTTCAAGAAGTGATCAAACCCCTTGTGTATGAAGGCCTTTCTCGAGCTAACCCTTGTCGGGACGTCATGAACCTCGAACTTGGGTGAATACGGAAAGTTGCTTGAGCTTGAAACTCGAGCGGTGAACCTGGGGACCAGGTCCTTTTAAGGGGGTAGGATTGTGACACCCCATTTCTTCGACAACCCAGGTATGACGTCACTTGAGGGTTTACCGACGTTGTATTTCCTTTTCGATTTAATTTATACGTTGAATTAATTGTTTAAGTGACCTATGTGCCCTAAGTGTTTAGTTTTACGTTTAACTCCCGTATTTAATTTCTAATACTTTAATTTAATTCTCGAACAAGAGAATACGTGATATACATGAATTATATGATTTGTGGACTTAATTGTATGATTTAAATGTGTTTTCGACTTGTTTGAACTTGTTTGGACTCAATTGAACTTTGTGCAAAGTTTTGGGCCCTTTTGCAAATTGGCCACCCTTGAGTCATTTGTTCGTAACTTGAGCTCGGGAACTCGGATTCGAGTTTCGTCTTCTCTATTGGATCGAATGACGATTTGGAGCCAATGGAACAAGCCTTGTACCTTTTTTATGTCATTTTAACCCCCAACGATGTAGATTCTGGCTCTACGTACCTATATCGAACCTATGACCGACCTTGGAGCTAGAGTACTCATTCCTTGTCCTTTCTTTGACCCTAATATCAGCTAAAAGCCATCTCTCTCTCCCTCACTCATCTGAAATCGAGACAAATCAAAGGAAAAGAAGAGAAAGGGAAGCTCCACAGCCATTCCTCCATTTTTCTCACCCTTAAGCTCAAACTTTAGCCATTTCTTGCTCCAATCTTTTCAGGTAAGTTAGGATTCTTGTTCTTCTTGTTATTGTGATCAATTTGCACTCCTTGAATCATGCTTATAAGTTAGAGATTCTTGAATAGGCTAGGGTTGGTGAATAGTTAGGTTATGTGAATATATTGAAGAACTATTGCATCTTTTGCCTTCTTTGAGCTCGAGGCTATATATGTTGATCCATGGAGCTTATTTATTGCTTGCCTTGTGTTCTAATACATGGTAGTTGGTTGAGATTTAATTCACCATTTATATTTATATGAGTTCTTGCAAGAAATAGATGACTACTTATGCTTCTTTGATCCTTGCTTCCTTTAATGATTTGAATGACTTTAGTTTGGTAGTTGCTTGAATTCCTTGCATTATATGATAGTATAATTGTTCCATTTCCTTCGTTTATGTTGTGGATTTTATATGACTTGGTTTTTTCTTTGGTTTGCAAGCTTTTTCTCGTTTTTTTTTTTTTTTTTTGCCTCTGACCCAAATCCGCCGGGGTGGATTTTGCTTTGAAAATAATCCACCGGGGTGGATTTGAGGCAGGCCCTCTCGGAACTGTCTGCCTGGAATCCACGGGGGTGGATTCCCCCCTTCAAAAAAATCCACCGGGGTGGATTTAGTGTAGTGGTCATTTTTGCTCTGAGCTTTGTTTTCTTGCTTCTCTTCACTTGTATTTAACTTCTCCCACCCCAATTATGATCCTAACATGCTAATGTGTTGTAATATGTTATGTTTCATTAATTATTTTAAGTTTATGGGCTCGTTTGTTAGGTATAACTGTAACTTGAATTCATGACCGTTGTATGAAACGTTTAACTCTTTCTTGAATCTCTTGCTATTTTCTTGAACTTCAAGCTTATGAATGCATATAGCATGCTAATATATGATACATTATGAGTTTATTTGATGTGATATGGGTTTAATTCTTGAATTCCTTATGTGCTATTTGGTTATTTGCTCCAATATGCCTAAATATGAATCTCTATGGAATGCATTACATCCACTTGCAATTGCATGCGTAGCCGTGCGTCTAATTAGTTCATGATCGAGTCTAAATCTTGAGTATGTGTTTGTTTATCTCAGTTTTGAGTTTGAGAGGTGTCGGATCCACCATTTAGCTTCATCTTGGTCATCAACGCTCGTCTGTGAGCACTTTTGGTAAAAGGTGAGATTTAGGTTTGTTTCTTTGTAGTTAATATGACCTACAACCCTACGTGCTCGTTTTCAAGCCCGCATGTGACTATACTATTATATTTATATAATAGATACGTGCTTATAAGATACGTTTATGATCTTTTCATAAGATTAAATCTTTTGGACTATATGTATGAGCATATGTGAGCTTGAAAATGATTTGCAACAAGGCTATGCTCCAAACCGTGTGTCTTCGTACAAGCTTTGCTCTTCTTCAACTTGATATGTTTTCAGATGACACGGAGAGGTACGTTAAAAGCATAGGCCGAGTTGCACGGTAAGGTATGCTAAGGTATGTAAGTATGTTACGTTCTAAGTATGTTAAGTTGCGAGTTATGGTATGTTAAGTCTTGTTCAGATTTTTCGGGCCCAGGAAATTGTGGGTAAGGACGCTCGGGACGGCAAGGGCCATCGGGTTAAACCTATGCACGATTCCCACTTGAAGTACTAACACGCGACTTTTGGAGGTTGAGGAGGTGTGCTGCTTCAAGCACAATGTGGGTTAGCTACCCCTTGTGCATTAGTAAATGTAGTGAGGGTTTGCTTCCCGAGCTACATGTTGTTGGGGTTGGATTGATTGTGATTGTGTTTTCTGTTTTCATACGTATGTTAATAAGTGGGGAGTTAGAGTAAGGCCCGTGCTCGCCTGGTATAGGAATCTGTTAAGATATGTTGACTATGAAATGGGATAGGATCTTTCTTTTAAGTTATGTTTGATTATGTTATGAATAAGTGTAAGTTTGATTCAAAAATGGGTTTGGTATGCAAAACCCTATCCCGGTTCGTAGTATTTTATTTAATACATGCTCTACTTTATACGTATACGTGTGTGGGTGTGCGTTAGCCCCCTCACTCAGTCGTTGGACTGACCCTCTCCTTTCAACTTTTCAGTTTACAGGTTGTGGGTCGTGCTAGGTGGAGTCGTGGGTCGGTCGACTCCTAGTCTTCTAGCTCGAGTTGCATTTCCCTTCGCATTCGGTTACACTTTTGTATATGATTTGGGTTTGATTATGGAATTATGTATGTATCTTTGAATTCTATTCACGTATATATATATTTCGGGATAGCCTTCTAGGGATAGTTGAACCCGTTTTGTGGATTTATCTTCTTGAAGTTTGTTGTATGCTTCCGCTTTCTTATTGTTTTTGCGCGCTCTGGTCCTGTCTTAGCTCCGCCTGGCTTAGCGAGTGTGTGTAGGTTCCCGTTCGCTTAGTCTTGGGCTCATATATGAATTTCTATTTTATATGTGGGTTCGGGGCTAGGTGCGGGGGATGTGGTGGCTCACCGCTCCGGGTGCTACACTCCATGCCCGAGTTTCCATGTCATCTAGAGTGAAGGTCAAGGTGTTGTCGACCGGATCAAAGTTCATTGTGGTGAAGAAAGCCGTCATCTCTCCGTAGGTCATATCTTTCCTAGAAAGGAATGGCAACCAACCTATGTTGTCGAACAATCTCTTCACTTCTTCCCAAACCTCAAACTTCTCCATCCACATGTCCTTGAAGAATTTAGTAGCTACAATGTTCCTCGTCAAATTCCTTTGGAAAGGATTCCCAAAAGCATTAACCGTTATGTTGACCGATTCAAAAGGTTGATGGTCCAATTGGGATGAAGTAGTGAAAGGCTCCGGGACTCTAGAGCGCTTAGTGCGACCCATAGTACCTAAATCAAATAAATATAGCAAGACAAAACACATAGGAATTAATCACAATTCACTTGGACAATTCATCAAACACCTTATGTGCTTAAGCCTGGGGTGTGAGTTCTAACTTAAATTCTTCAATCTACCCAACTCAACTTCACACTAGCTTATACTCTACAATTCAAACTCAAAATTCTCTACCTTCAATCTTAATAATTTGGACTCAAGTTTACTTAGAAGTTTGGATTCTTCAAAGAATTAACCCAATTCAAGTTAAATTCAATTCAAGGCATCAATCCTAATTCTAGCATGCATAATCTCTCAAAATTTATCAATTCAATCTCAAGGTGATTCCTAACATGCAATTCAATTCTAGATGTCAATCTTAGATTGGAAAATTTCGCTCTAACAATCCACTCTATGAAAGGGGATATTGACTTACTTTGATTCACAAGGGAGGAGAGAATGTGTAAACTTGGTGGAAAAGCTTCTTGTCTGCAAATTGATAATGGTTGGTGTAGCACCCCGGAGCGAAGGGAACCCATCCCCCGCACCATAGCCAGACATGTGTAACGAAATGGGAACCCCACACACGCACCAAGCCATGGCGAACGGAAGACAAACAAAAACACACCCCTAGGCTAGGTGGTCTAGACCCTAATACAGTGAACGCAACAAAATAAAATCAAAGGCGGAAGCAAAAGGATCGCAAATACATTTATAATCATACGAGATCTCAAATAGAAACAGGTGACGGGTTCAACTAGCATAGATACCTAATCCCGTAAATCGAACATAAAACATAAATACATAAGTACATAACGGGTTCATTCTTATCCTAGAAACCTGTCCCGAATCATATCAAATCAAGGAGATACATTAAATATATAATCATAGGCTTATACATATTTAAAGTTCCAAGGCATAATGATAAAGATGCGGAATGCAAGAAGACTCGAACAACTTGACTCAAAAGACCCAAAAGATGACCGCCGCCTAGCACGACCCGAACCCCGCACCTGCAACTAAAGGTGGGTAAAAGGAGAGGGGACAGTCTACAACTCAACTGAGTGAGGGGGCTGAATACACTCACACGTTACATAATATAGAGCGTAGCACGTACTAAAACAAAAGACTATGAACCGGGAATAGGGTTTTGCACACCAAAATCCATTTTAAAACAAACGTATACATATCATATCAAAATCATAGCATATCTTTAATTTAAAAGTTCTATCCCATTTCATAATCAACATAACGTACAAAAAGCTCGGCGAGTAGGAGCACCAATCCCATCCTGGGCTCCTCATACGAATCAAACATTACAAATCAAAACAAAAGTAACATTAAAGAACAAACCTCCTTCTCCGGTGATGGAAGGGTTGCGCGACCCTAGCCATCCATTACGTTATGTATGGGTCGTGAGTTTCATGATGCTCACGCCTGAGGATTCCGTCCCCCACCAAACCTCCTAGTGGGTTCTGGGTTGATCCTATCCAACAGGAGAACGTGCACAGGGGTCATAACCGGCGACCCCATGGTCGTCCCGGGTCTCCCTTACCCACATCTCCGGGGCCCATCGAACCAAACAAATCATACCAGAACATATCGTACCATAACTTGCTCAAAACAAAACGTAACTTAATCATAACATACGTACCTTATCAAACATACCATACCGTGCAACTTAGCGTATGCTATAGACGTACCTCTCCGTGTCATCCTAATCCTTAGCTAGCTTGAAAGTACACGGTTTGGAGCATAGCCTCGTTGCAAAACGTTTTCGAGCTTACGAATGGTCGTAAATATATAATTCAAAACATTTAATCATATGACAAAGTCATAAACATATCATATACACACATATCTATTATATAAATATAATAATATAATCGCATACAGGCTTGAAAACGAACATATAGGGTTGTAGGTCGCATTAACTATAACAAACCTAAAACCTCACATTGACGTACAAACCGAACGGACGGCTCAAAGCAACCCACGAGCAACTTCCTTCGAACAATCTAAACACAAGAAATAAGGCTAAGACTCCATATGAACCATAGAAACGCACGGCAAATGCTTATGGGTGCAAATGATGCAATGCACTTCATATAAATTCATATTTAGGCAAAATGGAGTAATTAACAAAATATCACACAAATAATTCAAGAATCGAATTCATATCACGTCAAATAAATTCATAACATATCAAATAAGCTCATATCACATCATACATTAGCATATATACCATATGCATTCATAAGGTTAAAGGTCACATATATACAGGCTCTAATTAAATAAGGTCATACTATATCAAAACTAATTCAAATAGTTCATTATTTAAAACATATAACAAATAATATATATAAATACGTACGCAGCAACAAGCTTATAATATATATATACGCACTTGCATGCATAATTATATATATATATATTACCATAAATACACCATACACGTACAGGCATGCATAATATATATATATATATATATATATATATATATATATATATATATATATAAACACATAACAACACTAAAAACATACATGCATGCAATTTCAAACAACATACACACACAAGCACACATGCACTAAAGAATTCATGCAGCATATTTAAACAAAAGCATGCATTAACGTACACACACATACACTCAATACCCAGAATATACTACATATATATACACACAACGCAGCTGAAAAAGGGCTCCCCGGCCGGGTAAAAACTCCACACAAATCTACCCGGCCGGGTAAAGAAGATACAGAAGGTTTCTGCACCAATGTCCCCACCCGGGGACACTTTCGAGACAGAATCTCCCCGCCCGGGGAGATTACGCAGCAGCCCCTGTTTTCCCCCGTTTCTTCCCTTCTTTTCTCGCAGCAGTAGCAGAGCCATGAAGCAGCAACAACACAGCATTAACAAGGCACCAAAATCACACCAAAACGCAGCAAAAGAACACTAAAACAACAGCAACTTTACACGCAGCAGCAAGGATGAAAATGGATGGAATTTAAACTCATTTCTTCAAGCTTTTCATGAAGTGCAGGTATGAAAGATCATTATACACTCAAGAAACATGAAAATCATGCATATAAATGAAACTAATACACCAAATAGATCATATATCCAGCTGCAATTCAAGAACGAAACAAGGATGCTCAAGAATTCAACAAAATTTCATATAAACCTAACTATTCAAGTTCTTCAACAAAGCATGCCCAAAACTTCATGGAAATCAGAAAATAAGCACTTAAATGAAAGAATAGAAGATGGAGAATCAAATCATGGACTTACCTTTCGAATTTGAGGCGAATCGGAGAAGTATTGAGCTTGGAAAGGCAAAATGAATAATGCAGAAAATCCCTTTCTCTTTCTCTCTCGGTTCAGCAGTTCCTGCTCTCTCTCCAGGTCTGAGTTCGAAATGAGGGTTAGGGCTATAGATAGTGGGCTTAACTAGGGTTAAGTGAGCTCAAGAATCAACTCATTTGGTTAAGGAATGAGAGAGATATGGCCAAAATACTCCAAGGTGGCAGATCTGCGCGTACAGCTCGTTTCGGGCAAATTACGGGGAACCAAACGGGCTTAGAAGAATGGAAGGCTAGATTCCTTAGCTCCCATTTTTCGTTACGAGTCCAGTGTCACTTCCGGAATTCGAATCCGAATTCCCGATCTCAAGTTATGGTCTCCGGAACACAAGGTGAGCTAAAACTACGTTACGCCCTCGAGTCCCCAAAAATTAAAATATGGTACGTTACCATATCAAACAAGTCCGAAAAATTAAAACGAACATACGAACGAATTCATAACACGTATAATTCATGCGTATTAAATCGGCACGAAATTTCGATCTCAAATCGAACACAAACGCAACACATTTTCAACAAATAAGCATATTATTCAAATAATAAAATTAAAATTTCAAAGAAATAATAAATAAAATTTTTTAAAATAATAAATAAACGATTTAAAATAAATAAAATTTTATTAAAAAGGTTATTTTTCAATTAGGTCCAAAACTTTTAAAAAGTGTCAAATAAGTCCAAGTTCAAATTTTCGATTAAGTCCAAAATTAAATAAATCATAAAATTAAACCCTTAATTCACATAGATCACATAATTCACAAAAATTAGCATGCTCAGAATTAAATTCACATATCATAAAATTCATAAAATTTTATATCATAAATCACTTAGGCAAATTTTTGACATATAATTCGAATATTTCATATAAATTCAATTAATTCATATAAGAATTCCAAGTAATAAAGTATAATTCAATTAAATATGAAATTAGAATAATTTAAATTGCACATTTAGCTCTCTCGTAAGTGCGTTCCTGGACGCCCAAAAAACCGGGGTGTCACAATCTCTCCCTCTTAAAAAGGACCGGTCCTCAGGTCCGAATCAGGGTCTTGATCAACGCCAGAAAAGCTCAACTCCACGCTTCCACTGCGCTACTCTGATTCGGTTTCCTAGTGGCTTCTCGGATTTTTATATCCCGCCACAATAACTCTTACCGAAAGAAAAACTTCTAGTCTTCGACTTGAACCTCTGCCGAACCCAAACTCTAACCAGTTGCTCACGAACAGCGAACCCCCTTGTAGGAGATGCTTCCGAGGAATCTCGATCTCCCACTTCAACTCTAGGAGCCTTCATCTCTAAACTGCGAAGCTCTCGAGCCCTTGCCGAACCACGAAACCATGAGAAAATGGCCAACTCATTAAAACGAGCGACCACTCAAATCTCATCGAAATCTCCTTAACTTTAGCAAACTGGACACATAGTCCTTAGCCATTTGCTCCCACTTCCAATTAGAATATGGAAGTAGTTAGAGAATCCAACCAGTTCCTGATGCTCGGCCTTCAACCGACGGCATATTAGACATTGCTACACGAAGTTTGCAACGTCTCTTCTTACGCCGATACATCTATACCGGTTCTTCAAGTCCTCGAACAAACTTGAACAAAGAGTGGGGTAAGTCTCGAGACCTTGCACATCATGAGACATAGGCTAAACTCTCCTGTAAGCAACACACAACCGAAGCCTTCCTTAGTGCCTCGATTGTAAACGAAATAGTCTTGAGTGCCCCCGATTAGGCAAAAGTCGGTGCCAAAGGCGACTCTCTTCTACCACCTCTTCCCACTCTAAAACCATACCTCTTTCTTGTTAAGTGAATCAACGGTTTGGCAATCCAAAAGAAAAGAATCGCCTAATATACCCCGTCGACACGAGAGACTTCTTACTCTGAGGTAATTCTCGGTTCTTCTACCCGAATGCATAGTCGGTTATACCCTTGCTAAGACCAAACTCAGCGCGAACCACGGAAGTCCAGGGCAGAACGAACAACTCTTCAAAGCAAGCAGAGGGTATTTATCTTCTACAGTTAACCTTTGTAGCTCACAGTAGTCGATACTCACCCTAAAGTTCCGCTTCTTCTTAGGGAGGAATAGAGTACTCCACGAAGAAGTATTCAATGGGTGAAACCACCTTCTAAGAGCTCATCGAACTACGCCTTCAACTCCAACAACCATGCTAGAGCCATTCGGTAGGGAGTCTTCAAACAAGTTCAACTCCGGGATAAAGATCAACGACTTCTCAAGATCCCTATCAAGTAGTATAGAATCCCGACTTTCAAGGAACATCAAAATGCCTTTCTTCGATCTTTGTCTCCTCGAGCTTGGCTCGACCCCTCAGTTAACCTAAAGGTGAACCACTAAGCTCATCGCTCCATCCCGGATTAAACAACCGCTTCCACGAAGGATATAAGCGGGCTAGCCTTCAATCTATTACCCGAAAATATCGTTGAGCCCAAAACGGACCTCCTAAAGCCAAACACCAACTCAACTCAGTGCCCAAACAACGAATCCACCGGCAACCTCGACCCTCACAACTCACCAGGTCACCCGAGCACTCGAGCTCACCAAACTCTCTTCCAAGAAGAGAGTTCACACAAAAGAAAAGAAAGCTACGAACAAACCATGAGCAAGTAACAAGAAACCAACCGGGAAAGGAAGGTAACCCAAAACTTAAATAAATATGCATGTATGGAATGCCATGAATGCATTTGTGTAACGTTCACCATGGTGGTAAAGTTAAGCTCGGCTTCAATTTCTTTTCCTTCTAAAGTATTATCTTGAGCTTGAACAGGGATCTTGAAGTCACGGCGCTTTGGAAGGTCTCAAATTCTTGTTGCTCGAATAACCGTTCCCCAAATATCCCAACACTTCACACTTGAAGTATCCTTCCAATTATTCCTACGAATTTTTCCATATAACTCGAACCTCGACGAGAGTGTGTCGAATCAATTCCGGTGGGGGAGGAGAAATACATCAATTCTATCTTTGGTAGAAAATCTTATTGTCCTTGATATTGTTGACACCTTGAATTTCTTGAAGATTTTCTTGAAATTCGGATCCTTCTCTTGTTCTAGAACTCAAACCAGGTTCTTATCCCATATAAGAAATGTGGAATTTTGAGCATTGCTTACTCATTTCCACTCGAACCGTATTCCTTATTTTCGTGGACCGAATATGCATGGTTGAAACTAGAAAAACTCTTGAATTATAAGTCGATTCCTTGTAAAATCTCCGGATTTTAAGGTAGTCTCCATCGGCTCCCTATATCTCGAGTTTCCAAATAAAATCACCTATCTTTTCCAATTCTTGTTCAAGAGCTAGGAATTCTTGAAATCTTCTTACCATTGCACTTGAATGGATGTACTCGGGTCAAAACTCTCGAATAAATTCCTCCATATGAACTTTTTCCCGAACTCTTTCAATTTCAACTTCATCTTCTTGAACTACTTGAAACTCAACCTTGAAATAAATGAGAATTGTTTCTCCTTTCTTTTGTAAATTTCGAACAACTTTCCAAATTCCACCATCTCAAATAACCATCCCTCAATCCTGATATCTTCCACATCGAACAACCCTGAAGGATCAAAACTCTCAAACTTCTTTGTATCCCGTGGTCTCTTATATCCTTTGCCCAATCCCCGGTGATACTTGTTGATATAGAAGAGATATCCTGAAATAAAATACAATTCCAAGGAAATATCGATGCATGGGGTTTAGTAAATGCATGGTCATGTGAACAATTAATGTAAATAAAACAATTAATTCACATATATGGTGCAAATGAATGCAAACATACACATAATCCTAAGCCGAACAACCTAGACAGACCCAACACAACACTAGAGCTCCGGTTTTGCAACCAAGAGCTCTGATACCACTTTAAGATGTAACACCCCAGAGCGAAGGGAACCACATCCCCCGCACCATAGCCGGACACGTGTAACGAAATGGGAACTCCGCACACGCACCAAGCCATGGCGAACGGAAGACAAACAAAAACACACCCCTAGGCTAGGCGGTCTAGACCCTAATACAGAGAACGCAACAAAATAAAATCAAAGGCGGAAGCAACAGGATCGCAAATACATTTATAATCATACGAGATCTCAAATAGAAACAGGTGACCAGTTCTGTAGCGCCCCCTAACACTACAACTCCCGCACCGTACTACCCTCGAGCGGATGTGAGACCTAGCACTCGAGAAATACTACGGCAAACGGTATAGACGGTACTTAACTAGAGCGTAGGGTAAAATGCAGCGGAAGATAAAAGAATTTAAAATTTGCAACAAGCAACATAATAACACACAGAAATAGTGCATGATATTGTAAGGGGGTAATATGGTAGTGTACTGTATGGAGTTAATGTATAAGAGCAATTTATTAGCAATATATACATGATCGGGATTAAATGCTCTTAATCTAAACCTGATCTAATAAATATGACACCTATAGCTTCAAGATACCTCTAGGTGTCGTTGTCCTCGCTCCCTGAAATCATGTGGTTGAAACAGGCGAGAAATTAGTCAAAGTGACTAAGTGAAGAAAGATTAGATTTAGATATATATGATTATATATATAGATATATATTTATAAAAAATGATAGCAATAGGATATAGCAAATATGATACGGTTCGTAAGTTTGAAACCGGGATAGGGGTATTTGGAGTTTAGTTTATAATTGATGAACCGTTTGATAAAAGATTTGTACCGCCTGCAAGTAAGGCGTGTCCCTCCAATCTCCTATATTTGTAAAATAGTACCGGGCTGATCAAGGCACCAGTACTTTAATAAAACTAAATATGATAATAACTCCGCAACACCGTAGTGTCAGTAGGGGAGCAAACCCTACCGACGATATGTAATATGTGGGAGGAAGCTATCTCTCCCAGGGAGGTTATTCTCCCTTGTAAGTCTCTTGGCGTGGAGTAACTAACCTCCAGCGAAACCACTACCAAGAGTTGGTGGCGGTCTGTAGCACCAACAATACCCTCGGCCCGATGCCTTCCGAGTATTGCTCGACACAGCTGCATGCCGGGCCCATTTTGATAAATAATAATGATTTACTTGCTTAGTCGGGAATCAGTTCTTAATATTAATAGGACTGAAATATATAATGTCCGGATAAGATCCTGATTCCGACTTATTGGTATTTTCCTCATAAAGAGGAATATCATATTATATTAATATGTATAGATAGGAAATCAAATAATAGATAGGTAGATTTGGAAATCATTTTATAATTAGATATAGATTTATACATGATTCCAGTTGAAAATAGTTTAACCCTCACCTAGTATCAAAATTCAAACAGATTGGAACGGATCCCATTGTTCATTGCAATTGTCGCCTGAAAATAATTACTACTGACTTAGAACTAGATTCTTATTATTCTAATCAAACAATCACATAAGGTTTAGGAAATATAACATATTAGAAAATTCTTATAACATTTAGAAATTATTTCCCGGCAAAATTTTGATTTTAATTGTTTAAGGAAAATTAATTAATTAATTATGTTTCAAAAATTTTTAACCACTTAAATATTTATTAATCATGTTGTGACCTTAATTAGAGTATTAGGAATTAAATTTAGAATTTAATTCAACAATGTAGGTTGATTTTGCAATTATTTTATAATTTTATTAATTTTTGAATTAACTTGGAAAAATCTTTATTTAAAATTCCAAAATCCTATTTTATAATTAATTTTAAATTAATTTCAAAATTATTTGATTAAATGTTGACCAAAAAGTCAAAATTATAATTAAAAACATTTACTATTCAATTTCTTATGAATTAAACACTTTATAACACAAAATTAAACACACACATACACATACTATCACACGTGCACATAAATTTGGTTCAAGAACATTATGAAGGTGTTCTTAAGCTTATGAAGATGTTCATACTAGTTCATGATCACATTCAATAAATTTTTGAATCCATAACATATAATTAAATTTAAATGTAACACTTTAATTATGAAATTAAATCAAAATAAATTGTTCTAAGAATAAATTTAATCAAACAAGAATATAATTATTTAAATACATACTCATGCTACATTATATCATAATTCATGCAATTAATTAAATAAAATTCCATAATGTAGGCACATTACACATAAAACTAACAATTATGCATATATATTATAAAAATAAATTCCTAAAGCATAATTTTATTATTCCTAAGCATGCTCCTAATATTATAATATTAAAAACATAACATAAAGCATGAAATAAATAAAGAAAATTGCACCTTATGAGAGAAGAGAGGGTTTGGCCGTGACTTTTGTGGAGAGAGTAATGATTTTTGTGTGCATTTTATGTTATGCTTCTTAGGGTATTTATAGTTGGCATTTAGGGGTTTATGTTGCAATTATGAAGAATTAATTAGATGAATCATGGTGTGAGTAAGCTAGGTTCATTTATTAGGGGGGTTTAGTTGTATACTTATGTGTATGTTTAAGATATAATTAATTTATTTAGTAATCATGACCAAATAAAAATAATTCTAAAATAGGATGAAGATGGTAATAAATTCGTAGAAGAACATCTAGGGTTTAGTTTGAAATGATAGAACTTGCAAAAGAAAGAGAATCGAAAGAGCTTTTTAATGGTTATAAACACTTAACGTTCGAACGTCTACATTTAAAGTAGTAGTCGTTCGGGAATTTTGAAAAATACGATAAAATTCATAAACGAAGCTAGAATGTGAATTGATTCCCGATAAAGTGTCCATGATTCTTGAAATAATTCAAGGATCATTTTGACTGTAATATTGTATACCAAATGTTGGACGGTTTGAAAATTAGTTTTTACGGTAGAATTAGTACTTTGGGAAACATAACGAAACATTTATAAATCGAGTTAGGGTTTGAACTAGAGTTTGGAAAAGATCCTAAAATTCATAAAATAATCCAAGGATCGTAATGGTTATAATGTTGCATAGGAAAAACGTTGAAATTCAGAAATTTCTAATTTAGGGCAAAATTAAGGTTTTTCGGCCGGTTTTGATTTCTACGGAAGCTACGTTAAGAATTAGGATTTGGAAATCATACCAAAATTCATAAAATTTTGCAAGGATTCTATCGAGCCCAATATTGAATAGGTAAAAGTGTTTTGAAAATTCCTACAATTAAAGATGAATAGTATCTAGGGACCTAAATGGAATTTTCAACAAACAATTTTAAAAATGTATTTCAGAATGATGAAAGCTATGATATGAGTTTGAAAAATATAGAAATCAGCTTTCTAAGGTTTTTCAAGGTTTAGGTAAAGGTTTAGGGTTCGGTGGATGATTAGTGATGTGATTCTCTCAAGAAGGCACAAATCATAAATCAGAACATAAATGCACATAATTCACATAAAATGGAATGTGTAATGGACTAAGGCTATAAACGCTTTCCTCTTAACCCTTTACTTACCCGTGCTATCCTGATCTCAAAAATCCGGGCTGTTACAGGTTCAACTAGCATACATACCTAATCCCATAAATCGAACATAAAACATAAATACATAAGTACATAACGGGTTCATTCTTATCCTAGAAACCTGTCCCGAATCATATCAAATCAAGGAGATACATTAAATACATAATCATAGGCTTATACATATTTAAAGTTCCAAGGCATAATGATAAAGATGCAGAATGCAAGAAGACTCGAACAACTTGACTCAAAAGACCCAAAAGATGACCGCCGCCTAGCACGACCCGAACCCTGCACCTGCAACTAAAGGTGGGTAAAAGGAGAGGGTCAGTCTACAACTCGACTGAGTGAGGGGGCTGAACACACTCACACGATACATAATATAGAGCATAGCACGTACTAAGACAAAAGACTATGAACCGGGAATCAAACATCCTGGGCTCCTCATACGAATCAAACATTACAAATCAAAACAAAAGTAACATTAAAGAACAAACCTCCTTCTCCGGTGATGGAAGGGTTGCGCGACCCTAGCCATCCATTACGTTATGTATGGGTCGTGAGTTTCATGACGCTCACGCCCGAGGATTCCGTCCCCCACCAAACCTCCTAGTGGGTTCCGGGTTGATCCTATCCAACAGGAGAATGTGCACAGGGGTCATAACCGGCGACCCCATGGTCGTCCCGGGTCTCCCTTACCCACATCTCCGGGGCCCATCGAACGAAAAAAATCATACCAGAACATATCGTACCATAACTCGCTCAAAACAAAACGTAACTTAATCATAACATACGTACCTTATTAAACATACCATACCGTGCAACTTACCGTATGCTGTAGACTCCGCTATCCACTTTCTAATGGTTTTCCTGGTATCCCCGCTTTCAGTTACTTTAGTTTCTTCCATATCCCAGTATAACGGAGACCTACATTTCCTTCCATATAAGGCTTCATAAGGTGCTGCTTGGGTTGATGCCTGATAACTATTGTTATACGCAAATTCCACAAGAGGCAAACATTCTTTCCAGTCCTCTTGAAAATCCAAGGCACAAGCTCGCAACATATCCTCTAGATATTTGATCGTCCTTTCTGATTGACCATCGGTCTGAGGATGTGCGGCTGAACTGAAATGCAATTTAGTCCCCATTGTTTCTTGAAGACTTTGCCATAACTGTGAAGTGAATTTCGGATCTCTATCGGAGACTATACTAATGGGTACACCATGTAACCTTATAATCTCTTTCTGGTACAACTTTGCTAGAGAACTGACCTTGTCAGTAGTCTTGACAGGTAAGAAATGTGCAGACTTAGTCAACCGATCAATAATAACCCATATACTATCATATCCTCCTTTAACTTTTGGTAAGCCTGTGATAAAGTCCATGGTGATTTGTTCCCATTTCCAAGTAGGAACTGGTAGCGGCTGTAACTTTCCACCGGGTTTCTGGTGGTCCACTTTGACTTGCTAGCACGTCAAGCATCTTTTGACATAGCTAGCAACATCTCGTTTCATTCTATTCCGCCAGAAATATTTCTTGAGATCATGATACATTTTTGTTCCTCCCGGATGTATCGTATATCGACTCTTATGTGCCTCATCCAGTATTTCTTTTCGAGTTGTAGGAGGTACACAGACTCGGCGTTTATATCTCAAGATCCCATGGTCATCTGTTGTGAATTTTGTCTAAATATCCTTTTCCTTGGAATTGAGACACTTCTTGATCCACTTATCCTGGGCTTGGGCTTCCTAAGTTATTCTTTTAATGGCGAGGATATCACTATATTGGCCAGTCGGGATTTCGAAATGACAATTATGGGTTTGCTTTTTCTGTCTAATGCTGATAGACTGGATTTTCGGCTCAAAGCGTCTGCCACTACATTGGCTTTTCCTGGATGGTACTGTATTTTACAGTCGTAATCTTCCAGAAATTCCATCCATCTTCGCTGTCTCATATTCAACTACTTTTGAGTGAATAAATATTTCAAACTTTTATGGTCGGTAAAGACTTCAAAAGTTACCCCGTACAGATAATGCCTCCACTTAGCTAAAGCGAATACAATCGTAGCTAATTCTAAATGATGTGTGGGGTAATTCTCTTCATAGGGTTTAAGTTTCCTTGAGGCATAGGCTATAACCTTACCATTTTGCATTAGAACCCACCCTAATCCTTCTTTAGAGGCGTCTGTATAAACCACGTAGCCTTCCTTTCCTTTAGGTAAAGCCAGTACTGGAGCGGACGTTAACCTTTGCTTCAGTTCTTGAAAACTTTGCTCACACTTATCTGTCCATTCAAATTTTCCTTGTTTCTTGGTTAACTGAGTAAGAGGCGCTGCTACCTTGGAGAAATCTTTTACAAACCTCCTGTAATATCCGGCAAGTCCTAGAAAACTTCTCACTTCTGATGGGTTCTTTGGTGCCTGCCAATTTATTACAGTGTCAACCTTTGAAGGGTCTACTTCTATTTCAGAACCGGATATTATATGTCCAAGGAAGGACACTCTTTCCAACCGAAATTCACACTTGCTGAACTTCGCGTATAACCTATAATCTTTTAAAGCTCTTAACACTTTACGAAGGTGTTCAGCATGTTCTTCTGGAGTTCTTGAGAATACCAGAATGTAGTCAATAAAGATGACCACGAACTGGTCCAAATACGGTCGGAATGTTCGGTGCATTAAATCCATGAATGCAGCCGGGGCATTGGTTAATCCAAAAGGCATTACCACGAATTCGAAATGGCCGTAGCGGATATTAAAAGCAGTCTTTGGAATATCCTCCTTTTTAATCCTCAGCTGATAATACCCCTGCCTTAAATCTAACTTGGAGTACACTCGTGATCCTTGAAGAATATCGAACAGTTCTTCAATATGGGGAAGAGGGTATTTGTTCTTGATAGTCATACGATTGAGTTCTCGATAATCGATACACAATCGCAATGATCCATTTTTCTTTTTGACAAATAGCACAAGCGCTCCCCATGGGGATGTGCTAGGATGGATGTATCCTGAAGCTAACAACTCATCAAGTTGTTTTCTCAACTCTTGGAGCTCGGCTGGAGCCATTCGATAAGGTGTTTTAGAGAATGGCTCAGCTCCAGGGGCTAAGTCAATTACAAATTCTAATTCCCTATCAGGTGGTAATGAATTCAGATGCTCAGGAAAGACATCAGTGAATTCTTTTACTACCTCTACTTCCTTAATTTTCAGCTGATCTTTGGGCCTATTTAACAGATAGGCAATGAATCCAGTAGCTCCATTACTCACTAACTTCTTAGCTTCGGCAGCTGTAACCAATGGCATTGAATCATATTTTCCTCTCGACCCAGAGCTATCACCTTTCCCTAAGGTGACTTCTTTCTTGAAGCAATCCAACTTAGCATGGTACTTACTAAGCCAATCCATTCCCAGAATAATTCCATATCTTGACATCGGTAATTCTATAAGATCTATCGGGTAATATTGGGTACCAATCCTTATAGGACAGCGTTTATATCCTCTATCCGTAGTAAAACAAGCTCCCAAAGGAGAACTTATTTCGAGCATATAAGGCAACGATTCAAGTGGAAAATTGAAATGCACACATAATTCAGATGCAATAAATGAATGCGTGGTGCCAGGGTCATATAAAGCAATAACTGGTGTGTTTAGGATGTGTACCGTACCATCAACGACCTTGGTTGGATCGGGATTCTCATCACCCTCTATAGCATAAGCACGTCCTTTAACTACTGGTCTTCCAGGAGTCTTAGCTGGAACCTTTCCTTTATTCCAATGTTTTGGTCCCTTTGGGCATTCTGGATACTGATGGTCAGGGCTTCCATACCATGTACAGACTCCAGCTTTCTTACGACAATCTTTCTCAGTATGTCCGCGCTTCTGACAATATTCACAGACAATCTCTTCTTGAGGTTTTGGGAATGTCTGTTGAGGTCGGGACCACGATTGTATCGGTTTCTTTCCTGGATTTGGCTTGTAGACGGATCCAGGACGGCTATTAGCTATACGAACCTCTTTGTGTGTAGCCTCTGTTTTCATAGCCGTTTCCACAGCCTTAGTATAAATTTCCAACTCGAATGGAGCCAAAGCCCACCTAAGATCCGACTTAAGTCCTTTAATGAATCGCTGAGTTTTTCGACGTTCATCATGGAGGATATGTTGGGCATATTGAATCAACCTGATAAACTTAGCTTCATACTGAGCTACCGACATGTTACCTTGTACTAATTCCATGAATTCTGCCTCTCGAGCATCCCTAACTATCTGAGGGATGTATTTGTTTTGAAACACTCTAACAAAGTCTACCCACCTATAATTAACTTGATCTTCTGCCCAGACACGCTTGATATAATTCCACCAACTTAATGCTGCTCCTTCTAACATGAAAACTGCGAACTGAATCCTTTCAGGTTCTTCAGGAGAAATACCCGTAGCCTCAAAGATCTTTTCTATACTAGCTATCCAACTTTCAGCTTTTACATCACTGGGTTCTCCAAAGAACTTTGGCGGGTTCATTCGTAGAAATTTCTCCAGAGTCTTTTCGTTATTCCCCTTTGTTCAATTAGCACAAGTTTGCACTATCTCCTTTAAGGCATCTACTAATTCAGAGTTTTCTCCTGCCGAGGATGCACCTTCTTGAGGGGGGGGGGGGGTGGTGTTGTCTTGGGTAGGTCATTGAGGAGACATATTCATTTGCAGTTACTTTATAAAGAATATAATGCATGATGGTTAAGAATGTGTTGCATATAATCACATAAATACATGTTTCAAATAATATCAAGCAGTAGATATCATATCACACGGATTTAGTAAAGTAAAGCACAAAATTAAACAGAAAAACAATTAAAAGAGTGCAGAAAAGTAAACACAAACTTAATAACAAGTAAAGGTGCAGGAAAATAAAATACTCACTCACGATCCTGCGGGTATCTTGAAGCAATTCTAACTCATAATGCAATAAGTATGAAAGCAGTAAATGTGGAACAAGAATATAACTGCAAAAGTGGGTTATATATATGCAAGTTTGAGAGCTATAGCTACAACTACAAAAAGCAAAATGGGGTGGACCTGATCTACGTCAAGTTACACCCTACAAAGCTCTCAACTCACTCATCTCCGTCAGGCTAGCTGCGTCAACTGCTACGTCAAAAGGGGAAGGTCCTCTACTGACTGATCTGTACAACCTCCCACTGATACTACTCCTATATATAAACCAAGCTCCAGAATAATCTCTGCCTAATCATGCTGATCACTATCCACAACCACACCTCGAATAGGACTCCAACCATCACCCTGCTGCTCCTCCTCTGAAACCCTGCTCATCCTCCTCAGGATCCTGCTCAGCTCTGTATCACCTCCGGGCTCCTCCTCCTCAGGCTCTGCTGCTGCAATCTCCTGAACAGCCTGTACACCAGACAGATGATAGGCACCGGCCAGGCGGCTCCGAATACAAGAACGGTAATGCTGATATAAAGTCCGAGCGGCATTCCTGGAAAGAGTCATAGTAGCTAGATCCTGCTGTAAAGTTGCTACCAGTGCCACAAGATCGGCGTTCTCCTGCTCTAGCGTGGATGTCTGCTGCTGAGCAAAATTCCTACTCACAGCATTCTGTAGGGCTAAATCAAGATGCCTAGTAGACTCCAGCTGATACTCACGAGCCATCTGAGCCTCCATATAATATGCATCTCGCTCTGACTCAAGCATATGCACTAAACGGTTCGGATAAGCATGCCCAACTCTACCTGCTCTACCTCCCCGAACTACATGTCTCGCCCTCTGCCAAGTGTAATAACGCGTAGGGTTCTCACGACGAGATACTGCTATAGTGTGTGGGACCTCGTACTCCTCAAGCCAGATATGATGTGGGTTCCCGTGTTTCTGATTCTCCATTGCTATATAAAGAAACACTTAGAGTGCATTCTAAAGTTCAAGTACAAAATGAGCATTCTTCCAGCATTTATAGGTTAAGTCTCTTCTTAACCAAACCTGATGCTCTGATACCACCATAAGCTGTAGCGCCCCCTAACACTACAACTCCCGCACTGTACTACCCTCGAGCAGATGTGAGACCTAGCACTCGAGAAATACTACGGCGAACGGTATAGACGGTACTTAAGTAGAGCGTAGGGTAAAATGCCGCGGAAGATAAAAGAATTTAAAATTTGCAACAAGCAACATAATAACACACAAAATAGTGCATGATATTGTAAGGGGGTAATATGGTAGTGTAGTGTATGGAGTTAATGTATAAGAGCAATTTATTAGCAATATATACATGATCAGGATTAAATGCTCTTAATCTAAACCTGATCTAATAAATATGACACCTATAGCTTCAAGATACCTCTAGGTGTCGTTGTCCTCGCTCCCTGAAATCATGTGTTTGAAACAGGCGAGGAATTAGTCAAAGTGACTAAGTGAAGGAAGATTAGATTTAGATATATACGATTATATATATAGATATATATTTATATAAAATGATAGCAATAGGATATAGCAAATATGATACGGTTCGTAAGTTTGAAACCGGGATAGGGGTATTTGGAGTTTAGTTTATAATTGATGAACCGTTTGATAAAAGATTTGTACCGACTGCAAGTAAGGCGTCTCCCTCCAATCTCCTTAAAATATTTGTAAAATAGTACCGGGCTGATCAAGGGACCAGTACTTTAATAAAACTAAATATGATAATAACTCCGCAACACCGTAGTGTCAGTAGGGGATCAAACCCTACCTACGATATGTAATATGTGGACGAAGCTATCTCTCCCAGGGAGGTTATTCTCCCTTGTAAGTCTCGTGGCGTGGAGTAACTAACCTCCAGCTAAACCACTACCAAGAGTTGGTGGCGATCTGTGGCACCAACAATACCCCCGGCCCGATGCCTTCCGAGTATTGCTCGACAAAGCTGCACGTCGGGCCCATTTTGATAAATAATAATGATTTACTTGCTTAGTCGGGAATCAGTTCTTAATATTAATAGGACTGAAATATATAATGTCCGGATAAGATCCTGATTCCGACCTATTGGTATTTTCCTCATAAAGAGGAATATCATATTATATTAATATGTATAGATAGGAAATCAAATAATAGATAGGTAGATTTGGAAATCATTTTATAATTAGATATAGATATATACATGATTCCAGTTGAACATAGTTTAACCCTCACCTAGTATCAAAATTCAAACAGATTGGAACGGATCCCACTGTTCAGTGCAATTGTCGCCTGAAAATAATTACTACTGGCTTAGAACTAGATTCTTATTATTCTAATCAAACAATCACATAAGGTTTAGGAAATATAACATATTAGAAAATTCTTATAACATTTAGAAATTATTTCCCGGCAAAATTTAATTTTAACTGTTTAAGGAAAATTAATTAATTAATTATGTTTCAAAAATTCTTTAACCACTTAAATATTTATTAATCATGTTGTGACCTTAATTAGAGTATTAGGAATTAAATTTAGAATTTAATTCAACAATGTAGATTGATTTTGAAATTATTTTATAATTTTATTAATTTTTGAATTAATTTGGAAAAATCTTTATTTAAAATTCCAAAATCGTATTTTATAATTAATTTTAAATTAATTTCGAAATTATTTGATTAAATGTTGAACAAAAAGTCAAAATTACTATTAAAAACATTTACTATTCAATTTCTTATGAATTAAACACTTTATAACACAAAATTAAACACACACAAACACACACTATCACACGTGCACATGAATTTGGTTCAAGAACATTATGAAGGTGTTCTTAAGCTTATGAAGATGTTCATACTAGTTCATGATCACATTCAATAAATTTTTGAATCCATAACATATAATTAAATTCAAATGTAACACTTTAATTATGAAATTAAATCTAAATAAATTATTCTAAGCATAAATTTAATCAAACAAGAACATAATTATTTAAATACATACGCATGCTACATTATATCATAATTCATGTAATTAATTAAATAAAATTCCATAATGTAGGCACATTACACATAAAACTAACAATTATGCATATATATTATAAAAATAAAATCCTAAAGCATAATTTTATTATTCCTAAGCAAGCTACTAATATTATAATATTAAAAACATAACATAAGGCATGTAATAAATAAAGAAAATTGCACCTTGTGAGAGAAAAGAGGGTTTGGCCGTGACTTTTGGGAAGAGAGTAATGATTTTTGTGTGAATTTTATGTTATGCTTCTTAGGGTATTTATAGTTGGCATTTAGGGGTTTATGTTGCAATTATGAAGAATTAATTAGATGAATCATGGTGTGAGTAAGCTAGGTTCATTTATTAGGGGGGTTTAGTTGTATCCTTATGTGTATGTTTAAGGTATAATTAATTTATTTAGTAATCATGACCAAATAAAAATAATTCTAAAATAGGATGAAGATGGTAATAAATTCGTAGAAGAACATCTAGGGTTTAGTTTGAAATGATATAACTTGCAAAAGAAAGAGAATCGAAAGAGCTTTCTAATGGTTATAAACACTTAACGTTTGAACGTCTACATTTAAAGTAGTAGTCGTTTGGGAATTTTGAAAAATACGATAAAATTCATAAACGAAGCTAGAATGTGAATTGATTCCCGAGAAAGTGTCCATGATTCTTGAAATAATTCAAGGATTATTTTGACTGTAATATTGTATACCAAATGTTGGACGGTTTGAAAATTAGTTTTTACGGTAGAAATAGTACTTTGGGAAAAATAAGGAAAAATTTATAAATCGAGTTAGGGTTTGAACTAGAGTTTGGAAAAGATCCTAAAATTCATAAAATAATCCAAGGATCGTAATGGTTATAATATTGCATAGGTAAAAGGTTGAAATTCAGAAATTTCTAATTTAGGGCAAAATTAAGGTTTTTCGGTCGGTTTTGATTTCTACGGAAACTACGTTGAGAATTAGGATTTGGAAATCATACCAAAATTCATAAAATTTTGCAAGGATTCTATCGAGCCCAATATTGAATAGGTAAAAGTGTTTCGAAAATTCCTACAATTAAAGATGAATAGTATCTAGGGACCTAAATGGAATTTTCAACAAACAATTTTAAAAATGTATTTCAGAATGATGAAAGCTATGATATGAGTTTGAAAAATATAGACTAAGGGTTTTCAAGGTTTAGGTAAAGGTTTAGGGTTCGGTGGATGATTAGTGATGTGATTCTCTCAAGAAGGCACAAATCATAAATCAGAACATAAATGCACATAATTCACATAAAATGGAATGTGTAATGGACTAAGGCTATAAACGCCTTCCTCTTAACCCTTTACTTACCCGTGCTATCTTGATCTCAAAAACTCGGGTTGTTACAGGTTCAACTAGCATAGATACCTAATCCCCGTAAATCGAACATAAAACATAAATACATAAGTACATAACGGGTTCATTCTTATCCTAGAAACCAGTCCCGAATTATATCAAATCAAGGAGATACATTAAATACATAATCATAGGCTTATACATATTTAAAGTTCCAAGGCATAATGATAAATATGCAGAATGCAAGAAGACTCGAACAACTTGACTCAAAAGACCCAAAAGATGACCGCCGCCTAGAACGACCCGAACCCTACACCTGCAACTAAAGGAGGGTAAAAGGAGAGGGGTCAGTCTACAACTCGACTGAGTGAGGGGGCTGAACACACTCACACGATACATAATATAGAGCATAGCACGTACTAAAACAAAAGACTATGAACCGGGAATAGGATTTTGCACACCAAAATCCATTTTAAAACAAACGTATACATATCATATCAAAATCATAGCGTATCTTTAATTTAAAAGTCCTATCCCATTTCATAATCAACATAACGTACAAAAAGCTCGGCGAGTACGAGCACCAATCCCATCCTGGGCTCCTTATACGAATCAAACATTACAAATCAAAACAAAAGTAACATTAAAGAACAAACCTCCTTCTCCGGTGATAGAAGGGTTGCGCGACCCTAGCCATCTATTACGTTATGTATGGGTCGTGAGTTTCATGACGCTCACGCCCGAGGATTCCGTCCCCCACCAAACCTCCTAGTGGGTTCCGAGTTGATCCTATCCAACAGGAGAATGTGCACAGGGGTCATAACCGGCGACCCCATGGTCGTCCCGGGTCTCCCTTACCCACATCTCCGGGGCCCATCGAACGAAAAAAATCATACCAGAACATATCGTACCATAACTCGCTCAAAACAAAACGTAACTTAATCATAACATACGTACCTTATCAAACATACCATACCGTGCAACTTAGCGTATGCTATAGACGTACCTCTCCATATCATCCTAATCCTTAGCTAGCTTGAAAGTACACGGTTTGGAGCATAACCTCGTTCCAAAAAGTTTTCGAGCTTACGTATGCTCGTAAATATATAATTCAAAACATTTAATCATATGGCAAAGTCATAAACATATCATATATACGCATATCTATTATATAAATATAATAATATAATCGCATGCGTGCTTGAAAACGAACATATAGGGTTGTAGGTCGCATTAACTATAACAAACCTAAAACCTCACCTTGACGTACAAACCGAACGGACGGCTCAAAGCAACCCACGAGCATCTTCCTTCGAATAATCTAAACACAAGAAATAAGGCTAAGACTCCATATGAACCATAGAAACGCTCGGCAAATGCATATGGGTGCAAATGATCCAATGCACTTCATATAAATTCATATTTAGGCAAAATGGAGTAATTAACAAAATATCACACGAATAATTCAAGAATCGAATTCATATCACGTCAAATAAATTCATAACATATCAAATAAGCTCGGCCAGGTAAAAACTCCACACAAATCTACCCGGCCGGGTAAAGAAGATGCAGAAGGTTTCTACACCAGTGTCCCCGCCCGGGGACACTTTCGAGACTGAATCTCCCCGCTCGGGGAGATTACGCAGCAGCCCCTGTTTTCCCCCGTTTCTTCCCTTCTTTTCTCACAGCAGTAGCAGAGCCATGAAGCAGCAACAACACAGCAGTGACAAGGCACCAAAATCACACCAAAAAGCAGCAAAAGAACACTAAAACAGCAGCAACTTTACACGCAACAGCAAGGGTGAAAATGGATGGAATTTAAACTCATTTCTTCAAGCTTTTCATCAAATGCAGGTATGAAATATCATTATACACTCAAGAAACATGAAAATCATGCATATAAATGAAACTAATAGACCAAATAGATCATATATCCAGCTGCAATTCAAGAACGAAACAAGGATGCTCAAGAATTCAACAAAATTTCATATAAATCTAACTATTCAAGTTCTTCAACAAAGCATGGAAATCAAAAAATAAGCACTTAAAAGAAAGAAGAGAAGATGGAGAATCAAATCATGGACTTACCTTTCGAATTTGAGGCGAATCGGAGAAGTATTGAGCTTGGAAAGGCAAAATGAATAGTGCAGAAAATCCCTTTCTCTTTCTCTCTCGGTTCAGCAGTTCCTGCTCTCTCTCCAGGTCTGAGTTCGTAATGAGGGTTAGGGATATAGATAGTGGGCTTAACTAGGGTTAAGTGAGCTCAAGAATCAACTCATTTGGTTAAGGAATGAGAGAGATATGGCCAAAATACTCCAAGGTGGCAGATCTGCGCGTACAGCTCGTTTCGGGCAAATTACGGGGAACCAAACGGGCTTAGAAAAATGCAAGGCTAGGTTCCTTAGCTCCCATTCTTCGTTACAAGTCTAGCGTCACTTTCGGAATTCGAATCCGAGTTCCCGATCTCAAGTTATGGCCTCCGGAACACAAGGTGAGCTTAAACTACATTAGGCCCTCGAGTCCCCAAAAATTAAAATATGGTGCGTTACCATATCAAACAAGTCCGAAAAATTAAAACGAGCATACGAACGAATTCATTACACGTATAATTCATGCATATTAAATCGGCACGAAATTTCGATCTCAAATCGAACACAAACGCAACATATTTTCAACAAATAAGCATATTATTCAAATAATAAAATTAAATTTTCAAAGAAATAATAAATAAAATTTTTTAAAATAATAAATAGACTATTTAAAATAAATAAAATTTTATTAAAAAGGTTATTTTTCAATTAGGTCCAAAACTTTTAAAAAGTGTCAAATAAGTCCAAGTTCAAATTTTCGATTAAGTCCAAAATTAAATAAATCATAAAATTAAACCCTTAATTCACATAGATCACATAATTCACAAAAATTAGCATGCTCAGAATTAAATTCACATATCATAAAATTCATAAAATTTATATCATAAATCACTTAGGCAAATTTTTGACATATAATTCGAATATTTCATATAAATTCAATTAATTCATATAAGAATTTCAAGTAATAAAGTATAATTCAATTAAATATGAAATTAAAATAATTTAAATTGCACATTTAGAACTCTCGTAAGTGCGTACCTGGATGCCCAAAAAATCGGGGTGTCACAGTTGGCCCAAGGGAACTATTGAATCTCTTCTAAGGTAGAATAAGTGGGTGTGAGTGTATTTATAGGTTTGGGTGAGAAAAATCCAAAATTGGGTAGGACAAGACTTAATTTAACCCTAAAAACATGTTTCCTAAAACCTAAATTTTCGCCAGTCGGACTGTTAACGGGCGTTATCAGTTTTTCTCTTGCAAGTTGTAACGACCATTACCCCTATTGGCCCAGACGCCCGTTGACGGGCGTTACTGAAAAACAACTGCTAAGGTGTAACGCCCGTTACCTATACTACCCAATACGCCTGATCTCGTTAACGGGTGTTACGGAAAAGTAACTGCTAGGGTGTAATGCGTTACGGCTATTCTGCCCAAAACACAATTAAAACACAAAAACAAAACGGATGGTGCTCAATCACGTCAATTAACCGAAATTAAGTCATGTAATTCAATCAAACCATAGTGCACCGTTCTCGAACCACATAAACACATATATCCATTCATTCTCCTCAAGAAAGAAAATCAATGTCGTGCACACGCATACCAACAAAGTAAATGGACCTCAATATTGACAATAACGCTCAAATCATGGTCCTTGCACCATCTAGACCTTGGCTTCCTAGTAAACCATCGAGTGACCTACAAACGAGAGAGACAACTCAATTATCGCGAGAAAAACGAGGACAAAAGAAACGAAAACAATGGAAACAAAAACAAAATAGAAAGAAAAAGAAAGAAAAAGTTAGTTCTAAGTTATAGTCGTTAGCTTGACTTTGGAAACCGGATTGGGATTAATAATCCCCAAGCAACGAGTCACATGGAGTGACCTTGTTCTTGTTACTCACAAAACTGGAGCTTGGTCTCCAAGTATCTAATTTCAAAACATCCTTCATTCTCGATCTTCGAGACTTCGGTTTTTCTACCCAATCAACTGCATCTCTTTTCTCCGTGAACAATGTCGTTCCACTAGGGGTATCACTTATAACCTTAATCATGCAACACTTATCCGGAATCACCGGTGGTGTCATGGAACCAAAATTCTTAAACTCCATTCGTTCAACTCCTATTTTGAACGTGAGCCGTCCATTCAGAACATCTATATCTGCTCCAGCCGTAGCCAGAAACGGTCTTCCAAGGATCAATGGCATCATCTCATCGCTCTCAATATGAAGAACTATAAAATCAGTAGGAATGTGAAATCTTCCAACTTTTACTAAGACATCTTCAAGAATTCCTGTCGGATATTTCACCGATCTGTCTGCTAGTTGCAGTGTAATGCCCCGATTTTCCATTCAATCATTATGTGATATTATATGTTACTTTACAACTTTCATCATAATATATGCATCCTATCTTTATGCATATATATGAATTAACTTTTAATGTGAAATTGTGAATTAAGTGATAATGTGCTTAATTGTCTTATATGACTTTAATTGATCATCTCATAAATTTATGAATTTTATTTATACATGTTTAATTGAAATACTTGTCAACTTGAGAATTATTACGTGAATCACATTTGATTGTTACGTGAAATAATTGAACATGATTTATTTGCTTATATGTCCTTAATTGCTCCTTAGTGTAAAGTTATGGACCTAATTGCATAACATGAATTGGATTTGAGTGATCTTTTGTGTAGAGATAGAACTTGATTGCATGCATTTAAATACTTCGAGGACTAATATTCAAAATTGGTTGAGTCACCATATTTGATGGAAGACTTTAGAGTATATCTTATATCTCTTCCATTTCATTTTATTTTCATCAAAGAACTCACACATACACACACTTATACACGGTATTTTCACCAAGAGGAGAAAAAGGATTTGTATTGTAACGCCCCAATTTCTGGAAGTTCAGGTAAGCACGCCACGTGCGGGTCTTCGGGAGTTGTGGGTTTAATTTTTATCTATTTACTTGTTCATTATAATTCCATTATAATATTATGTGCATCATACATTTCTATGTATTTATACGAATTGACTTTAAACGTGAAATATGCGAATCAAGTGATAACGTGCCTAATTGTATTATATGACTTACTTGATCGTTTTATAAATTTATGGACTTAATTGCATCTCATGAATTGGGAGTTAATTGATCTTTTGTGTAGGGATATAACTCGATTGCATTTATTTAAATACTTGAGGGACTGTTATGCAATTTAGGGTGGTTCCATGCTTTTAGTGGATGATATAATATATCATATAGGTATTCATCCCCCTCACTCTCATACATTACATTACATACAAGAGAACATCACACACACACCTAGTAAGAATCAGTTTTTACACCTTCAAGAGAGAGAGGAGGATTTCATCAAATTCAAGCTATAATTCAAGGAATTAGCAACCAAGTTGGAGCATCATCTTCATCTCTTCATCCTCATCTCATTCTTCTTTCATTTCAAGGTATAACATGAGAATTGATTGAATTTCTTGATTGAGTGATGAGTAGGGTTTGAGGTTTGATTGGTGCTTTCATGCTTATTCATGATTAGAGGTATGTTTAGGACCTTGTTTCTTCATTTCTTGCATAAAACATGAAGTTATGTGAAGGTTGGAAAGCATGTATATTTTTGGGGTTTTCATGAGAAATTCTTGATGCTTTGATGTTTATCTCTTGGTTGAATTGATGAATACTTGAAGTATGATGCATATATGAGGTGTTTCAACATTTGTTATGGTTGGAGTTTGGAATATATTGGTTTGGGGTTGGTTTTGCATGGAAACCCCTGTTTTCTCCCCTGTTTTTCCTGTTACGCACAGTTGACACGGGCGTGTCAACTTTGCTTCGTGCTGGGTGACACGGGGGTGCATGTTGGTTGGTTTGGTTTTTCTGTACCGTGACATGGGGGTGTCACGGTTTGCCTTGTATTGGTGACACGGGCGTGTCACCTTCTTTTTCACGCTTATTGTCCGCTGTACCCAGACACGGGGGTGTCACGGTTTAGTGTATTTTGGTGACACGGGCGTGTCACCCTCTGTTTTCATGTATATTGTTTTGCATGCTACAGTACGTGCATGAGTTATATATTGGTTACGTATTAATTATTATTTGGTTTGATTGATTATATGATTTCATTTCCTAATAGTGCACTTGAACATAATCTTATCTTTTACATATTCATATCATGACCATTGCATTTTGCCGTTCGTCCTATTTGGTGCATTTTGAGTCGTGTTTCACGGGCAGTTGTCTTCCTTGCACAGACCAGCTTCCTGGTGACGAGGAGCAGGCTCCGTGAGCTGATTCCTTGGTTGTTTTGGGTCGCTCAGGTGAGGTTTAAATTCTAGATATATAGAACCCTTACAACCCTTATGTGATTTTCAGCCAAAACGTATCTATATATCTATAGTTTTCTAACCTTATGATTTTCAAATGATTTCACGAAAATGGATTGATTGATTGAGTGATTGACGGATTGTCTTTGGCGAGTAACTATTTTTCACGTTGGGCCCGAGGGTAGTGTATTGAGCCAACCGGGAAAGCCAAGGCTGACGGGTAACTCTTGCACTATCCTCACCATTGTGGGATCGCCTCTGAATCCACCAGGAGGTTTGGTGGAGGAAGAAATCCCATATGTGGGAGTCATGTTCCCGACGTACACCATGATTGGATGGTTGGGTCTTGCAAGCCCGCCATCACCCGGAGGAAGAAGGATTTATTGTTTGAAATTGCTAATTGTGCACAGAACTGTTTGTGTGATCACCTAATTCATTAATTAAATTGAAATATTGTACACTGTCGGAGAAAGGTTGGAGATTTGCCCTCACTCGCCGGGCCACTGATTGATTGAATTGTTTGTTAACTGTAAATTGGATTGTTATAATCTCGGGCGGGAATTTCTTGTTATTTTAAACTTATTTTGTTTTCTTTATAAAATCTTACCCGAGGTTATAAATTGCATGGTAATTGCGCATATACTTATTTATACCCCTCGCTCAGTCCATGTTGGACTGACACCTCAACTTTTCAGTTTTTGCAGGATTCGTGCTAGGCGGGAATTAGAGTCTAGTTTGTCCTTAATTTGGGTTTAGCACACTCCACCTCATATTTTGTTCATCTATTAATATTTGATACATTTTGTAGCATGTTTTGGCATATTTTGGGGAAATGATAATGTATTGATATGTAAATATTAGAGGGGATATTGTATTGTATGAAATGTTGGTATCTAATAATAAATATGTAAATATGGTACCTATAAGTATTGAATGTTATTGCTTCTGCTTTTATTGATACAATTGTTTAGTGGTATTAATTGAGGGTACCTGCCTAGCTGTTGTTTTTTTTTATTGTCTCTCGTTCGCTATAGTTTCGGTTCATGTATGAATTGCCCGTTTCATATGTGGATTGAGACTATAGTGCGGAGGATGTGGTGCCTAGCGTTCCGGGTGCTACATCCCAAGGTGGTATCAGAGCCCGGTTGCAAAACCGCGGTTCTAGTGTCGTGTCTGGTGAGTCTAAGTCGTACGACATAGGATTATTTGATTATTTGAGAGTCTTGCATTTTATTTGAAGTTATTTGACTTTACTTCAATTATGTGATTCATGTGTCCTATGAATTTGATTACATTTATTCATACTTGTTAATCAAACATGCATGTACAGTGGTTTTATTTCAGGATGCCTCGTGGAAGGCCCCGTAGAGAGCATTCTCCCGATCGTCGACATCACCATCGGGACCGAACTCCACCTCCACCCTCTCAAGCACAACCCCAGGACTTTTTAAATTCTATGGTTCAGTTAATTGATCAGAGATTGCGAGATTATGTGCCTCCTGCACCACCAGCTCCTCCTCCCGCGCCACCGGCCCCAATTTCAGCCATTTTGAGGGAATTTCAAAATCAACATCCACCCAGATTCTTTAAAGGGAACGATATGATAGCGGAACAGTGGCTCAAAGAAATTGAGTGAATTTGGGAGCTTATCCCTTGCGAGACTCCAGAGAAGGCTAGGTGTACCCTTACTTTGATCCAAGGAGAAGTTTATTCTTGGTGGGAAAGCACCAAGATTGTTCTAGATGTCGCTGAAGAAGAAGTTACATGGGAGGTTTTCATTAGGGAATTCAAGAACAAGTTCATTCCTCCCTCCTCTCGCACAAGAAGGCTTAGGGAATTCACGGAACTCAAGCAAGGGAATAGATCGGTTGCCAATATATAGCCGAGTTCGAGAGATTGTCTAAATATGCACCCAATATCGCCGGTGATGATTTTCATAAGGCTATGCAATTCGTGCAGGGTCTGAGGCCGGACATTCAAGCTACAATAGAAGTTGTTAATACTAGTACTTGGAAAAAGGCTACCCAAAAGGCTTTGAAAGTGGAAGATTCGGTAAATGCTCGGAGATCTACTTATAGATCGAGTCAGGGTTCCGGCTCGGGATCGAGGTCGAATTATAATCCCGGGAAGATGCCAATCACTTATGATGTCCCTCCACCGCAGTCTAAGGGGCCGATGAAGAAATTCAAGCCTCAAGTGCTGTGACGCCCGGAGCGGTGGGCCACCACATCCCCCGCACCTAAACCCGAACCCACATATGAAATGGATTTCCATACATGAGTCCAAGTCTAAGCGAACGGAACCTACACTCACTCCTTAGGCTAAGCGGGGCTAAAACTCGGACAGAGCGCGCAAAACAAACATATAAATGCGGAAGCAATAACATAAGGATCGAAAAGAGCTCTATAACTAACATTTATATCATATACAATGGCCTCACGGCCTAAAAGATCGAGTATATACATCAAAAACCCATAATTCAGCAAAATACAATTCTAACATCAAATACATAATAAGAGTATCCAAAATGCAAGAAGTATGAATGCAACTCGACCTAGACACACAAGTACAAGACTAAGACTCGCACTTCCCCGCCTAGCTCGAAACAACCTGCACTGAAGGTGGGAAAAGAGAGGGGTCAGTCAAAACTCGACTGAGTGAGGGGCTAAACGCACACCCGCACCTAAATACATATAGAGCAGAGCATATTACAACGGGGATAGTCATGAATCGAGGTTAGGGTTTTTCATACCAAATCATTTTCCAAAAATAGCATATAATATAAAGGAAAACCTATCTCGATCCATAATCTATCAAACATAACATAAACATAAGTCCGGCGAGAACGGACTATCCCTTACTCCATCATACATAACATAAAAATCGAATTCAAATCAAAATTTCCAACCTCACATCCATGGTGTATCGGGAATCAAACCCTAACACCTACATTACCAAACACATACGGGGCAGCTAACCCACAATATGCCTTCCCCGGTTATCCACCGAGGGCTCAAGATACCACGCCTTCCCAACCTCCATAGGTCGTACGTGAATATCTCAAATGAGAACGTGCACAGGGGTCATAACCGGCGACCCCGTGGTCGTCCCGGGTCTCCCTTACCCACGTCTCCGGGCCCAACAAACCAAATCAAACCAAACTCCCATCTTTCAGGGTACAACTCGCTCATACACATCGTATACGATTAACGAATTTCAAAACATAGCTTACTTATGCCAATAATTATACCAATTTCGAAAGCGTAAAGCTTATTTCACAAAATCATAACATAACTTAAGCACTCGTATTTAATATATATACAAGGTATATATTCGCATACGGGGTAAGAAAACAACACATAATAGGTCTTAGGTCACTTATCTAATACAAAGGATCCTAACCTCACCTTTGCAAAAGTAGAAGGAAGGCAAAACGGGCGAACGAACACTTAAACCTCGGGCTCACGAACTTCCGGAAGAGGCTCTGAAACAAAAGAAGACAAGACCCGAGATTTAGACTCAATAATGTACCAATTAGACGCACGGCGATGCAAATGGATGCTATGAATGCAAGAAAATATCAAATGAACACTTAAACGTTACCAAACAACTACATATATTCAATATATATAAAACACGTGCATGTACAGTAGCATGCAAACAAAATGCATGAGAAACAGAGGGTGACACGCCCGTGTCACCGAAATGTACTAAGCCGTGACACCCCCGTGTCACGGTACAGCGGAAAACATACATGAAAATAAGGTGACACGCCCGTGTCACAAAACAAAGCAAACCGTGACACCCCCGTGTCACGGTACAGAAAATCAGCCCGACCAAGCTTGCACCCCCGTGTCACACTGAAGAGAACAAAAGTGACACGCCCGTGTCACTGTTCGAAACAGGAAAAAAAAAACAGAGCATGCAGCGTGACAGCAACAACAACCAACTTTCAACCAACAAATGCAACCAAAACTTGAATAAACATGTGACCATACTTAAAGCACAATAAAATCTAGCATATAAACTCATATCATGCATTGATCAACAAGATTTACTAACATCAAACCCATATACAAGTTCATCAACTAAGTCCATAAATCCCAAGTCTTTAAGCATAACTTCAAGCTAAAAGTATGTACTCATGTTTCCAACAACAAATAAGTAAATCATCCAATCCAAGCCACAACCCTAGCTTCACATATTCAATCCAAGAATTCATACAAAATTTCCATCTTACCTTGAATGAAAAAGAGATGCAAAGAGATGGAGTGAGATGATGTTGATGATGCTTGAATGTCCACAATTCGGATTTTGAGAGAAGAAATATTCACACCTTGGGCAAAGGTTTTGGATCGGTTGGCAAGGGAACAAGAGCAAAGATGTGTATGTAATGTATGTATGAAAGAAAGGAAGAAATGGAATGTGATGCTACTTGAAGAAAGAAGAAATGGCCAAAATTGCTATTAAACCCCTCCATTATTTAAGTCACGCAAGTGAGTCCCCAAATCTTGAAATGCGATCAATTAAGTCCAATGCAATTAAGTTCTCAAGGTTCATGAATGATCAATTAAGGTCATAACGAAATTAAATCAAGTTCAATTTATGCAATAATTATCAAGTTGTAAAGAATTCACAAAATACTCAACATTCAATACGTAAACAATTAATATATATATAATAAAATCAACTATATAAACACGAAAAATAATTATCTAGCGCAATTAGGTAAACAATCACGTCATACCTGTACAGCCGAAAAGTCGGGGCGTCACAATCCTTCCCCCTTAAAAAGGACTTGCCCTCAAGTCCGAACCGAGTCTTCAAACAACTCCGGATATAAGTTCCTCATTTTCTCCTCGGTTTCCCAAGTCGATTCCTCGGATTTCTGATCCCTCCAAAGTACTCTGACCAAAGGGATCTGCCGTTTTCTCAATTCTTGCATCTTCCGGTCTTGAATTGCAACCGGATGCTTTTCTATTGTTAAATCCGGCTCTAACTGAACCCCTTCAACTGGAAGAATAGTTGCCTCTTCGGGATGGTACTTGCGGAGCTGAGAAACATGGAAAACGTTGTGTATCCCGGTCAAATTCGGTGGTAGATCCAATCTGTACGCCGTTTCTCCAATTCTTTCCAAAATTACAAATGGCCCTAGGTATCGTGGACTGAGCTTTCCACCTTTACCTATTCGAGTGAAGCCTTTCCTTGGAGATGCTTTCAGAAAAACTCTATCTCCGACCTCGAACACTAAGGGCCTTCTTCTCTTATCGGCGTAGCTCTTCTGTCGAGCCTGAGCTGCTCTCATTCTTTGTCTAATCGTATGAACCTTCTCAATAGTAGCAGCAATGTTTTCCTTAGGCTCGGCCCTCTCAAGCTTATTCTCTTCAGTCCATCTCCAATCCTCGATATCCCAAAACAAAGGCGACCTACACTTTCTTCCATAAAGTGCTTCATAAGGAGCCATCTTAATCGAACCCTGATAACTGTTGTTATAAGCAAATTCAACTAGAGCCAGATGCTCGTCCCACTTATCCTGGAAATCCAAAGCACACGACCGAAGCATATCCTCCAAGTACTGAATTAACCTTTCAGATTGACCGTCCGTTTGAGGATGCGAAGCGGTGCTAAACCTGAGCCTGGTGCCCAAACATTTTTGGAGATTCTGCCAGAAGATCGAAGTAAACCGTGGATCCCGATCCGAAACGATACTAGCCGGAATTCCATGTAGTCTTACAATCTCTCGAACATATAACTCGGCTAGCCTTGGAACTTTCTCGGACATCCGAACCTTGAGGAAATGGGCAGACTTAGTTAATCTGTCGACAATTACCCAAATTCCATCAAACCCTCCTTTGACTCTAGGCAAGCCGGACACGAAGTCCATATTCACTTGCTCCCACTTCCACTCGGGAATAGGAAGTGGTTGGAGAGTTCCTCCCGGCTTCTGGTGTTCTGCCTTCACCTTTTGACACGTCAGACATCGCTTCACGAAGTTCGCGACGTCCCTTTTCATGCCATTCCACCAGAATTTCTCTTTCAGGTCCCGATACATCTTAGTACCTCCCGGATGAATCGAGTACCTCGAGCGATGTGCCTCCTCAAGTACAAGCCTCTTGAGCTCTTCTGGGACACATATTCTCGCTTCGAACCTTAACAAACCGGAATCATCAATCCCGAACTTAGAATTCGGGTCGTTCTTGGAACGATCTACCAACCTTTGAATTTCTGCATCTGAATTCTGTGCTTCCAACAACTGTTCTTTCAAATCTGGTATTACTGTAAGATTAGCCAACCAAGTTCCCGAAACCAAGATCTCTGAACCCGAACTTGGAGAACCTGCTTCCAAATTAGCCGCACTCACCTTCCTACTCAAGGCATCGGCGACCACGTTTGCTTTACCCGGATAGTATTGAATGGTGCAATCGTAATCCTCTAACAACTCCATCCAACGCCTCTGTCTTACGTTTAAATCCTTCTGAGAAAAGAGATACTTGAGGCTTTGGTGATCCATAAACACCTCGAACGTGGTACCGTACAGATAGTGTCGCCACTTCATCAAAGCAAACACCACTGCAGCTAATTCAAGATCGTGGGTAGGGTAATTCTTCTCATGTTCCTTCAATTTCCTCGAAGCATAAGCTACCACTCTACCGTGCTGCATTAAAACACAACCGAGACCTTCTTTGGAAGCATCTGTATAAACCGCATAACCCTCGGTACCCTCGGGTAAAGTAAGAATCGGTGCTGAAGTTAATTTCACTTTCAATGTCCGAAAACTCGCCTCATACTTATCATCCCATTCGAATTTCACTTCCTTCTTAGTCAGACGAGTCAATGGAGCGGCAATTTTAGAAAAATCCTTAACAAACCTTCGGTAGTAGCCGGCCAACCCAATAAAGCTTCTAATCTCAGAGGCATTTCTCGGTCTCTCCCAACAAAGCACGGACTCAACCTTAGATGGATCAACCTCAATCCCATCACCTGAAATTATATGACCCAAAAATACAACTCGGTCGATCCAGAATTCGCACTTGCTAAATTTCGCGTACAACTTGTGTTCCCTCAAAGTTTCCAAAACGATCCGAAGATGCTGAGCGTGCTCTTCAGCAGACTTAGAATACACCAGAATGTCGTCTATAAATATAACCACGAATTTGTCAAGAAACTGCCTAAACACTCGGTGCATCATATCCATAAATACGGCTGGAGCATTAGTTAATCCAAACGGCATGACAACGAATTCAAAATGCCCATATCGTGTATTAAAACCAGTCTTCGGAATATCTTCCTCCCTAATACGCAGTTGGTAGTAACCCTGCCTCAAATCTAACTTGGAATAGACTTTCGAGCCTTGCAGAATATCGAATAATTCGTCGATGTGAGGCAAAGGGTATTTGTTCTTCACTGTCATCCGATTCAGCTCACGGTAATCTATACACATCCGTAACGTCCCATCCTTCTTCTTTACAAATAGAACGGGAGCACCCCACGGAGAAGTGCTCGGGCGGATGTACCCACAATTTAGAAGCTCATCAAGCTGCGTTTTTAACTCCTTTAACTCTGCAGGAGCCATTCTGTAAGGAGTCTTTGAGAAAGGCTCTGCTCCGGGATAAAGGTCGATTACGAACTCGATGTCCCTATCAGGCGGTAGAGAACCCAAAGTCTCAGGGAAAACATCGGTATACTCTCGCACGACCTCCGTCTCCTCAAGTTTGGCCTGATCCTTCGGTCTATTCAAAAGATAGGCCACAAAACCTGTCGCACCGTCCCGGACCAGTTTACTCGCCTCAACAAAAGAGATAAACGGGCTTGACTTCAACTTTTCGCCCTTAAACACCACTGAACCAAAAGAAACTTTCTTATCCCGACAATCCATCTGAGCCCCATGTTCATACAACCAATCCATACCCAAGATTACATCATAACTCCGCATCGGCATTTCAATCAAATCTGCGAGGAAAACTCGGCCCTCGAAGCTAACCGGACAACCCCGAAAAACCCTGCAAGTTACTAAACTACCACCAAGAGGGGAGCTAACCACGTAATCATGCGCACACAAGGAGACAGGCAAGCACATAGAAGAAGCAATATCCCGGGAAATAAAAGAATGAGTAGCCCCGGGATCAAATAATGCATGTAATGTAGTGCCATGAATGCTTATAGTACCTTCGATCACGGCATTTGGGTCGATTTCCACAGCTTGCTCTTCTTCACCACCCAACGCATAAGCCCTAGCTTGGATTACAGGCCTCGGGTTATCTTTCTTCTTCGGGCATGTGTTCACCATATGATCCTGTGCCCCACAAATGAAACACCTCTTATGAAGCCTGAAGCAATTATCCACGTGATGAGGACCCTTGCAATAGGTACATTGCACTTTAGGTGGAGCCGGAAGTGCTAAGGGTCGATTCGGTTGATTGGGTCCCGCGAGTCGAGGTTGCTTGTTTTGAGGCTGGGCTTGTTGAAATGTTTTAAATGCCGGCCTCTTCCCAAATTTATTAAAATTCCCCGAGCTAGACCCTTGTCCGGTATAAGTACTCTTCCTCCTCATCACAACCCGTTCTTCAACTCTTAGAGCTTTATCCGTGACTTTCGCCCAAGTACTTGTGTTAGAAGCCTCTAGAGCATCTTTCATATCCTCCCGAAGTCCTTGGAGGAATTGAGAAGCCTTGCTTTCATCATCATTGGCAATGTTCGGGGCATAACGAGAGAGCCTTTCAAACTCGTTGATACAATCAGTGACGGACATACCCCCTTGTTTGAGCTCCATAAATTCTCTCACCCTTCGATTTCTTGTAGCTTTGGGAATATATTTATTCTTGAATTCACGAACAAACACCTCCCATGTGATCTCCTCCTCGGTAGCCTCTAATCTTCCTTGCAAGCTTGACCACCAACTATAAGCTTGGCCCTGGATCATGGTAAGTGTGCATTGTAGCTTCTCCATAGGCCCACACGGTATGAGATTCCATACCCGGTTAGTTTGCACGAGCCATTCTTCTGCTTGGACATTATTTCCACCCACGAAAACCGGTGGATTTTGGTTCTTAAACTCCCGGAGAGTAGCTATAATTAGATTTCCTCCATGATTCCCAGCTGGAGGTGCATTGTTTCTCTCCTGAGCCCTTTGTTCCAAATATACCGCTAATCTCTCCATGAAATTACCCGGATCCATTTGGGGTGGTGGTGGTGGATTATTATTTTCCGGGTGTGGAGAATGATCTCGGTGATGACGAAGTTCCGGAGATCTATCTCGGCGGTGGTGTCTTCGGGGAGGCATATTTCTACAAAAGAAAAGATTCCAATTCATATGCGTGAGGGTTAGTACATGTTCATGTGCACGATTAACAAGAAGATAACAAATAATCACATAAATGCATATAACCACATTGTCCTAAGCCGTACGACCTAGACTCACCCGACACGACTCTAGAGCTCCGGTTTTGCAACCGAGAGCTCTGATACCACTTTAAGGATGTGACGCCCGGAGCGGTGGGCCACCACATCCCCCGCACCTAAACCCGAACCCACATATGAAATGGATTTCCATACATGAGTCCAAGTCTAAGCGAACGGAACCTACACTCACTCCTTAGGCTAAGCGGGGCTAAAACTCGGACAGAGCGCGCAAAACAAACATATAAATGCGGAAGCAATAACATAAGGATCGAAAAGAGCTCTATAACTAACATTTATATCATATACAATGGCCTCACGGCCTAAAAGATCGAGTATATACATCAAAAACCCATAATTCAGCAAAATACAATTCTAACATCAAATACATAATAAGAGTATCCAAAATGCAAGAAGTATGAATGCAACTCGACCTAGACACACAAGTACAAGACTAAGACTCGCACTTCCCCGCCTAGCTCGAAACAACCTGCACTGAAGGTGGGAAAAGAGAGGGGTCAGTCAAAACTCGACTGAGTGAGGGGCTAAACGCACACCCGCACCTAAATACATATAGAGCAGAGCATATTACAACGGGGATAGTCATGAATCGAGGCTAGGGTTTTTCATACCAAATCATTTTCCAAAAATAGCATATAATATAAAGGAAAACCTATCTCGATCCATAATCTATCAAACATAACATAAACATAAGTCCGGCGAGAACGGACTATCCCTTACTCCATCATACATAACATAAAAATCGAATTCAAATCAAAATTTCCAACCTCACATCCATGGTGTATCGGGAATCAAACCCTAACACCTACATTACCAAACACATACGGGGCAGCTAACCCACAATATGCCTTCCCCGGTTATCCACCGAGGGCTCAAGATACCACGCCTTCCCAACCTCCATAGGTCGTACGTGAATATCTCAAATGAGAACGTGCACAGGGGTCATAACCGGCGACCCCGTGGTCGTCCCGGGTCTCCCTTACCCACGTCTCCGGGCCCAACAAACCAAATCAAACCAAACTCCCATCTTTCAGGGTACAACTCGCTCATACACATCGTATACGATTAACGAATTTCAAAACATAGCTTACTTATGCCAATAATTATACCAATTTCAAAAGCGTAAAGCTTATTTCACAAAATCATAACATAACTTAAGCACTCGTATTTAATATATATACAAGGTATATATTCGCATACGGGGTAAGAAAACAACACATAATAGGTCTTAGGTCACTTATCTAATACAAAGGATCCTAACCTCACCTTTGCAAAAGTAGAAGGAAGGCAAAACGGGCGAACGAACACTTAAACCTCGGGCTCACGAACTTCCGGAAGAGGCTCTGAAACAAAAGAAGGCAAGACCCGAGATTTAGACTCAATAATGTACCAATTAGACGCACGGCGATGCAAATGGATGCTATGAATGCAAGAAAATATCAAATGAACACTTAAACGTTACCAAACAACTACATATATTCAATATATATAAAACACGTGCATGTACAGTAGCATGCAAACAAAATGCATGAGAAACAGAGGGTGACACGCCCGTGTCACCGAAATGTACTAAGCCGTGACACCCCCGTGTCACGGTACAGCGGAAAACATACATGAAAATAAGGTGACACGCCCGTGTCACAAAACAAAGCAAACCGTGACACCCCCGTGTCACGGTACAGAAAATCAGCCCGACCAAGCTTGCACCCCCGTGTCACACTGAAGAGAACAAAAGTGACACGCCCGTGTCACTGTTCGAAACAGGAAAAAAAAAAACAGAGCATGCAGCGTGACAGCAACAACAACCAACTTTCAACCAACAAATGCAACCAAAACTTGAATAAACATGTGACCATACTGAAAGCACAATAAAATCTAGCATATAAACTCATATCATGCATTGATCAACAAGATTTACTAACATCAAACCCATATACAAGTTCATCAACTAAGTCCATAAATCCCAAGTCTTTAAGCATAACTTCAAGCTAAAAGTATGTACTCATGTTTCCAACAACAAATAAGTAAATCATCCAATCCAAGCCACAACCCTAGCTTCACATATTCAATCCAAGAATTCATACAAAATTTCCATCTTACCTTGAATGAAAAAGAGATGCAAAGAGATGGAGTGAGATGATGTTGATGATGCTTGAATGTCCACAATTCGGATTTTGAGAGAAGAAATATTCACACCTTGGGCAAAGGTTTTGGATCGGTTGGCAAGGGAACAAGAGCAAAGATGTGTATGTAATGTATGTATGAAAGAAAGGAAGAAATGGAATGTGATGCTACTTGAAGAAAGAAGAAATGGCCAAAATTGCTATTAAACCCCTCCATTATTTAAGTCACGCAAGTGAGTCCCCAAATCTTGAAATACGATCAATTAAGTCCAATGCAATTAAGTTCTCAAGGTTCATGAATGATCAATTAAGGTCATAACGAAATTAAATCAAGTTCAATTTATGCAATAATTATCAAGTTGTAAAGAATTCACAAAATACTCAACATTCAATACGTAAACAATTAATATATATATAATAAAATCAACTATATAAACACGAAAAATAATTATCTAGCGCAATTAGGTAAACAATCACGTCATACCTGTACAGCCGAAAAGTCGGGGCGTCACAAGTGCCGGTTCAGAAAGCTCCCCGGGTTACTCCTGCTGCACCACCTTCTACCGGGAAGCCGGGATGTACTTATTGTGGATGGCCTACCCATACTTATGAGAATTGCCGGCGTCGCCTGAATCTTTGTCTGATTTGTGGGAAGGCCGATCATAAAGTGGATACGTGTCCGGATCGTCGGAATCAGCCTGCCGGGGGTCAGAGGCCGATGATTAGAGCCCGAGCTTATGCTTTGGAAAGAGAGGAAGCGGATCCTGATATAGATCCTGCAGCCGTGGTGGAAGGTATTATTTGCATCCATGGCACGAACATACATACTTTATTTGATCCGGGAGCTACCCACTCCTTTATTTCCCGTGCTATTTCTGTGAATTTGCCTTTATGTGTTACTTTATCTTCTGCTTATTATCATGTTAGTACTCCTTTTGGTGGTAGTGTAAAAACTAACCGGGTTTTTCGAGAGGTGCTGGTGAGTATTGAGGGCCGGGTTTTCTCAACGGAATTCATTGAATTGTCTATGTCTCGGTATGGACTGGTTAAATAAGCACCGTGCCACCGTTGATTGCCGTGCCAAGAGAGTTAGTTTGGGTTCAGAAGTTGTAACAGGTCGAAGTTCTAGAACGGTGCCTTTATTATCTTTTGCAGAAGCTCAGAAATTGGTTCGTAACGGGGCTACGGGATTCATAGCTTATGTACTTAATCGACCCAAGGATCAGATAAAATTGGAAGAAACGGATGTTGTTAAGGGATTTCCCGAGGTGTTTCCGGAAAAATTGGATTCGTTTCTGTAGCGCCCCTTAACACTACAACCCCGCACCGTAGTACTCCCCGAGTGGATGTGGGACCTAGCACTCGCGAAATACTCCGGCGAACGGACAAGACTATACAATATCAGAGTATGAAATTTAAATGCAACGGAAAATAAACTTGAACAATAAAAAAAAGGGACAATACATAACGGGACACATATTATTAAGTTGGACAAGTAATTACAATGATAGGTTTAACTTCACAGAAGAGTGCTTATGGAAAGATGTGCATGCACTCGTGATCACTCTAAATGACTGGAATGTGACACCTTAAAGCTTCAAGATACCTCTAAGGCGTCGCTGTATAGATTCCTGAAATCATGAATTAAAAGAGTAGGAGGGTTAGTCAAAATGACTAAGTGACGGGGGGTTTGGGATTTAGGATTATAAGTAAGATTTTGAAAAGGTTTTGACCAAGAAAGTCTTGGTTTGAAATGTATATACTATATAGTAACAAATAGATATATGACAATAATATCCGGTTCATATCAGTTTGAAATAGGAGTAGGGGGAATATAGGCTATACTTTTAGAAAACTTATGAACCGTTTTGAAAAATGATTTTATGCCCGCAAGCTAGGCGTCTCCAACCTTAACTCCTTAAAAACCAAGAATATTCGTAACGACATTGATCAAGATGTCGTTACTCAGTAAAAAGAAATACAACAATACAATACCATCCTTCTTCCTCCGGTGTCACCTCAGGGAGCTACCCCTAGTGACGATAAACAATATTGTGGGAGGGACGTACCTTTTCCCGTCACTTGATGTGGAATAACTAACCTCCAGTTAGACCACCATCAAGATCTAGTTGGCGGCTGGTATAATAGTAGACCTCGGCCCGTGCCTCCCGGACTACTACTTCTACCAATACCACCGGGCCCATAGGAAAAACAATAATTTTTACTTGCAAGACGAGAATATTTACCCGTAAGAAAGTACTAAGTACTTTTCGGGTAAATGTATGTTTTCAATAATTAACAAGAATTACCTTCCCATAAAGGGAAGAATAACTTGAAAGGAAATTCAAGAAAATAAAGTAAAGTATTTTATCATGATTTCAGTTGAAAAGATTTAAAACCCTCACCGATACCGAGACTTAAGTGGAAGTGTGAGGATTCCACTCTTCGATGCTATGTTCGCCTGAAAGTAATAACTACTATGGACTTAGAACTAGGTTCTTAGTTCCTAACTAACTAATTACACATAACATCATAATGAAATAATTAGGAAAGATACACGTTGTGTAATGCGTTAAAGATTTCCCGGTAAACCCTAAATTTACCCGTTTAATTAATAAATCCAGGGTTTATGGGATCTTTAACTAATCAAATATTTATTAACTATATTATAATTCTAATTGTAAGGTTTGAAATGAAATTCAAGGTTTAATTTGACAATGTAGGTTATCTTTTGAAAAATATTTCATAGTTTACCGATTTTGGAAAATTTGGGAAAAATATTTCTTTAAAAATTCCAAAACTTATTTTATAATTATTTTTGTAATAATTTCGAAATTAATGACATTTTGGTTGACCAAAAGTCAAAATTACTATTAAAAACATTTACTATTCAATTTCATATGAATTAAACACTTTATAACACAAAATCAAACTCACACACATACACACACTAGTCACGGCACACACATGCACACACACACATCCAAGAACATTATGAACATGTTCTTGAGCTTATTTGAATATTCAAAGAGGGTGTGTAACATGTTCTATCACATTCATATTCATAACATAAGATTAAAGCATAATATAGCAAAATATATGAACTTTCTATGAAAAATAATTCTAAATAAATTATTCTTGGCATGAACAAGATCATAAACATTTAAATACATAATCACATTATATCATATCATAATTCATGCACATAATTAAATAAAATTCCATAATGTGCTCACATTATATTTAAACTATCAACTATGCACATATTTCATAAAATAAATTCCTAAAGCATAATTTAATTAATCCTAGGCATGCTACTATCATTTCTATACTAAGAACATTATATAAAACATGAGATAATAGAAGAAAACATACCTTAGAGAGAAAAGAGGGAGAGTGGCGTGAGGTTTTGGGGAGAGGGAGAGAGTGATTTTTGTGTGTTGAATGTGAGGTATAAATGAGGCTTAAGGGGGGTATTTATAGGTAGTCATGAGGGGTTTCTAAGCAATAAATGAGAGTTTATGGGAGATGTGGTTGCCTAGGGTTTCAACAAATGCTTGGTAATTAAATTGGAGATGTGGTTTAATTATAATTTGAACAAATGCTAGGTTAATAACTAAGAAATGTGGAGAAATTATGCTCATTTGTTCATTTCTTCTAGAAGAGCATGAGGTCATGGATGATGTCATTTGGAATAAAAATAAATGTAAAAATAATATAAAATTTATTCAAGAGTCGAGAGGTAAAATTTTGATGTAGTGAATTAATGAAAGAATGAGTGAAAAATGAGTTTCGTTTTAGTTATAAACATGAAATATTTGGAGTTTTTGTTTATAAATTATGAACATTGAAGATGATGAAAATCATGAGAAAATTATATAATCGAGGCTAGGATGAAGTTTAAAGTTTGGAAAAATCACTATATTGTAGAGAAAAATTCAAGGATCGTTATAAGTATAATTTCGACTATTGCATAAAAGCTAATTATTTGAAAATAAAATGATGATTTTTAGATAGGAAAATATTTATAAATATGCTATAGGTGAAATCGAGTTTTTGGTAAATGCATGAAAATTCGTGAAATAATTTGAGGGTCGTTTTGGTTATAATTTTGAATATCAAAAGGTAGATGAATAAGGTTTTATTGATGATCGAATCATAAGCTAGGGTTTTTGCCGGTTTTTGGTACTACGAGAGTTAGGATAGGAATTATGGTGTAAAGAGAGTATCACGATCCTCGAAATAATGTGAGGATTATTTTGGTTAAAATATTGGGTAGTGAAAGTGTTTCGGGAGATGTAGGAATATTTTTGGGCTGTAGGGGTATTTTCGTAATTTCCAACCTAAAACTGTAGGAATGGGTTTTGAAGCATAGGAAGGGTTTTTAGGTGCTAGAAAGGAATGAATACTAGAATTCTAGGATTTTATGAGAAGAGTTTCAAGGTACGAATTAAATAAAGAAAAGAATTAAATTTACGAACATTTAATTAAACTATAACATATAAAAGAACACATAAGTCACATAAAATGCAATGCATGAAGTGAGTTAATAGGGATCGAGGTTATAAACGCTTCCTGAGTTGCCCTTTACTTACCTTTCTCAACTTGGCCCTGAGTAGGGCTGTTACAATCTTCCCCCCTTTAAAAGAATCTGTCCTCAGATTCTATTACTGTCCTTGAACAGTCCTGGGTAATGTTTCAACATTTTTTTTTTTTTTTTTTTTTTTTTTTTTTTTTTTTTTTTTTTTTTTTTTTTTTTTTCTGTCTCCCAAGTCTGTTCTTCTGTACCATTTCTTTTTCACAAGATTCTAACGAGGTGAATTCTTCGGTTTCTCAACTCTTAGAATTTCCTATCCAAGATTCTGATTGGCTTTACCTCATAAGTAAGGTCGGGTTCTAGTGGTATTTCTTCAACAGGTAGGATATGTGAATCATCAGCAAAGTACTTGCGGAGTTGGGACACATGGAATACGTTATGTATTCCAGTAAGACTTGCTGGTAGTGATAGGCTGTTGGACCGATACGTTCCAGTATCTCAAAAGGTCTAATATATCGAGGGTTTAGTTTTCCTCCTTTCCCAATTCGTATAAACCTTTCTCTTGGAGATGCTTTCAAGAATACCTTTCGCCTACTGCGAATTCTATGTCCCTTCTTCGATTATCAGCATAACTTTTCTGCCGATCTTGGGCAGCTTTCATTTTCTGCTTGATGATTTCAACTTTCTCTGTTGCTTTTTCTACCCAACTCTTAGTAATATTCCCTTGGGATTTCCTTTTAATTTCCTTGGTTTCATCCATATCCCAGTATAATGGAGATCTGCATTTTCTTCCATATAGGGCCTCATAAGGTGTAGCTTAGATTGAGGCCTGATAACTGTTGTTGTATGCAAACTCCACAAGGGGTAGGCAATCCTTTCCAATTATCTTGGAAATCTAAGGCACAAGCCCTTAACATATCTTCCAGGTATCGGATGTTTTTTTCAGATTGTCCATCAGTTTGGGGGTGTGCTGCTGTGGTGAAATTCAGTTGGGGCCATCCGATAAGGGGTTTTAGAGAAAGGCTCTGCCCCAGGGATTGTATTGATTACAAATTCCAACTTGCAGTCTGGAGGTAACGAGTTTAGATGTTCTGGGAAAACGTCGAGAAACTCATTTACCACTTCTACTTCCTCAACCTTAAGTTGGTCCTTTGGCCTATTTAAAAGATAGGCAACTAATCTTGTGGCTCCCTTCTGAATCAACTTCTTAGCCTCTGTTATAGAAATCATTGCTACTGATTTTTTTTTTTTTTTATCTTCAGGAATCCAACTTTTATCTTGTCCTAAGATGATTTCTTTCTTGAAACAATCCAACTTAGCATGGTATTTGTAGAGCCAATCCATTCCCAGAATGATTCCATATCTTGTTATCGGAAGTTCGATGAGGTCCATTGAGTAGTAACGGTCACCGATTTGTATAGGGCAGCGTTTATATACTCGATCCGTTATTAAACAAGCTCCCAAAGGGGAACTTATCTCGAAATTATATGATAACATTCAAGTGGAAAATTTAAACGCGCACATAAATTTGATGCAATGAATGAATGCATGGCACCAGGGTCATATAGGACCTTAACTGGCGTGTTTAGAATGTGTACCGTACCTTCAACAACATCTGAAGGGTCTGGATCCTCGTTTCCTTCCAACGCGTAAGCTTTTCCCTTGACAAGTGGTTTTCCGGACTTTCCCACGGTTTTCTCCTTTTCCTTAAATCCCAGTCTCTTTGGGCATGTGTTAAACTGATGGTTAGGGTCTCCACACCACAAACAAGTGCCAGCTTTCCTTCGACAATCTTGTTCAGTATGTCCCGGTTTGTGACAATATTCACAAGTGATCTCTTCTTGTGAATTAGACGGGACTGACTTAGGCTTTTGCTGGGCTGGTGTGGGTTTCTTTCCAAATTTCTGGTTAGATGGTCCAGCGGGACGTTTCATTCCTTGAGAGGGCTTATTTTGAGGGGGAACAGGGCGATTAGCTGCCTGGCGAATATTCTTGTGAGCTGCTTCGGTCTTCAGGGCTTTATCGACCGCTTTATTATAAGTTTCAATGTCCAATGAAGCTAAAGCCCATCGAAGATCTGGCTTTAATCCATCAATGAATCGCTTAGTCTTTCTCCGTTCATCATTCAGAATGTGTGGAGCATACTGAATAAGTCTCACGAACTTTGCCTCATATTCAGCCACTGACATATAACCCTGAGTTAAAGTCATAAACTCAGCCTCTCGAGTATCTCTTACCACTTGAGGAATATATTTATTCTGAAATTCCTTCACAAATTCCACCCAATTGTAATCAGTTCGGTCTTCTATCCAAGTTGACTTGATGTGCTTCCACCAACTCAAAGCAGGTCCTTCTAAGAGAAAGGCTGCATACTGTACTCGTTCCCGTTCCTCGGGAAATATATCCATAGCCTCATAAATCTTTTCCAAGCTGGCTATCCAATTTTCAGCTTTCAGGTCGTTAGGTTCTCCAAAGAATTTTGGAGGATTCATTCGGAGAAATCTTTCTAAGGATCGCTCGTTGGTAGGGTTATTCCCAGGTGTACATGTTCGAACGAACTGCCTTAAAGCTTCTACAAGTTCGGGGTGTCCGGGTGGATCTTGTGGCGATGGGGAGTTATTTCGTGGTGTTCTTCGTAGAGGCATTGTGAATACTGAAATCACAATTATATAGGAAATATAATGCATGCAGGGTTAAGAATGTTTCAACGATCATCACAGAACAACAATCACCAAATAACATCAATCATCAGACATAGAGTGCAGAAAGAAATAACATTAATACTCACGGTCCTGCTGGTATCTTGAAGCGACTCTAAGACTCATGATGCGCAAAAATGTAAAGCAACATGAAATAACAATATAAGATGATCAAAATGTGTCATATATATATATGCATCATGGTTAGTATGCTTCAAGAGCTACAAAAGTAAAAGCAAAGAAAAAAGGGGGGGTGGACCCGATCTACCTCGAGTTACACCCTACAAGTACTGTAACCGTCACCCCTAGTAAGTCAAAGCTGCTACTGTCTGCCGCTGCTACTATGTACTGCTGCAAAAATGGGGAGTGTCTCCACTGGCCGCTATATACATACTCCCGGATAACTATCCTATATACTGTACCTCGTATCTCACGGTCTGAACTCAATCCTCTGTAGCACTACCTGCCTCGAGGTCAACCGTATCGTCTGAATCTGGAACCCTAATAGGACTCCACTCCTCGCTAGGCTCAACACTGTCCTCCTCCTCAGGAACAATCTGTAACCCATCAGCATCATCACCGATCTCATCGTCCTGCTGGGGCTTCTCGTCCTCGTCCTCATCAGAATGGGCTACCGCCTCTGAAGCCTCGCTGTCTCCGGAATGGGCTACTGCGGGTCTGGGCTGCATATCTAAAACCTGCTCCATAACCTGAGTATCATTCAGGTGAAGCGCATCCTCCAAACGGCTCCTCATCTGGGCTCGGTACTGGTCGTGGATCACTATAGAAGCCTCACGGTCCAGAGTCAGACTAACCACGTCCTCATCGAGCTCAGCCACTCGTGATGCTAACTGAGAAATAGCGATCTGGGATGCGGCTAACTGGTCCCGAGCATGATCACGGTCTACTGCTGTCTGTCTGGCCATCTCTCGGTTCCTCTCAGCCTCCAATCGATACTCACCAGTCCTCTGATACTCATAAAAGTAGGCATCCCTCTCGGTCTCTAATAGATGAACTGCTCTGTTTGGGTAGGCATACCCGGGAAAGGCCTCCTGACGTGAATCCTGACTATGCTGCCTAATCCTCTGCCAAGGATAGTATCTAGGACCCCCACTACGAGTAACAACTAAGGTCCTAGGAGGCTCATACTGATCAAGCCACTCAATGCTATCAGAATGTGGAAGCTCACCGTAGCCAGCCATATTACTCTAGAAAAACACTTTACAAATTATTAGAGCAAGGAAATTACAGTGAAATACTTTCTCTATCTAATGTTCAAGTTAAGTTCTCTCTATCTAAACCTGATGCTCTGATACCACCTTAGCTGTAGCGCCCCTTAACACTACAACCCCGCACCGTAGTACTCCCCGAGTGGATGTGGGACCTAGCACTCGCGAAATACTCCGGCGAACGGACAAGACTATACAATATCAGAGTATGAAATTTAAATGCAACGGAAAATAAACTTGAACAATAAAAAAAAGGGACAATACATAACGGGACACATATTATTAAGTTGGACAAGTAATTACAATGATAGGTTTAACTTCACAGAAGAGTGCTTATGGAAAGATGTGCATGCACTCGTGATCACTCTAAATGACTGGAATGTGACACCTTAAAGCTTCAAGATACCTCTAAGGCGTCGCTGTATAGATTCCTGAAATCATGAATTAAAAGAGTAGGAGGGTTAGTCAAAATGACTAAGTGACGGGGGGTTTGGGATTTAGGATTATAAGTAAGATTTTGAAAAGGTTTTGACCAAGAAAGTCTTGGTTTGAAATGTATATACTATATAGTAACAAATAGATATATGACAATAATATCCGGTTCATATCAGTTTGAAATAGGAGTAGGGGGAATATAGGCTATACTTTTAGAAAACTTATGAACCGTTTTGAAAAATGATTTTATGCCCGCAAGCTAGGCGTCTCCAACCTTAACTCCTTAAAAACCAAGAATATTCGTAACGACATTGATCAAGATGTCGTTACTCAGTAAAAAGAAATACAACAATACAATACCATCCTTCTTCCTCCGGTGTCACCTCAGGGAGCTACCCCTAGTGACGATAAACAATATTGTGGGAGGGACGTACCTTTTCCCGTCACTTGATGTGGAATAACTAACCTCCAGTTAGACCACCATCAAGATCTAGTTGGCGGCTGGTATAATAGTAGACCTCGGCCCGTGCCTCCCGGACTACTACTTCTACCAATACCACCGGGCCCATAGGAAAAACAATAATTTTTACTTGCAAGACGAGAATATTTACCCGTAAGAAAGTACTAAGTACTTTTCGGGTAAATGTATGTTTTCAATAATTAACAAGAATTACCTTCCCATAAAGGGAAGAATAACTTGAAAGGAAATTCAAGAAAATAAAGTAAAGTATTTTATCATGATTTCAGTTGAAAAGATTTAAAACCCTCACCGATACCGAGACTTAAGTGGAAGTGTGAGGATTCCACTCTTCGATGCTATGTTCGCCTGAAAGTAATAACTACTATGGACTTAGAACTAGGTTCTTAGTTCCTAACTAACTAATTACACATAACATCATAATGAAATAATTAGGAAAGATACACGTTGTGTAATGCGTTAAAGATTTCCCGGTAAACCCTAAATTTACCCGTTTAATTAATAAATCCAGGGTTTATGGGATCTTTAACTAATCAAATATTTATTAACTATATTATAATTCTAATTGTAAGGTTTGAAATGAAATTCAAGGTTTAATTTGACAATGTAGGTTATCTTTTGAAAAATATTTCATAGTTTACCGATTTTGGAAAATTTGGGAAAAATATTTCTTTAAAAATTCCAAAACTTATTTTATAATTATTTTTGTAATAATTTCGAAATTAATGACATTTTGGTTGACCAAAAGTCAAAATTACTATTAAAAACATTTACTATTCAATTTCATATGAATTAAACACTTTATAACACAAAATCAAACTCACACACATACACACACTAGTCACGGCACACACATGCACACACACACATCCAAGAACATTATGAACATGTTCTTGAGCTTATTTGAATATTCAAAGAGGGTGTGTAACATGTTCTATCACATTCATATTCATAACATAAGATTAAAGCATAATATAGCAAAATATATGAACTTTCTATGAAAAATAATTCTAAATAAATTATTCTTGGCATGAACAAGATCATAAACATTTAAATACATAATCACATTATATCATATCATAATTCATGCACATAATTAAATAAAATTCCATAATGTGCTCACATTATATTTAAACTATCAACTATGCACATATTTCATAAAATAAATTCCTAAAGCATAATTTAATTAATCCTAGGCATGCTACTATCATTTCTATACTAAGAACATTATATAAAACATGAGATAATAGAAGAAAACATACCTTAGAGAGAAAAGAGGGAGAGTGGCGTGAGGTTTTGGGGAGAGGGAGAGAGTGATTTTTGTGTGTTGAATGTGAGGTATAAATGAGGCTTAAGGGGGGTATTTATAGGTAGTCATGAGGGGTTTCTAAGCAATAAATGAGAGTTTATGGGAGATGTGGTTGCCTAGGGTTTCAACAAATGCTTGGTAATTAAATTGGAGATGTGGTTTAATTATAATTTGAACAAATGCTAGGTTAATAACTAAGAAATGTGGAGAAATTATGCTCATTTGTTCATTTCTTCTAGAAGAGCATGAGGTCATGGATGATGTCATTTGGAATAAAAATAAATGTAAAAATAATATAAAATTTATTCAAGAGTCGAGAGGTAAAATTTTGATGTAGTGAATTAATGAAAGAATGAGTGAAAAATGAGTTTCGTTTTAGTTATAAACATGAAATATTTGGAGTTTTTGTTTATAAATTATGAACATTGAAGATGATGAAAATCATGAGAAAATTATATAATCGAGGCTAGGATGAAGTTTAAAGTTTGGAAAAATCACTATATTGTAGAGAAAAATTCAAGGATCGTTATAAGTATAATTTCGACTATTGCATAAAAGCTAATTATTTGAAAATAAAATGATGATTTTTAGATAGGAAAATATTTATAAATATGCTATAGGTGAAATCGAGTTTTTGGTAAATGCATGAAAATTCGTGAAATAATTTGAGGGTCGTTTTGGTTATAATTTTGAATATCAAAAGGTAGATGAATAAGGTTTTATTGATGATCGAATCATAAGCTAGGGTTTTTGCCGGTTTTTGGTACTACGAGAGTTAGGATAGGAATTATGGTGTAAAGAGAGTATCACGATCCTCGAAATAATGTGAGGATTATTTTGGTTAAAATATTGGGTAGTGAAAGTGTTTCGGGAGATGTAGGAATATTTTTGGGCTGTAGGGGTATTTTCGTAATTTCCAACCTAAAACTGTAGGAATGGGTTTTGAAGCATAGGAAGGGTTTTTAGGTGCTAGAAAGGAATGAATACTAGAATTCTAGGATTTTATGAGAAGAGTTTCAAGGTACGAATTAAATAAAGAAAAGAATTAAATTTACGAACATTTAATTAAACTATAACATATAAAAGAACACATAAGTCACATAAAATGCAATGCATGAAGTGAGTTAATAGGGATCGAGGTTATAAACGCTTCCTGAGTTGCCCTTTACTTACCTTTCTCAACTTGGCCCTGAGTAGGGCTGTTACAGTTTCCACCGGAGAGAGAAATCGAATTTGTGATCGACTTGTTTCCGAATGCTGAGCCGTATTCTAAAAATCCATATCGTATGGCTCCGGCAGAGTTGAAGGAGTTAAAGGTGCAACTTGAGGGTCTCTTGGAAGTCGGATATATTAGACCGAGTTCATCGCCGTGGGAGCGCCGATATTATTTGTGAAGAAGAAAGATGGTACCTTGAGGATGTGTATTGATTATCGGGAATTGAATCGGATGACAATCAAGAATAGATATCCACTTCCACATATTGAAGAGTTATTTGATACACTCCAGGGATCAAAAGTTTATTCGAAGCTTGATTTAAGACAAGGGTATTATCAACTACGGATCTGAGCAGAGGATATTCCAAAGACGGGCTTCAATACGAGATATGGGCATTATGAATTCGTGGTTATGCCATTTGGATTAACGAATGCTCCCGCCACTTTTATGGACATGATGCATAGAATTTTCCGACCGTTTCTTGATAAGTTTGTTGTGATCTTTATCGATGATATTTTGGTTTTCTCCAAGTCGGTTGAAGAGCATGCAAGGCATCTTGAACTTCTGTTGAAAACTATGAAGGAACACCAATTGTTTGCAAAATTTAGTAAGTGCGAGTTTTGGATCGACCGAGTTTCTTTCTTGGGCCATATTATTTCAGGGAACGGATTAGAAGTGGATCCTTCTAAAATTGAGGCGGTAATGAAGTGGGAGAGACCAAAGAGTGCCTCCGAGATTAAAAGTTTCTTGGGATTGGCGGGTTATTATAGAAGATTCGTGCAAGATTTCTCGAAGATCGCCGCTCCTTTGACTCGGTTGACAAAGAAGGATATGAAGTATGAGTGGAATGAGAAATGTAAACAAAGCTTTAAATGCTTGAAAGAGAAGTTAGTTTCAGCTCCAGTTTTAACTCTTCCGGAGGGTTCGGAAGGATATGCCGTTTATACTGATGCGTCAAAGGAAGGTTTGGGGTGTGTTCTAACTCACAATGGAAAGGTGATTGCTTATGCTTCTCGAAAGTTGAAGGATTATGAAAAGAACTACCCAACACATGATCTTGACTTGCCGCAGTGATTTTCGCACTCGGGAAATGGAGGCATTACTTGTATGGAGTGTCATTTGAGATTTTTACTGATCATAAGAGTCTCCAATATCTTTTCACACAAAAGGAGCTCAATATGAGGCAACGGAGATGGATGGAACGACTAGAAGATTATGATTGTGTCATCAAATATCATCCCGGGAAAGCGAATGTGGTAGCCGATGCTCTAAGCAAGAGAGTGGATGTTTCGAATTTGGAAGTTGGTGACAGTAATGAAGTTGAACCTATTGTGATTAAAGCTCGAGTTTATAATATCTCTATTTATCCGGACTTGAAGTATAGAATGTTTGAGGCTCAAGGACAGGACCCGAAAGTTCAAAGATTGGTCTCTAAGGCTAGAGAGGATCCGAAGAGTCCATTTGGGTTCGATGAAACTGGTCTTCTTCGTTTCAAGAACCGAGTAGTAGTACCCGATGATTTGAAAAGGGTATTGCTCGAGGAAGTCCACAAGTCAGCTTATTCGATCCATCCCGGAGGGAATAAGATGTACAAGGACCTCAAGCAGTATTATTGGTGGCGTGGATTAAAGAGAGATGTGGTTGAGTTTGTGAGGTGTTGTTTAACGTGTCAGAAAGTAAAGGCTGAGCATCAAAAGCTGGGAGGTCTCTTACAGCCGTTGCCTATCTCCGAGTGCAAGTGGGAACAGGTGACAATGGATTTTATATCCGGATTACCTAGAGTGAAAGGTGGTTACGACGGTATTTGGGTGATAGTGGATCGTCTGACAAAATCTGCTCATTTTCTGCCGGTCCGAATGTCTTTCAAGATTAGAAAGTTGGCCGAGATTTATAATAGAGAGATTGTTCGCCTCCATGGGATTCCGGTGAGTATTGTTTCGGATAGAGATCCCCGCTTTACTTCTAAGTTGTGGTGAGAATTACAACAAATTTTGGGAACGAAGCTTCAGTTTGGCTTTTCATCCTCAAACCGATGGCCAATCTGAAAGAGTAATACGGTCTTTGGAAGATTTGCTCCGTTCATGTGCCTTGGATTTTCAAAATTCGTGGTGTGATCAACTTCCATTGATTGAATTTGCATATAACAATAGTTACCAATCCTCTATCGGCATGGCTCCTTATGAGTTACTCTATGGCCGAAAGTGCAGGTCCTCGTTATTCTTTGATTTTGAGGAATGGAAATGGACGAAACAAGAAGGGGTAAAGAAAAGGAAGGGAACTTGAGAAATCTTCTAAGGCTGTGGAAGTCATGATTGATAAAGTTCAACATATTCAACAACGGATGAAAGCTGCACAAGATAGACAGAAAAGTTATGTCGATATTCATCGAAGGGATCTTCGATTTGAGGTGGGGGACCGGGTTTTCTTGAACGTATCCCCACGTAAAGGGTTTTCTCGAATTGGTAAGGGAGGAAAGTTAAATCCCCATTATTTGGGTCTGTTTGTAATTCTTGAGAGAATTGGGGAAGTAGCTTACAGATTGGATCTACCGCCGAATCTTACCGGAGTTCATAATGTGTTTCACGTGTCTCAACTCAGAAAGTATTATCCGGATGAAACAGAAATTCTCCCTGTTGAAGAAGTGGAGTTGGAACCGAATCTTTCATTTGTTCAGAAACCGGTTAAGGTGTTAGACAGAAAGTATCAAGAATTGAGGAATCGGAGTATCCCTATGGTAAAGGTATTGTGGCGAAGTGATAAAACCGAAGAGATGACTTGGGAGCCGGAAGAGAAGATGCAAAGGTTCCACCCAGAATTATTCAAACTCCGATCAGTGAATCTGGGGACCAGATTCTTCTAAGAGGGGGAGAGTTGTAATGCCCCAATTTCCGAAAGTTCAGGTAAGCACGCCACGCGCGGGTCTTCGGGAGTTGTGGGTTTAATTTTTATCTATTTACTTGTTCATTATAATTCCATTATAATATTATGTGCATCATACATTTCTATGTATTTATATGAATTAACTTTAAAAGTGAAATATGCGAATCAAGTGATAACGTGCCTAATTGTATTATATGACTTACTTGATCGTTTCATAAATTTATGGACTTAATTGCATCTCATGAATTGGGAGTTAATTGATCTTTTGTGTAGGGATATAACTCGATTGCATTTATTTAAATACTTGAGGGACTGTTATGCAATTTAGGGTGGTTCTATGCTTGTAGTGGATGATATAATATATCATATAGGTATTCATCCCCCTCACTCTCATACATTACATTACATACAAGAGAACATCACACACACACCTAGTAAGAATCGGTTTTTACACCTTCAAGAGAGAGAGGAGGATTTCATCAAATTCAAGCTATAATTCAAGGAACTAGCAACCAAGTTGGAGCATCATCTTCATCTCTTCATCCTCATCTCATTCTTCTTTCATTTCAAGGTATAACATGAGAATTGATTGAATTTCTTGATTGAGTGATGAGTAGGGTTTGAGGTTTGATTGGTGCTTTCATGCTTATTCATGATTAGAGGTATGTTTAGGACCTTGTTTCTTTATTTCTTGCATAAAACATGAAGTTATGTGAAGGTTGGAAAGCATGTATATTTTTGGGGTTTTCATGAGAAATTCTTGATGCTTTGATGTTTATCTCTTGGTTGAATTGATGAATACTTGAAGTATGATGCATATATGAGGTGTTTCAACGTTTGTTATGGTTGGAGTTTGGAATATATTGGTTTGGGGTTGGTTTTGCATGGAAACCCCTGTTTTCTCCCCTGTTTTTCCTGTTACGCACAGTTGACACGGGCGTGTCAACTTTGCTTCGTGCTGGGTGACACGGGGGTGCATGTTGGTTGGTTTGGTTTTTCTGTACTGTGACACGGGGGTGTCACGGTTTGCCTTGTATTGGTGACACGGGCGTGTCACCTTATTTTTCACCCTTATTGTCCGCTATACCCAGACACGGGGGTGTCACGGTTTAGTGTATTTTGGTGACAGGGGCGTGTCACCCTCTGTTTTCATGTATATTGTTTTGCATGCTACTGTACGTGCATGAGTTATATATTGGTTACGTATTAATTGTTATTTGGTTTGATTGATTATATGATTTCATTTCCTAATAGTGCACTTGAACATAATCTTATCTTTTACATATTCATATCATGACCATTGCATTTTGCCATTCGTCCTATTTGGTGCATTTTGAGTCGTGTTTCACGGGCAGTTGTCTTCCTTGCACAGACCAGCTTCCTGGTGACAAGGAGCAGGCTCCGTGAGCTGATTCCTTGGTTGTTTTGGATCGCTCAGGTGAGGTTTAAATTCTAGATATATAGAACCCTTACAACCCTTATGTGATTTTCAGCCAAAACATATCTATATATCTATAGTTTTCTAACCTTATGATTTTCAAATGATTTCATGAAAATGGATTGATTGATTGAGTGATTGACGGATTGTCTTTAGCGAGTAACTATTGTTCACGTTGGGCCCGAGGGTAGTGTATTGAGCCAACCGGGAAAGCCAGGGCTGACGGGTAACTCTTGAACTATCCTCACCATTGTGGGATCACCTCTGAATCCACCAGGAGGTTTGGTGGAGGAAGAAATCCCATACGTGGGAGTCATGTTCCCGACGTACACCATGATTGGATGGTTGGGTCTTGCAAGCCCGCCATCACCCGGAGGAAGAAGGATTTATTGTTTGAAATTGCTAATTGTGCACAGAACTGTTTGTGTGATCACCTAATTCATTAATTAAATTGAAATATTGTACACTGTCGGAGAAAGGTTGGAGATTTGCCCTCACTCGCCGGGCCACTGATTGATTGAATTGTTTGTTAACTGTAAATTGGATTGTTATAATCTCGGGCGGGAATTTCTTGTTATTTTAAACTTATTTTGTTTTCTTTATAAAATCTTACCCGAGGTTATAAATTGCATGGTAATTGCGCATATACTTATTTATACCCCTCGCTCAGTCCATGTTGGACTGACACCTCAACTTTTCAGTTTTTGCAGGATTCGTGTTAGGCGGGAATTAGAGTCTAGTTTGTCCTTAATTTGGGTCTAGCACACTCCACCTCATATTTTGTTCATCTATTAATACTTGATACATTTTGTAGCATGTTTTGGCATATTTTGGGGAAATGATAATGTATTGATATGTAAGTATTAGAGGGGATATTGTATTGTATGAAATGTTGGTATCTAATAATAAATATGTAAATATGGTACCTATAAGTATTGAATGTTATTGCTTCCGCTTTTATTGATACAATTGTTTAGTGGTATTAATTGAGGGTACCCGCCTAGCTATTGTTTTTTTTTATTGTCTCTCGTTCGCTATAGTTTCGGTTCATGTATGAATTGCCCGTTTCATATGTGGATTGAGGCTATAGTGCGGGCGATGTGGTGCCTAGCGTTCCGGGTGCTACATGCATCTCATAATTCAAGCTATATTTGAGGGATTTTGGAGCTAAGATCATCATCTCATCCACCACCTCTTTAATTCAAGGTAGATATTAGAAAAGTTGAGAAATTCTTGAATATTTGATCAAGCATGGATTTATGAATTTGTTGATGAATTCTTGCATGATTAGAGTAGAAAGTATGATATTAATCTTTTGGAGTAAGGATTGCATGAAAATATTGGATTTCATGGAAATTAGAAGCATGATCAAATATGGGGGTTTCAAGCTTGATCTTTGCCATTTTAATGTTTATTTCTTGGTTAGTTTGATGAATACTTGAAGTATGACGTTTATTGGATGAGTTTCAACATTTGTTATGGTTGGAATTTGGAGATATATTGATTTGGGTTGGTTTTGCATGAAAATCCCCTGTTTTCTCCCCTGTTTCTGCTGTTTAGGGTTCTTGAACTAGATGATGAATTCTTGTGTGATTAGAGCTAGAAGCATGTTTATGATTAAAAGGGATAAAGATTGCATGAGAACTTTGATTTATTTGGAAGTTGGAAGCATGTATATAAATAGGGTTTCCATGATGTAATTTTGATGCTTTGATGCATATTTTATGGTTTGATTGATGAAGGAGTGAAGTATAATGTGTATTGGATGTGTTAAATTAATTGTTATGGATTGAACTTAGCTTTGGTTGTGGTTTTGTGGTGTTTTGTCTCGGAAAACCCCTGTTTTCCCCTGTTTTGCTGCTATTGCGAACTTGGTCGCTCCCGCGACCTGATTTAGGTGTAAAATTGGTCGCGCCCGCTACCCATTTTTAGCCCAATTTCGACTTTTGGAAAATTGCATGAAAAATTCGGAAAAATACGACCATTTTGTGAAGGATTTTGGTCACGCCCGCGACCACCCTCCAGAAACTGCATTTCATCCAAATTCGAACCTACGCCATTTTCACCTCGCTTTGAATTAGAAAACGTGCCATATAGCGTTGGAAAGGTCTATGTATTTACTTTCATACCCAACAAACAAAACTTAAATCCCACTTCTAGAATTTACGATACTACAGTTTTCCCACAACATGTGCATTTTCCCAAAATTGTCAAGTCTTCCTAAACTTCACCAAAATCTTTCATATTGCATTCCTTTCACTTTCTTGGCTCCTGTATGTGAATTATATGAATTTTATGCCCTATTTGATCATTGTTATCTTAAAATTGCTAAATTGAACATGTCATGATCGTTATTGATTGAAATTGCATAAGTGACATTATTGGATCATGCCGTTCATCTTTGTTGGTTCATAAGGGTAGAGTCTTATGTACACTTGTACCTTTGTTACACAGATCACGGTCCGGGAGACGTGGGACACGCACCATAGTTATATCCTTGTTTTGATCATCACAGGTGAGGTTTAATTTCTAGATATATAGAACCCTAAAACCTTACTTGAGGTTTCAGCCAAAATGTATCTCTATATTTATAATTTTCCCAACCTATTAATTACTTAAAAAATTGATCGATTGTAATTGCTATTGTATTGACCGATTGTTATCGTATTGAATTGATTGATTGATCGTATTTTGGCGGGTAAAGCATGTTCACATTGGGCCCGAGGGTAGTGCACTGAGCCAACTGAGAAAGCAAGGGCTGACGGGTAACTCTTGCACTATCCTCACGACTTTGGGATGCCCCCTGAATCCACTAGGAGATTAGTGGAGGAAGGAGTTCCGGGTATAGGGAATCATGAACCCTATACTCAATGAGCATGGATGGCTGGGCCTTGCAATCCCCCATCAACCGGAGGAAGAAGGAGACCGGGGACGGGTCCGGCACCATGGATTGTCCTCGGGTTATTATAATGATTGCACTTATTGATTGTCTTGCTTGAATACAATATGTACGAATGCACAATAATTGAACTGCATGATCACCTATTGATTAATAAAGCAAGCACGAATTGTACACAGTCGGAGTAAGGTTGGAGAATTGCCCTCACTCGCCGGGCCACTGATTGAAATGAATTGTAATTGATTGTATTGTTAAATTAGATAGTTGTAATCTCGGGCGAAGATTATTTCTTTTATTAATTTATATTGTTTCAACTGTAAAAGACTTTACCCGAGATTATAGCTTGCATGATACGTGCGCTAATATTTATTTAAACCCCTCACTCAGTCTGTGGTAGACTGACACCTCACAATTTTCAGGTCGTGCAGATCGAGTGCTAGGCGGGGTTGAGTCCATTTTACAGCTTTTGGGAGTCTAGCATTGATCTTTCATTGTAATGCATGTCTTGAATGTTTATAAATTTTGGGAGTATGTATTGGTACCTATATGTATATTTTGTACTAGTATACTTGCAACTTGAAACCTTGGTGATTTGCATATTAAATGAGAACATAGAATAAGTAGTGGTATGAATGTATAGTTCTATGCTTCCGCTTTTATTTTGAATTGTTGTATTATTTGAGGGTATCCCGCCTAGCTGGTCCAGGTTTTTTTTTTATTGCCACCTGTTCGCCATGAGTCCGGTTCATATATGGACTACCCATTTCATGTGTGAGCTAGACTTATGGTGCGGGGGTGTGGCACCTCGGCGTTCCGGGTGCTACATCTTAGGTGGTATCCAGAAACTGCATTTTATCCAACTTCGAACCAATGCCATTTTCACCTCGGTTTGAATTAGAAAACGTGCCATATAGCATTGGAAAGGTCTATGTGTCTAGTTTGATATCCAATAAACAAAACTTAATTCCCACTTCTAGAATTAAAGATATTCCAGTTTTCCCACAGAAGGTGCATTTCCTAAAATTGTCCATTTTTGCCAAACTTCACCAAAACCTTTCATATTGCATTCTTTTCACTTCTTTGGCTCCCGTGTGTGACTTATATGAGTTATAAACTTGGTTTAGTGATAATTATGTGCCTACTTGACATTCCTTGATTGTTATTGCATAATATATTGATTATGACTTTGCTGTGCGTCTTAATTGGTTCATTTGAGTCTAGTCTCATGTACACTTGTCCTTGTAACACGGATCTTCTTCCAGTTGACGTGGGACATGCACCATAGTAATATCCTTGTTTTGATCGTCACAGGTGAGTTTTAATTTCTAGTTATACGTATAGAACCCGTACAACCCTGATGTGATCTTTCGGCCAAAGTGTATAAATATATCTATAGTTTTCCATAGATCTCAAATGGTTTACAACTGAATTACTACTATTGTACTGAGTTATTGTTACTGATATTGTTACTCAAATGAATTGTCCATACCGAATTGTACCGATTGAATTGATTGTGTTTTGGCGAGTAAAACATGTTCACTTTGGGCCCGAGGGTAGTGTATTGAGCCAACCGGGGAAGCAAGGGCTGGCGGGTAACTCTTGCACTATCCTCACCGACTTTGGGATGCCCCCTCAATCCACTAGGAGATTAGTGGAGGAAGGAGTTCCGGGTATAGGGAATCATGAACCCTATACTCAATGAGATTGGATGGCGGGGCCTTGCAATCCCCCATCACTCGAAGGAAGAATGATGGATTGATTGAAACTGTCTAATTGTGCACTATAATTGATTGCTTGGTAACTTAATTGATAAAATTAAATTATTGTACACTGTCGGAGAAAGGTTGGAGATTTGCCCTCACTCGCCGGGCCACTGATTGCAATGAATTAAAATTGATTGTATTTCTAAATTGAATGGTTGTAATCTCGGGCGAAGATTATTCCTTTATTAAACTTATATTATTTCATTTGTAAAAGCTTTACCCGGGATTATAGCTTGCATGGTAATTGCGCTAATATTTATTCATAAACCCCTCACTCAGTCTTTCATAGACTGACACCTCACATTTTCAGGTATTGCAGGTTGAGTGCTAGGCGGGATTGAGTCAAGTTTTACTTATTTTGGGTCTAGCATTATCTTTCTCATGTTTATGTACATTATAAATACATTATAGCTCTTAAGAACTGTTTTGGTACCTATGTATATATTATGATTTATACTTGAAACTTTAAGCATGTAAATGGGAATATTGTTTTGGAACATGTTGGTATGAAATGGAAAATGGGATCATGAAGTGGATGTACATTGTTATGCTTCCGTTTGTTATGCATTGTTGTAAAAATTGAGGGTTAGCCCGCCTAGCTAGTGTTCTTTTTTTTTATTGTCTCCCGTTCGCTATAGTTTAGTTCATGTATAGGTCGTCCATCTCATATGTGAATTGAGTTATAGTGCGGGGATGTGGCATTTCTGCGTTCCGGGTGCTACATCTTAGGTTGTATCAGAGCCCGGTTACAAAACCGAGGTTCTAGTGTCGTGTCGTGTCAAGTCTAGGTCGTACCGTATAGGAATTAATTGCTAATTTGAGGGTCTTGCATCTTGTTTGAAATTATTTGATTACTTGGATCTTTTGAAATTCTTGAGTTATTAAATAATTTGAGCATTGTGTTGAATTATGTTGTTAATTGCCAATTAATTGATCTTGAATTATTTGAAATTATTTGCCCAACTTGTTTTATTTTAAACATTGATGAATTACCTGTTGCATTTTATATTAAATTCTTGACATCAATTATGCGACAATTTTGTGACATGAGCATGTCTTACCCACATGCATTTATTTTCAAAGGAAGTTGTGAATACAGGTTGTAGAAATGATATCCAACCACGGCCAACCTTTACGACAACCTCATTACATTACAAGTGCTACCTCTTGAGCTTGGAAGGGTTAGACAATGGGCCAGGGACTTCATAAGCGGATCTGAGGGGTATTAACTTCTTCCATCGGGTTATGATTTAAAAGATAAGATCCGGAATGAAAGAGTCAACTATGGGAATTCATATTACCACAAAGGGTACATCAACCGGGCAAGAAAGTCTATTTTATTCAAGGATGAGGTGAAGGAAGAATCGAGGGAAATTATATGCTCAAGGAGTAGGCAGGTAAGAAGACAAATAACATAATTGATTCAATTACTAAGAAATAGATTTAAGGAATTTCATTCAAGGTGGCACTTAGAAGAACCGGGACTGTACTTGGAGATTGGTTCTTCGAGGGAAGTTGAGAAATTAACTCCATAAGTGGAGAAGAATTTGGGTTCAAGAGTTCCGAATTATGGACCATACCATTACTCAAGTTAATGCAAGAAAATTTTGGTCAATAAGGTAATTATGGTAAAAGGCAACAAAGCTTAACTTTCGTGGAAATGAAGCAAGAGAATATATGGAAAATAGTATGGCTTGGGATTTCGATTGAGGGAGAAATAAAGGAAGTCAAGCATTGTGGTGAATATAAGTTGTGGAAGACAATCACACTAAAGGTTCATCTAGTTGGGTATTTTCTAGATCCAAGCTGAATTGTCGTGCTGTGAGGTCATGTTAACAGACAGGAAGCAACAAATAGGAACAATAAAGAAAGGCAAGAATTACTGGGTAGATTTCGGGCGATCAGGTATAAACAATTGAAATGAGAGTTCATTTAATTATCCGAACTCCTAAAGAGGAAACCAAGGAAGTTTTAATTAAAATGACAACTATGAAGAAGACTCGGGCAATAATTGGAGAGTGATTATTAAAGACAGGGCAAGATGCTAATTTCATGAGCGTAGAGGACTTCGGATTCAAGCAATCGTAATCTCAAGCCATGGGAATGTTCAAGTTGATGCTAGGAAATTCTGAAGAATTAGAAGACCGTGGGTAACAAGAAATGATCAACAGATGCAAGACAAGTTTATCACCCAGCAAACATGAAATGTAACTACGGTGACAGGTTCAATGCATCCATAAGCACGTGCATCATACGCTATTTTAAAATTTTAAATTTCTTTAATCATTTGTGTTTTCCCGATTGAACTTAATTGTTGCAATGTTTTGATTCTATTATTTCCAAGTGTGTTACTTGCATTGGCATATTAATCAAACATGCATATCTAGTGTCTTGATTACAGGATGTCTCAAGGTCACCCTCATCGTACACGAGTGCTTAGGGTTTTCCCGCATTTACCCCCTCCGGTTCAACCTCAGGAGTTTTTTGATTCTCTAGTTTGTTTGGTTGATCAGAAGATAAGAGAATATGTTTCCTCAGTGCCACAAGCTTCATCACAACAGCCGGGCCAAATTTCGATAGCATTTAAAGAGTTTCAGAACCAACAAACCTCAAAGTTCTTTGAAAGAAGTGATAATCAAGCTAAGTCACAACTTAAGAAAATTAGAAGGATGTGGGAATTTGTAGCGCCCCTTAACACTACAACCCCGCACCGTTGTACTTCCCGAGTGGATGTGAGACCTAGCACTCGAGAAATACTCCGGCGAACGGACAAGACTATGCAATACCAGAGTATGAAATTTAAATGCAACGGAAATAAACTTGAGCAAAAAAAAAGGGGACAATACATAACAAAGCACATATTATTAAGTTGGATAAGTGTTTACAGCAAAAGTTCTGACTTTAGAGAAGAGTGCTTATTGTAAGATGTACATGCACTCGTGATTACTCTAATTGACTGGAATGTGACACCTTAAAGCTTCAAGATACCTCTAAGGCGTCGCTGTATAGATTCCTGAAATCATGAATGGAAAGAGTAGGAGGGTTAGTCAAAATGACTAAGTGACGGGGGGTTTGGGATTTAGGATTATAAGTAAGATTTTGAAATGTTTTGACCAAGAAAGACTTGGTTTGAAATGTATATACTATATAGTAACAAATAAATATATGACAATAATATCCAGTTCATATTGTTTTGAAACAATAGGAGTAGGGGGAATATAGGCTATACTTTTTGGAAAAACTTATGAACCGTTTTGAAAATGATTTTGATGCCCGCAAGCTAGGCGTCTCCAACCTTAACTCCTTAAAACCAAGAATATTCGTAACGACATTGATCAAGATGTCGTTACTCAGTAAAAAGAAATACAACAATACAATACCATCCTTCTTCCTCCAGTGACACCTCAGGGAGCTACCCCTAGTGACGATATACATGAATTTGGGAGGGACGTACCTTTTCCCGTCACTTGGTGTGGAATAACTAACCTCCAGTTAAACCATCACCAAGATCTAGTTGGCGGCTGGTATAATAGTAGACCTCGGCCCGTGCCTCCCGGACTACTACTTCTACCAAGACCACCGGGCCCATAGGAAAAACAATAACTTTGCTTGCAAGACGAGAATATTTACCCGTAAGAAAGTACTAAGTACTTTTCGGGTAAATGTATGTTTTCAATAATTAACAAGAATTATTTTCCCATAAAGGGAAGAATAACTTGAAAGGAAATTCAAGAGAATAAAGTAAAGTAGTTTATCATGATTTCAGTTGAAAAGATTTAAACCCTCACCGGTACCGAGATTTAAGTGGAACTGTGAGGATTCCACTCTTCGATCCTAGGTTCGCCTGAAAGTAATAACTACTACTGGCTTAGAACTAGGTTCTTAGTTCCTAACTAACTAATTACACTCAATACTATAATGAAATAATTACAGAAGATACACGTTGTGTAATGCGTTAAAGATTTCCCGGTAAACCCTAAATTTACCCGTTTAAGGGAATTTGATTAACAAATTAGGGTTTATGGGATCTTTAACTAATCAAATATTTATCAACCATACTATAATTCTAATTATAAGATTTGAAATGAAATTCAAGGTTTAATTTGACAATGTAGGTTATCTTTTGAAAAATATTACATAGTTTATTGATTTTTGGAAAATATTAGGAAAAATATTTCTTTAAAAATTCCAAAACTTATTTTATAATTATTTTTGTAATAATTTCGAAATTAATGGTATTTTGGTTGACCCAAAAGTCAAAATTACTATTAAAAACATTTACTATTCAATTTCATGTGAATTAAACACTTTATAACACAAAATCAAATTCACACACACACACACATTGATCACGGAACACACATGCACACACACATATTCAAGAACATTATGAACATGTTCTTGAGCTTATTTGAATATTCAAAGAGAGTGTGTAACATGTTCTATCATATTCATATTCATAACATAAGATTAAAGCATAATATAGCAAAATATATGAACTTTCTATGAAAAATAATTCTAAATAAATTATTCTTGGCATGAATTTAATCAAACAAGATCATAAGCATTTAAATACATATTCACATTATATCATATCATAATTCATGCACATAATTAAATAAAATTCCATAATGTGCTCACATTATATTTAAACTATCAACTATGCACATATTTCATAAAATAAATTCCTAAAGCATAATTTAAATAATCCTAGGCATGCTACTATTATTTCTATACTAAGAACATTATATCAAGCATGAAATAATAGAAGAAAACATACCTTAGAGAGAAAAGAGGGAGAGTGGCGTGAGGTTTTGGGGAGAGGGAGAGAGTGATTTTTGTGTGTTGAATGTGAGGTATAAATGAGGCTTAAGGGGGGTATTTATAGGTAGTCATGAGGGGTTTCTAAGCAATAAATGAGAGTTTATGGGAGATGTGGTTGCCTAAGGTTTCAACAAATGCTTGGTAATTAAATTGGAGATGTGGTTTAATTTCATGATGAACAAATGCTAGGTTATTAACTAAGAAATGTGGAGAAATTATGCTCATTTGTTTAATTCTTCTAGAAGAGCATGAGGTCATGGATGATGTCATTTGGAATAAAAATAAATGTAAAAATAATATAAAATTTATTCAAGAGTCGAGAGGTAAAATTTTGATGTAGTGAATTAATGGAAGAATGAGTGAAAAATGAGCTTCGTTTTAGTTATAAACATGAAATATTTGGAGTTTTTGTTTATAAATTATGAACATTGAAGATGATGAAAATCATGAGAAAATTATATAATCGAAGCTAGGATGAAGTTTAAAATTTGGAAAAATCACTATGTTGTAGAGAAAAATTCAAGGATCGTTATAAATATAATTTCGACTATTGAATAAAAGCTAATTATTTGAAAATAAAATGATGATTTTTAGATAGGAAAATATTTATAAATATGCTATAGGTGAAATCGAGTTTTTGGTAAATGCATGAAAATTCATGAAATAATTTGAGGATCGTTTTGGTTATAATTTTGAATATCAAAAGGTAGATGAATAAGGTTTTATTGATGATCGAATCATAAGCTAGGGTTTTTGCCGGTTTTTTGATACTACGGGAGTTAGGATGGGAATTATGGTGTAAGGAGAGTATCACGATCCTCGAAATAATGTGAGGATTATTTTGGTTAAAATATTGGGTAGTGAAAGTGTTTCGGGAGATGTAGGAATATTTTTGGGCTGTAGGGGTATTTTCGTAATTTCCAACCTAAAACTGTAGGAATGGGTTTTGAAGCATATGAGGGGTTTTTAGGTGCTAGAAAGGAATGATTACTAGAATTCTAGGATTTTATGAAAAGAGTTTCAAGGCACGAGTTAAAAGAATTAAATCTATGAACATTTAGTAAAATGTAACACATAAAAACACATAAGTCACATAAAATGCAATGCATGAAGTGAGTTAATAGGGATCGAGGTTATAAACGCTTCCTGAGTTGCCCTTTACTTACCTTTCTCAACTTGGACCTGAGTAGGGCTGTTACAATCTTCCCCCCTTTAAAAGAATCTGTCCTCAGATTCTATTATTGTCCTTGAACAGTCCTGGATAATGTTTCAACATCTTTTCCTCTGTTTCCCAAGTCTGTTCTTCTGTACCATTTCTTTTCCACAAGATTCTAACGAGGGGAATTCTTCGGTTTCTCAACTCTTGGAATTTCCTATCCAAGATTCTGACTGGCTTTACTTCATAAGTAAGGTAGGGTTCCAGTGGCACTTCTTCAACAGGTAGGATATGTGAATCATCAGCAAAGTACTTGCGGAGTTGGGACACATGGAATACGTTATGTATTCCAGTAAGACTTGCTGGTAGGTCTAGGCGATAGGCTGTTGGACCGATACGTTCCAGTATCTCAAAAGGTCCAATATATCGAGGGTTTAGCTTTCCTCCTTTCCCAATTCGTATAAACCCTTTTCTTGGAGATGCTTTCAAGAATACCTTTTCGCCCATTGCGAATTCTATGTCCCTTCTTCGATTATCAGCATAACTTTTCTGCCGATCTTGGGCAGCTTTCATTCTTTGTTTGATGATTTCAACTTTCTCTGTTGCTTCTTCTACCCAACTCTTAGCAATATTCCCTTGGGATTTCCTTTTAATTTCCTTGGTTTCATCCATATCCCAGTATAATGGGGATCTGCATTTTCTTCCATATAGGGCCTCATAAGGTGCAGCTTGGATTGAGGCTTGATAACTGTTATTGTATGCAAACTCCACAAGGGGTAGGCAATCCTTCCAATTATCTTGGAAATCTAAGGCGCAAGCCCTTAACATATCTTCTAGGTATCTGATGGTTCTTTCAGACTGCCCATCAGTTTGAGGATGTGCTGCTGTGCTGAAGTTTAACTTGGTACCCATCATTTCTTGAATATTTTGCCAAAGTTGTGAGGTGAACTTTGGGTCCCTGTCTGAAACTATTCCAAGAGGTACTCCATGCAACCGAATAATTTCTTTTTGATAAAGCTTGGCTAACGAGTTAACATTATCGGTTGCTTTGACAGGTAAGAAATGTGCGGATTTTGTTAATCTATCGATGATAACCCAAATACCATCAAATCCTCCTTTTACTTTGGGTAATCCGTAAACAAAATCCATGGTTACCTGATCCCATTTCCAAGTAGGGATAGATAATGGTTGCAACAATCCTCCAGGTCTTTGATGTTCTGCTTTAACTCGTTGACAAGTCAGACATTTCTTGATGTAATTGGCTATGTCTCTTTTCATACCGTTCCACCAGAAATGCTTTTTGAGATCTTGATACATCTTAGTTCCTCCAGGATGTATCGAGTAACGAGTTTTGTGTGCCTCATCCAATATTTCCTTTCGCACGATACTAGGCACGCAAACCCGACTTTTGTATCTTAAAATCCCTTGATTATCGGTTTTGAATTTTTCCTCAAGATCCTTTTCTTTGGATTTGAGACATTTCTGAATCCACTCATCCTGAGCCTGAGCTTCTTTTATCTTTTCCTTTAGTGGTGGTAGTACCACTAAATTTGCTAATCGAGCTCTTGAGATTACTTTCACAGATTTTCGTGGGTTACTTGAAGGCTTTCTTGAGAGTGATGCTAAGCTTGACTTCCGACTTAAAGCATCAGCTACTACATTAGCCTTTCCTGGATGGTATTGGATTACACAGTCGTAATCTTCCAGGAATTCCATCCATCTCCTTTGCCTCATATTCAACTCTTTTTGGGTAAAAAGATATCGTAGGCTCTTATGGTCAGTGAAAACTTCAAAAGTTACCCCGTAGAGATAATGTCTCCACTTGATAAGAGCAAACACAATTGCTGCTAATTCCAAGTCATGAGTAGGGTAGTTTTCTTCGTGGGGTTTGAGCTTTCTTGAGGCATAGGCTATAACTTTTCCGTACGGCATCAATACACAACCTAGCCCTTCTTTAGAGGCATCGGTATAAACTGTATAACCTTCCTTCCCTTCAAGTAAGGTTAGTACTGGTGCAGAAGTCAATCGTTGCTTTAATTCTTGAAAACTTTGTTCGCACTGTTTGGTCCATTCAAATTTTCTTTCCTTCTTTGTTAGCTTTGTGAGAGGTGCAGCTATCTTGGAGAAGTCCTTTATGAACCTACGATAATAGCCTGCAAGTCCTAGGAAACTTCTCACCTCTGATGGGTTCCTTGGTACTTTCCAATTTGTAATTGCTTCAATTTTTGAAGGATCTACTTCAACACCTGATCCCGAAATTATGTGTCCAAGGAATGTAACTTTTTCTATCCAGAACTCACATTTGCTGAACTTAGCATATAGCTTATGATCTCGCAAAGTACTCAACACTATGCGAAGATGTTCAGCATGTTCCTCAGGTGTAACGCCCCGACTTTTCGGACGTAAAGGTAGGACGTATGTGTTTACCTAATTGCGCGAATTAATTGTTTTTACGTGTTTTTATATTTAATTTTATTATAATTGTTATTATTTTATTATATTATATTATAATATTTCATTCTAATATTATTAATTATATATATATATGTTTCGTATTGTATATATATGCGTATATGTTTAATTATATAATTATTAATTTAATGATTATACTAATTATATGTTATGTTAATTAATCATGTTTTAATTAATCAATTAATTATTTATATATATATATATATATATATGTTTGTACGTACAATAATATTTTATGCATGAGGATTTTATTTATACATGCAAAGTAAAATAATTTATGCATGAAATCGTATTCATATGCATGGGAATTAATTATGCATGAATTCTATTTCATTTTGCATGAAAATTATATATGTGCATGGGATTAATATATTTTTGCATGGGATTTTAAATTATGCATGAATTTCATGAAATGTGTATGTTATTCATTTTGTGCTTCGTTCTCTTATGATATGATTTCGGATTGCCACGAATTTGTAATATGTCGTACATATATGTGTTATGAACATGATTCTATGCTCAATTTACATTTTCGAATTCATTTGATTAGTTAACGAATTTAATTTGTTTCGAGGAACCAAAACGGGGGCTAACGAGCACTTAGCGTACCTTTGGTTCCGAATTTAATATCTTGAGCTCGGGAACTCGGATTCGAGTTCCGTCAACTCCACTGAACTCGTAACGAAAATTCGAGTTTAGTAAACTTAGCCTTACATTTTTCTTAATTCATTTGAAACTCCGAAATCCAACCGAAAAACGAAACGGAGACCTACATGACCTTGTTGCACTAATTCAGCCATAACTTGGCCAAACCACAACCAAATTAACCATGGTTTGATTCCTTTCAACCCTAACTCAACCATTTATCAGTGCATATCAAGCCCTAACCGAGATTATCCTCACACAATCCCCAAACTTCATCCAAAGCTACTGCTCTACAGTCCAGACCCGTAACCCTTCCATCCTTGGAGATTTTGGAGCTCAATCTCATCCAAACTTCAACCAATCATCAAGGTAAGTTAAGGGTTGTATTATATGTTCATTTCTGATCATTTCCATCCTTTCATTCACGAGTTTGAGCATGATTTCATTATTCTGGGCCATTTTTTCCGAAAATGAGAAATTTTGGGCAATATGTTGATCTCTTTCGATTCTCTGTGGTTTTGAGTGATTCCAAACCTGAGATTAATTGTTTTAACATCCTCGTGTCATTTATGATCTTTGATTTAGTAGTTTTTGAGTTACATATGAGATATCATTTATGAAATTTTCAAAAAATTCCACATATATGTCACGTATGCTTCATGCTTTGAATGATCACTTTTGGAACTGATTTCTTTGTTGAATATGTGATGTTTTGCTGCGTATTTGAGGGACTTTTGGACCTGAATGAAATCGGATTGATTGAGTTTAATCTTGCCCTGTTTTTCTTCGCGTTTGCTCTGTTTCTTTTCACGCAAGAGTTGCTGTCAAAACTGCCATAATTCCTTCCTCCTTTTGCTGATAATTTCGTAGCCTTTTTGGTGTGTAATCTTGTTGAATTATTGCTGCCTTTTATGCCTTGTCTTGTTGCCTTTATTGCCTGTTTTTCCTGCGTTTTTGGCTGCCTTTTTCCTTGCTCTGTTTCTGCGATTTTCTGCCCGAGAACAGAGGTTGCTGCTGTGAGACACGGGCGTTCCATTCCTGGCCTTTCCGGCGAGACACGGGGGTGCAGTCTGGGCCTGGGAATTCTGTACCGAGACACGGGGGTGTCTCGGTCCAGGCTTGCAGGGTGACACGGGGGTGTGACCCCATTTTCTGGACTTCCTTGCTGCGTTTCTGGGACTGTACTGCTGCTGTTCCTGCGTCTTCTTCCCTGCATGTTAGACTGTTGCTGCTGTGACTATGTTAGTGTACAGATTGTGTGTGTGCATGGTTATTATTTGAATTGCATGCATGAATATTTACATTATAAATATATATATGCATGGTTTGTGTTATGTGTGTGCGTGTGTATGCATGGCTGTGTATATATATATGTAAGGTGTGTGCTTGTGTTATAATGCATGCATGGTTAGAGTATAGTATTTGTTGCATGCATGTTTGTGTATATTATATAGTATATATATTTATGCATGTAATATATTATATATATTGCATGCATGTGTGTGTGAGTACGTGTAAGTATGTATATAGTATATATATTGTATATTATATATATTATATTATATTATATTATATTATATTATATTATATATATATTTATTATGTATTTTAATTATTATTCGATTTAATTTAATTATTGAAATTAATTGATTTCTATTACGCGTATTTATTCTACTGACTTTTGATTGAACGTTTTATTTATTTTATTCCTAAATGTGAATTTGAATAATTTATGTTATGCTTCTTAATTGGATTTTAGATTAATTGATATGTATTACGAATGTTATGAATTTATGAAATATGTATGGATTTGTGAATTTATGAAATTTAATTGAATTTATGAACTTATGAAATTGAATGAAATATATGAACGAATGATTTGATTATATGTTTTAAATCCCTTAATCGTGCACATGAACATTTTATTGATATAATATGATCATTTATGCATTCATGTCATATGCACTTCATTGCCGAGCGTCATATGTGGTCATTGTGTCTCATACCTTTCTTTTGCACAGATTCGGGTTTGGTCGGAGACGAGGGCGAGCCTTGAGACGCTTGTGCCTTTATTTCTGCTTTGGTAAAGGTGGGTTTTTCTTCTACTAGTTAAATAACCCTATAAATCCCTTATGTGCAAAGTTTTAAGCCAAAATCGTATATATATTTATATCGAGTCATTTCGGGTAAATAATTTCAAAGGTATGACCCCTTATATTTATGAAACCCTACCTTATGTTTTGGCGAGATTGTATGTATGTTATGTTCACGGGCCCCGGGACTTAGTATATGTGGCTAACCGAGGAAGCAAGGGCTGACGGTGATCCCATATACTAGTTCCAACCAATTTACGACGATACGGACCTCGTTAGGAGTTTTGACGAGGAAACGCAAGTCGGGCTTTTGAGGATTCATGTACCTCACTAGCCATTATGTATGATTCGGTGGTCAGGTCTAGCTAACTTGTCCACCACCCGGAGGAAGAAGGTGTATATGTATGATTATGATCATTTATGTATGTGCACAAAAGATATGTATGATAACCAATAATTATGATATGACTACACGAGGAGAAGGTTGGAGATTGTGCACGCTCACTCGCCGAGCTTAAACCCTTATGAACAATTATGAATGAAAATGAACGTCGTAATCCCGTTGATGTCTTCTTTGTTTTAACCATTTGGTAAATCCTTATCAAACTTCACACGGGATTAGGGCTTGCATGTATGTGTTTAAATTACGCGATATTATATATCTTATGCCCCGTTTTTATACCCACCAGTCTCTTTTAGACTGAACCCGGTTGTTTTCAGCTGTTTTGTGCAGGTATAGGAGTGCTAGGCGGGAATACAAGTCGTCTAGGTCTTGCATTTATGTTTAGCACTTCTTTTCAGTATCATATTCATACCCTTGTTGATACTTTTGTATATGATTATAGTATAGATTGGAGCGTTATGATTTTGTAGGCCATGAGCGCCGTTGATTATGGAATGATCTTGTATATCGATTTTTGGAGCTTGGTGGCTCACTGTATATATGTTTGATTATTCTTGCTTCCGCGTATTATTATTATAACTCTGATTTCTTGATTCCTGCACTGTTTGGTTTAAGGGTTAGTCCCGCCTAGCATAGCGTGTGTGTTGTGTCCCCGTTCGCCGTGGATTTGGCTCGTGTATGGACTTCCATTTCATATACGGGTCGGGTCCCGGTGCGGGGGATGTGGTACCTTACGCTCGGGTGCTACATCCTTAAGTGGTATCAGAGCTTAGGGTTGCAAAACCCGGGCTCTAGTGTCGTGTTGAGTCAGTTAGATCGTTCGGCTTTAGGAACAACTTGTCAATGTGTAGCATATGCATTGTTTACGTGTTTGTGTGCTCTAAATCTTGAATTTTGATCGAATTAATTGCACTTGCATGCATGGACTAAAGATAGCATGCATTTTAGTGTTTCTTGAACAGGATGCCTCCACGTAGACATCGTGAGAGATCTCCCGGACATCGTCGTCATCATGATCGATCTCCTACGCCTCCACCCCAACCACAAGCACCACCGATGGATATGGGGAATTTCATGGAAGCGGTTTTCAACTATGTTGAGCATAGAAGGGCTCAAGCTCCCCCACCACAACAAGCAGAACAACCGGCGCCCCCACCAAATCATAATAATAATAGAGACCCGCATGGGGTGTTTCTGAGTTACAACCCCCCTCGATTTTCTGGTTCTATCGACGATTCGGTCTCGGAGGGTTGGTTGATTCGACTAGAGAGGATATTTGGGGTCCGACAGTTTACTACACAAGAGAAGGCTCAATTTGCTATATTCCAACTTGATGGAGATGCATATGAATGGTGGGAACGAACAAGGGAGAAACTTGAGGTCGATGAAGAGGAAGTAACTTGGGAGGTCTTTAAAAGAGAATTCAGAGAATGCTTTGTGCCGGAGGTAGTGAGAGAGAGAAAGGAGCAAGAGTTCATGGATCTAAAGCAAGGAACGCGTACGGTGACCCAATATCTCACAGTATTTAATAGACTTGGGAAATATGCTCCTCATGTCACCCGGGATGAGAAAAGGAAAGCAAGGAAATTTATTGCGGGGTTGAGACAGGACTTGAGACACGGCCAAGCGGGTCACAACTTCGAGTCATTTGCCGACACGGTGCAAAGGGCTTTGGTTCAAGAGGAGGAATTCAAGAAGAAGGATCCGATTTTTAGAGCTCCTATGGAAAGAGGTTCCGGATCGAATTCGGGAAAGAGGCCGATGATTCAAGCTAGTCTCCCTCCTAAGATTCCGTTTAAGAAGCCAAGAATGGGAGGACCAACTCTACCGGTTTCAATAGCTTTGCCTGCACCAACAAGGGATCGACAGGGTCCGAGTGAAGCACGATTATCCAAGCCACCATGTACATATTGTGGAGGGCCAACTCACAATTATCACAAATGCTGGAAGAGGTTGGGTTTATGCCTAATATGTGGAAAAGCTGATCATATGGCGGATACATGCCCCGACAAGACTCCGGGATTTAAAAAGGGAGTTCAAAGGCCAATGATTCAGGCTCGTGCTTACGCCCTCGAAGGTGAAGAGCAAGATGCAGAAACCGACCCCACAGCAGTGGTAGAAGGTACCCTATGCATACATAACATGAGCATCCATGCACTCGTTGATCCGGGTGCCACGCATTTCTTTAATTCTTGTGATTTAGTTGCTATTCGGTGCTTGCCTGTTATTTGCTTTTCTTCTTGTTATTGGGTGAGTTCGCCACTTGGTGGGAGTCTTCAGATAGATCAGTTGGTTCGGGAGTGTTCAGTTTTGATTGAAGGGAAAGAATATCCGGCTGAGTTGGAAGAGTGATCGCTTTTGCTTCAAGGAGGTTGAAAGAGCATGAACAGAACTATCCCACTCACGATTTGGAATTATCGGCAGTGATCTTTGCTTTGGGTAAGTGGAGACACTATCCTTATGGAATTTCGTTCGAAGTCTTTTCTGATTACAAGAGTCTCCAATACTTATTTTCGCATGAGGAAGTGAACAAGAGACAACGGTGTTGGATGGAACTTTTGGCGGATTACGAGTGTACAATTTAATACCATCCCGGCAAAGCCAAATTGGTCGTGGATGCACTTAGTAGGAAAACTGGTGTGTCCAATGTGAAAATGGAAGTTGGAGATGAGAATGAGTTGTTCAGACTGAGGACTAGTATTCGGAATATTACGGTGCAACCAGATATTAAACAGAGGTTATTTGATGCTCAGAGGATTGATTCCGAGGTTCAGAAATTAGCTGGAAAGCCCGAGCTGATTCAGAATGTCCGTCTGGGTTCGATGATACGGGACTCCCAAGATTCAAGAATAGAGTTGTTGTCCCGGAAGAGTTAAAAAGGGATTATTTTTGAGGAAGCACATCGGTCAGAATATTCGATACATCTCGGAGGGAACAAGAGGTATAAGGATCTTAAGCAATTTTATTGGTAGAATGGATGAGAACGGGATGTCCGATAAAGTGAGTAAGTTGGCTAAGAGATACAGTGATGAGATTGTTAGGTTTCATGGTGTACCTGTTAATATTGTCTCGGATCGGGATCCCAGATTTACTTCAAGGTGATGGCAAGAATTACAGAAGTGTTTGGAAACAAGGCTTCAACTCAGCACGGCTTTCCATCCTCAGACCGACGGACAATCAGAAAGGTTAATTAAGTATCTGGAGGATTTGTTGGGAGCATGTGCATTGGATTTTCGAAGTTCGTGTAATGAACAGTTGCCGTTGATCGAGTTTCTTACTATAATAGCTATCAAGCTTCGATTGAAATGGCCCTTATGAAGCTCTTTATGGACGTAAATGTCGATCACCGTTGTTCTTGGACTTGGAGGAATGGGAATTGGACCAAGTAAGAAGGGATTAAAAGAGGGAAAAGAAGGAAAAACCCCCTAAGACTATACCAGAGGCTATTGATAAGGTTCAGATAATTAAACAACGGATGAAGGCCTCGCAGGATCGACAAAAGAGTTATGCAGATCTTCGGAGGAAGAATTTGAAGTTCGAGATGGAGATGAGGTTTTCTTAAAGGCTTTCCCCACAAAAAGGATCCTCAAGGATTGGACGAGGAGGAAAAATTTACCCTCGGGTTATCGGACCATATGAGATTTTGGAGAAATGATGAAAACCGAAGAGACTACATGTGAGACGGAAGATAAGATGTAAAGGTTTCTCCCTGAGTTGTTTCTGAGCGAGCAATGAATCCGAGGACGGATTCTTTTAAGGGGGAGAGATTGTAACGCCCCGACTTTTCGGACGTAAAGGTAGGACGTATGTGTTTACCTAATTGCGCGAATTAATTGTTTTTACGTGTTTTTATATTTAATTTTATTATAATTGTTATTATTTTATTATATTATATTATAATATTTCATTCTAATATTATTAATTATATATATATATGTTTCGTATTGTATATATATGCGTATATGTTTAATTATATAATTATTAATTTAATGATTATACTAATTATATGTTATGTTAATTAATCATGTTTTAATTAATCAATTAATTATTTATATATATATATATATATATATATATATATATATGTTTGTACGTACAATAATATTTTATGCATGAGGATTTTATTTATACATGCAAAGTAAAATAATTTATGCATGAAATCATATTCATATGCATGGGAATTAATTATGCATGAATTCTATTTCATTTTGCATGAAAATTATATATGTGCATGGGATTAATATATTTTTGCATGGGATTTTAAATTATGCATGAATTTCATGAAATGTGTATGTTATTCATTTTGTGCTTCGTTCTCTTATGATATGATTTCGGATTGCCACGAATTTGTAATATGTCGTACATATATGTGTTATGAACATGATTCTATGCTCAATTTACATTTTCGAATTCATTTGATTAGTTAACGAATTTAATTTGTTTCGAGGAACCAAAACGGGGGCTAACGAGCACTTAGCGTACCTTTGGTTCCGAATTTAATATCTTGAGCTCGGGAACTCGGATTCGAGTTCCGTCAACTCCACTGAACTCATAACGAAAATTCGAGTTTAGTAAACTTAGCCTTACATTTTTCTTAATTCATTTGAAACTCCGAAATCCAACCGAAAAACGAAACGGAGACCTACATGACCTTGTTGCACTAATTCAGCCATAACTTGGCCAAACCACAACCAAATTAACCATGGTTTGATTCCTTTTAACCCTAACTCAACCATTTATCAGTGCATATCAAGCCCTAACCGAGATTATCCTCACACAATCCCCAAACTTCATCCAAAGCTACTGCTCTACAGTCCAGACCCGTAACCCTTCCATCCTTGGAGATTTTGGAGCTCAATCTCATCCAAACTTCAACCAATCATCAAGGTAAGTTAAGGGTTGTATTATATGTTCATTTCTGATCATTTCCATCCTTTCATTCACGAGTTTGAGCATGATTTCATTATTCTGGGCCATTTTTTCCGAAAATGAGAAATTTTGGGCAATATGTTGATCTCTTTCGATTCTCTGTGGTTTTGAGTGATTCCAAGCCTGAGATTAATTGTTTTAACATCCTCGTGTCATTTATGATCTTTGATTTAGTAGTTGTTGAGTTACATATGAGATATCATTTATGAAATTTTCAGAAAATTCCACATATATGTCACGTATGCTTCATGCTTTGAATGATCACTTTTGGAACTGATTTCTTTGTTGAATATGTGATGTTTTGCTGCGTATTTGAGGGACTTTTGGACCTGAATGAAATCGGATTGATTGAGTTTAATCTTGCCCTGTTTTTCTTCGCGTTTGCTCTGTTTCTTTTCACGCAAGAGTTGCTGTCAAAACTGCCATAATTCCTTCCTCCTTTTGCTGATAATTTCGTAGCCTTTTTGGTGTGTAATCTTGTTGAATTATTGCTGCCTTTTATGCCTTGTCTTGTTGCCTTTATTGCCTGTTTTTCCTGCGTTTTTGGCTGCCTTTTTCCTTGCTCTGTTTCTGCGATTTTCTGCCCGAGAACAGAGGTTGCTGCTGTGAGACACGGGCGTTCCATTCCTGGCCTTTCCGGCGAGACACGGGGGTGCAGTCTGGGCCTGGGAATTCTGTACCGAGACACGGGGGTGTCACCCCATTTTCTGGACTTCCTTGCTGCGTTTCTGGGACTGTACTGCTGCTGTTCCTGCGTCTTCTTCCCTGCATGTTAGACTGTTGCTGCTGTGATTATGTTAGTGTACAGATTGTGTGTGTGCATGGTTATTATTTGAATTGCATGCATGAATATTTACATTATAAATATATATATGCATGGTTTGAGTTATGTGTGTGCGTATGTATGCATGGCTGTGTGTATATATATGTAAGGTGTGTGCTTGTGTTATAATGCATGCATGGTTAGAGTATAGTATTTGTTGCATGCATGTTTGTGTATATTATATAGTATATATATTTATGCATGTAATATATTATATATATTGCATGCATGTGTGTGTGAGTACGTGTAAGTATGTATATAGTATATATATTGTATATTATATATATTATATTATATTATATTATATTATATTATATTATATTATATATATATTTATTATGTATTTTAATTATTATTCGATTTAATTTAATTATTGAAATTAATTGATTTCTATTACGCGTATTTATTCTACTGACTTTTGATTGAACGTTTTATTTATTTTATTCCTAAATGTGAATTTGAATAATTTATGTTATGCTTCTTAATTGGATTTTAGATTAATTGATATGTATTACGAATGTTATGAATTTATGAAATATGTATGGATTTGTGAATTTATGAAATTTAATTGAATTTATGAACTTATGAAATTGAATGAAATATATGAACGAATGATTTGATTATATGTTTTAAATCCCTTAATCGTGCACATGAACATTTTATTGATATAATATGATCATTTATGCATTCATGTCATATGCACTTCATTGCCGAGCGTCATATGTGGTCATTGTGTCTCATACCTTTCTTTTGCACAGATTCGGGTTTGGTCGGAGACGAGGGCGAGCCTTGAGACGCTTGTGCCTTTATTTCTGCTTTGGTAAAGGTGGGTTTTTCTTCTACTAGTTAAATAACCCTATAAATCCCTTATGTGCAAAGTTTTAAGCCAAAATCGTATATATATTTATATCGAGTCATTTCGGGTAAATAATTTCAAAGGTATGACCCCTTATATTTATGAAACCCTACCTTATGTTTTGGCGAGATTGTATGTATGTTATGTTCACGGGCCCCGGGACTTAGTATATGTGGCTAACCGAGGAAGCAAGGGCTGACGGGGATCCCATATACTAGTTCCAACCAATTTACGACGATACGGACCTCGTTAGGAGTTTTGACGAGGAAACGCAAGTCGGGCTTTTGAGGATTCATGTACCTCACTAGCCATTATGTATGATTCGGTGGTCAGGTCTAGCTAACTTGTCCACCACCCGGAGGAAGAAGGTGTATATGTATGATTATGATCATTTATGTATGTGCACAAAAGATATGTATGATAACCAATAATTATGATATGACTACACGAGGAGAAGGTTGGAGATTGTGCACGCTCACTCGCCGAGCTTAAACCCTTATGAACAATTATGAATGAAAATGAACGTCGTAATCCCGTTGATGTCTTCTTTGTTTTAACCATTTGGTAAATCCTTATCAAACTTCACACGGGATTAGGGCTTGCATGTATGTGTTTAAATTACGCGATATTATATATCTTATGCCCCGTTTTTATACCCACCAGTCTCTTTTAGACTGAACCCGGTTGTTTTCAGCTGTTTTGTGCAGGTATAGGAGTGCTAGGCGGGAATACAAGTCGTCTAGGTCTTGCATTTATGTTTAGCACTTCTTTTCAGTATCATATTCATACCCTTGTTGATACTTTTGTATATGATTATAGTATAGATTGGAGCGTTATGATTTTGTAGGCCATGAGCGCCGTTGATTATGGAATGATCTTGTATATCGATTTTTGGAGCTTGGTGGCTCACTGTATATATGTTTGATTATTCTTGCTTCCGCGTATTATTATTATAACTCTGATTTCTTGATTCCTGCACTGTTTGGTTTAAGGGTTAGTCCCGCCTAGCATAGCGTGTGTGTTGTGTCCCCGTTCGCCGTGGATTTGGCTCGTGTATGGACTTCCATTTCATATACGGGTCGGGTCCCGGTGCGGGGGATGTGGTACCTTACGCTCGGGTGCTACATCCGGTGTTTTGGAAAATACCAGAACGTCATCGATGAAAATGACCACAAATTTATCCAGACATGGTCGGAATATCCGATGCATCATGTCCATGAATGCAGCAGGTGCATTGGTCAATCCAAAAGGCATTACTATGAACTCAAAGTGTCCATAGCGGGTATTGAAAGCTGTTTTAGGGATATCCTCCTCCCTAATCTTTAATTGATAGTACCCTTGCCTTAAGTCTAACTTTGAATAGACTCGAGATCCTTGAAGGACATCGAATAACTCCTCTATATGGGGTAAAGGGTATTTATTCTTTATGGTCATTCGGTTAAGTTCTCGGTAGTCGATGCACATTCGTAATGACCCATCTTTCTTCTTTACAAACAGTACTGGTGCTTCCCAAGGTGAGGTACTGGGACGGATATATCTTGATTTGATCAAGTCATCAAGTTGTTTTCTCAACTCCTGTAGTTCAGCTGGGGCCATCCGATAAGGGGTTTTAGAGAAAGGCTCTGCCCCAGGGATTGTATCGATTACAAATTCCAACTCGCGGTCTGGAGGTAACGAGTTTAGATGTTCTGGGAAAACGTCGAGAAACTCATTTACCACTTCTACTTCCTCAACCTTAAGTTGGTCCTTTGGCCTATTTAAGAGATAGGCAACGAATCCTGTGGCTCCCTTCTGAATCAACTTCTTAGCTTCTGTCATAGAAATCATTGCTACTGATCTCTTATCTTCAGGAATCCAACTTTCATCTTGTCCTAAGATGATTTCTTTCTTGAAACAATCCAACTTAGCATGGTATTTGTAGAGCCAATCCATTCCCAGAATGATTCCATATCTTGTTATCGGAAGTTCGATGAGGTCCATTGGGTAGTAACGGTCACCGATTTGTATAGGGCAGCGTTTATATACTCGATCCGTTATTAAACAAGCTCCCAAAGGGGAACTTATCTCGAAATTATATGATGAACATTCAAGGGGAAAATTTAAACGCGCACATAAATTTGATGCAATGAATGAATGCGTGGCACCAGGGTCATATAGGACCTGAACTGGCGTGTTTAGAATGTGTACCGTACCTTCAACAACGTCTGAAGGGTCTGGATCCTCGTTTCCTTCCAACGCGTAAGCTTTTCCCTTGACAAGTGGTTTTCCGGACTTTCCCACGGCTTTCTCCTTTTCCTTAAATCCCGGTCTCTTTGGGCATGTGTTAAACTGATGGTTAGGGTCTCCACACCACAAACAAGTGCCAGCTTTTTTTCGACAATCTTGTTCTGTATGTCCCGGTTTGTGACAATATTCACAAGTGATCTCTTCTTGTGAATTAGACGGGACTGACTTAGGCTTTTGCTGGGCTGGTGTGGGTTTCTTCCCAAATTTCTGGTTAGATGGTCCAGCGGGACGTTTCATTCCTTGAGAGGGGTTATTTTGAGGGGGAACAGGGCGATTAGCTGCCTGGCGAATATTCTTGTGAGCTGCTTCGGTCTTTAAGGCTTTATCGACTGCCTTGTTATAAGTTTCAATATCCAATGATGCTAAAGCCCATCGAAGGTCTGGCTTTAATCCATCAATGAATCGCTTGGTCTTTCTCCGTTCATCATTCAGAATGTGTGGAGCATACTGAATAAGTCTCACGAACTTTGCCTCGTACTCAGCCACTGCCATATAACCCTGAGTTAAAGTCATAAACTCAGCCTCTCGAGTATCTCTTACCACTTGAGGAATATATTTATTCTGAAATTCCTTCACAAACTCCACCCAACTGTAATCAGTTCGGTCTTCTATCCAAGTTAACTTGACGTGCTTCCACCAACTCAAAGCAGGTCCTTCTAGGAGAAAGGCTGCATACTGCACTCGTTCCCGTTCCTCGGGAAATATATCCATAGCCTCATAAATCTTTTCCAAACTAGCTATCCAATTTTCAGCCTTCAGGTCGTTAGGTTCTCCAAAGAATTTTAGGGGATTCATTCGGAGAAACCTCTCTAAAGATCGCTCATTGGTAGGGTTATTCCCAGGTGTACATGTTCGAACGAACTGCCTTAAAGCTTCTACAAGTTCGGGGTGTCCTGGTGGATCTTGTGGCGATGGGGAGTTATTTCGTGGTGTTCTTCGTAGAGGCATTGTGAATACTGAAATCACAATTATATAGGAAATATAATGCATGTGGGGTTAAGAATGTCTCAACGATCATCACAGAACAACAATCACCAAATAACATCAATCATCAAACATAGAGTGCAGAAAGAAATAACATTAATACTCACGGTCCTTCTGGTATCTTGAAGCGACTCTAAGACTCATGATGTAAAAATGTAAAGCAACAAGAAATAACAGTGTAAGATGATCAAAATGTGTCATATATATATATGCATCATGGTTAGTATGCTTCTCTCTATCTAAACCTGATGCTCTGATACCACCTTAGCTGTAGCGCCCCTTAACACTACAACCCCGCACCGTTGTACTTCCCGAGTGGATGTGAGACCTAGCACTCGAGAAATACTCCGGCGAACGGACAAGACTATGCAATACCAGAGTATGAAATTTAAATGCAACGGAAATAAACTTGAGCAAAAAAAAGGGGACAATACATAACAAAGCACATATTATTAAGTTGGATAAGTGTTTACAGCAAAAGTTCTGACTTTAGAGAAGAGTGCTTATTGTAAGATGTACATGCACTCGTGATTTCTCTAATTGACTGGAATGTGACACCTTAAAGCTTCAAGATACCTCTAAGGCGTCGCTGTATAGATTCCTGAAATCATGAATGGAAAGAGTAGGAGGGTTAGTCAAAATGACTAAGTGACGGGGGGTTTGGGATTTAGGATTATAAGTAAGATTTTGAAATGTTTTGACCAAGAAAGACTTGGTTTGAAATGTATATACTATATAGTAACAAATAAATATATGACAATAATATCCAGTTCATATTGTTTTGAAACAATAGGAGTAGGGGGAATATAGGCTATACTTTTTGGAAAAACTTATGAACCGTTTTGAAAATGATTTTGATGCCCGCAAGCTAGGCGTCTCCAACCTTAACTCCTTAAAACCAAGAATATTAGTAACGACATTGATCAAGATGTCGTTACTCAGTAAAAAGAAATACAACAATACAATACCATCCTTCTTCCTCCAGTGTCACCTCAGGGAGCTACCCCTAGTGACGATATACATGAATTTGGGAGGGACGTACCTTTTCCCGCCACTTGGTGTGGAATAACTAACCTCCAGTTAAACCATCACCAAGATCTAGTTGGCGGCTGGTATAATAGTAGACCTCGGCCCGTGCCTCCCGGACTACTACTTCTACCAAGACCACCGGGTCCATAGGAAAAACAATAACTTTGCTTGCAAGACGAGAATATTTACCCGTAAGAAAGTACTAAGTACTTTTCGGGTAAATGTATGTTTTCAATAATTAACAAGAATTATTTTCCCATAAAGGGAAGAATAACTTGAAAGGAAATTCAAGAGAATAAAGTAAAGTAGTTTATCATGATTTCAGTTGAAAAGATTTAAACCCTCACCGGTACCGAGATTTAAGTGGAACTGTGAGGATTCCACTCTTCGATCCTAGGTTCGCCTGAAAGTAATAACTACTACTGGCTTAGAACTAGGTTCTTAGTTCCTAACCAACTAATTACACTCAATACTACAATGAAATAATTACAGAAGATACACGTTGTGTAATGCGTTAAAGATTTCCCGGTAAACCCTAAATTTACCCGTTTAAGGGAATTTGATTAACAAATTAGGGTTTATGGGATCTTTAACTAATCAAATATTTATCAACCATACTATAATTCTAATTATAAGATTTGAAATGAAATTCAAGGTTTAATTTGACAATGTAGGTTATCTTTTGAAAAATATTACATAGTTTATTGATTTTTGGAAAATATTAGGAAAAATATTTCTTTAAAAATTCCAAAACTTATTTTATAATTATTTTTGTAATAATTTCGAAATTAATGGTATTTTGGTTGACCCAAAAGTCAAAATTACTATTAAAAACATTTACTATTCAATTTCATGTGAATTAAACACTTTATAACACAAAATCAAATTCACACACACACACACATTGATCACGGAACACACATGCACACACACATATTCAAGAACATTATGAACATGTTCTTGAGCTTATTTGAATATTCAAAGAGAGTGTGTAACATGTTCTATCATATTCATATTCATAACATAAGATTAAAGCATAATATAGCAAAATATATGAACTTTCTATGAAAAAATAATTCTAAATAAATTATTCTTGGCATGAATTTAATCAAACAAGATCATAAGCATTTAAATACATATTCACATTATATCATATCATAATTCATGCACATAATTAAATAAAATTCCATAATGTGCTCACATTATATTTAAACTATCAACTATGCACATATTTCATAAAATAAATTCCTAAAGCATAATTTAAATAATCCTAGGCATGCTACTATTATTTCTATACTAAGAACATTATATAAAGCATGAAATAATAGAAGAAAACATACCTTAGAGAGAAAAGAGGGAGAGTGGCGTGAGGTTTTGGGGAGAGGGAGAGAGTGATTTTTGTGTGTTGAATGTGAGGTATAAATGAGGCTTAAGGGGGGTATTTATAGGTAGTCATGAGGGGTTTCTAAGCAATAAATGAGAGTTTATGGGAGATGTGGTTGCCTAAGGTTTCAACAAATGCTTGGTAATTAAATTGGAGATGTGGTTTAATTTCATGATGAACAAATGCTAGGTTATTAACTAAGAAATGTGGAGAAATTATGCTCATTTGTTCAATTCTTCTAGAAGAGCATGAGGTCATGGATGATGTCATTTGGAATAAAAATAAATGTAAAAATAATATAAAATTTATTCAAGAGTCGAGAGGTAAAATTTTGATGTAGTGAATTAATGGAAGAATGAGTGAAAAATGAGCTTCGTTTTAGTTATAAACATGAAATATTTGGAGTTTTTGTTTATAAATTATGAACATTGATGATGATGAAAATCATGAGAAAATTATATAATCGAAGCTAGGATGAAGTTTAAAATTTGGAAAAATCACTATGTTGTATAGAAAAATTCAAGGATCGTTATAAATATAATTTCGACTATTGAATAAAAGCTAATTATTTGAAAATAAAATGATGATTTTTAGATAGGAAAATATTTATAAATATGCTATAGGTGAAATCGAGTTTTTGGTAAATGCATGAAAATTCATGAAATAATTTCAGGATCGTTTTGGTTATAATTTTGAATATGAAAAGGTAGATGAATAAGGTTTTATTGATGATCGAATCATAAGCTAGGGTTTTTGCCGTTTTGTTGATACTACGGGAGTTAGGATGGGAATTATGGTGTAAGGAGAGTATCACGATCCTCGAAATAATGTGAGGAATATTTTGGTTAAAATATTGGGTAGTGAAAGTGTTTCGGGAGATGTAGGAATATTTTTGGGCTGTAGGGGTATTTTCGTAATTTCCAACCTAAAACTGTAGGAATGGGTTTTGAAGCATATGAGGGGTTTTTAGGTGCTAGAAAGGAATGATTACTAGAATTCTAGGATTTTATGAAAAGAGTTTCAAGGCACAAGTTAAAAGAATTAAATCTATGAACATTTAGTAAAATGTAACACATAAAAACACCTAAGTCACATAAAATGCAATGCATGAAGTGAGTTAATAGGGATCGAGGTTATAAACGCTTCCTGAGTTGCCCTTTACTTACCTTTCTCAACTTGGCCCTGAGTAGGGCTGTTACAGAATTGGTTCCAGGTGACTCCCAAGAGAAGATCCGAGACACCACCTCTTTGGAGGCAAGAAGGTCTAATCCTCAACCCGGGCAAGCTTCAGGTTCAAAATCAGGCCAGACTTCCAACAAAGGGAAGCGGCCTATCTCTCATCATATCCCAACACCTCAAGGATGGTCTCGAAAGAAAAAGAATCGGTCATTTAAGTCAGGTTTAGGAACTTCAAGTACTCCAGCTTTAACAACATCTTCAAGGAAGCTTCTCTGCAACTATTGTGGAGGTGACAACCATACTTACGAGGGTTGCAAAAGACGGTTGGGATTATGCCTGTACTATAGGAGCGACGAGCATCAAATAGACACATGCTCAAAGCGACGAGTGAAGTCTACCAGGGATGAAAGACTGCTTGTTCGGGCCCGGGAATGTGTTCTTGAAAGAGGGGTGCAAAATGCAAATGTGAATCCGGTCAGGGAGGAAGAAGGTACCAATCATAGGCGTGACACAACCAACGGTGAACGGTACATCTAACCATGCATATCACGTGCATCATGAATCTTATTATTGTTGTATTTAATTTCTTGTTAGTTGCAAATTGGTTGTTTATTAGTGATACTTATGTGATTAATATGATTCTACTTGCCTATGTGACATTTATATGAATGTTTTTACAATTTGTTCCCTTGAATTGCTTTCGTGTGTGTTTGAGAGACGAGGCTCTCTCACTGCTTGTTGAGAGACGGGGTTCTCTCATTTCTTGTAGAAAGACGGGGTTCTTTCATTTCGTGTTTAAGAGACGGGGTTCTCTTTTGGCTTGTGCATCATTTTTGAAACTCGGTAGTGGACCTGGGGACCAGGTCCTTTTAAGGGGGGGAGAATTGTAACGCCCCGATTTTCCATTCAATCATTATGTGATATTATATGTTACTTTACAACTTTCATCATAATATATGCATCCCATCTCTATGCATTTATATGAATTAACTTTTAATGTGAAATTGTGAATTAATTGATAATGTGTTTAATTGTCTTATATGACTTTAATTGATCATCTCATAAATTTATGAATTTTATTTATACTTGTTTAATTGAAATACTTGTCAACTTGAGAATTATTACGTGAATCATATTTGATTGTTACGTGAAATAATTGAACATGATATATTTGCTTATCTGTCCTTAATTGCTCCTTAGTGTAAAGTTATGGACCTAATTGCATAACATGAATTGGATTTAAGTGATCTTTTGTGTAGAGATAGAACTTGATTGCATGCATTTAAATACTTCAAGGACTAATATGCAAAATTGGTTGAGTCACCATATTTGATGGAAGACTTTAGAGTATATCTTATATCTCTTCCATTTCATTTTATTTTCATCAAAGAACTCACACATACACACACTTATACACGGTATTTTCACCAAGAGGAGAAGAAGGATTTGTATCTCATAATTCAAGCTATATTTGAGGGATTTTGGAGCTAAGATCATCATATCACCATATCTTCATATCATCATTTCTTTCTTGGATTTAAGGTATAACTTGGGTGAATTTCTTGATATATGATTGAGTAGGGTTCTTGAACTAGATGATGAATTCTTGTGTGATTAGAGCTAGAAGCATGTTTATGAGTAAAAGGGATAAAAGATTGCATGAGAACTTTGATTTATTTGGAAGTTGGAAGCATGTATATAAATAGGGTTTCCATGATGTACTTTTGATGCTTTGATGCATATTTTATGGTTTGATTGATGAAGGAGTGAAGTATAATGTGTATTGGATGTGTTAAATTAATTGTTATGGATTGAACTTAGCTTTGGTTGTGGTTTTGTGGTGTTTTGTCTCGGAAAACCCCTGTTTTCCCCTGTTGTGCTGCTATTGCGAACTTGGTCGCGGGTGTAAAATTGGTCGCGCCCGCTACCCATTTTTGGCCCAATTTCGACTTTTGGAAAATTGCATGAAAATTTCGGAAAAATAGGCCGCGGCCATTTTGTGAAGGTTTTTGGTCGCGCCCGCGACCCCTCCAAAAACTGCATTTTGTCTAACTTCGAACCAACGCCATTTTCACCTCGGTTTGAATTAGAAAACGTGCCATATAGAGTTGGAAAGGTCTATGTGTCTAGTTTCATATCCAATAAACAAAACTTAATTCCCACTTCTTGAATTAAAGATATTCCAGTTTTCCCACAGAAGGTGCATTTCCTAAAATTGTCCATTTTTGCCAAACTTCACCAAAACCTTTCATATTGCATTCTTTTCACTTGTTTGGCTCCCGTGTGTGACTTATATGAGTTATAAACTTGGTTTAGTGATAATTATGTGCCTACTTGACATTCCTTGATTGTTATTGCATAATATATTGATTATGACTTTGTTGTGCGTCTTAATTGGTTCATTTGAGTCTAGTCTCATGTACACTTGTCCTTGTTACACGGATCTTCTTCCAGTTGACGTGGGACACGCACCATAGTTATATCCTTGTTTTGATCGTCACAGGTGAGATTTAATTTCTAGTTATATGTATAGAACCCGTACAACCCTTATGTGATCTTTCGGCCAAAATGTACAAATATATCTATAGTTTTCCATAAACCTCAATTGGTTTACAACTGAATTACTACTATTGTACTGAGTTATTGTTACTGATATTGTTATTGAAATGAATTGTCCGTACCGAATTGTACCGATTGAATTGATTGTGTTTTGGTGAGTAAAGCATGTTCACTTTGGGCCCGAGGGTAGTGTATTGAGCCAACCGGGGAAGCAAGGGCTGACGGGTAACTCTTGCACTATCCTCACCGACTTTGGGATGCCCCCTGAATCCACTAGGAGATTAGCGGAGGAAGGAGTTCAGGGTATAGGGAATCATGAACCCTATACTCAATGAGATTGGATGGCGGGGCCTTGCAATCCCCCATCACCCGGAGGAAGAAGGATGGATTGATTGAAACTGCCTAATTGTGTACTATAATTGATTGCTTGGTCACTTAATTGATAAAATTAAATTATTGTACACTGTCGGAGAAAGGTTGGAGATTTGCCCTCACTCGCTGGGCCACTGATTGCAATGAATTGAAATTGATTGTATTTCTAAATTCAATAGTTGTAATCTCGGGCGAAGATTATTCCTTTATTAAACTTATATTGTTTCATTTGTAAAAGCTTTACCCGGGATTATAGCTTGCATAGTAATTGCGCTAATATTTATTCATAAACCCCTCACTCAGTCTTTCATAGATGACACCTCACATTTTCAGGTATTGCAGGTTGAGTGCTAGGCAGGATTGAGTCAAGTTTTACTTCTTTTGGGTATAACATTGTCTTTCTCATGTTTATGTACATTATAAATACATTATAGCTCTTAAGAAATGTTTTGGTACCTATGTATATATTATGATTTATACGTGAAACTTTAAGCATGTAAATGGGAATATTGTTTTGGAACATGTTAGTATGAAACGGAAAATGGGATCATGAAGTGGATGTACATTGTTATGCTTCCATTTGTTATGCATTATTGTAAAAATTGAGGGTTAGCCCGCCTAGCTAGTGTTCTTTTTCTTATTGTCTCCCGTTCGCTATAGTTTAGTTCATGTATGGGTCGTCCATCTGATATGTGAATTGAGCTATAGTGCGGGGATGTGGCATCTCTGCGTTCTGGGTGCTGCATGCAGTGTCATATTCGTCGGTGTAAGCTCCTTCACTCCTAATTTCCTGCAAGTAGATAACCGAATTAAACTCACACTAGCTCCTAAATCACCTAAAACATTTTGAAATTTCAAAGAACCTAAGAGGAATTGAAAAACTCCCTGGTTCTTTAAGCTTCGGGAGAAGCTTATGCTGAATAATAGCACTGCATTCCTTAGTAAGTATCACAGTAGTGAAGTTCTCAGGCTTCTCTTTGCTTGAAATCACTTATTTCTCTAAATTCTCCTTCTTAAGATCATCTTCCTCTTCAACACTCTCAAGTACAACTTTCTCAACATCCGAACCTGAAAGTATCTTCGGACCTTCATTTTCTCTATTGTCTCTTACAAATATGGCCTGATAATGCTCCTTAGGATTGTTTTTAGTTTGGCTTGGTAGCATTCCTGGGCCTCTCAGATTCAAAGATTGGGCAATCTGACCAATCTGAATCTCCAAAGTTCTGGTTTGATTTACCACTTGATCTAATTGAGCTTCCAACTTCTGATGTCGACCCGTACACACGGTTATGAACTTCTCCAGTACGACCTCTCATCCTTGCTTTTGCTCCAGTTGAGGGGGCGCAACATTGAATGGGGTTGGTGGTCATATTTGAAATTGCTGCCTAGGCTGAAACTGCTGCATAGGTTGAGGTGGTTGTTGAACATTCTGATTATTAGACTATGACAAGTGAGGGTGGTTCTTCTATCCTGGATTGTAGGTGTTTGAGTAAGGATCATTTGCTGGTTTGAAGTTGTTTGCATAATTCACCTGCTCTTGCACCTGTTCTACTGTATTGGTATGAGGACACATATTAAACTCATGTGGACCACTACAAATTTCACATGTTACCTGAACTGGTTGGGATTGTATCCCAACTGCCTTGACAGAAATTTGATCCAATTTCTTGTTAAGGGCTTCAAATTTAGCATTGATGGCGGTTAAACCATCTAACTCTATGACTCCTGCTTGCACTTTCGCTGGTTGCGAATGGCTCCTTTCATGCACAGAAACATCGTTTTGCGACATATTATCTAACAACTCAGTAACAACTGCTTTAGATTTTGCTAAGAACGCTCCGCCAGCTACAGCATCCATTGCTCCTCTAAAAGTAGGGGACATCCCATTATAAAAAGTCTGAATCAATAACCAACCGGGAATCTCGTGATGTGGACACTTCTTCTGCAAATCCTTAAACCTCTCCCAAGCTTCATAGAAAGACTCTCCATCCAACTGCCTGAAACCTTGAATATCATTCCTGTTCTTCGTGGTTTTGCTAAGTGGGAAGAATTTGGCTAGGAACACCTGAGATAATACTGCCCAAGTCTGAAAGGATTTATTTAGGACAGTACTGAACCATGCTTTAGCTCGTTCCCTAAGTGAAAAGGGAAAAAGCCTAACTCGGATAGCATCAGTAGTGACATTGTGAATTTTGAAGGTATCACACACTTCCAGAAAGTACTCCAAATGTGATGTCGGATCCTCCAATGGTAATCCTGAAAACGGATTGTTTTGCAGCAGATTTATGATAGCTGGTTTGATTTCTAAGTTATTTGTTGCAATCGGGGGACGAGCTGCAGTCTGAGTTGCTCCAGCCTACGACACGTTATAATCTCTTATGGCCGGTGGTGGTGGTGGGTCTACTTCAGCCATCGGTAAAGTGATTGGTTTCTTCTCCTTCTTACGCCTTCTCCTAATAGCACTCAGTGTTCTCTCAATTTCCGGATCGTGTGGAACTAATTCGGGATCTTGAGATCTTCGCATACACTGTAAACCTGAACAAAGGAAAGAAATCCTCAGTCCAATTCCACAGTGAATAAGAAAATGAGCACAAAGTAAAATAATAGTCTAAAGTACTAGATCAAAATATTTGAGTAATATTGACTTAAAACGCCTTCCCCGACAATGGCGCCAAAAACTTCTTGTAGGATTTTACTACAGTTAAAAACCAATCGTGCAAGTGTACACAACATACGCGCATCACAATAGGATCAAACCCACAGGGAAGGGAAATCAATCACTACTCTATATTCTTCTCTAATCTAAAGACTTAACGAAAACAATTGTGGTTTTATCTATTAATCTACTAAAACAGAAATCAACATTTAACTAGAATTAAACACTAGTAATACTAAGACACACGAATAAATTCAGTAGACTAAACATGTAGCACCCCGGAGTGCAAAACACTACACCCTCCGCACCGTAGCCCGACACGTGTAACGAAATGGACACTCCGCACACGCACAAAGCTACGGCGAACGGGTGACAAACAAAATCACACCTAGGCTAGGCGGTCTAGACCCTAAATCAGAGTGCGCGAAATAAACAAATATACATGCGGAAGCACCAGGATTCATACATACAAATATTCGTGCTCAGAAATTAATCAAATATACCATAATGAAGCGCGTTAGGTGATACAAATATACTAACTTCCAAATTTAAAAGTCTTATACATGTTTCGAAAATCCAAAGGTACATAATAAACTAAAACAATGCATGAACTCGCTAAACGACCCAAAACTCAAAAGAAACGACTGTCGCCTAGCACGAACAACCTCTAAGAGAACCTGCAACTCAAAGAACGAAAAGGGAAAAAAAAACAACGAGGAGGAGTCACTCCTAATCACTGGTGAGGGGGCTAACACACTCGCACGTACGTAAATAATAGAACAGAGCATAATCAAATCAGAAAGTTCATGAACCGGGGCGTGGTTTTTGCAATCTAAATCATTTTAGCCCGTGATAATAAATATCTAAAAGATTTTAGGGTAAAAGCCCAAAATAACCAAGTTTTAGCAATTATCCAAGTCCACTCCCGTTTCACGAACAACAAACATAAGCAGAAATCAAAGACTCGGCAAGAGCGAGTTCAAACCCACCTAACTCCTTTCAAAGCAGAAACGGAATCAAAATAAAGCAAAGCTCACAAACAATCCACCCTTTCACCGTTTGGGGATGAGTTAACGTTCACTCAAGCCTGTTCACTCAACCCTTTCACTGTTTGGGGATGAGTTAACGTTCACTCCCGAGGATGGGCGAATTTCCCTATACCATATTGGGGTTGTGTTGATGAGAGAGCTCGGCGAACCCATGGTTTCCCCGGGCCCATTTCAAAGTTCAGAATTCAAAGTCTTATTAATTTCGAAATGTCACAATTTTTTGACTTATATACAAAGTCGTATTTCTCGTTATTTTCAAAACGTTCACACACACCAACCCTTTTCAAATCAAATAAACGTAAAATAGGTTAGGTATATATATAAAAGCGTTTTTCCAATAATTCATAGCAAAAAGGGAAAATCCCATAAAATACTAATCAAACACGTATTTACATAATTATATATACATATATCGCATGCGGGCTTAAAACACATGTAGGGTTGTAGGTCATTGAACTAAAAAGGAAGAAAACCTCACCTTGTCGACTACACCAGACGCAACGAACCAAAACACTTCTAAAGCACCTCCTCGTCAACCACGAAACAGACCTAAAGACAAAACAAAGGACAAGGGACATACTTAGACTCAATATGAACCACTTAAACGCTCGGCATATGAATATGAATGCGAATGATGCATAAAAAATAAAATGACAAATCATTTAACGCATGTAGATTCATAACACGTATTAAATTCCATAATTTACATTAATTACCTTCATGAATTTCACATAACACTCATAACAAGCCATATATTAAATTAACTATGCATGCAAATCATGAAACGATCAAGAAATTACCATGCAAAGCAATTAAGCATCACTTAGGTTCATGCATGCACGTTTAAGCACCTATGAAGCACATTTACTTACATGTAAGCTCATAGGCTATTTATTCCACATTAAACGAATTCATATATTTTATACAATGAGCCTAACACATTAAATAGCATGTATACAATTCATACAAGTCATAAAAGAAGCAAATAGATATCATACAAATTAAATAAATTTAACATTTTTGCATGCATTCATATACAAGACATATAGAGCATGTTAGGCCATTTATTTCATGCAAAAACATCGATTTCACGTACTAAATTCCTACTTAAACACTTAAGACATAATACACAAGTTATACATGTATACAATATAAAAAGAAAGAAAGAAAGAAAGAAAAACAAGGAAAACACGAAGAAATGACAAACAGAATAAGAAATGGGGGAGCAGTTCGAAACTGACTCCAAAAGGGGTCACGCAAAACAGCTATAATGTGGTCGCGGGCATGACCGCACCTCCTCCAGAAAACAAAGAAGCAAAAAGTCAAAGGTTGGGCAAAAACAGGTCGTGGCCGTTACCCAAAATACTCACGTTTTGGTCGCCGTCGCGACCGCGGGCGACATCAGCTAAAAAACGCGAAAAAACAGCAACAAACTCAGCCAAAACCTCAAAAAAATCATTCTAACTCAAGCCAACATACAAGGGAACAATTATGCAGCAAATAAACATCAAATACAAGCCTTAAACCATGCCAAAACCGAATCAAATTGCAAGGAAAAGGAGAAGGAGCCAAGCATACACATATTTATACAAATACTCCAAATTCTTGAATGAAACTCTCATGAATCTTAAGCTAGCATGCAAATTCGGTCCATACAAATATTATAGGATGTCTAAGGTTCAATTATCATGGATCAAATTCAAAGAAAGCTCAAGAATTCAAGCAAATTCATCAAATAGGCCCTACTAAACCCTTACTATTCACATGAATGTCCAAAGCATGCTCAAATGATCATATAAGCTAGCAAATCTGGACTCAAAAGAAAGAGGGAGAGATGGAGAATACAAAACCGGACTTACCTTTCAAATTTGAGCCGAATCGGATGAGAAACGAGCTTGGAAATGAAGATTGAATAGTACTTCTCTCCCTCCCTTCTTGTCTTGGTTGAACTGCTGCCTTTTCTCCCTTTTTCTGATGAGGAACGAAGCGAAAGGGAAAAATAAATAAAGGAAATTAAATTAGGAGAATGCGGGCCCAAAGATCACTTAATTTGGTCAACAAATGAGAGAGATATGATCATTTTAGTGCAAGGGGGTCAAAACGTAGGCGAGGCTCGGTACGGGCGAAATACGGGGGTCCAAACGGGCTTAGAAAAATACAAAGTCGGATTCCTTGGCTTCCTTTCTTGTTTGGAGTCCGATACCTCTTCCGGAATTCAAATTCGAATTTCCGAGCTCAAGTTACGCCCTTCGGAACCCAAGGTGTGCTAAACGAGTTAGGCCCTCGAATCCCTTAACAAATAAAACGGTTTAAGAACCATGTTAAACGAACTTAAAAACAATTAACGAGCACTTAAACAAATTCTTAAAACACGTATTTCATGCATAACACGTTGTCACATAATTAGGAGCAAATACGAGGACAAACGGGTAAAGAAAGGGATCAAACGGGGAAAAACATATGAATACGTAACAATTAATACAAATAAATATTCAAATAAACATTTAAGCAATTAATTAAACATTTAAAGGCATATATAAAATAATTAAATGCGCACGTAACACTCTCGATAAGGCGTACCTGTACGGCCGGACGAGCGGGATGTTACAAACTCCCCTCCTTCAAAAGGACCTGTCCTCAGGTCCACAACAAGACCTTGAACGACTCTTGGAACGAAGTTCAACTCAAGAGGTCTTCTCCTCCAAACTACGAAGCTCTCTAACTCTCGGCGAACAACTGCACTAAGAGAACACGGGTCAACTCATTTAAAATGAGCAACCTCTCGAATCTCTTAAATTCTCCTTAACATTAGCAAATTGGACACGAAGCCCTTAATCATTTGCTCCCACTTCCAAATAGGATTTAGAAACAGTTGGAGAATCAAATCGGAAGGATTCTCGGTATACGGTCTTCCACCGATGGCACTTTAGAAATTGCTACACAAAGTTTGCAACACCTCTTCTTATGCCAAAACATCACAACCGGATCTTCAAGTCCCGAATCACGAGTGAACTTAGTCTCGTGACCAAACACTTCTAGAGACTTAGGCTCCAACTCTCTGTTAGCACGCACAACCAAAGTCTTCCTTAGTACCTCGATTACAACGGAGGAGTTTCGAGTACCCTCGGGTAAGCAAAGCTTGTTCCGAAAGTAACTCTCTTCAAAAGCCTTATCCACTCAAAACCGTGCCTCTTCTATGTCTTTCATGTCACGGGATGGTCGCCTAAAGAAAGACGAACCTCTTGTCGAATCCCGATAACACTAGAGACTTATCCTCTGAGGCAATTCTCGGTTCTTCCACCCGTACATGTAGTCGACAATACCCTTGTGGAAACCGCACTCGGAGCCACCTAAGAAACTCTGAAGAAGGGCAAACCTCCAACTCCTCGAAGCAAGAAAAGGGTATTCTTCTTCCACGGTTAACCCGTGTAGCTCACGGTAATTTATACTCATCTTAAAGTCCTGTCTTCTTCCTTAGAGAGGACTAAGCACTCCACGAAGAAATGCTCAAATTGATAAAAACTACCTTCTAAGAGCTTATCGACCACATCTTGAACTCCAACACTCACGCTAGAATCTACGGGTAGGGAATCTCCTGAAAAGGGTCCAACTCCAGGATAAAGACCATGACCGTCTCAATGTCCCTATCAAGTGGTGGTAAATCCCAACTCTCAAGGAATCACAAAAAGGTCTTACTCCGGTCTTCGTCTGTAGCGCCCCAGTTTTTCCGTTATTCAAGTATGACGTATATGTTTATCAATATGTGCAATTAATTAATTTTATATAATTTCAATTATTATTTCTCGTATTAGTTTAATTTTGAAAATGAATTCTTGAAACGTTTATGCCTATGTGATTATGTTTGAGTGTCGTTTCTATTCGATTTGACTTTCGTTTTTCGTGAAAACTTGGTATGAGTGAATTATGTGTATTATGATCATATATTTTTGCTCGTTTTATGTGTCCGGATTCTTTTGTTTGAGTTTTGAATTTATTTTACGTTTTGGAACCAAAACGGGGGCTAACGAGCAATTAGCGTACCTTTGGTTCCGTATGTGATATCTTGAGCTCGCGAACTCGGAATCGAGTTCCGTCACCTCCATTGGAGTTGTATCGATGATTCAGATCCGATGGAACAAGCCTCACATTTTTCTAAGACCATTTGGATTCCTGAATTTCAACCGAAACGAACACCTTACACCTAAAACGACAAACCATTGACTCTACCTAAACTACGGACCTAAAATAACACACCTAGACCCTACCCAAAGACCTAAACCCACTTGTACACTCTCTCTCTCCCCTTTTCAGTCCCAAAACCGAGATCCCTTCCCCCCTCACAACCCAAAAATATCATCCAAAAAGAAGAGAAGGACTTCAGAAGAAGAAGGAATAGTGTAAACCTTGGGGAATTGAGCTCATGTCCCTACCATTTCTCATCCTTTCTTGAAGGTAAGCTCATATTTGTGTAGTATATCTCCTTGTAATCATTTTATGCTAGATTTTACATGATTCCACCAAGATTTGAGTTACGATTGGAGAAGATGATGAATAGTAAGGGTTTGTGAAACTTTGATGATTCTTGCTTGAGACCTTGTGAATTCTTTTAGTATGAAGCATGATATATGATCCTAAGACCTCCATTTATGTCTCCTTAAATTTGCATTGCATGATAGATGAGTTATTTGGAAGTCACCATTAATGATTTTGCTTGAAACTTGAAGAACATGAACCTATGTGAGCATCTCTTCCATTCTCATGATTTAGCTTCGGTTTTGGCATGTATGTATGAGCTTATGGCCTGAATTTGTATGCATTTCATTGAGTTTTAAGCTGGTAACATGCTTCGTTTCCTCTCCCTTTTGTGCATGCCCTATTTGTATGTTTTTTTTCACCACTGACACAAATCTACGGGGGTAGATTTTTCCCTTTCGAAAAATCCATGGGGGTGGATTTGAGTCAGTGAGTTTCTGACCAGAATCCATGGGGGTGGAGGGTGGATTCTGCCCTACCTATTTTTGTTACTCCGGTTTCGTTTTTTCTTGTTTTTCTTCACTTGTTTGATCTTCCTCCACCTCTTTTATGACTTCTATGCTATGCTAACATGTATTATCTTTGGGTGTTATGAAATTTTATGATTTTTCGTGGAATATTTTACGAGTTATGCCTCAACCTGTCTTCTTTGCTCCTAATGTGTGCATGGATGGAACTTTGCTCTTAAGTATGAACCCTAATTGCTAAGTATTCCTTATTTTATGACTTGTATGATACATGTACATGCTATACTACGTGTTATAACCGTTATTTGGAATTCTTGGATCAACTTGATTTGAATGTGAAGGTTATGAACTTGAATGGCTTTAAACGCTTCATGAAAAGAATGAAATGGATGGTTAGATGTTTTTGAGATATTAATCGTGCACTTGAACGATTCCTTGAGTCGATATTGTCAGCTTTGCTATCCATAAGTCGGCATAGCCTCACGGTTTTGTTCTTCCCGGTGGAATTTAAGCCAAAGGAGCCCACCCAGGAAAAGGCCTCAACATTGGGAGGTTTCCACCCACTTATAAAGTGGGCTTAGTTCTCCTCCCCAACCGATGTGGCACAAGTACTTTGAGCTTTACAGTCCACCCCCCATAAGGGCCCAGCGTCCTCGCTGGCACACCGTCCCGGGTCCCAAGGACGCTGGGCCTTTACGGGGGCGGACTGTAAAGCTCAAAGGCTTATCCCACATCGGTTGGGGAGGAGAACTAAGCCCACTTTATAAGTGGGTGGAAACCTCTCACTGTTGAGGCCTTTTCCTGGGTGGGCACCTTTGGCTTAAATTCTACCGGGAAGAACAAAACCGTGAGGCTATGGCGACTTATGGATAGTAAAGCGGACAATATCGGAAGGCGGGTTTTTAGCGCCCCAAGCGGTGGGCACCACACCCCCGCACTATGACTCGACACGTGGTACGAAATGGAAATTCCGCACACGCACCAGGTCACAGGAACGGGTGATAAACGAAAAAAACCAACCTAAGCTAGGCGGTACCTAAACCCTGTACAACTAAAATATTCAAAAAAAAACCCGAATGCGGAAGCGATGCAAAATATGAACTAACAAAAACTTTAATCAACAAACATAAATAAACGGGTTCAACTAATTCCAAGAACCTGTCCTAACCTGTCCCGAAGTCAAACATACAATAAAGACGGGTTCAACTAATCCATGCCCTGTCCTAACCTGTCCCAAAAATTCATAAATCAAAGCATAAACATCATCTTGTACAGAACTTACTATAAACTTAATTTTCATACATAATTCGGAACAAAGTACTTAACAAAAATCAAACGGACTGACACAGACCCGACTCAAAGCCGCCTAGCTCGAACTCCAACAACTTGCACCTGTAAACTAAAACATAGGTGGGGCGAGGGTCAGTCCACTGACTGAGTGAGGGGGCTGAACTCACACACACTAGACATAATAAGGAGCAGAGCACGTATCAAAAGAAAGATTATGAACCGGGAGTAGGGTTTTGCATACCAAAACCATTTTCAAATCATACTTGTACAATTTTCAAACCAAACTTATACATATCTTATCTTATCCAAACTATAACATACTGAGCTTAGTCGTATCATATCAAAAGAGAAAGCTCCTATCCCGTTTCATAATCAACATAACATATCATATTCCTATACCCGGCGAGTACGGGTCTCCCACCTTACTTCCATATCGAATCATACGTATCATATCAGAAACCAACAAATATCATAAACAATCCGACCCCAACACCATGTAGTTCGGGGAGCAAACCCTCACTACTCATACAGATACAAACACACATGGGGTAGCTAACCCACACTGTGCCTTCCCCGGTTATCCACCGAGGGCTCAAGATACCACGCCTTCCCAACCTCCATAGGTCGCACGTGAATATCTCAAATGAAAACGTGCACAGGGGTCACAACCGGCGACCCCATGGTCGTCCCGGGTCTCCCTTACCCACGTCTCGTGGTCCATCACAACAGAACATAGCATATCAGATCATAACTCGCTACACACCAAACTTATCATATCGTATCAAAATCATACTTACGTACCTTATCGGAGCATACCATACCTTGCAACTTAGCTTATGCTATAACGTACCTCTCCGTGTCATCCTAATCCGCAGCTGGTATGAGGACACACGGTTTGGAGCATAGCCTCATTGCAAAACATTTCAAGCTTACATATGCTCGTACATATACAGTTCGAAAACCTTTAATCGTATGACAAATTCATAAACATATCATATAAACACATATCTATTATATAAATATAATATAATAATCACATGCAGGCTTGAAAACGAGCACAGAAGGTTGTAGGTCGCTTTAACTAAACAAAAATCCTAAAACCTGACCTTACACCGACGAGAACGGAAAACACAAGCCAGGAAGTCCTACTGGAACCCAAACAGCTGATAGACACCCTGGAAAAACCCTGATCGACTGAACACACAGAACACAAGACTCAGACTCAAATCACAACCACAAAGACGCACGGCCATGCTCACGAATACAAATGATGCAACATATGATCCATATCCATTCACTCAAGTCATTCAGGTCATATTATAATTCATATTACATATCAAGAGATGCATAGCTTATAAAATTCATAACATTAATTACATAAAATAAATTAAAGCATTAGAAATTTAATTCTTATCAAGTATTAGGTCGATAGACAAATAAACACGAATTGCATATCCATCCTATACATAAATCCATAATTGCAATACCATTAAGCTCACCTCACAAATAGGCATATATTCGAATAGAGCAATTAAATCAAACAAGGGTCAAGCTTAATTAATTACATAAAACAAATTAGGACATTAAGAATTTCATTCATATCATCCCATAGGGAATATAACTCGAAGCATAATGATTTAATCTCATCATGGTCCAAATCTCGTGAAGTTAAAACATTGATCATATAACAAATTTGATAAATAAATACATAATGCATAATCTTTAATATTCCAACAAATAGCATACTTGATCGATTCATTCAAAATTAAATATAACATATCATTTCATAATTTATTTCTCAAGTTTCATATAATCCCATTATCAATTTAGTTTTCAAATATTGCACTAACACCCTATAAATAAAATATTCTTAAGCAAGTAGGCATAAAACAAGATAATTAAATTCAATAAATTACGAATCATGCTTTCATACAACATAACATATTCTCATATATCATACAATTCATAATTTCCATTTATCGCTCATACATGATCACATTATACAATTAAAAACAATTAACGAAAATAAATACAATAACTTCAAAAATTCATAACAAATCAACCGGGCATCCGATTGACGAACGGAAAGTGGCGTTGTACTCACCACAACGAAACGGACCTACTGTCCGAAAGTCGCCGGAATGCCGCCACCGTAGCGGGCCGAACAGCTACCGGCCTCCACCGGAACACCGCCTCCGGTGGTCGGAAAAATCCCCGGAAGGATAGAAACGTGCGCGTCGGCCTACTTGACAAAAGCCCTCAACCAATTTCAGAAAATACCAAACACGCCGGACTTCGTTGACGAAAAACCGAACTAAATTTCAACTACAAAAACTGAAATTAAACGCTAACCGTAAAACGAAAACGAAATCCGAACATACTGTTGGAAAGCTCGTAGCGAGGCCTTCGACAACCCCTAGCCAATTTACCGGAAAAACCACCGTAAAAGAGGGCCGCCGGTTCACGGCCGATCCACCACCGGTTCGCGGGAAACCACCGGTTCTCGAGTCGTGGCCAACACTATCAGCTACGTCTCAACATTCCAAGCAACTTTCGTGAAGGAGCAACCACCAAAACCCCACCGGAAAAGGACCAAATCCGCCGCCAAAAAACTGCCGCTGCGCCATCGCCGGTTCAGCCACCTCCGCCGCGATTTTCTCCAATCTGATGCCGGAAATGGAATCAGGGGTCCGGAAAAGGTAGGGAACCGGGCCTTCTCACCGGAAAGGACCGTCGGAACGCGGCGGAGCTACGCACTACAGTGCACGCGCCGCCGCGGCGTGAATTCAGGTGGCGCGTGCGCCACCGTCTGACCACCAATGGTCGCGCCGTCTTCAACACTCTAATCGTCGGGACCTCGCGCTCCAAAACCGCCCAAGATTCGATCGATTCCGATGTCGGAGGACGTCGGAATCCGTTGGCGAAGTGGCGGGGGTAAATCCCGCCGCCTGTACCTTGCCGTAGCGCCGCCACCGCTGGGTTTTGGGCCTCGATTCTTGTACCATCGTGATGGGCTCGTCGAGCTGATAAATTTCCACTACTCACACTTCGAATTCCGTCGAGAAACGAGCGAGAATGGGCTTGTACGTGTAATTACACCTTGACTGCGTGAATACTGCCAGGGGAACGATGAACGCTGGAGGAAGAAGCTGGATTGAAATGGCACGGATTACGAGGATTCGGGGTATATATCTCGGGTCCTCGTATACGAAAACGATCAGAAGAACGGGCTAACGAAGTCAGAATGGGGCAAACTTTGAGTCTACGGACTCGTTTCGATGCCCCGAACACAAAATAGGGGTCAAAGAGGTGGAACTCTAGACCGAACGAGAAATGACCGAATAACCCCTAAAAGTAGAAAAAAATACAAACAGGCCCCTAAACTCTAAAAGAGTTCAAAATAGGGCCACGCAAAACACAAAATCACATAATTAATCACATAAAAAGGTTGGAACGCGGCGTACCTTAAACGTCGGACGAGCGGGGTGTCACAATCTTCCCTCCTTCAAAAGGACCTGTCCTCAGGTCCTATTACTGAGTCGTAAAGCTTCGAACTGAAATACTTCAAGCTATCTCCCGAAAACGTGTAGAGTCATAGCCCTGGCTATGAAGTTTACTCCCCCTGTTTACATCAACTTCCTTCAGAGTTCCGTAGTCACAGAAGTTTGTTCAAACACTTTACCGTTGGTCGCTTCAAACTCGTTCGATCCCCCACTAGGCCACTGCACCCAAAGCTCGATACCGTTGCTTCCTTGTCGATTGGAAACCAACATCAGGCTACACGTAACTCAGTCGCGACAAACAAGAGAGTCCTATCTCTCAGCACGCAAGAGAAAGAGAGCCCCGTCTCCCGGCACATCAAGAGAGAGAACCCCGTCCCTCAGGCACAGAATTGAGAGAACCCCGTTCCTCAGGCACAGAATTGAGAGAACCCCGTTTCTCAACCACGTAATTAAGAGAGCCTCGTCTCTCAACCTAGGTCTGGCAGACTTCCACATCTTCCAAACATTCTAGTTTGAGAAAATCCAGCATTCCTCAAACCCTAGATTCGAGAGAATCCAGCATCTCTCAAACATCTAACTCTAAGAGAATCCAGCATCTCTTGCTCACATAATTTAGAAAGAATCCAACATCTTTCTATCACATAAATAGGGAGAATCCCACATCTCCCTAACACGTAAATAGAGAGATCTCAACAACTCTCTAGCACACAAGTTCACTTACTCAGCATTCATACATACACACATTAAAGTAGCACTTGATACAAAACATGGGATGCATGTAAAGTGTACCTTTACCCGACTGGCATCGGTGTCCCTAGAGTATAGATTCATCATCCATGCCCAACTCAAGGGGGATATCGCGATGCAATCTCTGTAAAATAAGATTACAATATACTTGTGTATGCATGAAGGGTTAGTGAGCAATTAGGAAATTTTATAAACACTGAAGCACGAACAATCCACGTAAGTATGTAATCCATTCAGTTTACAAGAACTCACAATAACAATAAATTGTAAGTTATGAAAATTAAAGCAGTTAGTCACGTTATTACAGTCGAGCAACATCAAACATTACACGTTGTCACATATGTCAAGCAAAATAAAATATAATATAATTACTTATGAAATGCATGTGTGCAAATGCCATGAATGCTCAATGTACCGTTCACCATAGTAGTGGAGTCGAGGTTGACAATTCTTTAACTTGAAAGGATAATCAAATCCTTAACTGGCCGTAGTTCCAACTTCCCGTTCAAATTTTGCATTCTCTAGTATTTTCTTCGAATCCGCGGTCGCCAAGGGGTCTTGAACCGTCTCACTTGCCTCTTGCAGAAAAGTGATCCATGGAGTCTCTTGAAGTCCCAATAAAATCCTCAATAATCGGGAATTGCTATATCTTCCAACGATGGAATCTCTCAGAACAATTAGGGAAAGATAAGCGGAGATTCTTCAAACAATCCTGCTTCACACACCGTCGTTGTAAATGATGTCCTTATCCTCAATATTTGGTGGAGTTGATCTTCAATGAGCTCGGCACAAAATTCCATAACTTGCACAATTTTCCCCCTTTTCCTTTGTGTAAGTGTAACTACTCTGGTGGGTGTCTTTATAATAGTAATTCGATTTCCTGCTTGGAATTCTCTGAATGGTACAAGTGCCTTGATCTCTTCATTGTCACCTCACGCCATCCAGAATTAGAAATTCTGACTTTCTTATAAAATTTGCTGCCCCCAAGTACCTCCAAGTAATTAAGTATATATCCTTCTGATCCACCCCTATTCAGATCCCAATGCATCTTCCACTAAAATCAGCACTCGTTGGAACAGATAAGGAAGTCACCTAAATATAACCACGAAACTAATGCATGCAGGATTATGGATGTAAATGGCATGCTCTCGTATCCAGCAAAGAAGGCAGTCAAGCACGTAGAACAAATGTTCGAAATAATTATAGTTAATCTAAGGCATGATGCACGTGCTATGAATGCATGATACCTGTTTCCATAATATCAGTATCTAGCTATTGTTGAATTCTTGTAGAGATTCATTTGCTTTTCATCGAAGTAGTCAGAAGATGGAAGTTTCAAATCCTTCTTCACAAAATTGTAGAAATGGGAAGTGTTGTCACGATTAACTTCAATTTTGTCATCGAGCCAAAGCACTGCAATTCACAAATTAGACATTTATCTATGCATGAGGGTTAGTACGTGGGTATGTCGAGTAATGAAAGCAATTAAGAGCACCTAATTAATGTAGATGCAACAAGTAATTTACTAAAATTTAAAGCATAACAATGATAATTTTGCAAAAATCGTAATCATAGTGTGCACACAATTACATAAGCTCAGACAAATTCATGTAGAGAAGTCAAAATTTCACATCAGACGAATGCAATGCACAAGTATTCCTATTCCGTACAACCTAAACTGACACGACACGACTCCACAGCACCGGTTCTGAACCTGGTAGCTCTGATACCACTTAAGATGTAGCACCCCAAGCGGTGGGCACCACACCCCCGCACTATGACTCGACACGTGGTACGAAATGGAAAGTCCGCACACGTACCAAGTCACAGCGAACGGGTGACAAACGAAAAAAACCAACCTAAGCTAGGCGGTACCTAAACCCCGTACAAGTAAAATATGCAAAAAAAACCCGAATGCGGAAGCGATGCAAAATATGAACTAACAACAACTTTAATCAACAAACATAAATAAACGGGTTCAACTAATTCTAAGAACCTGTCCTAACCTGTCCCGAAGTCAAACATACAATAAAGACGGGTTCAACTAATCCATGCCCTGTCCTAACCTGTCCCGAAAATTCATAAATCAAAGCATAAACATCATCTTGTACAGAACTTACTATAAACTTAATTTTCATACATAATTCGGAACAAAGTACTTAACAAAAATCAAACGGACTGACACAGACTCGACAGACCCGACTCAAAGCCACCTAGCTCGAACTCCAACAACTTGCACCTGCAAACTAAAACATAGGTGGGGCGAGGGTCAGTCCACTGACTGAGTGAGGGGGCTGAACTCACACACACTAGACATAATAAGGAGCAGAGCACGTATCAAAAGAAAGATTATGAACCGGGAGTAGGGTTTTGCATACCAAAACCATTTTCAAATCATACTTGTACAATTTTCAAACCAAACTTATACATATCTTATCTTATCCAAACTATAACATACTGAGCTTAATCGTATCATATCAAAAGAGACAGCTCCTATCTCGTTTAATAATCAACATAGCATATCATATTCATATACCCGGCGAGTACGGGTCTCCCACCTTACTTCCATATCGAATCATACGTATCATATCAGAAACCAACAAATATCATAAACAATCCAACCCCAAAACCATGTAGTTCGGGGAGCAAACCCTCACTATTCATACAGATACAAACACACACGGGGTAGCTAACCCACACTGTGCCTTCCCCGGTTATCCACTGAGGGCTCAAGATACCACGCCTTCCCAACCTCCATGGGTCGCACGTGAATATCTCAAATGAGAACGTGCACAGGGGTCACAACCGGCGACCCCATGGTCGTCCCGGGTCTCCCTTACCCACGTCTCGGGGCCCATCACAACAGAACATAGCATATCAGATCATAACTCGCTACACAACAAACTTATCAGATCGTATCAAAATCATACTTACGTACCTTATCGGAGCATACCATACCTTGCAACTTAGCATATGCTATAACGTACCTCTCCGTGTCATCCTAATCCGCAGCTGGTATGAAGACACACAGTTTTGAGCATAGCCTCATTGCAAAACATTTCAAGCTTACATATGCTCGTACATATACAGTTCGAAAACCTTTAATCGTATGACAAATTCATAAACATATCGTATAAACACATATCTATTATATAAATATAATAGAATAATCACATGCAGGCTTGAAAACGAGCACAGAAGGTTGTAGGTCGCTTTAACTAAACATAAATCCTAAAACCTCACCTTACACCGACAAGAATAGAAAACACAAGCCAGAAAGTCCTACTGGAACCCAAACAGCTGACAGACACCCCCTGGAAAAACCCTGATCGACTGAACACACAGAACACAAGACTCAGACTCAAATCACAACCACAAAGACGCACGACCATGCTCACGAATACAAATGATGCAACATATAATCCATATCCTTTCACTCAAGTCATTCAGGTCATATTATAATTCATATTACATATCAAGAGATGCATAGCTTATAAAATTCATAACATTAATTACATAAAATAAATTAAAGCATTAGAAATTTAATTCTTATCAAGTATTAGGTCTCTAGACAAATAAACACGAATTGCATATCCATCCTATACATAAATCCATAATTGCAATACCATTAAGCTCACCTCACAAATAGGCATATATTCGAATAGAGCAATTAAATCAAACAAGGGTCAAGCTTAATTAATTACATAAAACAAATTAGGACATTAAGAATTTCATTCATATCATCCCATAGGGAATATAATTCGAAGCACAATAATTTAATCTCATCATGGTCCAAATCTCGTGAAGTTAAAACATTGATCATATAACAAATTTGATAAATAAATACATAATGCATAATGTTTAATATTCCAACAAATAACATACTTGATCGATTCCTTCAAAATTAAATATAACATATCATTTCATAATTTATTTCTCAAGTTTCATATAATCCCATTATCAATTTAGTTTTCAAATATTGCACTAACACCCCATAAATAAAATATTCTTAAGCAAGTAGGCATAAAACAAGATAATTAAATTCAATAAATTACGAATCATGCTTTCATACAACATAACATATTCTCATATATCATACAATTCATAATTTCCATTTATCGCTCATACATGATCACATTATACAATTAAAAACAATTAACGAAAATAAATACAATAACTTAAAAAATTCATAACAAATAAACCGGGCATCCGATTGACGAACGGAAAGTGGCGTTGGACTCACCACAACGAAACGGACCTACTGTCCGAAATTCGCCGGAATGCCGCCACCGTAGCCGGCGAACAGCCACCCGAACACCACCTCCGGTGGTCGGAAAAATCCCCGGAAGGACAAAAACGTGCGCGTCGGCCTACTCGACAAAAGCCCTCAACCAATTTCAGAAAATACCAAACACGCCGGACTTCGTTGACGAAAAACCGAACTAAATTCCAACTACGAAAACTGAAATTAAACACTAACCGTAAAACGAAAACGAAATCCGAACATACCGTTGGAAAGCTCGTAGCGAGGCCTTCGAAACCCGCTAGCCAATTTACCGGAAAAACCACTGTAAAAGAGGGCCGCCGGTTCACGGCCGGTCCACCACCGGTTCGCCGGAAACCACCGATTCTCGAGTCGTGGCTAACACTATCAGCTACGTCTCAACATTCCAAGCAACTTTCGTAAAGGAGCAACCACCAAAACCCTACCGGAAAAGGACCAAATCCGCCGCCGAAAAACTGCCGCTGCGCCATCGCCGGTTCAGCCACCTCCTTCGCGATTTGCTCCAATCTGATGGTGAAAATGGAATCAGGGGGCCGGAAAAGAAAGGGAACAGGGCCCACCCCGGAAAGGACCGCCGAAACGCGGCGGAGCTGCGCACTACAGTGCACGCGCCGCCGCGACGTGAATTCAGGTGGCGCGTGCGCCACCGTCCGGCCACCAATGGCCGCGCCGTCTTCAACACTCTAATGTCGGGACCTCGCGCTCCAAAACCGCCCAAGATTCGATCGATTCCGATGCCGGAGGCCATCGGAATCCGCCAGCGAAGTGCCGGGGGTAAATCCCACCTCCTGTACCTTGCCATAGCGCCACCACCGCTGGGTTTTGGGCCTCGATTCTTGTACCATCGTGAGGTGCTCGTCGAGCTGATAAATTTCCACTACTCACACTTCGAATTCCATCGAGAAACGAGCGAGAAAGGGCTTGTGAATGTAATTACACCTTGACTGCATGAATAGTGCCAGGGGAACGATGAACGCTGGAGGAAGAAACTGGATTGAAATGGCACGGATTACGAGGATTCGGGGTATATATCTCGGGTCCTCGTACACGAAAACGATCGGAAGAACGGGCTAACGAAGTCAAAATGGGGCAAACTTAGAGTCTACGGACTCGTTTTGATGCCCCGAACGCAAAAGAGGGGTCAAAGAGGTCGAACTCTCGACCAAACGAGAAATGACCGAATAACCCCTAAAAAGAGAAAAAAAATATAAACAGGCCCCTAAACTCTAAAAGAGTTCAAAATAGGGCCACGCAAAACACAAAATCACATAATTAATCACATAAAAAGGTTGGAACGCGGCGTACCTTATACGTCGGACGAGCGACGTGTCACACAATATGTCTTCCTTGCTCCAATATGGTACATGTATACATTGAAGCTTCATGTTTGAACCCTAAATGAGTTGTGCTTCTTTTTAATGATTGATATGAAGTGTTTACATGTTATACTACGTGTGATGATTGTTATCTGAATTTCTTAGATTTATGTGGTATAGAAATGAAAGTCATGAACACATATGGATATGAACGCGTCTTGAAAGGAATGAGTGACTTGTTTACATGACTTTAAGTAATGAATTGTGCATACGAATGTTTCCATGATAGTATAACATCTCTTATGCATCCATATCATATTCATTACGTTGCCGTGCATTATTTTTGGTACATTTGGAGTCTTGAGTCTCACGGGTAAACTATATTGTCTTTTGTACAGTTTTCTCCAGGGCGGAGACTTACCGGCTTCTTAGGACACTTCCGGGTCCTCTTGTCTCTTCTTAGTTTTGGTTGGTAAGCTAAGGACAGGTGGGTTTCTCTACTATTTAGTTAAATGACCCTATATACTCTCAATGTGTAAATATTTCAGCCAAAAGTATATATGTATATAGAGTCGTTTTCATGAGTCAATGATTTTAAAGTAAAACCCTTCTTTTATGAACCTACCAAATGTTTTGGCGAGAAAGAATGAATGAATGCACAGAATGGGGCCCAGGGACTTGGTGTGAGTAGTGATCCGGGGAGGCATGGGCCGACGGTGATCCCTCACACTAGTTCCACCAATGAACGACGTAACCGGACCTCGTTAGGAGTTAGCGAGGAATTGACGCTGAGTGCCATCTGGGGAGTCATGTTCCCCTTTTGGTCAATGAATGGATGGTTCGGGCCGATCACCCGGCCATCACCCTGAGGAAGAAGGTGTAAATGTTTATGAATGTGCACGAAAGAATGTAATGCATGAAAGACAGAAAGAAAGAATGAATGTTTAATGAACTACACGAGGTGTTGGTTGGAGATAATGCAGGCCTACTCGCCGGGCCACGAAAGACCTAAAGATTGAAAAATGAACGTTATAATCCCTTTTGATGACTTATTTATTTCACCCACTTGGGAAATGCTCTAAAAACCTCATTTGGGATTATAACTTGCATGTGAATGTTTAAATATTGTCTTCTACGATACTTATGCCGTTTTATACCCACCAGTCTTATATAGACTGAACTCGGATTGTTTTCAGTGTTCTTGCAGGTTTGGAGTGCTAGGCGGGAAGTCAAGTCTGTTCAGTCTTTCGGTAAAGTCAGAGTCTGTTCATTTGCATATTGAATCATGATTTGTTTAAGTTATGGAGAATGTATGACTTGTATTGATTATTACTACTACCATGAATTCGAGATAAGTTTGCAGGAATAAAAGAATCCGTAATTGATGTTTTATGATTTTATTGACTTTCGGGATTAGGTATCTATGCTAGATGAACCCGTCACTCTTTGCTTACCTTGCTATTTATGAATGTAAGTTGCTTCCGCATTGGTATTGTTTCTGTTGTTATGTCTTTTGGTTGCGTAGGTTAGATCCCGCCTAGCTTAGCGAGTGTTATATCCCCGTTCGTCGTGATTTAGCTCGGGTATGGATTTTTCATTTCATATTCAGGTCGGGTCTCGGTACGGGGGATGTGGCACCTTGCGCTCGGATGCTACATCATCTCTTCAAGCTTGGCTCGACCCTTCCATCGTCTCTTCAAGCTTGGCGACATCGTTAACCCAAAGGTAAGCCACGAAGCTTATTGCACTGTCCCGGAATGACCAACAGTTCCACGAAGGCTAACCAGTACCCGAAAATATCTTTGAGTCCTAAAAAGGAGCTCCAAAACCAACCACCAATACCTACGGTAACACTGTACCTTAACTAGAACAAGGCGCCTTCAAAAGAACCACCGGTAAGCTCGGCCCTCACAACCCACCAACACTCCCGGGCACTCCCTTACAAAACTCTCTCCAAAAGAGAGTCTACACAGAAGGAAACAACGAAAGCAGCAACAACAAGCAACCAAAGCAATAACAAGAAGCACCGAAAAGTAAAGAAACGAGAAGAAAAACAAACAAATAGGTTTCCCCGAATTAAAATAAAAGATGCATGTATGAAATGCCATGAATGTTTGGTGTACCTTTCACCGTAATGGAAATGTCGAACTTGGCATCCAAATCTTTATCTCTACTTGCTTCAACTCGGGCTTGACTTGATGCCTTGGAACCACGGCTTTTCTTTAGCTTCGAATTCCTATTTTTCGGGTACCCGTTTGCTAGATGTCCCAAATCTCCACATATGTAGCACCTTTCTGATTTCTTCCTACACGTCTCTTCCGTATGATTTGGGCCTTGACAATAAGAGCATTGAATCATCTCCGACGGAGGGGGCATCAAATCCTACTTTGATGATTGAATTTTCTTCTTTTTCTTCTTGTCGATGTTGACACTTTCAAATTCTTGAAGCTCCGTTTGAGATAGGGATCTCTTGCTTGAACTAGAAATCAAACCCAAATCTTGTCCCACATAAGAGGAGTGAGACTCCATCTCTACTTGAACCGTTCTTCTAACTTCCTCAGACCATTCGTGCACCGATGAGGCATGGAAAATTTGATGAATGTTATCTCTACGTTCTTGTAAATAACTCCGAACCTTAGGGCAATCTTTGCTGGCTCCCGAACTCTTTAAATAACTCTTTAAACCGATGAGGCATGGAAAATTTGATGAATGTTATCTCTACGTTCTTGTAAATAACTTGGCGCCGGTCCACTTCGGCGGATTGAACTCTTTAAATTTCTTGTAGATCGAGGTTTCTTGTTTCCCTTGTATTCCTTTCGATGATTTATATCGAGATGAAGATGTCATCCTGAAATAGGAAAAATAATTCCAAAGTATCGATGCGTGCAGGGTTTAATACATGTTCGTGTAAACGATTAATGCAAATAATTCAAATAATTCACTTAAAAGTGAGAATGAATGCAAACAAGCACATAATCCTAAGCCGAACGACCTATACAGACCCGACACGACGCTAGAGCTCCGATTTTGCAACCGGGAGCTCTGATACCACTTTAGGTTGTAGTACCCCAGAGCGCAAGGCACTACGCCCCCCACACCGTAGCCCGACACGTGTAACGAAATGGATAATCCGCACACGCTCCAAGCTATGGCGAAAGGGTGACAAATAAAATCACATCTAGGCTAGGCGGTCTAGACCCTAAATCAGAGTGCGCGAAATAAACAAATATACATGCGGAAGCACCAGGATTCATACATACGAATATTCGTGCTCAGAAATTAATCAAATATACCATGATGAAGCGCGTTAGGTGATACAAATATACTAAATTCCAAATTTAAAAGTCTTATACATGTTTCGAAAATACAAAGGTATATAATAAACTAAAACAATGCATGAACTCGCTAAACGACCCAAAACTCAGAAGAAACGACCGCCACCTAGCACGAACGACCTACAAGAGAACCTGTAACTCAAAGAACAAAAAGGGGGAAAAAAAAACAACAAGGAGGGGTCGGTCCTAATGATTGGTGAGGGGGCTAACACACTCATACGTACGTAAATAATAGAACAGAGCATATTCAAATCAAAAAGTTCATGAACCGGGGCGTGGTTTTTGAAATCTAAATCATTTTAGCCCGTGATAATAAATATATAAAAGATTTTAGGGTAAAAGCCCAAAATAACCAAGTTTTAGCAGTTATCCAAGTCCACTCCCGTTTCACGAACAACAAACATAAGCAGAAACCAAAGACTCGGCGAGAGCGAGTTCAAACCCACCTAACTCCTTTCAAAGCAGAAACCGAATCAAAATAAAGCAAAGCTCACAAACAATCCACCCTTTCACCGTTTGGGGATGAGTTAACGTTCACTTAACCCCGTTCTCTCATCAGAATGTGTGAGTCGGGGGATCCTACCCGCTCCCCGGCAACCGTCGATAACCGAAAAACCGCCTTCCCCTCGAACTCCCAAGGATGGGCCAATTTCCCTATATCTAAATGGGGTTATGTTGATGAGAGAGCTCGGTGACCCCATGGTCGACCCGAGAATCACATACCACTTTCCCGGGCCCATTTCAAAGTTCAGAATTCAAAGTCTTATTAATTTCAAAATTTTAGAATTTTTTAACTTATATATACAAAGTCGTATTTCTCGCTATTTTCAAAACGTTCACACACACCAACCCTTTTCAAATCAAATAAATATAAAATAGGTTACGTATATATATAAAAGCGTTTTTCCAATAATTCATAGCAAAAGGGGCAAATCCCACAAAATACTAATCAAACACGTATTTACATAAATATATATACGTATATCGCATGCGGGCTTAAAACACATGTACGGTTGTAGGTCATTTAACTAAAAAGGAAGAAAACCTCACCTTGTCGACCACATCGGACGCAACAAACTAAAACACTTCTAAAACACCTCCTCGTCAACATGCTGATACGTATGATTTAGATCGGTTTTTCATTATCTAAATCCTGTGGGTTTCGTATTTTCAGAAATTTGTTCAGGGGTTTTGTTGAACATGCTGAGACGTATGATTCGCCGTTGGATTTTTCTGACCTCCGGAGGTGGTGGTCCGACGACTGTCGGTGGTGGCTCGGCCAGCTCCGGCGGCAACGTTCCGATGCCCTTCGGACAATAGGTACGCTTTATTGTGGTGAGTCCAACGCCACTTTCCGTTCATTAATCGGAAGCCCGGTTGATTTGTTATGAATTTTTGAAGTTGTTGTAATTTAATTGATAATTATTTTTAATTGTAAAATTTGATCATGTATGTACTATGAATTGAAATTATGAGTTGTATGATTTGGAAATATGATACGATTTATGACAGAAGATTTAAAACTACCATGTTTTGACTACTTGAATAAAAGAAAAATGAATCTCTGCAAGAATTTAACAAGGACTCGATGTTAATATTATGGAAACAGGCATCATGCAATCATAGCACGTGCATCATGCATTGGATTAAATTGTAATTAAATTCGAACATTTGTCCTACGTGCTAGATTGTCTTCCTTGCTGATTAATAAGTGTATGTCATTCACCTCCCTAACCCCACATGTATTAGCTTTGTGGTTGTAAATTAGGTGTTCCCCTACTTGATCCACTAAGTGTTGCCTTAGTTGAAACATCATTGGAATCCAAACAGAGGTTGACCTGAGGTCGTGCGATCGAGCTAACAGGCTCGAGGAATGGATGGATTAGAGAAGGCGTTTGTAGAAATTGTCAACCTCGACTCTAATGTCATGGTGAACGGTATATTAAGCATTCATGGCATTTGTACACATGCATCACATAAGTAATTATATCTTACTTTGCTTGATGGATGTTGTTTTGATCGTGATAATGTGGCTAAATGATTTAATTTTCATAACTTGGAATTTATTGTTGTTTGTGAAATCCTGTTAAACTGAATGGATAACATGCTTTTGTGAATTATTTGTGCCTACGTGTTTAAAATTTTCTTAATTGCTCACTAACCCTTCATGCACTTACAAACATCTGTAATATTATTTTACAGGGATTCCATCGCGATATCCCCCCTTGAGTTGAGGTATGGATGAGGAATCTATACTTTAGGGACACCGATATCAGTCGTGTAAAGGTACGCTAAACATGCATTACATGTTTTGCATCAAGTGTCACTCTGATATGTGTATGTATGATTGCTGGGTAAGTGGACTTTTGTGCTAGAGAGTTGTTGTGTCCTCTCTGTTTACGTGTTAGAGAGATGTGGGATTCTCTCTATTTATGTGATAGAAAGATGTCGGTTTCTTTATAAATTATGTGAGCAAGAGATGCTGGATTCTCTTAGAGTTAGATATTTAAGAGATGCTGGATTCTCTCGAATCTAGGGGTTTGAGAAATGCTGGATTTTCTCAAACTAGGATGTTTGGGAGATGTGGAGTCTGCCAGACTTAGGTTGAGAGACAAGGTTCTCTCGATTATGTGCTTGAGAGACGGGTTTCTCTCAATTACGTATTTAAGAGATGGGGTTCTCTCTTTGTGTTTCTTTCCCGCTTTTCGTTGGCCCTCCTGAGGATTGCAAGTGGAAGTAGCCAATGAATTCAAGATCGTGTGCAACCATAGCCATCTACTTCGAAGAGGAATCGAAGGAGCTTGAACGACCAGTGCTCGAGTGTATAGGCACACCTCAATGGTATGAAGGACATTCGAATGGGCATCCAAGCCACGAACATCCCTTGGCAGAATAATGGAAGTCTTGAAGTGATCAAAGTCGTTCCAAACTCAGCACTCGAACCTGGGGACCAGGTTCTCTGAATGGGGAGAGGTTGTGACCCCCCCGCTTTTTCCGATCGTCTGAGCAGGTGCCACGTTTTAATTACCTTGTGTGCTTAATTGTTTAATTTACCTTTTTCTTTTATCTTTAACGTGCCTTTCATGTTTTTAATTATGTGATTCTGTGCGTTGTGTGGCCCTATTTTCAGCTCTTTAAGAGTTTAGGGGATCGTTTGCAATTTTCTCTTTTTAGGGGTGTTTTGGTCATTTATCATTCGATCAAGATTTTGACCTAACGGAGCTCTTTAACGCCATCGAAATGAGTCCATAGACTCTAAGTTTGACCAATTCTGACGTCGTTATCCCTTCCTAGCGGTCATTCTCGTGCATTAAGGACCCGGGATAAAATATCCGGATCCTTGTTAGACTACCCAGACCAATCAGATCAGCTCTCTCTCTCTCTCTCGTACTGTAACGCCCCGACGAGGGCATCCAAGCCTATCCCGTGCTACGGGCCTAGCTTGTATATAGAATTACTATCCATATACCCGCCGGGTTCGAAGCAAGCAGTGATAAACGGACATCCTAGCTAGGCGGTACTAGACTCACAAAGCGAGTAAAACAAACACAAGTATGCGGAAGCTTAAATCATAACTCATGCATAAGATAATTCATCCATTCAATTAAAGTGACCATCATGGTCCAGCACAAAATGCTCAAGTACGGAATGTAAATCATCCTAATGACCAACACGGTCCAACTATACATACTAAATGGATAAATCCCGAAAACATAACATAAAACATAAAGTATCCTACAAGCATAACGGGTACAACTAGACTCAAGACAAGACTCTCAAGAAAGACCCCGCCTAGCTTGACTCCAAAAGCAACATGCGGACATGAAAGGTAAAGGAGATCAACTCAAAGGAACCGGTGAGGAGAAGTGTACGTAATATAAGAGATAAGAAGGTTCAATGCATGCTCAAAACAAAGGTGTTCATGATATGATCTCATTTTGAAAACAATGCAAGTTTTATAAAGTACGGATCATAAACCACACACATAAATGGCTCGGTGAGAACGAGTACTCCACCCGAACTTCCCAAACTAAGAATGTGACACCCCGACTAATCGGCCGCACAGGTATAACACACGTGCGTATTTAAAATTATTATTTATGCATTTTATATTTATTTTAATTATTTATTTTCATTATTTGAAATATTTAATTTTAAATCTTTGATTATTTGAAATTTGCTATTTGAATATTTGCCTACCTTGTGGTAATTTGCTTCGTTTGTGTTCGATTTGAGATTGAAATTTCGTGCCGCTTTAATATGTTGGAGATTTATGAGTTATGAATTTTTTTATATACTTGTTTCGTGTTTTCGGTGTCGTTTGTTGTGGTTTCGAAGTGCTTGAACCATTTTTGACCTAAAGGAGGCTAAAAGGTATTTAGCGTACCTTGGGTTCCGGTAAGCATATTTTGAGCTCGGGAGTTCGGATTCTAATTCCCTGATCACTGTTGGACTTATCTCGACGATTCGAGTGTAATGGAACAAGCTTTGCATTTTTCTAAAATCATTTGATACCCCGAAACCATCCCGTAAGTTAGCCTCGCGCCAATAAGACCTTCTTTCACTAATTTGCACATAAGTCCCTCAACTCTTGACTAATTACCCTCAAACCTGGACCCAAATGACCCCAACTCAATACCCTAATATCCCTCTCTCTTTCACTTCATTCCACACAAGGCAAGGAAGAGATTTTCACCTCTTTTTGGAGAACAAGAACAAATCCCGTCACTATTCACCAAGTTGAGATTGTGAGCTCCAATCTCATTTTTCCTCCATCATCTTCAAGGGGTAAGTACATATTGGATATCTACAGCCTTATGTGATCATTTTCATCCATAAATTTCAGATTTTCACCTAGGTTTGATATGATTTTGAAGCTTGAGAATGAATAGAAAGGGTTAGGATCATTTTTAAATTCATATGCATTCTCTTGTAATTTCTTTTGATTTAATGCATGAAAAGCGACCACATGAGCTTCATTTAATGTTGTATGAACTTGATTCTTGATGGTAGTTGAAGTATTTGAAGTTTCCATTAATGCTCTTAAGGAATTCTTGATGAAATGGTTGGAACTCTTGCATATTTTGATCTCCCTTCTTGTTGCCAGATACGTGTATGTGTTTTGGTGATGTATTGCTGCTGTTTCCTTGCTTTAAATCATGTCTTTGCTACTTTTTCATTATGCTCTGCTTTGTCTTGCCGTTGCTACTTCAAAACTTCCTGCTGCTGCACTTTAATTTTGGAGAAGAAAGGGATGCACGGCTACGCACCAAATAAGCGTGCATAGCGCAAGGTCGTGCATAACTCTTGCCATTTTGGCAAATTAGTTGCACTGTCGTGCAGTTTTCAAACTAAATTTATGTAAGGCCGTGCTGAACATTCGGTTTGTAATTTTTTTGGAATTAATCATTACGCAAGGCCGTGCATGGCTGAAGTTATGTTTCCGCAAGGTCGTGCATGGTGGAGTGATTGCATAAATGATTTTATTACTTTGTCTCATAGCTTGCATAGCCTTTTCCAATTTTTTTTAACTTTGATTACTAAGAACATGTTAAATGGTTTATCTTTTATTTAATTTATGATGTTGTTTCATGAGAAATTGTGTAACACCCCGATTTTTCCAAATCGTTCAGGTATGGATTATGTGATAATTACTTGCGCGTTTAATTTATTTTAATTACGTTATTTCATTTCTTTAGTTTATATTATGTTAATTAGAGAAATATTTAATTATTTGAAAATATTTGAATTTGAATTTATATGAATTTTCTTTGAACTATTTGCGCTTGAATGAATTGTTTGCTTGCCATTTCTACGTGAAATGAATTCGGAATTTGGTAGAAATTTAATATTGTTAGGAATAGTGCCCTAGAAAGCCGATTCGACATAATCTGCTTCGGGACTTTTCTTATATCACAGACAATCTTTGAATAATATACGATTGATTAATCATCATAGGCAAACATTTCTTTATATGCCAATACGTGTTTTGTGTGTTTCCATTATGTGCGCATGTATGAGAACTCTCCTAATCCTGATGACTTTAAGACTCTACCATTTAGGTGAAATGGTTCATGGAACGAGCCCTATATCACATAAGTCATGATTAGTAAAATACTCCAAGCCGATGAGTCATACAGACAGTGGGAGTGTCAACCTGAATCCTTTAAGGCTTACTTGTGGGATCGCGCCCTTAAGAAGGACCACCTTGTTTCATGTAGGTGCAAAGTGTATAGTTGATACGTGCGTGATACATGAGGGTGCTTACTTTAATAAGTAAGTTCACTGAGGTGCCCCGTGTGAGAAGATTCCTAAATGGGAAAGGAAGTTTATATTTCAGGAAATGGAAACTTCCAGATTAGGAAATATCTCACGAGTCATTGATGTGATTAATTGATCCTTAGACTTGAGGTTCCATGTCACTTTATGAGTTAACTCTGTAGTCTTAGGTATAAGCTTTAAAGGGTGTCGCCTTAAACAACTGATTCAAGGCTTATGCTGGCGCTGCACAAGTGACTCATGAAAGTGAATGAGAATCAAGAAAGGACCTACACTTGCGGTTGCAAGGTGATCTCTTATTGTGTAAGTCATTCATATGCCATATGGAGTCCTTGGCCAAGGCAGTAGATCAAGACATCAAGAAAAGGGTTTCTTGGATTGAGATCAAATGGATATGAAATGCACTTAGCTTTAAGACCAGATTATTAGGGTTCTAATTATTCCCTTACCTAGATCTTGGTTGAGAGATAGTAAGTAGGAGGATTGTATCTCACATGAATCAATGACTTAAAGGTTCTGTCGAATCCGAACATTCCAATTCAGCTAGGGCTTAAACACCTGTTGCTAGATTATGGTCGTTTAATCTGTGGACTGATTAATTAATTAGTGAATTAATTAACTAGGGTCACTGCTAATTAAATTGAGAACCTAGAGGGTCACACACAACAACTTGGTTACATGAATTGAGGCTTTAAAATGATTAAACGAGTTAATCGGGCCTAGAGGGTCCCACACGTGTGAAACCACACGTGTGGGTCACGTGACTGGACACGTGTCATTGGGACACGTGTGCCACACGTGTTTATTTGATTAAATATTAAATAATTAATTTATTAATTATTTAATATACTTTGGTTTAATTTTGAATTAAAAAGAAAGTCTAATTTTGGAGAAAAATAATCTAGTTAATTAATTATGAATTAATTAATTAGATAAAATAAGTTATTTATTTATTAATAAATAAAGTATAATAATATCCAAAAGGGTTTGGATATTTTAGTTCTCTTAAAAGTTGATTTGAATTTGAATTCAAAGTCAAACTCAAAATTACTTGATGATCAAGTAATAGGAGAGAGGGACCAAAATCCTTAGTCCATAAGGACTAGGATTTTCGGCCACCCATCCATTTCCTATATATAGGGGAGCATGAAAGAAATTGACAATTCTTTTGGTTCATGTGTTGAACACCTTCCCTTCTCCAAGATCAAATAAACCCTAGGTTAAGCCTAAACACTAACTAGAGAACTAGCATCCTTACTAGTTAGATTGTAGCCAAGTTGGTGGACTATCTCTAGAGAGCTTCAAGTTAGAAGTTTTAAAGATTCTAGCTTTACCAAGGAGTGGGGATCAAGAAAAACGACCAGAAGGGATGATGAAACGATTCTGAACCCAACAGAAAACGAGTGAAAAAATCGAACCAAAGAAGATGGCGAAAACCGTTCGTCCATATCCTGAAGTATGAATTTTTTCACGAGGGTTTTATGGCTGGTAGATTTCTACTTTCGCAAAACTGGTTTTCGAAGGGAGTTCCAATCATGCCTTTCTCATTTCATGTTTCTTTCTTTATGTTATATCGTTAAGAACTTCCCTAACATGATTTGAATCCAGGTTGGTGTGGATTGTTATCCCTACAATGAATTCTGAAGTAGAAAGAGATTTCGAGGGACGGGTTGCCATTACTGCATGAAGCGCGTTTGAGGGCGGCTCAAAACGTGTCAAGAAAGCTACTACTTAAGTGAGTTTCTTGATCTCTACGAATTTGGATTCACGATTGCGAGTCTAAGGTCCTTTTGTTGGAAACTTTTTTAAATTTTCGCTGCTTTCTGATTCCTGTTTCCAACAAGTGGTATCAGAGCCACCTCGTTAATCGTGTTTCTGATTCGTCTCAATTATTCTAAATTTGGTAGAAATTCTTAGGCGTAGATGCAAATTAGGTATTATGAGTTCTTTTAGAAAGCCTGAATTACGAAACTGTAATTTTTCTTAAATTTCTGAAACTGTTTTCTGAAATTATGTTTTTGAAAACCGTTTTAATTCAAATACACTTGAATCGTGTTTTAAATTTTGGATTGTTGTTGGTTTTTGAACTAAAAGTAGTACGAAACACGAAATCGCGTTACGAAAACACGAGCTTGGACGTGCTAAGGCATAGCATGCCCAGGCCCGCGCGCCCTGTAGTCCCGTAACCGCACGGGACTGCCCGCCGCTGCCGCCCGCCAGCGCCTTGGCGTGCCCGCACATCCCTCCCACAACCACGCGGGAGCCTGCCGGCCACGTCCAGCTGCTGCGCGCAGCGCTAGCACGCGCGATGCTGCGCGACTCCCGGGCTTGGTCTCGGGCGGGCGTGCAGTCCGTTCCGGGCCCTTCGTTTCGCGATCTTGATTTTCATGTTTAGTCCAATCCGATCCCGATTTAATTTTTCCTGAAAACTTTTATTTTTATTAAATTTGAATTAATTTTGAAATAATTGTTTAAATTGGGATTTTGAAAATTTAAGCGATTTAAATTTTGGAAAAATTACAAACTTTATTTTATGAAAATATTAAAAGAATGAAGTTATTAATTTTCAGAAATTAATTGGAATTTTATTGGTTTATAGTCATTCGGGTTTTATTGAAAAGGCTCTTGAACAAAAATTGCATCTAAATCGTGTTTTAAGCTATTAGAACTTAAAGCGAGAATTTTAATTTATTGGTTAAATTTAAATTCTTGCAAAAACATGTTAGGTGATCATAGGTTTAGACTTATGTATGGTTTTAATTTATGCACATGGATGGTTTAAATTGGGGTTGGAGCCTATAGTTATGTTTTTCAATTGAGGTCGGAGCCTCACTTATGTGCGTACTGTTATGTGATTTATTATGTGGCTTTCCATATTACTGTTTTGAGGCCGGGGTATGCCTCGTGTAATTGTCTAAGGCCAATATGAAGATTGAACCTTATTACTTTATGTCTTTTTCCTTTTATTGTAATTTGAGAGTAGAATAGGTGGTGAGGTTTTATTTTCATTTTGGAGACAATGCACCCATGGAGTAAGATGGACCACATTCAAGTAACACGGAGGCCATAAGTGAAGACCCCTCAAAATGTTAGGGAGGGGAATCTCAATTGCAAAATGTAATAGAGATAGGGCTCATATTTTGTTACCGCTTTCCCTTATGTGATTTAAACTGTTTATATGGCATGTATGTTAGAACTTGTGATCGTGGAGTGGCTCCAACATATCACGTATAAGATAGGTAGAACCCATGATCATCTCATGTTAGTATCATGCTAGGACATGTTATCTGTTTATGTGTTTGTTTGAAATGCATTGAAGTTGTACTTGCATTAATCAAGACTAATAAAATTGGATAACATATATGATGGTGAGGTCGAACCGAACAACTCTTCGGTTGATTCGAAAATTCCCATTAAATATTAAGCTCATTTTGAATAATAGGTATTTAATTCGAGATGTAAATTTTGAATTAAATTCCTAGCATTCCATCAATAGGTTTTAAGTTTAGTAAGTGAAGCTAGTTATTGTCCGCGAATCGTGGGATAGCTAGTGTGTAACGCCCCGAATTTTCAGACGCAAAGGTATGACGTATGTGTTTACCAATTTGCGCGAATTAATTATTTTTACGTGTTTTATATTTAATTTTATTATAAATTGTTATTATTTTATTTTAATTTAATATTATTTTAGAATATTTCGTTAATTTAAATATATATATATATACATATATATATATTTCTTTTATTATTATTATTATTATTTTAATGATTATGCTAATTAAGTGTTATGTTAATTAATCATGCTTTAATTAATTAATCATGTGACCTTAATTTATGTTTATAATTTAATTTGATTTATTTATTTAAATTTTATTATGCATGAATTTTAATGAAATGTGCATGAATTACATGAATATGTGCATAGTTGTTTCAATTGTGCATCGTTCTTATATGAAATGATATCGAATGTCGTGAAATTGTAGTATGTCGTAAATAAGTGTATTATGAACATGCCTATAAGTTCAGTTTATGTTTTCGAACTTGTTTGATATGTTAACGAATTTAATTTGATTCGTGGAACCAAATCGGGGGCTAATGAACAATTAGCGCACCCTTGGTTCCATACGTGATTCCTTGAGCTCGGGAACTCGGATTTGAGTTCCGTCAACTTCGTTGAACTCGTATCGAAGATTCGAGTTTAATAAACTTAACCTTATAATTTTCCGAAATCATTTGGACCTCCGAAATTCAACCGAAAAACAAAACGGCATTCAAAATGACCACCTTTCACTATATTGGCAATAACTTGATCAAAACTTAACCAAATTAACTATGGTTGGTATCATTTTAACCCTAGTTCAACCCTTTACAATTCCTCTCCTGCCCCATCTCGATCTAACCCTCACACAAACCAAAAAATTCAGCCAAAGCTTCTGCACCTCTGTTTTCCCGTAACAGTGCAATCCTTGAGGTTTTGAGCTCAAATCTCGATCAACCTTCATCCAATCAACAAGGTGAGTTAGGATTATGTTGTACATACATCTATGGTTATTTTCATCCTTTCATCCCTAATTTTGACTCAGATTTCATAAGGTTTGGAGCTTGAGAGTGAATAGTTAGGTTTTTGAGTGTTTTGTTGATTTCTTGAATCTCTTTGATCTCTGATGTGTTCGGTGATATATATATGATCCTTTTCCTTCATTTATGACTAAGTATACCTGTATTAATTGTTGGTTAAGAGGTTGGTGAGATATCTTGTAACGCCCCGACTTTTCGGACGTAAAGGTAGGACGTATGTGTTTACCTATTTGCGCGAATTAATTGTTTTACGTGTTTTTATATTTAATTTTATTATAATTGTTATTATTTTATTATATTATATTATATTATTCTATATTAATACTATTAATTTAATATATATATTTCGTATTATATATATATATAGGTTTAATTACATTATTAATTTAATGATTATACTAATTATATGTTATGTTAATTAATCATGTTTAAGCTAATTAATTACGTGACTAATTTAATTTATGTAATATTAGAACTTAATTATTTATTTGATTTATGCATGAGAGTTATATTTTTTGCATGAAAATTATATATGCATGGATTTATTTCATTTTGCATGAAATCATATTCATTTGCATGGGAATTTTATATGTGCATGGAGTTTATAATTTTTGCATGAATTTCATGAAATGTGCATGTTATTCATTTTGTGTTTCGTTCTCTTATGAAATGATATTGAAATGCCACGATTTTGTAATATGTCGTACATATATGTGTTATGGACCTGATTTTATGCTCAATTTACATTTTCGAATTCATTTGATTAGTCAACGAATTTAATTTGTTTCGAGGAACCAAAACGGGGGCTAACGAGCACTTAGCGTACCCTTGGTTCCGAATTTAATGTCTTGAGCTCGGGAACTCGGATTCGAGTTTCGTCAACTCCGCTGAACTCGTAACGAAAATTCGAGTTTAGTAAACTTAGCCTTACATTTTTCCTAAGTCATTTGAAACTCCGAAATCCAACCGAAAAACGAAACGGAGACCAACTTGACCTTGTTGCACTAAATCAACCATATCTTGGCCAAACCATAACCAAATTAACCATGGTTTGATTCCTTTTAACCCTAACTCAACCATCTATCAGTACATATCAAGCCCTAACCGAGATTATCCTCACACAATCCCCAAACATCATCCAAAGCTACTGCTCTACAGTCCAGACCCGTAACCCTTCCATCCTTGGAGATTTTGGAGCTCAATCTCATCCAAACTTCAACCAATCATCAAGGTAAGTTAGGGTTGTATTGTATGATTAATTCTGATCATTTTCATCTTTCCATTCATGATTTTGAGCATGGTTTTTCCATTTCTGAACTGTTTTTCCGAAAGTAAGAAATTTTGGGCAAAATGTTGATCTTCATCGATTCTCTATGGTTTTGAGTGATTTCAAGCCTGAGATTAATTGTTTTGACTTCCTAATATCATTTATGATCTTTGATTTCGTGGTTGTTGAGTTATTCATGAGATATCATTTATGAAATTTTCAGAAAATCCCACATATATGTCACGTATGCTCCATGCTTTGATTGATCACTTTTGGAGCTGATTTCCTTGTTGAATATTTGATGTTTTGCTGCGTATTTGTTGGCCTTTTTGGACCTGAACTGGATCGGATTTATGGAGTGCGAGCATGCCCTGTTTTTCGCGTTCGTTGCCCTGTTTTTCAACTGATTTTCTGCTGTTCAATTGCTGAGTTTCTTCTTCCCTTCTTGCTGTCATTTTGGTGGGCTTTTAGCTTGAGTTTTAGCTGAGTTCTTGCAGCTCTTTTGTACCTTGTTTAGCCTCCTTTGTTGCTTTGATAGGAATCAGAATGATGTGAATCATGATGAACCGCGGCCATATCTTGTCCCAAATGAAGAGCTGGACCGATCCACAACTCAAGAAGATAGCATACAAAAGGAACAAAGTTATGGTGGTCCAATTACAAGAGCTCGGGCCAAAATTATCCAAGAGGAAGTTGGAAATCTCTTAAACCAATTTGCTCAAAGTGGACTCCAACCTTCAAGATGGGCTGCTGAACCAAATTCAGAATACTTCAATGTTTTTATGTCCAATTTCTGAAGTCCAAAGTGTGGAAATGATGTAATTCAGCCCTAAGCCTATTATAGTATTAGTTGGGCCTTTATTTTATCATTATTTAACTGCATATTAGTTTATTTAAGCCCACTTTTGTAAGCCTTCATGGCAAGTGGCGGGAATAGCTTGTGTCCTTTAGTATTCTAGTGTCTCTTAGGTTTCCATGCATGCATCTTTATATTCCAGCCTTGTAGTTCTAAATATTCAGTCAAAAAATGAATGAATTGTGATTCAAGTGAGTTATACTCACAAGTTCTTAGTTGAACGACACCGGAGTTTCAAACCTCCACCGGATAATGTCATTTCCCGACTCATTATAGTCGACGTGGTGCATTACTTATCAAATCTGATAGTGTTGGTTCCTTGCTCATTATAGCAAACGGGTCACACTCCTATAATTCAAATCTGATAGTGTTGGTTCCTTGCTCATTATAGCAAACGGGTCACACTCCTCTATTTTAACCTTGAAGTGGACGATCGAAAATCAAGAACTCCAAGTATTGGTATAGGGTTTCACGGCAAGTACGTGGAGTTCGTATCATGCTTGCTTTTCCTGTGCCTTGAGCTGCCCTGTTTCTGCGTCTGTGGCGGTAAAACCAGAGCTGTTCTGGTTCGTGGCACGGGCGTGCCATTCCTGGCCTTTCCAGCGCGGAACGGGGGTGCAGACTTAGCCTGGGAGTTCTGTACCGAGACACGGGGGTGTCTCGGCCTAAGCTTGAAGGGTGACACGTGGGTGTCACCCCGTTTTCTGGATTTCCTTGCCGCGTTTCTGCTACCGCTGCTGCTGCTGTTGTTATTCCTTGCATGTCTGTGTTGTGTGTTTATATATGCATGTCTGTGTGTAGGGTTGGTTGTGAATTGTGTGTGTGTGCATGTATTGCATGCATGTATATAATATATAGTATATATATATATGTGGCATGCATGTGTGAGTGTGTGTACGTGTTTTTATATGTATATAATATATATTGTATATATATTATATATTATTACTTATATATTATATTATAAATAGTTATTATATATTTTGATTATTAATTGATTTAATTTAATTATTGAAAATTAATTGAATTCTATTTCGCGTATTTATTCTACTGACTCTTGATTGAACGTTTTATTTATTTTATTCCTAAATGTGAATATGAATATTATATATGTTATGTTTATTATATGAATGTTAGGTTAATTGATATACATTATGAATTATGAACACTATGAATTTATGAAACTTATATGAATTTATGAATATTATATGTGTTATGCTTATTGAATGAATTTTAGATTAATTGATATGCAATATGAATATTATGAATGTTTATGAATTTATGAAATATATATGAACTTATGAATTTATGAAACTTATATGAATTTATGAATTTATGAAATTGAATGAAATATATGAATGAATGATTATATGATTTAAATCTCTTAATCGTGCACATGAACATTTTATTGATAATATGATCATTTAAGCATTCATGTCATATGCACTTCATTGCCGAGCGTCATATGTGGTCATTGTGTCTCATACCTTTTCTTTTGAACAGATTCGGGTTTGGTCGGAGACGCGGGCGAGCCTTAAGACGCTTGTGCCTTTATTTTGCTTTGGTAAAGGTGGGTTTTTCTTCTAATAGTTAAAACAACCCTATAAATCCCTTATGTGCAAAGTTTTAAGCCAAAATAATATATTTATATAAATCGAGTCATTTTGGGTGAATGGTTTCAAACGTATGATCCCTTTTTATTTATGAAATCCTACCTTATGTTTTGGCGAGTCACATTTCTGATTTATGACTTCTGATTTAACGGGCCCCGGGACTTAGTATATGTGGCTAACCGAGGAAGCAAGGGCTGACGGGGATCCCATATACTAGTCCCAACCAAACTACGGTGATACCGGCCCTCGCTAGGAGTTTTAGCGGGGAATGGGAGCTGAGTGCCTTTGGGGGATTCATGTACCCCCATTGGCCCATGTATAAACCGGTGGTCAGGTCTAGCTAACTTGTCCACCACCCGGAGGAAGAAGGTGTATATGTATGATTATGATCATTTATGTATGTGCACGAAAGATATGTATGACAACCAATAATTATGATATGATTACACGAGGAGAAGGTTGGAGATTGTGCACGCTCACTCGCCGAGCTTAAACCCTTATGAATAATTATGAATGAAAATGAACGTCGTAATCCCGTTGATGTTTTCTGTTGTTTTAACCACTTGGTAAATTCTTATCAAACTTCACACGGGATTAGGGCTTGCATGTATGTGTTTAATTTATGCGATATTATATATCTTATGCCCCGTTTATACCCACCAGTCTCTTTTAGACTGAACCCGGTTGTTTTCAGCTGTTTTGTGCAGGTATAGGAGTGCTAGGTGGGAATACAAGTCGTCTAGGTCTTGCATTTATGTTTAGCACTTCTTTTCAGTCTCATATTCATACTCCTGTTGCTACTTTTGTATTTGATCATAGTATAGATTGAAGCGTTATGATTTTGTAGGCCGTGAGTGCCGTTGCATATGTAAATGCTCTTGTATATCTATTTTTGGAGCTTGGTGGCTCACTGTATATGCTATGTTATTCTTGCTTCCGCGAGTTTTATTTAACTCTGATTTTACGATCCTTGCACTAATTGGTTCAAGGGTTAGTCCCGCCTAGCATAGCGTGTGTGTTGTGTCCCCGTTCGCCGTGGATTCGGCACGTGTATGGACTTCCATTCCATATGCGGGTCGGGTCTCGGTGCGGGGGATGTGGTACCTTACGCTCGGGTGCTACATATCTTCAATGAAATGGATATGTATTGATTGAATTTCAAACTGGATCTTGACTCCCTTCACGTACAGGTTTGCTGCTAGCTTTTGGAATTTGTTTTGGTGTTAAATGTTGTTCATTATTAGCGTATTTGTAGATGTGTTAATGGTTCTTTGATTATGTATTGGCTTGCTCCATCTTCTTCTTCTTCTTCTTCTTCCCTTGTTTTTCCCGCTGGAGTTGCTGCCTTCAGTTTTGCTGAAATTGTTGAGGTTCATTCATGCCTATTTTGATGAGTATTGAAGTCCCTTCTTATCTTAGTTGTTGGCTTGAATTGTTTGCAATTATGTGTATGTTTTGGCCTGCTCCTTTCCTTGCTTTTTCCTCCCCTGTTTCGGCATTGCTGCTGCGCTGCTTCTGTAGTTGCTGCACACTCTTCCCGGCCGGGGAGAGTTTCTTCTTGGTAAGTGCCCGGCCGGGTACTTCTGCTGCAAAAGCTTATGTAACTCCTACCCGGCCGGGGAGTTTAGAGAAGGCTTGGCTACCCGGGCGGGTAGCCCCTGCAGATTGCTTCTGCCTCTTTCTCTTCTTCCTTTCTTTTTCTTTCTTCTGTTGTAGCTTCATTCTTTTCTTTCTCCTCTTTTCTTCTCTCTTCTTCTTTCCTTTCTTCTTGCTACGTGTGTGTTTGCTTGGTAAGGGCTTGTAAGTGCAGCTGCTGCTGTTCTTTGTGCTGCAGGGGTGTGCGTGAGTTGTGTATTTTGTGAGCATGCATGGCTGTTGTTTGATTTGAGGTTGCATGCATGTGTGTGTTGCAGTTATACTTATATCTATATATATATATTTGTGTGTGCATGCATGGCTGGGTGTGTGTGCGTATATATATATATATATATATATATATATATATAGAGGTGTATAAATACTTATATATATTTTACATGGTTGGCTTTGTGATATTAATTGCATGCAGGTATGCTATATATATACACACACACACACACACACACACATATATATATATATATATATATATATATATATATATATATATATATATATATATATATATATATATGTATATTATATTTTAAATATTATTTTTTTTAATTCAATTATAGAATTTAATTGATAACTATTTCGCGTATTTAATTTACCGATTATTGATTGAACGTTTTATTTATTCTATTTCTAATTGTAAACATGAATATTACGTATTTTGCTTATTAAATGAATTTTAAATAAAATTGATATGAATCATGAATTTATGAATTTATGAATTTGAATGAAATGAATGAACGAATGGATTGATTATATGTCTTAAATTCCTTAATAGTGCACATGAACATTTTCATGACATAATATTATCTTTTACGCATTCGTATCACATTCATCTCATTGCCGAGCGTCATATATGGTCATTTAGAGTCTCATACCTTTTCTTTTGCACAGATCCGGGTTTGGTCGGAGACAAGGGCGAGCATTGAGATGCTTGTGCCTTTCTTTTGCTTATAAAGGTGGGTTTTTCTTCTAATAGTTACGACAACCCTATATATCCCTTATGTGCAAGATTTAAGCCAAATTAGTATATTTATATTAAATCGAGTCATTTTGGGTAAATGATTTCAAACGTATGGCCCCTTTTATTTATGAAACCCTACCAAATGTTTTGGCGAGACATGGTTATGATTGCACGGGCCCCGGGACTTAGTACATGTGGCTAACCGAGGAAGCAAGGGCTGACGGGGATCCCATGTACTATTCCCAACCAAACTACGGCGAAACGGACCTCGTCAAGGAGTTTTTGACGAGGAAACACTAACCGGGCTTTGAGAACTCATGAACCTCATAGCCACATTGATATGATTAGGTGGTCGGGCCTTGCAAACCCATCCACCACCCGGAGGAAGAAGGTGTATATGAATAATTATGATCATGATATGTATGAGCACAAAAGATATATATGATAATGAATGAATAATTGATTATGATTACACGAGGTGTAGGTTGGAGATTGTGCACGCCCACTCACCGGGCCATAAACCCTTATGAACAATTATGAATGAATATGAACGTCGTAATCCCGTTGATGTTTTCTTTTGTTTTAACCACTTGAGAAATTCTTATCAAACTTCACACGGGATTAGGGCTTGCATGTATGTGTTTAATTTCTGCAATATTATATCTTATGCCCCGTTTTATACCCACCAGTCTCGTATAGACTGAACCCGGTTTGTTTTCAGTTGTTTTGTACAGGTATAGGAGTGCTAGGTGGGAATACAAGTCGTCGAGGTCTTGCATTTATGTTTAGCACTTCTTTTCAGCGTCTCATACTCTTACTGCTCTTTTGTATATGACCATTGTATGGAGCGTTATGATTTTTGTAGGCCGTGTGGCCTTGGGTACTTGAATGATTTTGGTATATCTAATTTTGGAGCTTGGTGGCTCATTGTATATATTATATGTTGTTCTTGCTTCCGCGTTTCTTTATAACTCTGATTTATATTGCCTTGAGTTTGAATGGTTAAAGGGTTAGTCTCGCCTAGCATAGCGTGTGTGTTGTGTCCCCGTTCGCCGTGGATTTGGCACGTGTATGGACTTCCATTTCATATACGGGTCGGATCTCGTGCGGGGGATGTAGTACCTTACGCTCGGGTGCTACATCCTTATGTGGTATCAGAGCCTAGGGTTGCAAAACTCGGGCTCTCGTATCGTGTTGAGTCAGTTAAGTCGTTCGGATTTAGGAACAACTTGTCAATGTGTTGCATATGCATTGTTTACGTGTTTGTGTGCTTTAAATTACGAATTTTGATTGAATTAATTGCATTTGCATGCATGAACTAAAAATTACATGCATTTCAGTGTTTCTGGAACAGGATGCCTCCACGCAGACACCGTGAGAGATCTCCAGGGTGTCGCCGCCATCATGACCGATCCCCTACGCCTCAACCACAACCACAAGCGCCTCCAATGGACATGGGTAATTTCATGGAAGCAGTTTTTAATTATATCGTGCATAAGAGGGCTCAAGTTCCCCCACCACAACAAGCAGAACAACAAGCTCCCCCACCGAACCATAATCATAGAGACCCTCATGGGGTGTTTCTGAGCTACAATCCCCCTCGGTTTTCCAGTTCTATTGATGATGCGATCTTGAAGGGTTGGTTGATTCGGTTGGAGAGGATTTTTGGAGTCTGACAGTTTACTACGCAAGAGAGGGTTCAATTCGCCATATTTCAACTAGATGGCGATGCGTATGAATGGTGGGAAAGAACGAGAGAGAAACTTGAAGTGGATGGAGAGGAAGGAAAGAATTCTGAGAATGTTTTGTACCGAAGGTGGTGAGAGAAAGGAAGGAGCAAGAGTTCATGGACTTGAAACAGAGTGCGCGTACGGTGACTCAGTATCTCGCCATATTTAACAGGCTGGGGAAATATGCTCCTCATGTCACCCGAGATGAGAAGAGGAAGTCAAGGAAATTCATAGCGGGACTAAGACAAGATTTGAGACATGGCCAGGCGGGTCACAATTTTGAGTCGTTTGCTGACACCGTGCAAAGGGCTCTGGTTCAAGAGGAAGAGTTCAAGAAGAAGGATCCGATTTTTAGAGCTCCAATGGGAAGAGGTTCCAGATCGAATTCGGGGAAGAGACAGATGATTCAAGCTACTCCCCCTCCTAAAGGTCCGTTTAAGAAGCCAAGAATGGAAGGACCAACTCCATCGGTTCTAAAAGCTTTGCCTGCACCAAGGAGAGATCAACAAGGTCCGAGTGAGGCAAGATTGGCTCAAGCTCCTTGTACACATTGTGGAGGACCAACTCACAATTTCTATAATTGTCGGAGGAGGTTAAATTTGTGTCTCATATGCGGGAAGGGTGACCATATGGCGGATACTTGTCCTGACAAGGACCCCGGATTTCAAAAACGAGTTCAAAGGCCAATGATCCCGGCTCGTGCTTATGCCCTCGAGGGTGAGGAGCAAGATACAGAGATTGATCCTACAGCTGTGGTGGAAGGTACACTATGCATACATAACATGAACATTCAAGCACTCTTTGATCCGGATGCCACACATTCCTTTATTTCTTGTGATTTAGTTGCCACTCTGTGCTTGCCTGTTATTTGTTTATCTTCTTGTTATTTGGTGAGTTCGCCACTTGGTGGGAGTCTACAGACAGATCGGTTGGTTCGGGAGTGTTCAGTTCTGATTGAGGGGAAAGAATATCCGGCTGATTTAATCGTTATGCCTATGAAGAGGTATGGAGTTATTTTGGGTATGGATTGGTTGTCCAGGCATCGGGCTAATGTTGATTGTTTTGCGAAGAAGGTGATTTTGGGGAATGAATTGGTGATTGGTAGTGGATCAAGAACGGTACGTCTCTTGTCTTACATGGAAGCTCATAAGTTGATGAGAGAAGGAGCAACGGGATTTATTGCTTATCTTCTTAACAGGCCGAAAGATCAAGTCAAGTTGGAGGATACCGCGGTTGTTAAGGATTTTGCCGATGTGTTTCCGGAGAATTTGAGTTCTTTACCACCAGACCGTGAGATTGAATTTGTTATCGATTTATATCAGGGATCCAAACCATATTCTAAGACCCCGTATCGGATGGCACCGGCCGAATTGAAAGAGTTAAAGATTCAATTAGAGGAATTACTCAAAGTTGGGTATATTCGGCCAAGTTCGTCACCTTGGGGTGCTCCGGTTCTTTTCGTTAAGAAAAAGGATGGAACCTTAAGAATGTGTATAGATTACCAGGAGCTTAATCGGATGACCGTAAAGAACAAGTATCCTTTGCCCCATATTGAGGATTTATTCGACATGTTACAAGGTTCGGGAGTATATTCAAAGTTAGACTTGAGACAAGGATACTATCAATTGAAGATCCGGGAAGAGGACTTTCCGAAAATAGGATTTAATACCCGGTATGGACACTATGAGTTCGTAGTGATGCCTTTTGGACTAACTAATGCTCCGGCTGCTTTTATGGATATGATGCATCGGATTTTCCGGCCCTATTTGGATAAGTTTGTGGTGATATTCATCGATGATATTCTGGTTTATTTGAGAACTCCGGAAGATCATACCAAACATCTCAGAATTGTGTTGGACACCTTGAGGGAACACCGATTGTATGCTAAGTTTAGCAAATGCGAGTTATGGATTGATCGGGTAGCATTTATGAGCCATATTATCTCAAGGAAAGGTTTGGAGGTAAATCCCTCTAAAATTGAGACGGTTATTCAATGTCAAAGCCCGACAAAAGCTTCAGAAGTGAGGAGTTTCTTGGGTTTGGCAGGCTACTATCGAAGATTTGTATAGGATTTTTCATAGATTGTGGCTCCTTTAACCCGATTGACTAAGAAGGCGGTTAAGTTTGAGTGGGACGAGACATGTGAGGCTAGCTTTCAACTTTTAAAGGAGAAGTTGACCACTGCCCCTATTTTAGCGCTTCCCGAAGGTACAGAAGGGTATACAATTTATACGGACGCCTCAAAGAAAGGTTTAGGATGTGTGTTGATGCAGAATGGAAGGGTAATCGCCTATGCCTCAAGGAAATTAAAAGATCATGAGCAGAACTACCCCACTCACGATTTGGAATTAGCGGCAGTGATTTTTGTTTTGGGTAAGTGGAGACACTATCTTTATGGAATATCATTCGAGGTCTTTTCTGATCATAAGAGTCTCCAATACTTATTTTCACAAAAGGAATTGAACAAGAGACAACGGCGTTGGATGGAACTTTTGGCGGATTATGAGTGTATAATCCGATACCATCCCGGCAAAGCCAATTTGGTCGCGGATGCACTTAGTAGGAAAGCTAATGTGTCCAATGTGAAGGTGGAAATTGGAGATGAGAATGAGTTGTTCAAACTGAGGGCTAGTATCCGGAATATTACGGTTCAACCGGATCTCAGACAGAGATTATTTGATGCTCAGAGGATTGATCCCGAGATTCAGAAATTAGCTGAGAAAGCTCGAACTGATTTAGAGTGTCCGTTTGGGTTTGATGATATGGGACTTCTAAGATTCAAGAATAGAATTGTTGTGCCGGAAGAGTTAAAAAGGATTATTCTTGAGGAAGCCTATCGGTCGGGGTATTCGATACATCCCGGAGGGAACAAAATGTATAAGGATTTAAAGCAATTTTATTGGTGGAGTGGTTTGAAACGGGATGTTATCAACTTCGTGAAGCATTGTATGACCTGTCAAGTGGTAAAGGCAGAACATCAAAAGCCATCGGGGCGACTTCAACCATTGCCTATTCCAAAGTGGAAATGGGAACAAATAGCCATGGATTTTGTTTCGGGATTACCAAGAGTGAGAGGAGGTTTCGATGGAATTTGGGTTATCGTGGACAGGTTGACGAAATCAGATCATTTCCTTGCTATCAGAATGTCCGATAAAGTGAGTAAATTGGCTAAAAGGTATAATGATGAGATTGTCAGGCTTCATGGTGTACCTGTTATGTAACGCCTCGACTTTTCGGACGTAAAGGTACGACGTATGTGTTTACCAATTTGCTCGAATTAATTGTTTTTATGTGTTTTATATTTAATTTTATTATAACTTGTTATTATTTTATTTTATTATATTTTATTTTAATTTATTATTATTATTCTATATATATTTCGTATTATATATATATGTTTATTTATATTATTATTAATTTAATGATTATGCTAATTATATGTTATGTTAATTAATCATATTTTAGCTAATTAATTACGTGCCAGTCCTACATTTTGTCTCTGTGGGCCGAGGAGAAAAGGGGCTCGCCGTGTACATGAGAGAAGCAAGGAGGTCAACCTCTTTCAAATATACAACATGGATTCTGGCAATGCAATGTAGTTGGACTCTCATGTCGATCCGAATGAATTATCCTTTCCGCGTAGGTAAATCTTTGTGTGACGCCCCGTATTCTCGAAGGGCGTCCTGACGATATTAACAAGTAAGTCTCTACACTCGTGTGTGTTTAATTTAAGAGTTCTTGAATTCTATGATTTAATGTAAATTCAATTTAATATGTGTTCATTTGAATTATTCTAAGATTAATTGCCAACTTGATTAATTACGCGCATATGTAACACTAACTGTCTAATTTGATTTAATTCAAATTTATTCCATGAAATAATTATCAAGTTGATTTTAAATCCATCATGTTACTTAACTTGTTTAATTTCGGTTTACTTGAATTACATGAGATTAATTGTCAATCATGTGTTTACGAAATGTCGTTAAATTGTACGAAAGGTTTCTAAAATTAAATTGAATTAAACTCTAATTGGTAAATCTATCTCTTTCATTTTAATTTGTAAAATTAATTCAGAGCTTGAATGTTTATTCGTAACTTTACCAATTTTATTTACGATTATTTGTACGCGCTATTACTTGCTACGCGATAAGGATACCCGGTTGTATATAGCTTGTGCACAAGACACATTTCTCCCAATCCCTTTTTCTCTCTCTCTCTCTCCTCTCCCACTTTCTCTCTCCCGCGGGTTACTATCGCGGCTTCGGTTACGAGCCCATAACTCGATCGTTTCTCGACGAAATTCAACAAACGAATAGTCCATTTCGACTATCTCGGCGAGACCGACGTAAGAGTACCAATTTCACGGCCTAACGACGAACGGTGGCGGAGTTATGGACGGATTTCAGTAGCAGCGGCGGAGCTGTCAGACCGCCGCCACTTCGCCGGCGTTTCGTGGCGGTTTCCGGCCATCCCCTTGTTACACGCGCCCCATGCCCAGACAGAGGACTTCCAGACGCTTCGTTTGACGTCGCAATCACGGCCATCGGAGCAGAGACGACGCCGCACGCGCCGCCCAAAGCTCGCGGCGTCAGCGCGAGTTACTGTAGCGGCGGCGGCAGAAACTTCGGCGGCCAACGGGGGCCTTTTCCGGCCATCTTTTGGTCTCGGGCTCTTCACGAAAGTTTTTCGGAACGACGAGAACTAGTGACCTGTGATCAGGCGACTCCAGATTCGGTGGTTTGGCGGCGGATCGGCCGCGGCAAAGTGGCGGTGCAACGGCGGCACTAGCTCCGAGGATTTTTCCGGAAAGCTACCTTAGGGCTTTCGAAGAGCTCATCATGGGTAAGTCAACACCTCTTTCGGATCGCATTTTAGTTCACCGGTTTGGAAGTAATTTGAGTTTGAAGATTTAGGGTTTTCGTGCTCTTAGATTTCAGATCTAGGACAATCGGCTTCGAATTTCCAGAAATTGATTGAGGATTCAGAACGGGCACGAAGACTTCATTCAGGAATGATTTTTCGGGATTTTTCCGGCGACTTTTGACGGCGGCCCGTCGGCGGTCCGGCCAAATTCCGGTAGCTACAGTGGTGGCGTTCCGGCGGCGTTTGGTCAGAATGTTCGTCTCGTTGTGGTGAGTTCAACGCCACTTTCCGTTCGTTAATCGGACACTCGGTTTATTTATTACGAATTATTTTGCGTAATTGTGATTATTTGAATTAATTGTTTTAAGTGCAAATAAATTGGTTATTGTTGGTTTGTTGATCGAGATGTATTCCAATCGTATATGAAAACATGTGTTGAATGGATTGTGATATGTATGAATGTTTCGATTTACAATTTGAATCCCAATGTGATGAATTTACGCTATTTGTTAAGTACGAAGGGGTGTTAGTGTAATATCTAGAAACTAATCTTTTATGTGACTAAATGAACTTGAATGATATTTTAGAAGAACGAACATGTTGTGATTTCTCTATATGAATTTGAGACGTTCTCAATGTTATGTTTGTTGTAAATTGTGTTTCAAATATAAAATTTAGATACATGAAAGATGCTTGAACAACTTGAGACTTGATGCATGATAGGAGTTAGAATTGTAATATCTTGATTTACTCTTACTACTTGAAAATGGTATATTATGAATTATGATAAATTGATAATTGTCATCCCTTGTAAATAATTAATTCCTAGTTGAATAATTGTATAAACACTTTAAATGAACAATTATGCTTAGTAATCAACTAAGGGGATGTATGTGTAATAATTCTAAACTTTTATAAATAACTTAGGGGATGTAAGTGTAATATTTATGCAACTATGTATGTGACTTGAGCTTGTGTACCAAACATGTTGTGAAGTTGTAAAGTATGATCTTAAGTGAATTAAATGCACTCTTTATTTGTATCAAGCATGCCATCTACGTACAACAACCTTGTATGTTTATATGATCAAGTTGCTCTTACTTATGCACTTTATAACTCGACATGAACTTGATGCTTAATTATAATATTATAATTGAACCCTGTGATATTGGATGATTTAATATGCATTTTCCGAATACATTGACTTCCTAAATTGATCTTGCATCTTTGGATATGGAATTGCATGATGGTTGCTTGTAAATATGACCTTGTTGAGCATTGATTTGCCTTAAATGACCACGACACCTCATCCAAGCACAACATGAACACTTATGCATAACCACGATCATGTTGAGCAACGCCGTGCGTCTTGTTTGGTTCATATAGAGTCTAAGTCTGGGTTCTGTATGTCTTGTCACAGAGTTTGGTGGTGCCGGTGGGCCCGAGGTTTAGAGTGTTTGGCCCTTCACACTCTCAGACTCTACTTTCACGAGGTGAGGTTTAGGATTTTGTATAGTTACGTGACCTATGGCCTTTACATGTTGATTTCTACCCTTGCATGCGAGTATACTCTATTATAGATATGTATGTGTTGAATATGATATGTTGATGATCTTGTGTGAGTCCTGCGTGGATGGAGGTCATGAGGCTTAAAGTTCCATCGCGTAGGAAGGGTGTAAATATAAAACCAGTTTTCGAGGCATATGTAAGCTATTTTGGAAAACAGTGTGTTGTGATTATGTAGCGAGATTGCCATGAAAGATTGGCGTATGTGATCCATCGTGATCTGTTCTGTTGTGATCCATTGTGATCTGTGTGTGGATCGATCCTGGTGAGCTGCGGGAATGGGTACCCCCGGGACGGTTAGGGCCGTCGGGGCATTTATCCATTGCGTAGTTCCATTTGAGATATCTTCACGCGACCCGTGCTGTAGGGAAGGTGTGGTATCTTGAGCCTTCGGTGTTTTATCCGGGGAGGACTCTTGTGGGTTCGCTACCCCTTGAGGGTGAGTCTATTTTAGACGGTTTATTCTCGATGGTATGGGGACAGTACATCTCCTCCATCATTGGTGTAGAGGTTGGATTGATTTTGATTTATGTTATGAGGAGTTGAGGTTGGAAGCTCGTACTCGCCGAGCAGTTGATTATGTTATGTTATGGAATTATGAATCGGGATAGAGTCTTTCTGGAAAATGATTTCCAAACTTATATCTATATCTTATTTGGGTTCTTTCGAAATGTTTTGGTATGCAACACCTATCCCCGGTTCATGAGTCCATCCTTTTATTCTGTGCTATGCTCTTTATATATATATATTGTGGGTGTGCGTTAGCCCCCTCACTCGGTCAAGTTGACTGACCCCTCATTTACACTTTTAGTTGCAGGATTGTTGGCGTTTGCTAGGCGGAAGTGAGTCTTTTGAGTTGCACTTCATCGGTCTAGTCTTTCTATTTGCATTTGTCTTTTCATACACTTTACTTATGCTTTGACTCGTAGACTTGAGATTATACTTTACTATTCGGTAGCCCTGCGTGGCACTCTCATTCGGCCCTTGTGGCACTTGATGATTATTACTTTATGTTGATATTCGGGATTAGGTATCTATGCTAGTTGAACCCGTCACCTGCTTTGTATGTTTTGTTTTAAATGCTTCCGCTATCTATTGTTGTCGGTTTTAATTGCTCCGCGCTCTGAGTTTTGGTCAAGTTAGATCCGCCTAGCCTAGTGTGTGAGTTGGTCTCCCGTTCGCTCTGATTCGGATTCGGGCATGGACTTTCATTTCATGCTTCGGGTCTGGGTCATAGTGCGGGGGATGTGGCATCCTCCGTTTGGGGTGTTACATCCTTAAGTGGTATCAGAGCTCTAGGTTGCAAAACCGAGCTCTTGAGTCGTGTTGAGTCTGTCTAGGTCGTACGGCATAGGAATAACTGCGCATTGCATTTATTTGACTTGATATTTTGACCCTTCAGCATGAATTGTTTTGTGATTATATGATTGTGTGCACATTGTGACTTTGATTATGCCACATCTTATTTTATGTGCTTTATAAATTACAACTAATTGTTGCATTTACGTGATATACGTGTTACATTTCATTTGCATCCTAATTCGCATGCATCGAATTTAATTAGTGTTTGAATTTCAGGGTGCCCTATGAGTCAACACTAAGATTTCCCTCCGTCAACACTACCTATTGGTACTATAACGGAAACACGCCATAATTCGAAGATGAAATGATTCTTTAACAAGATCAGTGTTCATGAAAAGGTTCAGAGTTGAAGGAATGAGATTTGCTATATTGACTTACTATCTTAAAGTCAATTGAAAGATGAAGTTTAACGAATTTTAACCTTGATGATTCGTTTATTTGGGAGTAGTCACCTTGTTGAAGGAAACGAGTTAATGTAGAAGAATGCGATCAAATAAGATCCGAGCAAGTTCAAGGAATGTGGGTAGGTAACCATGTTACTTAAGCAACGAGTTACAAACCATCAGTGAGTATTGAAGGTTTTGGTGCCGTTTAGAGTTAACGAACGACAAGACAAGATTGGTTGTTAGCTCTTTGGGTGTTTCTCTAAGATGAGATGGAAGACATTGTTGATGCGGGAATATAACACTTAGATGCTGAAAGACTTTATTCAAGTTTTAGAATTATATATCATGGATTGCTTTGGGAAGTACTTAGCACCACGATCATCCAACGAAACTCTGAGGTAAATATCTAATTGACAAATGAATCATGGACAACTCCTTGAAGATGAGAAATTCTTGGGAGAAACTGAGGATGATTCTAGTTGAGCAAGGATTACGGTCTAGTAAGGGGTTTGGTGATAAATGAGCGTTGCTGAGTTACCACTCTATGAAAAGACTCAAGACAAAGAGGTTTAGATGACAAGGGTTGCATCGTTGTCGGCTTAATCAACTCCTACTGCTTCATCTCAACTTCCTGTCAAGAGTTTGACACTACGGTGATCGGTATGCCAAGCATTCATGGCATTTGCATACATGCATCGTTTAAATACTCTTACCTTGTTTTGCTTGATGTGGGTGATGACTATTATTATTTTAATTGTGATAACTTGGATACCTGATCTAGTAATTGTAACTTGAAATCCCTACTCGTTATGAACCGTTGCTGAGATGATGAATGAGTTATGTAGTTATGTGAACTATTCATGCCTATGTGTTTTAAAACTCTTTTGATTGCTCACTAACTTCCCATACAACATACATACATACATACTGTAACCTTGTTTTATAGGGATTCCATCGCGATATCCCCCTTGAGTTGAGGTATGAGCGTTGAATCTGCGCTCAAGGGACACCGATATCAGTTGTATAAGGTACACCAAACATGCATCGCATACTTTTCGTCAAGTGTTACTGATGTGTGTATGTATGAATAACTGATCAGTGGATTTATGTGTAAGAGAGACCTTAGGTTCCCTCTTTTTATGTGTTGGAGAGATGTAGGATTCTCTCTATTTATGTGGTAGAAAGATGTTGGAATCTTTCTAAGTTTTTGTACGCGAGAGATGTTGGATTCTCTTGTACTTAGATATTCGGAGATGCCGGATTCTCTTGAATCTAGGTGTTTGAGAAATGCTGGATTTTCTCAAACTAGAATGTTGGGAGATGTTGGAATCTGCCCGACTTAGGTTGAGAGACGGGGTTCTCTCAATTATGTGCTTGAGAGACGGGGTTCTCTCTTTTATGTGTGCTCGAGAGATGGGGTTCTCTCTCCTGTTGGTGCTGAGGGACGGGGCTCTCTCACTTACGTGTTGAGAGATGGGATTCTCTCTTGTTTGTTGTGGTTGCGTTACGCGTTGATCGGACTACGGGTAGCAAGTGGCGAGTCTGAGACGACATCGAGGATGGGTGCAATTGCAGCTATCCGATCATGGGAATGACCAATCGAGTTCGAACAACTAGCGGATCAAGTACTCGCATGGACCTCGACGATAACAAGACATCCTAAAGGAGGTTCGGTGTAGATGACAGAAGTAAGCCTCACCATTAGAGTTATGTTCTTACGTGAGTTCCGGAGAAGAGTTGGATCACTACTACACGAGGATCTACATTTTTGCAGTGGAACCTGGGGACCAGGTTCTCTTAAGGGGGGAAGGTTGTGACGCCCCGTATTCTCGAAGGGCGTCCTGACGATATTAACAAGTAAGTCTCTACACTCGTGTGTGTTTAATTTAAGAGTTCTTGAATTCTATGATTTAATGTAAATTCAATTTAATATGTGTTCATTTGAATTATTCTAAGATTAATTGCCAACTTGATTAATTACGCGCATATGTAACACTAACTGTCTAATTTGATTTAATTCAAATTTATTCCATGAAATAATTATCAAGTTGATTTTAAATCCATCATGTTACTTAACTTGTTTAATTTCGGTTTACTTGAATTACATGAGATTAATTGTCAATCATGTGTTTACGAAATGTCGTTAAATTGTACGAAAGGTTTCTAAAATTAAATTGAATTAAACTCTAATTGGTAAATCTATCTCTTTCATTTTAATTTGTAAAATTAATTCAGAGCTTGAATGTTTATTCGTAACTTTACCAATTTTATTTACGATTATTTGTACGCGCTATTACTTGCTACGCGATAAGGATACCCGGTTGTATATAGCTTGTGCACAAGACACATTTCTCCCAATCCCTTTTTCTCTCTCTCTCTCTCCTCTCCCACTTTCTCTCTCCCGCGGGTTACTATCGCGGCTTCGGTTACGAGCCCATAACTCGATCGTTTCTCGACGGAATTCAACAAACGAATAGTCCATTTCGACTATCTCGGCGAGACCGACGTAAGAGTACCAATTTCACGGCCTAAAGACGAACGGTGGCGGAGTTATGGACGGATTTCAGTAGCAGCGGCGGAGCTGTCAGACCGCCGCCACTTCGCCGGCGTTTCGTGGCGGTTTCCGGCCATCCCCTTGTTACACGCGCCCCATGCCCAGACAGAGGACTTCCAGACGCTTCGTTTGACGTCGCAATCACGGCCATCGGAGCAGAGACGACGCCGCACGCGCCGCCCAAAGCTCGCGGCGTCAGCGCGAGTTACTGTAGCGGCGGCGGCAGAAACTTCGGCGGCCAACGGGGGCCTTTTCCGGCCATCTTTTGGTCTCGGGCTCTTCACGAAAGTTTTTCGGAACGACGAGAACTAGTGACCTGTGATCAGGCGACTCCAGATTCGGTGGTTTGGCGGCGGATCGGCCGCGGCAAAGTGGCGGTGCAACGGCGGCACTAGCTCCGAGGATTTTTCCGGAAAGCTACCTTAGGGCTTTCGAAGAGCTCATCATGGGTAAGTCAACACCTCTTTCGGATCGCATTTTAGTTCACCGGTTTGGAAGTAATTTGAGTTTGAAGATTTAGGGTTTTCGTGCTCTTAGATTTCAGATCTAGGACAATCGGCTTCGAATTTCCAGAAATTGATTGAGGATTCAGAACGGGCACGAAGACTTCATTCAGGAATGATTTTTCGGGATTTTTCCGGCGACTTTTGACGGCGGCCCGTCGGCGGTCCGGCCAAATTCCGGTAGCTACAGTGGTGGCGTTCCGGCGGCGTTTGGTCAGAATGTTCGTCTCGTTGTGGTGAGTTCAACGCCACTTTCCGTTCGTTAATCGGACACTCGGTTTATTTATTACGAATTATTTTGCGTAATTGTGATTATTTGAATTAATTGTTTTAAGTGCAAATAAATTGGTTATTGTTGGTTTGTTGATCGAGATGTATTCCAATCGTATATGAAAACATGTGTTGAATGGATTGTGATATGTATGAATGTTTCGATTTACAATTTGAATCCCAATGTGATGAATTTACGCTATTTGTTAAGTACGAAGGGGTGTTAGTGTAATATCTAGAAACTAATCTTTTATGTGACTAAATGAACTTGAATGATATTTTAGAAGAACGAACATGTTGTGATTTCTCTATATGAATTTGAGACGTTCTCAATGTTATGTTTGTTGTAAATTGTGTTTCAAATATAAAATTTAGATACATGAAAGATGCTTGAACAACTTGAGACTTGATGCATGATAGGATTTAGAATTGTAATATCTTGATTTACTCTTACTACTTGAAAATGGTATATTATGAATTATGATAAATTGATAATTGTCATCCCTTGTAAATAATTAATTCCTAGTTGAATAATTGTATAAACACTTTAAATGAACAATTATGCTTAGTAATCAACTAAGGGGATGTATGTGTAATAATTCTAAACTTTTATAAATAACTTAGGGGATGTAAGTGTAATATTTATGCAACTATGTATGTGACTTGAGCTTGTGTACCAAACATGTTGTGAAGTTGTAAAGTATGATCTTAAGTGAATTAAATGCACTCTTTATTTGTATCAAGCATGCCATCTACGTACAACAACCTTGTATGTTTATATGATCAAGTTGCTCTTACTTATGCACTTTATAACTCGACATGAACTTGATGCTTAATTATAATATTATAATTGAACCCTGTGATATTGGATGATTTAATATGCATTTTCCGAATACATTGACTTCCTAAATTGATCTTGCATCTTTGGATATGGAATTGCATGATGGTTGCTTGTAAATATGACCTTGTTGAGCATTGATTTGCCTTAAATGACCACGACACCTCATCCAAGCACAACATGAACACTTATGCATAACCACGATCATGTTGAGCAACGCCGTGCGTCTTGTTTGGTTCATATAGAGTCTAAGTCTGGGTTCTGTATGTCTTGTCACAGAGTTTGGTGGTGCCGGTGGGCCCGAGGTTTAGAGTGTTTGGCCCTTCACACTCTCAGACTCTACTTTCACGAGGTGAGGTTTAGGATTTTGTATAGTTACGTGACCTATGGCCTTTACATGTTGATTTCTACCCTTGCATGCGAGTATACTCTATTATAGATATGTATGTGTTGAATATGATATGTTGATGATCTTGTGTGAGTCCTGCGTGGATGGAGGTCATGAGGCTTAAAGTTCCATCGCGTAGGAAGGGTGTAAATATAAAACCAGTTTTCGAGGCATATGTAAGCTATTTTGGAAAACAGTGTGTTGTGATTATGTAGCGAGATTGCCATGAAAGATTGGCGTATGTGATCCATCGTGATCTGTTCTGTTGTGATCCATTGTGATCTGTGTGTGGATCGATCCTGGTGAGCTGCGGGAATGGGTACCCCCGGGACGGTTAGGGCCGTCGGGGCATTTATCCATTGCGTAGTTCCATTTGAGATATCTTCACGCGACCCGTGCTGTAGGGAAGGTGTGGTATCTTGAGCCTTCGGTGTTTTATCCGGGGAGGACTCTTGTGGGTTCGCTACCCCTTGAGGGTGAGTCTATTTTAGACGGTTTATTCTCGATGGTATGGGGACAGTACATCTCCTCCATCATTGGTGTAGAGGTTGGATTGATTTTGATTTATGTTATGAGGAGTTGAGGTTGGAAGCTCGTACTCGCCGAGCAGTTGATTATGTTATGTTATGGAATTATGAATCGGGATAGAGTCTTTCTGGAAAATGATTTCCAAACTTATATCTATATCTTATTTGGGTTCTTTCGAAATGTTTTGGTATGCAACACCTATCCCCGGTTCATGAGTCCATCCTTTTATTCTGTGCTATGCTCTTTATATATATATATTGTGGGTGTGCGTTAGCCCCCTCACTCGGTCAAGTTGACTGACCCCTCATTTACACTTTTAGTTGCAGGATTGTTGGCGTTTGCTAGGCGGAAGTGAGTCTTTTGAGTTGCACTTCATCGGTCTAGTCTTTCTATTTGCATTTGTCTTTTCATACACTTTACTTATGCTTTGACTCGTAGACTTGAGATTATACTTTACTATTCGGTAGCCCTGCGTGGCACTCTCATTCGGCCCTTGTGGCACTTGATGATTATTACTTTATGTTGATATTCGGGATTAGGTATCTATGCTAGTTGAACCCGTCACCTGCTTTGTATGTTTTGTTTTAAATGCTTCCGCTATCTATTGTTGTCGGTTTTAATTGCTCCGCGCTCTGAGTTTTGGTCAAGTTAGATCCGCCTAGCCTAGTGTGTGAGTTGGTCTCCCGTTCGCTCTGATTCGGATTCGGGCATGGACTTTCATTTCATGCTTCGGGTCTGGGTCATAGTGCGGGGGATGTGGCATCCTCCGTTTGGGGTGTTACACTTTGCCTGCTAGGCAAGAGGATAGCAAATTACAAATTCATAGAGTAAGTGTGCAGTGGACCTATTAGCCTATTGTTCATTCAACTAATTCATAGTTCACTTAGCCCTCTAGCTTCAAGCTATCAGTCAAGTTAGGAGGAGAGGAGGATTCAATCTAGACTGATCCGGAATCAGAGTTTGAATTTGTACTTCCTTTCCTTGCATCAAAACTTTCCTTGTCTTCCGGCGAATACTTAATATGATTTATTTAATATTAGAATTTGTCTATTTATTTCATTTTTGCATGGGAATTAATATATTATGCATGGAGTTAATGTATATGCATGAAATTTTTATGTATTTATGCATGAATTGCTTGGAATATACATGTTGTTCATTTTGTGCATCGTTCTTATATGAAATGATATCGAATTGCCACGAATTTGTAATATATCGTAAATATATGTGTTATGAACATGATTATGTACTCGATTTATATTTTCGAATTCAATTGATATGTTAACGAATTTAATTTGTTTCGAGGAACCAAATCGGGGGCTAACGAGCACTTAGCGTACCATTGGTTCCGAATTTAATATCTTGAGCTCGGGAACTCGGATTCGAGTTCCGTCAACTCCGCTGAACTCGTAACGAAAATTCGAGTTTAGTAAACTTAGCCTTACATTTTTACTAATTCATTTGAACCTCCGAAATCCAACCAAAAAACGAATCGGCGACCAATTTGACCTTGTTGCACAAAATCAGCCATATCTTGTCCAAACCATAACCAAATTAACCATGGTTTGATTCCTTGGATCCCTAACTCAACCACCTATCATGGCATATCAAGCCCTAACCAAGATAACCCTCACACAATCCCCAAACATCAGCCAAAGCTACTGCTCTACAGTCCAGTCCCGAAACCCTTCATCCCTTGGAGATTTTGGAGCTCAAATCTCATCCAAACCTCATCCAATCAACAAGGTAAGTTTAGGATTGTATTATATGTTTATTTCTGAGCATTTTCATCCTTTCATTCATGAATTTGAGCATGGATTCATCATTTCTGGGCAGATTCCGAAAATAAGAGATTTTGGGCATTTTCTTGATTTCATTCGTAAATAAGAGATTTTGGGCATTTTCTTGATTTCATTCGTTTCTCAATGGTTTTGATTGATTCCAAGCTTGATATTGATTGTTTTGACATCCTTATATCATTTATGGTCTCTGATTTCATGGGGGTTGAGATATTTATGAGATATCATTTATGACATTTTGAGAAAATCCACTTCAATGTCACGTATGCTTTCATTTCTGGGTTGATCTGGTTTAGAACTAAATTACTTGTTGAATTTGTGGTTCTTGGATGAGTATTTGTTGGCCTTAACTGATATGAATAGATGGAGATGAAGTGAATCGTTCTTGCCCTGTTTTTCGTGTGTGGTTGCTCTGTTTTTGGCCTGATTTTTTTGCTGCGTAGCTGCTGTAATTCCTTCTTTCTTTTGCTGTCATTTTCTTGTCTTTGTGGGGTGTGTGTTAGCTGAGTTTCTTGCAGCTTTTAGCGCTTAGTTTGCTGCCTTTCTTGCTTGATCTTGGCCGTGGCTGCTGCTGCGTTTTTCTGTCAAGGAGCAGGGGCTGCTGCTGCTCGCGACACGGGGGTGTCGCTTTTGCCCGTTCCAGCGAGGAACGGGGGTGCTTTCTTGGCCTGAGTTGCTGTACCGAGACACGGGGGTGTCTCGGTCCAGGCTTGGGAGGTGACACGGGGGTGTCACCCCGTTTTTCTGGATTTGTTTTGCTGCGTCTTCCTTGAACTGTTGCTGCTGTAAATCGTGTGCATGGTTGTGTTTGGGTTGCTGCTGTAGAGATGATGTGCAGAGTGTGTGTTAGTGTGCATGCATGGGAGTGGGGTTGTGTGTGCATGGCTTTGTGTTTGTATTTGCATGCTTATGTATATAATATATAGTATATATTATATGCATGCATGGGTGTGTTGTGTGTGTACGTGTATATATATATATATTATATATATACTTATGTTATTATATATTATTATATTATATATATACTTATGTTATTATATATTATTATATACTTAGTATATTATATATATATATTTATTATATATTTTAAATATTATTTAATTTAATTTAATTCTTGAAATTAATTGATTTCCATTCCGCGTATTTAATTACCGACTATTGATTGAACGTTTTATTTATTTTACTCCTAGATGTGAATATGAATATTATATGTTATGCTTATTAAATGAATTCTTGGATTAATTGATATGCATTATGAATGTTATGAATTTATGAATATTATGAATGTTATGAATTTATGAAATTATATGAATTTATGAAATTATGAATTTATAAACTTATGAAATTGAATGAAATATATGAACGAATGATTTGATTATATGTTCTAAATCTCTTAATAGTGCACATGAACATTTTATTGATATAATATGATCATTTATGCATTCATGTCATATTCACTTCATTGCCGAGCGTCATATGTGGTCATTGAGTCTCATACCTTTTCTTTTGCACAGATTCGGGTTTGGTCAGAGACGAGGGCGAGCCTTGAGACGCTTGTGCCTTTCTTTTGCTTTGGTAAAGGTGGGTTTTTCTTCTAATAGTTAAGACAACCCTATGTATCCCTTATGTGTAAAGTTTTAAGCCAAAATCGTATATTTATATATATCGAGTCATTTCGGGTAAATGGTTTCAAACGTGTGACCCCTCTTTAATTATGAAACTCTACCTTATGTTTGGCGAGACACATTTATATTTATGATTGTTCGGGCCCCGGGACTTAGTATATGTGGCTAACCGAGGAAGCAAGGGCTGACGGGGATCCCATATACTAGTCCCAACCAAACTACGGTGATACCGGCCCTCGCTAGGAGTTTTAGCGAGGAATGGGAGCTGAGTGCCCTTGGGGGATTCATGTACCCCCATTGGCCTATGTATGAACCGGTGGCCGGGTCTTGCAAGCCCGTCCACCACCCGGAGGAAGAAGGTGTATATGAATGATTATGATCATGTATTTATGAGCACAAAAGATTTATGTATGATAATGAATGATTGAATAATTAATTATGATTACACGAGGAGTAGGTTGGAGATTGTGCACGCCCACTCGCCGGGCCATAAACCCTTATGAATAATTATGAATGAATATGAACGTCGTAATCTCGTTGATGTTTTCTTTTGTTTTAACCACTTGGTAAATTCTTATCAAACTTCACACGGGATTAGGGCTTGCATGTATGTGTTTAATTTATGCGATATTATATATCTTATGCCCCGTTTTTATACCCACCAGTCTCTTTTGGAGTGAACCCGATTGTTTTCAGTTGTTTTGTGCAGGTATAGAATTGCTAGGCGGGAATACAAGTCGTCTAGATCTTGCATTTATGTTTAGCACTCTTTTCAGTCTCATATGTTCACACTCTCATTGCTTTTGTATTTGATTATAGTTTATGCTTGGAGCGTTATGATTTTGTAGGCCATGAGCACCGTTGAACACTTGAATGCTTTTGTATACCTATTTTTGGAGCTTGGTGGCTCGCTGTATATGCAATGTGATTCTTGCTTCCGCTTATCATTTTAACTCTGATTTTATGTTTCTTGAGTTGATTGGTTTAAGGGTTAGTCCCGCCTAGCATAGCGTGTGTGTTGTGTCCCCGTTCGTCGTGGATTTGGCACGTGTATGGACTTCTATTTCATATACGGGTCGGGTCTCGGTGCGGGGGATGTGGTACATCACGCTCGGGTGCTACATGTTAGCATTGTCTCGGATCGGGATCCTAGATTTACTTCACGGTTATGGCAAGAATTACAGAAGTGTTTGGGAACAAGGCTTCAATTCAGCACAGCTTTCCATCCTCAGACTGACGGACAATCAGAGAGGTTGATTAAGTATCTGGAGGACATGTTGAGAGCATGTGCATTGGACTTTCAAAGCTCGTGGAATGATCAGTTGCCGTTAATCCAGCTTGCTTACAACAATAGCTATCAATCCTCGATTGAAATGGCCCCTTATGAAGCTCTTTATGGACGTAAATGTCGATCTCCGTTGTTCTTTGATTTGGAGGAATGGAATTGGACCAAGCAAGAAGGTGTTAAATGAGGGGAAAAGAAAGAAAAACCCTCTAAGGCCGTACAAGAGACTATTGACAAAGTCCAGATAATTAGACAACGGATGAAGGCCGCCCAGGATCGACAAAAGAGTTATGCCGACCTTCGGAGAAAGAACCTTGAGTTTGAGGTTGGTGACAGGGTTTTCTTAAAGGCATCTCCACGAAAAGGGTTCTCAAGGATTGGACGAGGAGGAAAATTAAACCCTCGGTATATAGGACCGTATGAGATTCTAGAGAAAGTTGGGGATACGGCCTATCGATTGGACTTGCCTCCGAGTTTGACTGGAATTCATAACGTATTTCATGTTTCACAACTCCAAAAATATTATCGAGACGAGTCCGAGGTTCTACCGGTTGAAGAAGTAGAGTTAGAACCGGATCTCACCTTCGTTCAAAAGCCAATTAAGATATTGGATCGGAAATTTCAGGAACTTCGGAATCGACGTATTCCACTAGTCAAGGTTCTTTGGAGAAGTGATAAAACCGAAGAGGCTACGTGGGAAACAGAGGAAAAGATGAGAAAATTTCACCCCGAATTATTTCCGAGTGAGCAATGAATCCGAGGACGGATTCTTTTAAGGGGGAGAGATTGTAACGCCCCGAATTTTCAGACGCAAAGGTATGACGTATGTGTTTACCAATTTGCGCGAATTAATTGTTTTTACGTGTTTTATATTTAATTTTATTATAAATTGTTATTATTTTATTTTATTTTAATTTAATATTATTTTAGAATATTTCGTTAATTTAAATATATATATATATACATATATATATATTTCTTTTATTATTATTATTATTTTAATGATTATGCTAATTAAGTGTTATGTTAATTAATCATGCTTTAATTAATTAGTCATGTGACCTTAATTTATGTTTATAATTTAATTTGATTTATTTATTTAAATTTTATTATGCATGAATTTTAATGAAATGTGCATGAATTGCATGAATATGTGCATAGTTGTTTCAATTGTGCATCGTTCTTATATGAAATGATATCGAAATGTCGTGAAATTGTAGTATGTCGTAAATAAGTGTATTATGAACATGCCTATAAGCTCGGTTTATGTTTTCGAACTTGTTTGATATGTTAACGAATTTAATTTGATTCGTGGAACCAAATCGGGGGCTAATGAGCAATTAGCGCACCCTTGGTTCCGTACGTGATTCCTTGAGCTCGGGAACTCGGATTTGAGTTCCGTCAACTTCGTTGAACTCGTATCGAAGATTTAAGTTTAATAAACTTAGCCTTATAATTTTTCGAAATCATTTGAACCTCCAAAATTCAACCGAAAAAAGAAACGGCATTCAAAATGACCACCTTTCACTATATTGGCCATAACTTGATCAAAACTTAACCAAATTAACTATGGTTGGTAACATTTTAACCCTAGTTCAACCCTTTACGATTCCTTAACTGCCCCATCTCGATCTAACCCCACACAAACCAAAAACTTCAGCCAAAGCTTCTGCACCTCTGTTTTGCCATAACAGTGCAATCCTTGAGGTTTTGAGCTCAAAGCTCGATCAACCTTCATCTAATCAACAAGGTGAGTTAGGATTATGTTGTACATGCATCTATGGTTATTTTCATCCTTTCATCCCTAATTTTGACTCAGATTTCATAAGGTTTGGAGCTTGAGAGTGAATAGTTAGGTTTTTGAGTGTTTTGTTGATTTCTTGAATCTCTTTGATCTCTGATGTGTTCGGTGATATATATATGATCCTTTTCCTTCATTTATGACTGAGTATACCTGTATTAATTGTTGGTTAAGAGGTTGGTGAGATATCATCAATGAAATGGATATGTATTGATTGAATTTCAAACTGGATCTTGACTCCCTTCACGTACAGGTTTGCTGCTAGCTTTTGGAATTTGTTTTGGTGTTAAATATTGTTCATTTTTAGCGTATTTGCAGCTGTGTTAATGGTTGTTTGATTATGTATTGGCTTGCTCCATCTTCTTCTTCTTCTTCGTCCCCTGTTTTTCCCGCTGGAGTTGCTGCCTTTTCCTTCTTAATTTTGCTGAAATTGTTGAGGTTCATTCATGCCTATTTTGATGAGTATTGAAGTCCCTTCTTACCTTAGTTGTTGGCTTGAATTGTTTGCAATTATGTGTATGTTTTGGCCTGCTCCTTTCCTTGCTTTTTCCTTCCCCTGTTTCGGCATTGCTGCTGCGCTGCTTCTGTAGTTGCTGCACACTCTCCCCGGCCGGGAAGAGTTTCTTCTTGGTAAGTGCCCGGCCGGGTACTTCTGCTGCAAAAGCTTCTGTAACTCCTACCCGGCCGGGGAGTTTAGAGAAGGCTTGGCTACCTGGGCGGGTAGCCACTGCAGATTGCTTCTGCCTCTTTCTCTTCTTCCTTTCTTTTTCTTTCTTCTGTTGCAGCTTCATTCTTTTCTTTCTCCTCTTTTCTTCTCTCTTCTTCTTTCCTTTCTTCTTGCTACGTGTGTGTTTTCTTGACAAATCATAGCGAACAGGGACAAACACACACTTGCTACACCAGGTGGGGCTAACCCTTAACTTATAACCCCCGATAACAACCAAAGAGATATAACAGCGGAAGCAATAAATCTATATTCCATATATTGAGCTATATGCTCTATGTACGGACATCCAATATTCAAGTACGCTCATTGAGGATGATACAAAACATGTACGCTCCAAGTTCATATAAAATATCCACAAGATCATAAAGTACCAACATATGAGTGCGAAAGGAAAAGAAATGCTAGACACTATGCAAGACTCTCCCAGACTCGTATCCCGCCTAGCATCTCTCACCTGCAAAAGAACTGAAACAACTCCGGGTTCAGTCTTGGATAGACTGGTGGGTAGAAAATAGGCATAATATCATAATAAAGCGGAATTGAAACACATACATGCAAGTTATAATCCCACACGAGGTTTTAGAATAATTTCCCAAGCGGGAGGATTAAAAGTACAATGAATAGGATTATAACGATCCATTTTCATTCATTAGGTCAATCGTGAGCCGGCGAGGGGCTAAATCTCCAACCTTCACCTTGTGTATCATTATCGTTCTTTCATTTATGATCATGCAAACATTCTTTCCTGCTTCATTCGATCATTCATATACCCCTTCTTCCTCCGGTTAGTGGACGGGATTGCAAGGCCCGAACACTCATTCATTGATGCTAGAGGGGTACATGAATCCCCAAAAGCTCGGCTCCCATCTTTCACTAATCTCCTAGTGAAGTTCGGGTTTACCGTAGTTTGGTGAAACTAGCATACCTACTTCCCCGTCAGCCCAAGCTTCCCCGGTTCACCAAATACACGAAGTTCCAAGGCCCCCATTCATTGTGAACATTCAATTCTCGCCAAAACTTTTGGTAGGGTTTGTAAAAATAAAGGTTTTACGTTTGAAACATTGACTCTCAAAAGACTTCATATACATATAATTATATTTTGGCCGAGACTTTTCATATTAGGATATGTTGGGGTTAATATCTTAACTAATAGCAGAAAAGCCCACCTGATACAGAAAAGAACTCGACCACGACCTTACTGCCCGGTCTCGTCTCTCATTGGATTAATATCTGTGTGATAAAAGTGGTGTGAGACTCAAGTATGACCACACTTGACGCTCGACAATGCAATGACATGTTATGAAATGTATAAAATGCTATAACATGGCTAAATTTAATCATGAATATCATGGAATTCAATTAAATACATAATTGGTCAAGTTTCATTTAATATACGGAAAAACCGTATTCATTCACGTTCATGATTTCATAACCTTCATTCTTGCCTTCACGTAAGTTTAAGGTCATATATCGATCATAATGCATAGACTCACGTTGCATATAATTCACAAATACGAACAATAAACATAATATAAACAATAAAAGTGTTCCTCAAGGATGCCAATTCAAATTGACACGGCCGTGTTGTATTTTTCAAATAGTTGGACACGGCCGTGTCTGAATTTTAGAAAATAATTTTCCCAAGTCGAACATGTGACACGACCATGTTAAGTTTTCAAAGCATTTGGACATGGCCGTGTCCGATTTTTAGAAAATATTTCTCGCAAGTCGAACGATCAACACGGCTGTGTCCATTGTCAGTTCAATGTCGACACAACTGTGTCGACCTTTTTTCTTTAGACGAAAAACAGAGCAGAAGCTCTGTTCTCCGAGGGAAAAGCTCAAGCAAATCTTACAACTCATTCATATTCATAAGAATTCCTGCCCAAAGTTAGCAAAAGATCACCCAAACTCAAGCTTTCAATCATGGAGGTTTCAAGCTCCTTTCATGGCAATTCATATAATAGCCACCCAACTTTAAACTTAAGCATGTAGGAATGATAGGAAGCTTACAAGAATCATCTTTCTTGCATCAATTCTCAAATTAAACCATGAAAAACCAATGATCAAAATCAAACCCCATACAAGCCATTCATACCCTTATTAAAAACATAGGAATTCTCAACTTCTAACAAGCTTATCATGGATGAAAAAATAGAGGGGAAGATGGAGACTGCAAATCATAACTTACCTTGGAAGAAGATGAAAGATTGGTAATGCTTGAGCTCAAGGTTTGGTTGATCAAAACTAGAGTTCCTTAGAGCTTCTCTTGCTTCTTGGAAGAGCTGATGATGATCGATGAAAATGGAAACAAGGAGAAAGAAAAGGAAGAATGCTCTAATATCAAGGTTATATACAGGTCGGATACGGGTTGATCCAAGTCTGGTTCAAAACAAGTTTTAAGGTCGAGGTTGTTGAAATGCTCGTCGTTGAAGGCTCAAACAACGTCGAAAAGGTATAAGGTCACGTTCAAAGGTTAGGGATCATCGAAAAAAATTCAACGTCGAAGACGGATCTCGATTTCGTGGTTCAGAGCTCAAGATATTGTGAAAACCGTTCAGGGTTACCTATTATTCAAATAGGTCCCTAAACTTTCAAAAAGTGGCTATTAAGCCCAAAGCTCAATTTTCAATTGAGTCCAAAACTTTCAAATAAGTTGCAATCAAATCCTCGATATACGGAAATAACACCATTATATATAATTAACACCAAATTCACGAACTTCATATTCCCACGAATCCATTTATGCATTCATAGCTAACATTGGAATTCATATAAAATTTAGACAAGTAATTCAAATTATAAACAAGTTTAAACAATTAACCGAGATGTAAAATCACATATTTAAATTAAATACGCACGTAACACTTACCTGCACGTGTGAAAACGCGGGGCATTACAACCTCTCCCCCTTAAAGAGAATCCATCCTCGGATTCACTGCTCGTTCGGAAACAACTCGGGATAGAACTTTCTCATTTTATCTTTCGTTTCCTACGTAGCTTCCTCCGTCTTATCACTTCTCCATAATATTTTTACTAGGGGAAAACCTCTGTTTCGGAGTTCTTGAAATTTTCGATCCAGAATCTTAACCGGTTTCTGAATAAAAGTAAGATTCGGTTCGAGCTCAACTTCTTCAACCGGTGTCACTGTTGAATCATCGAGGTAGTATTTCCGAAGTTGTGATACATGGAAGACATTATGAATACCCATTAAACTTGGAGGTAAATCTAATCTGTAAGTTGTATCCCCGATTCTTTCTAGAATTTCATATGGTCCCAAATATCTTGAATTCAACTTTCTTCCCTTTCCAATGCTGGTGAATCCTTTACGAGGTGAAGCTTTCAGGAATACTCTATCCCCAACTTCGAATTCAAGGTCTTTCCTTCGATTGTCTGCATAACTTTTCTGTTGATCCTGGGCTGCTTTCATCCGTTGCCGAATTATCTGGACCTTTTCAATGGCATCCTGAATAACTTTAGAGGAATTTTCTTTTCTTTCCCCTCTTTTTACACCTTCCTGCTTGGTCCACTTCCATTCCTCTAAATCGAAAAACAACGGGGATCGACACTTCCTTCCGTAGAGAAACTCATACGGTGCTATTTCTATCGAAGCTTGATAACTGTTATTATAGGCAAACTCAATCAGTGGTAACTGTTCATTCCATGAATTCGAAAAATCCAACGCGTAAGCCCTTAACATATCCTTAATATATCTAATTAGTCTCTCGGACTGCCCGTCGGTCTGCGAATGAAAAGTTGTACTGAACTGAAGGGGAAAATTACAAAATCGGGACACTAAGTGACCCCTACTAGCAATTCCGGGACACTAATTTCTCCGGCGACAAAGTGTGCCATTAAGTCCCAATATTTGTCAATTTCAGGACAAAGGTCGCCGGAGCCTACTGATGTGGCACCGGAGTGCTGACTTGGACATATATACTTTACTCGTGGACACAAAATTTTTGGAGTTAATGTTCAGGTGTAAAGTATATGTGTCCACGTCAGCACTCTGGCGCCACATCAGCAGGCTCCGGCGACCTTGTCTTGAAATTGACAAAGTTTGGGACTTACTGGAAAACTTTTGTCGCCGGAGAAATTAATATCCCGGAATTGCTAGTAGGGATCACTTAGTGTCCCGATTCTGTAATTTTCAAAATATACCATTTGTTGGAAAAAAAAGTACAAATTCCTCTCGAATTATAGTACTCTCAAATGAAATGTAGTTCGATTTCCAAACACTAATCCTTCATTTATTAAGTTGAGCCCCCATGTGGACGAATCAGAAGCTGCCACATGTCATCTATACATGTAGAAACACGTACAAGTTTGAAGCTTTTCTTGAGATTATATATATGGCAATTATCTTTCCCTATTTTCTCATCCATCAATATTCAAACTTGTGTGTGTTTGATAACTAAGTTATAAGTTCCTCTTTTCTTTCCAAACCTTAAGGTACATTTGTAAGAGAAATATGTCTTACCCTCCGCCAATGACTCACAACCTGATTGAAAGGGATGGAGATGATGATCAAAATGACGATGGGACATACGATTACGCGTCGGCTGCTTGAAGATTACCCTGCGAGAGACCACCTTCATGTTTGTTACAGAAGTGTTGTTTACGGAGTAGATTAATATAAGAAATGTAGCTTTGTAATGTTATAGACTTATAGTTCGGCATAGGTTAACTAGGAACCTTCGAAGTTTCACTATTTTAACTTTATATAGCTCTATGTAGTTTATGTATCTCTATGTATATGAGTGAAATATGAGACGAAACACAAATTATGAAAGCAAAGACCCCATTTGAATTTTAGTATTGAAAAATTCAATACTTCAATCTCCAAATTAACAAAAAAACCTTGCATCCATGTCAAGTGGAGCTTCCATGTGGATGAATCACGACACAATATGCGAGACGGCATCGGCTCGTCCACATAATTGAGACACAATGAGCACACCCTTTCATGTTCAAACCCTAAGCTACCTCACGCTCGGCTGAATTTCGAGCTTTCTTGAGCTTATATAAGTGTCTATGGCCTTCACTTTCTATGGCGTCCATAAAAAATTGAATAAAATATATTACTACCAAGTCTATCACTAATAATTAATTCCCCCGTTTCCATACTTTAAGGTATATTTTAAGAAGAAAAAATATGTCTTCTCTTTCAAACAACAATAACAACTCATTGTACGCTAACGTCGTCCTTAGTGAAGAATTTGGTGACGAAGGGTACAATTATCCTCTTCCTGCAACTGTACCGCTTGAGGGGGATGGAGATGATGATCAAAATGATGATGGGACGTATGATTACGCTCCGGCAGCTTGAAGATAGGTCTGTAGTGACTAGCTACTGGTTTTTGTAGTAGACAGAGATAAGATAGCCTTTATTTTCATCATCTAAATTGGGGTTTTGCACTACTTGATCTACTCTCCTTCATGTTTGTCATGAAAAATGTTATTCACGGAGTGGATTAATATATGATAAAGAAAATTATAAAATCGGGACACTAAGTGACCCCTACTAGCAATTTCGGGACAGTAATTTCTCTGGCGACAAAAATGTGCCAGTAAGTCCCAAAATTTGTAAATTTCAGGACAAAGGATGCCGGAGCCTGCTGATGTGGCGCCGGAGTGCTAACGTGGACACAAAATTTTGGGAGTCAATGTCCACATGTAAACTATATATGTCCATGTCAGCACTCCGGTGCCACATAGCAGGCTCCGGCGACCTTTGTCCTGAAATTGACAAATTTTGGGGCTTACTAGCACACTTTGTCGGCGGAGAAATTAGTGTCCCGGAATTGCTAGTAGGGGTCACTTAGTGTCCCGATTTTGTAATTTTCCCGAACTGAAGCTTGGTCCCCAGGCATTTCTGTAATTCTTGCCAAAACTTAGAGGTGAACCTCGGATCCCAATCTGAGACAATACTACCTGGTATTCCATGTAATCGAACAATTTCATCACAATATTTCTTGGCTAACTTGTTTATCTTATCCGACATCCGAATAGCAAGAAAATGTGCTGACTTGGTCAACCTGTCCACGATTACCCAAATTCCATCGAATCCACCCTTTACTCGTGGTAAGCCCGATACAAAATCCATTGCTACCTGTTCCCACTTCCACTCTGGAATAGGCAATGGTTGTAATAATCCTGACGGCTTCTGATGCTCAGCTTTCACTAACTGACAAGTCAAACACTGTTTCACGTAATTCACCACATCTCTCTTCAATCCGTTCCACCAGTAATACTGTTTCAAATCTCGATACATTTTATTCCCACTTGGATGTACTAAATAAGCAGTTTTATGAGCTTCATCAAGAATAACCCTTCTCAACTCCGTTGGAACTACCACTCTATTCTTGAACCGGAAGATTCCTGTGTCATCAAATCCAAACGGACATTCAGGGTCCAATCGAGCTTTTTCTACCAACTTCTGAATTTCATTATCAGTCCTTTGTGCTTCAAATATCCGCTGTCTCAAACCCGACTGTACTGAAATGTTAGCAATACAAGCCTTCACTTTAGCCAGCTCTACTAGTTGTCCAACATCTACCTTCAAACTAGATACACTGGCCTTCCTGCTTAGGGCATCCGCAGCCACGTTAGCCTTACCTGGATGATACTTAATCACACAATCATAATCCTCGAGAGTTTCCATGTAACAGCCCGAAAACCCGCCTGTCGATATTGTCCGCTTTGGTGGGCTAAGCGACACCACCCTCACGGTTTTGTTTCTCCCGGTGGAATTTAAGCCCGAAGGCACCCACCCAGGAAAATGCCTCAACAGGGAAGAGGTATCCACCCCCTTATAAGGAAGGCTTCGTTCTCCTCTTCTTTCGATGTGGGACAAGCACTTTGAGCTTTACAGTCCACCCCCCATAAGGGCCCAGCGTCCTCGCTGGCACACCGGACCGGGTCCCAGCTCTGATACCATTTGTAACAGCCCGAAAACCCGCCTGTCGATATTGTCCGCTTTGGTGGGCTAAGCGACACCACCCTCACGGTTTTGTTTCTCCCGGTGGAATTTAAGCCCGAAGGCACCCACCCAGGAAAATGCCTCAACAGGGAAGAGGTATCCACCCCCTTATAAGGAAGGCTTCGTTCTCCTCTTCTTTCGATGTGGGACAAGCACTTTGAGCTTTACAAATAGAATTATACCGATCCATTTTCATTCATTAGGTCAATTGTGAGCCGGCGAGGGGCTAAATCTCCAACCTTCACCTTGTGTATCATTATCATTCTTTCATTTATGATCATGCAAACATTCTTTCATGCTCATTCATTCGATCGCTCATTCGATCATTCATATACCCCCTTCTTCCTCTGGTTAGTGGACGGGATTGCAAGGCCCGAACACTCATTCATTGATGCTAGAGGGGTACATGAATCCCCAAAAGCTCAGCTCCCATCTTTCACTAATCTCCAAGTGAAGTCCGGGTTTACCGTAGTTTGGTGAAACTAGCATACCTGGATCTCCGTCAGCCCAAGCTTCCCCGGTTCACCAAATACACGAAGTTCAAGGGCCCCCATTCATTGTGAACATTCAATTCTCGCCAAAACTTTTGGTAGGGTTTGTAAAAATAAAGGCTTTACGTTTGAAACATTGACTCTCAAAAGACTTCACATACATATAATTATATTTTGGCCGAAAATTTTCATATTAGGATATGTTGGGGTTAATATCTTAACTAATAGCAAAAAAACCCACCTGATACACAAAAGATGTAACATCCTGCTCGTCCAGCCATTCCAGGTACGCTTCTACGAGAGAGTTCTTTGTGTCTTTAATTATTTAATTATGCAATTATATGCTATTTTAATGCTAAGGTGATTATTTGATATTACTTGAATTTGATTGTTTAATTTATAACTTGAGTTTTAACGTTTACATATGCATGCCTTGTAATATGCTCCGTATGTGCCCGTTTTTTATTCCGTTTCATGTGAATTTTTGATATATGTGAATTACATGAGTTATGAACGTGATTATGTGCTCGTTATGTGTTTTAGAGCCTGTTGTATGTGATTCTTGGCTCATTTTGTAAAGACGAGATTTGTGAGGGACTTGAGGGCCTAATGCGTTTAGCACACCTCGTGTTCCGGAAAGTGTAACTTGAGCTCGGGAATTCGGATTCGAATTTCGGAAGATGCGTTGGACTCGTAACGAAGAAAAAAAGACAAGAAATCCAACTTTGTATTTTTATAACCCCTTTTGATCCTCCAAATTTCGTCCGGATTGAGCATCGTGTGACAGATTTACCACCTTTCACTAAATAAGCGATATCTTGACCAATCCTTGACCAAATTAGGTGATTCTTGGGCCCACATTCCACTTACTCACTCCCCTATCCATCCTGTAGCCTCTCATTTCGTTTTCAGCAGCCAAGGGAGAGGAAAAGCAGCAGAAACACGAGATAGAGAGAGAGGGAAGGAGAAGCACTATTCAACTTCAAGTTTCAAGCTCGTTTCTTCTCTGTTTCGCCTCAAATTCGAAAGGTTAGTCCCGATTCTTGTTGTTTAGCTTCGCCTCTTTCTTTTAAGTGTACTTTGGCTGAATTTGATGTGATTTTGAGCATGCTATGTGGAAATGCAAGAATAGTTGGGTTTTGCCCCTTTTTCATGAATCTATGCCTTTCTTGCTTTGTTTCTTGAATTGGTGAGTTATATGTGATGTAGGTGACTTGCTTGCTTCATTTCTATGCATGAATTTCGTGGTCTTTGAGTTATATGAGAGTTACCATTGTTGGTTTTGCTTGAATATGGAAGAACTTGAACAAGTTGATGCATCTTTCCTTTCCCCCATTTTAGTTCGGTTTTTGGCATGATCTAGGGCATAAATCTTTGAATCTTTGTTGCATATACCTTGTATTGTGTTAACTAGAGCTTTGTATGGATTAGATTGAGTTCTTGGTGAGTTTCAGGGATGAAAATCGAGTTTTAGCCACTAGAAGCAGATCCGCGGGCGTGGATTTTTAGCCTTAAGCAAATTCACGACCGTGGATATGATGACTAGTAGCTGGGATGTTTCAATCCCCAGATCCATAGCCTTGGATCTCCCTTTTGAAAAATATCCACGGCCCTGGATCTGGAAACCTGGAATTCTCTTGCCCGAACCTTGTTTTCTCGCTTGTTTTGTTCGTTTCCCTCCCCGATCTTGATCCCAACATGATAAATACTTGTTTATATGTATGAGATACCTTGATATGGCTTAGTATTACATGAATGTGATATGTTTATGAGTGATTAACGTGTTATGTATGTCGTATTAAGATTTCAAATTCGTTTGACGTAATTTGCTCCTCATGTGATTCGACATGTACCCTAAAGTGCATGAATGACTTTGTGCTTTGCTTACTTGACTTGCCTGTAATTTCTTTATTTTTATATGAAGTATATACACTAATTATAAGCTATATGACGTGTTTTATATGATGCATGAAGCTTGTGAACTTGTTTGGCGTAAAATATGTGATTTATTCATCAATGTGATTCGGTATGAATTCATATGATATAAGTGCTACTTTGTTGCATTCCTTAAGCATGATACGCATCCATATGCATATGTCGAGCGTCTAAGTGATTCACTTTGAGTCTAAGTTTGCCTTGTGATCTTTGCTTTGCTTTTTAGGTGTGCCCCGTGGGTGAAGAGGCGGTTTCTTAGAAGGGTTTGTGTTTGTTTCGTCGGTGTGGTCGGCAAGGTGAGGTTTCTTTCTCATAGTTAGTATGACCTACAACCCTAAATGTGTTTTAAGCCCGTATACGAAATATACGTATATATGTATATAGATATGTGTATGTTATGTATTTCGTGGGAATTGGCCCTTTTGTTATGAAACGTTTGAAAATCGCTTTTATGTATAAGTAAGCTCTATTTTTGTCTCTTTGCTTTGAAAATGGGTTGGTGTGTGTGTGTGTGTGTGATATGTTTTGGCGAGATAAGCTTTGTGATATGTGTAAGTGTAAGTCTGGTCCCCGGAGTTGTGTGTAGTGGGAGACCCGGGACGACCATCGGGGTCGCCGGTTGTAACCCCCGGACACTTCTCCACTTTATGGGATCAACCCGAAACCCACTCGGAGGGAGGTGGGGGACGGAGTCCTTGGGCGTGAGTGTCATGAAACTCACGACCCTAACGTATAAGCGTGGATGCGAAGGGTGGCCACCCTTCCATCCCATGGAGTAAGGAGGTATGTGTATGTGTTAAGTTTTGAGTTTTGTCTTGTGAAGGAGGTTGGTTGTGCACTCGTACTCGCCGAGTGATGTGTGTGTGTTATGTTTCTGTTTATGATTCATGAAACAGGTGGGGACTTCTAATTCTTAAAATTGGTTGATTTTGGCCTTCGGCCTAAACCTTTTTTCTATATATCTGCTATGCTTTGCTGTATATCTATGTACGGGTGTGTGTGTTAGCCCCTTCACCAGTCTTTAGGACTGACCCCTTTTCGTTGTTTTCTTTTTCCCCTTTATTTCTTGAGTTTGCAGGTGCAGGTCTTCGGTTTGTGCTAGGCGGTGTCTTTTCTTTGGGTCGTTCTTGTATAGAAGAGTCTTTTGCATTCTTGCATCTTTACTTTCAGTTTTGGTACTATGTATAAATATGGTACTACGTATAAATATATATAATTATGGTACTATGTATAAGCTTTGAATGATTCGGACTTTGAGCTTTTGTTTTATGATTCATTTAGCCTTGGATGGGCATATTGTGTGTAAGTTGTATTATTGATAGCATGTATGTTTGTATATTCGTGATCCTGATGCTTCCGCATTCATTTTGTTTTGTTGCGCGCTCTGTTTGAGGGTCTAAATCGCCTAACTAGCGTGTGGGTTTTTGGTTTGTCACCCGTTCGCCGTGGTTTGATACGTGGGCGGAGTCCCCATTTCGTTCCATGTGTTGGCCTACGGTGTGGGGGATGTAGTGCCCTTCGCTCCGGGGTGTTACATCTCAAAGTGGTATCAAAGCTCTTGGTTGCAAAACCGGAACTCTAGTGTCGTGTGAGTTTGTCTACGTCGTTCGGCTTAGGATTATATGTTTGTTTGCATTTACGATCTCATTTATGTGAATTATTTGATGTTAACTATGTTAATCGTTCACACGAACATGCACATGCTAATCGATATGCACCTATATTTCTATTGTAATTTTGAGATTTTCAGGACACCATCCATGGATCCTATAGCAACTTTGTACCGGGAATTTGGAACTTTTAAGCCTTCGCACTTCCAAGGAGGTAATGATATTGAGGCCGGAGAGTGGCTCGCGGAGATAGAAACACTATTTCGAGTATGGCCATGTGAAGCTCAAAACAAAGTCCGCCTTGTTGCCCTACTTTTACAAGGCCAAGCAAATTTATGGTGGGCAAGAGTTACGCAACAACTAGAGGTAACGGGAGAAGCAATACTATGGGATGTATTTATTCGGGAATTTAGGAGAAGGTACATGCCTGCCATTCTACAAGAGCGAAGACTTGAAGAATCTCTCGTCCTTAAACAAGAAGACAACACCATTATGGAGTATTTGGAGATGTTCGAAAGGTTGGGTGCTTATGTGCCACATATTACAAGTGATGATCGGTTGAGAGCTAAGAACTTCATGAAGGGCATTCGGGATGAGTTTAGAGAAGCTTTGAGCGCAAGAGATACGAGTACATGGAACCAATCCGTTGAGAAGGCATTACGTGTCGAAACTTGGTTGATGACAAGAAAAGGGCATGAAAAGGATACACCGGAACAATCATTTGAACCTGGATCTTGTTCTAACCTACAAGTGGGAAAGAGAGTAATTCAACAAGGAGCATCGACCAAGAAGAGAAGTAACAAGAAGGAATCTAAGCCCCGGAAGACTCCTTGGTTCAAAAGGGAATTTCCACCGTGTGCTCATTGTGGAGGAACCAACCACACTTATGATGGATGTTGGATCCGGTTGAAGAGATGTTATTCTTGCGGGTCTTCAGAGCATAAGTCCCCATAGTGTGATCGTTCGAGGGCTAATAAACAAAGAAAAAGGCATCCAAGACTTCAAGTTGGAGATCAAATCAAACCCAAGAGCCGAGGTAATTGCATTCATGGCACCACATTCATGCATATTTGCCATGGGAAAACCCATTTTTTCTCTACTTCTCCTTATTTGTTGCCTCTCGTTGTTTGTTCTTCGTTTCCTAGTTGTTCTTTGCCTTTGTTGTTGTTGTGGTGGTTGCTTTTCTTGTTGTTGTGAGTTGAGAGTTCGGGTGTTGCGAGTTGTGAGGGCCAAGCTTACCGGTGGTTGTTCTTGAAGGCGCTTAGTTCTTGTTAAGGTAACTTCATCACCATAGGAGTTGGTGGTTGCTTTTTGGAGGTCCTTTTTGGGGCTTAACGATATTCTCGGGTAATAGGTGGAAGGCTAACCCATTTATATCCTTCGTGGGAGCGGTTAGTTATTCCGGGACGGTGCAATAAGCTTTGTGACTTTCTTTCGGTTAACCGAGAGGTTAAGTCAAGTTTAAGGAGACAAAGATGGGAGTAAGACACCTTGGTGTTTCTTTGAAGGTTGGAATTTGTTTCCACCCGATAGGAACGTTGAGGTGGTCGTGATCTTTATCCCGGAGTCGACCTTGTTTGAAGATTCCCTACCGGATGACTCTAGCGTGGATGTTAGAGTTCAAGATGTAGTTGACACGCTCTTAGAAGGTAGTTTCATGAATTCGAGTACTTCATCGTGGAGTGTTCTTACCCTATCTAAGAACAAGATGGTGCGTTAAAATGAAAATAACTACCGTGAGCTACGCGGGTTAACCATGGGAGTAGAATACCCTTCTGGCTTACTTCGAGGAGTCGTTCGTCCTTCTTCAACGTTCCGTGGTCTTTGTTAAGGGTGGTTTCAACAAGGGTATTGTCGACTACGTGTTCTGATAGAAGAACCGAGAAGTGCCTCCGAGAGTAAGTCTCTAGTGTCATTGGGGTTCAACCGGAGATTCGTCTTCGCAGAAGCCGTCATACCGTGACATGAAAGACAAGGAAGAGGCATGGTTCGAGTGGATAGGCTTTTGAAGAGAGTTACCTTGATTACACAAGGATACTTAAACTTTCTTCGTTACAATCGAGGTACTAAGGAAGACTTCAGTTGTGCATGGCTAACGGAGAGTTAGAGCCAATGTCTCAAGAAGTGCTTGGGCACGAGACTAAGTCCACTCATGGTTCGTGACTTGAAGAGCCGGTAAGGGAGTTGTGGCATGAGAAAAGACATTGCAAACTTTGTGTAGCAATGTTTAACATGCTCTCGATTGAAGATTGAGAACCCTTCCGGCATGGTTCTCCAACTACTTTCGAATCCTAATCGGAAGTGGGAGCAAACTGGACACGAAGTTTGCTAAGCTAAGGAGAATTACCGGGATATGAGAAGCCTTTTTCATTTCTAATCGAGGAAGTGATATCCCGAGGAGTCTACAGCTTTCGTGGATCAGAGTGGCGCAGTGGAAGCGTGGGGTTGGGTTCGTCTCAAGAGTCCTCCTAGGTCTCGCTTAGGACCTCAGGACAGGTCCTTTTGAAGGAGGGGAATTTGTAACATCCAGCTCGTCCAGCTATTCCAGGTATGCTTCTACGAGAGAGTTCTTTGTGTCTTTAATTATTTAATTATACAATGATGTGCTATTTTAATGCTAAGGTGATTATTTGATATTACTTGAATTTGATTGTTTAATTTATAACTTGAGTTTTAACGTTTACATATGCATGCATTGTAATTTGCTCCGTATGTGCCCGTTTTTGATTCCGTTTCTTGTGAATTTTTTATATATGTGAATTACATGAGTTATGAACGTGATTATGTGCTCGTTATGTGTTTTAGAGCTTGTTTTATGGGATCCTTGGCTCGTTTTGTAAAGACGAGATTTGTGAGGGACTTGATGGCCTAACGCGTTTAGCGCACCTCGTGTTCCGGAAGGTGTAACTTGAGCTCGGGAATTCGGCTTCAAATTCCAGAAGATGCGTTGGACTCGTAACGAAGAAAGAAAGCCAAGGAATCCAACTTTCTATTTTTCTAAGCCCATTTGATCCTCCAAATTTCGTCTGGATTGAGCCTCGTGTGATAGATTTACCACCTTTCACTAAATAAGCCATATCTTGACCAATCCTTGACCAAATTAGGTGATTCTTGGGCCCACATTCCACTTAATCACTCCCCTATCCATCCCTTAGCCTATCATTTCGTTTTCAGTAGCCAGGGGAGGGGAAAAGCAGCAGCAACATGAGATAGAGAGAGAGGGAAGGAGAAATACTATTCAACTTCGAGTTTCAAGCTCGTTTCTGCTCTGTTTCGCCTCAAATTCGAAAGGTAAGTCCGGATTCTTGTTTTTTAGCTTCTCCTATTTTTTTAAGTGTACTTTGGCTGAATTTCATGTGATTTTGAGCATGCTATGTGGAAATGCATGAATAGTTAGGTTTTGCCCCTTTTTCATGAATCTATGCCTTTCTTGCTTTGTTTCTTAAATTGGTGAGTTATATGTGATCTAGGTGACTTTTTTGCTTCATTTATATGCATGAATTTCGTGTTCTTTGAGTTATATGAGAGTTACCATTGTTGGTTTTGCTTGAATATGGAAGAGCTTGAACAAGTTGATGCATCTTTCCTTTCCCCCATTTTAGTTCGATTTTTGGCATGATCTAGGGCATAAATCTTTGAATCTTTGTTGCATATACCTTGTATTATATGTTAACTTGAGGTTTGTGTGGATTAGATTGAATTCTTGGTGAGTTTGAGGGATGAAAATCGAGTTTTGGCCACTGGAAACAGATCCACGGTCGTGGATTTTTAGCCTTAAGAAAATCCACGGCCGTGGATATGATGACCAGAAGCTGGGACGTTTCTATCCCTAGATCCATGGCCGTGGATCTCCCTTTTGAAAAATATCCATGGCCCTAGATCTGGAAACCTGGAATTTTCTTGCCCGAACCTTGTTTTCTCGCTTGTTTTGTTCGTTTCCCTCCCCGATCTTGATCCCAACATAATAAATACTTGTTTATATGTATGAGATGCCTTGATATGGCTTAGTATTACATGAATGTGATATTTTTATGAGTGATTAACGTGTCATGCATGTTGCATTAAGATTTCAAAGTCGTTTGACGTAATTTGCTCCTAATGTGATTCGATATGTACCCTAAAGTGCATGAATGACTTTGTGCTTTGCTAACTTGACTTGCATGTAATTTCTTTATTCTTATATGAAGTATATACACTAATTATGAGCTACATGACGTGTTTTATATGATGCATGAAGCTTGTGAACTTGTTTGACGTAAAATATGTGATTTATGCATCAATGTGATTCGGTATGAATTCATATGATATAAGTGCTACTTTGTTGCATTCCTTAAGCATCATACGCATCCATATGCATATGCCGAGCGTCTAAGTGGTTCACTTTGAGTCTAAGTTTCCCTTGTGAACTTTGCTTTGCTTTTAGGTGTGCCCTGTAACGCCCCGATTTTTCGTTTAAACTAATGTGTCGTATTTGTTTATAAATTGCGCAATTAAATTATCTAACTATGTGATTAATTGTTTATAAGTGTTTCATATTTAATTTTATTATTTAATTTTATTATAAATTATTAATTAAGTATTATGATAATTAATTATGCCTTAATCATTTGCATTAATTTATTCAAATCCGTTGACCTTGGATTATATTTAAAATGGAATTTAAACTTTAGTTTTAAATTGTAATGCATGAATTTATTAGGGATATACGCATGCTTGTTTATCTGTGCTACGTTCTCATATGAAATGATATCGAAATGTTGCGAAAATTTAGTATGTCGTAAATATGTGTGTTATGAACATGTCTATATGCTCGGTTTATGTTTTCGAATTCATTTGACGTGTTAACAAATTTATTTTGATTTGTGGAACCAAATCTAACGAGCAATTAGCGCACCCTTGGTTCCGCATGTGATATCTTGAGCTCGAGAATTCGGATTCGAATTCCGTCACCTCCGTTGCCTTCGTATCGATGATTCGGAGACAATGGAACAAGCCTCATGCCTTTTTGAGATCATTAAGACGTCCGAAATCCAACCGTAACGAACAACTCGTGCAAGAAGAACCCTTTTGTTGACTAATCTCCATGGTGGGACCCTTTAAGCCAACCTAAACCTAACCATGCCTTAACCCATGATTTGTGTACTTGAGTTAACCCATTTCTCCTCCTTTTACCAGCAAAAACCGAGCCAAACCTCCCTCATTTTCTGCAGCCCTGATCGAGAGAGAGTGGAGAGAAGAAGAAGGAAAAGAGAAACCTTGACCCCACCCTTGTGATTTTGAGCTCAAATCACTCCCTTTCTTCTCCATATCTTGAAGGTATGTATATTTATGTATCCTCTACTCTTTTATGCTTGATTTCATCCATTTATTTCTTGTTTTGCTTCAGATTTGATAAGGGTTTGATTTAGAACATGTTTAGGATTTTTGAGTGATTCTTGCCTTCTTGGAGTAGCTTAGGTTTGGGGCTGATTTCTTGCATGAAACTTGGTTATATGAACTTGTTTCTCTTCCTTTTTGATACCCAAGCCATAATAGATGATTTATGGATGATTTCTTTTTAGAACCCTTGGATGAAATGAGAGGTTTTTAGCATGAAACTTGAGGTTGGATCCCCTCCCCTGTTTTCGAACTGCTACTGCACACTTTGCCTTTGTTGCTTGAGTTCGTGCTTGAAAACTGATATTATGAGCTTGTTTCTTTGTCCATTCGATGCCTAAATGAGAGTAGGTGATGTATGAATGATTTACTCTTTAGATTCTTTGGAGAAATTATGAGATCTTAAGCTTGAAACTTGATTGCAAAACTGCCTCCCCTGTTTTGGAACTACTGTGACGTTTTGTGGCTTTTGCTTGATCAAATGACCTTCTTTTCGTGTGAATTTGCATGGATATGATGTACAGACATTGCTCTATATGTTAGCATTCATGTAGCAAGCCTTTGGATCCATTTTGAGCCCCAAAACCGTAGCACATTACCTGTTCTGCGCATGGCTTATGACAGACCTGCTGCTGTTCTATTTTTGTGATTCGTTGGTCATTCTAATGTGCTTCAATTCGTGCCATTTTGCATATATATGATTTATATTAGTTTTTTAGTATGTTAGCATGCATTACCCAAGGTTTTAGATCCAAATTCAGCCCCTAAGTACTTGATCATGGCATGATTGAACAATCGGACTCATATGTGCGGTTTTGGACGCCCCAGACTTGATGCATGGTTTCGGTGCTCTTAACGTGCGATTTGGCCTTTGCATTCTAAATGAAATATGCTCCTAACATGCTAAATATGTTTTATATCAAGTTTCATAAGATTTTGAGTTGATTTGGTATGCTTTTGAACTGATTTTGTATAAGGTCTCCGTCCGTGCATCAAACCATAGCGAACGGCTGACAAACAAAAATCCAACCTAAGCTAGGCCGTCTAGACCCTACTCAGAGCACGCAATAAAACAAATAACGAATGCGGAAGTACCAGAATCTCCCAAACGAATAAACATACTCGAGACATATCAAAAATAACAATTCAAGTTACAAAACCTTTACAATTTCGAATTTAAAAATCATAACTTATACACATTCCAGAATTAGCCAAAATGCATAAAGAAAACGAAAATACAATGCATGAGACTCAAGCTCGCCAAAACCAAGACTCAAAGACAACCGCCTAGCTCCAAATCTCACAAAACGGGTACCTGCAACTCAAATCAAAGGGGGAAAAAGATAGAAATAACAAGGGTCAGTCCTAGAGACTGGTGAGGGCGCTAGCACACGCACCCATACATATACATAATGGCAAAGCATATACAAAGCTGAGAGGTTTCATGAACCGGGCACTGTTTTTGCATTCTAAAACATTTAACCCGTGGTAATATATATAAAGAAAGAAGTTTGGGGCCGAAGGCCAAATTCAGTCAAGTTTTAGATTTTAGAAATCTGCCCCCGTTTCATAACCATAAACGAAACATAACGAACCGAAAGCTTAAATCCAACCCACTTACCCCAGAAACAAAGGCGAAGCGAAACACAAAACCAATCATAAATCAATCCCACCTCCACACCGTTTGGGGAAGAGAGGTGCCCCTCTCAACCCACCACAGAACAAAACTTGTGAACCGGAGGATCCCGCCCGGTTCCTTCGACGGCCAGCCAAAATGTGCTCCGTCGGCATAGGAGAACTAAGTCTCCCATTGGTGGAGAAGTGCACAGGGGTCGTAACCGGTGACCCCATGGTCGTCCCGGGTCTCCCTTACCCACAACTCCGGGGCCCATCACACAAACACATATTCTTACACTGATCACACTTATCATACTTACCATACGAAGCTTATCCACAGATCATACCATGCTTACACACACACCCCTTCTTATCAAAGCTTGTCAAAACAAACGAAAATAAAGCTTATATACTTATAAAAGCGTTTTCAAAGTCTCAAGACAAACGGGACAAATCCCACAAAATACGTATCCAAACACATATCTATACATATACTTATACAAGTCGCATGCGGGTTTGAAATACAAATAAGGTTCTAGGTCATAATAACTAAAAGGAAAGAAAACCTCACCTTGTCGACCAAACCGAACAAAACGGACGGAAAGCAAAACCAAAGGACCTGCTCCTCAACAACGGAACAATCCTAAGATCAAAACAAAGAGCAAGAGGCAAACTTAGACTCAAAATGAACCATATTGATGCTCGGCAAATGCATATGAATGCGAGTGATGCTGATCAATCTTAACAAATTGGCACATAATGCATACACGTTCATATTAAAACATAAATCTCATAAATCATACTAAACGAATTCACAAGTTTCATATAACACACATATCGTATCATACAACATGTTATCAAAGTATTAATATCATATAAAGAGCAACGATTGATCATGCAAGGTATATAAACGAGACAGAAGGTCATAAACGCACGTTAAAGGAGCATATCACACATATGAAGCCATAATTCGAAAACGAGCACATAAATCAAATCATAAATTCATATAACATAAGTTAACACATAATACGTTAAGCTAACAATTCATATGGGTCACAATCGGGACAAGAGAAAGCAATTAAAAGCAACGAAACGATGAATGAAACTCCCCCGAGGCACCACCGTAACATATGACACGGTCATATCCAAAACGTAAAGGAAACGAACACGGCCATGTCCGAATTTAATTAAATCAGATGCCCAAGTCGAGAGCTTGACACGGCCGTGTCAAGAATCAACATAAACTGGACACGGCCGTGTCCAGTTCACATTTTCAAAAACCCGTTTTTGGCGCAGCAACATTTTTCCATGCCAAAACAGGGCATTTCGGGAGCAGGTCTTGGGGAATTTCTTAGGCCTCAAACACATAGATAACATGCATGAAATATACACAAAAGAATCACATTAAAAGGCCAAAGAATGAAGCAACAAAGATCATTCGAACCAAGCAACGAAAATCGAACAAAGAAGAGCATACCATGCATTCATGCCATGATCACCAACTTAGGGGCTGAGTTTGGAGTTAAAAGTTTGGGGAAAGAATTCTAACATGTTAAGCAACTAATATACTCCATGTATATGCAAATTGACACGAATTGGAGCACATTAGAACCACCAACTAATCGCAAAAATGCAACAGCAGTAGTTCGGTTCGTACATAGCATACCAACAGGCCTCATGTTTCGATTTAGGAGCTGAAAATGGATCTAAAAACTTGAAAGAGCAAGGTTAACATGTAAAGCAATTAGTATACAACATCTCCATGAAAATTCACACGAATTGGAAGCCATTAACTCAAGCAACAAGGCACAAAACATCACAGCAGTTCCAAAACAGGGGAGCAGATTTCTAACCTAGGTTTGGGGCTCAAGAACTAATAATTTCATCAAAGGATCTTAAGAGAAAATCATCCAAACATCATGTAATATCAGTTAAGTATCCAAAATGGAGCATAATAAGTTCATATGATCAGCTTTAGCACCCCAAAACAGCCACACAAAACTGATGCAAGAAAGGCATGAAAACAAGTCATATTCTAACTCATATATATACAGCTGAAAAGGGGCATAAAAGCTTAAGGAAACTTAGGTAACATGTATAACAACTCATATACTTCATGTCCATGCAATTGCACACGAAAATAAGCACAAGAGATCATCAAACCGAACCAAAAATCCTGACAGCAGTTCATACAGGCGAGCAGATTTTTGCAGCAGTTTTTAAGCTCAAAACTCATCATATAAACCAAGGTTTTCAAGGAAAAACCGAGCATATTCATAAAGCAACATGTGTAACACATAACCAAGCATTAACACACGAAATTGGAGGCAAAAATTCCAACATTTGGTCTAAAAAACGTGACAGCTGCTGGGTGAAAATGAGCAGACTGCAGCAGTTCGGAAATTCCATTTTCAGGGCCAAAAACTCAAGCTTTCAATCATGTTATCAATGGAGAATCAACCCTAACACATCTATCATGAATTATAGATCAAGAATGGAAGCAAAGAAGCTCATATAATCAACAAGGAAGCACCAAATCAGCCACAAACTTAAGCTAAGCCATGGATTCAAAAATATTAGCTAACCCTAACTATTCATGCAAGCTTCCATTCCCTTATTAAATCTGATGCATTTCATGAATTACAAGGATCCAATGAAGCATAGAAGAGAGGAGAATACATAAATATACTTACCTTTGAGAGTTCATGGAGTATGGAAGAGATTGGCTCCAAAAGTCACAAGGTCTTGAAGAGGGCTTTCTTCTTCCCCTTTCTTTCTTCATTTCAGCAGCTTTTTCCTTCACTTGGAGGTGAGGAGCACGAAATGCTGCTGATAGGGAGAGAGAGGGATGAATCAAGGTCATGTAAACCAAGGTTAAGGCTTAGGTATGGTTAGTTTGGGCCCACAAATGTGAGACTAGTCAAAGATGGTGGCTTTAGCGCAAGCTGTTCGTTCCGGGTGAAAGACGAGGGTCCAAATGGGCTTAGAAAATATCAAATCAGGTTCGTTGACTTCATCTCTTCGTTACGAGTCCAACGCATCTTCTGGAATTCGAATCCGAATTCCCTAGGTCAAGTTATGGCCTCCGGAACAAGAGACACGCTAAAACTAGTTAGGCCCTCATGTCCCTCGTCAAATACCAAAGGTTTAAAACCTCGACAAACGAACACGAAAACTTAAAACGAGCATGCAAACACATTCATAACTCACATATATCACGCATACCAAAATTTCACAAAAATCGGAATTGAATTCCGGCAAATAACGAGCAAATTACGAGCATACGAAACTTAAACGTTTAAAATTCAAAGTTCATGAGTATAAACAATTAATTTCATATAAATTCCAATAATCATAAAAGCATTAAAATAACATTCAAATACGTAATTAAATAATTTAAAACGTATAAAACTCTCTCGTTACGGCGTACCTGGAAATCCGAACGATCGGGATGTTACAACATGCCCCAGAATTTAATTGATCCTATTTGATCTCCAAGCCCCAAGTTGAATCCCCGTTCTAGCCTTCGTTGAGTCAATTTAGGTTATATCGTTAGAGGAATCCCTTGATACTTTTCTTCATTGTTTATCATAGACATCTTCGTTATTCCTCGCAACCGCATTCCCAATAGATTACGCCCTATGCCCAGTGTATAATCCTCCTTGGAAGTTAACCGCCCTTCAAGGGTACCCCCAATTCCGAGTCTTCAACCTCATTTAGGCTTTCCAAATCGAACTTCCTCTACCCCTTCTTTGATTCACCCTATAATCTTCAATTCACTATTAAAAGAGAGCCCTCAATTCCAACCTTTACTCTAACTATCTCTTCCAACTTTGTAGAACACAAAACTTGAAGGTTGAAAGAAATGACATCCTACAAAGCAAACCCTAAATATGCATGTGGGGTTATAATGTCGATGATATGCATCACATAATTTCCACTCAGGCACACAAGATGCTAGAAATAGCAATTATAGCACGATAGAAATAATTGCAGAAATTTAAAAATATCATGAATGCACATGCCATGAATGTGAATACCTCCATTTTGAATTCGTGTTGATATCCGATTTGAGGCCTTTAATCCCTATTTTGTTATTTGCAAATTCTTGATTGCATCATTATCTCGCGGTGTGTTGTCTCTTCACTCTACTCCGACACATTTTCCGGATATGAGTGATGACATCCTGAAAACATCAACTAATGGAAGATAGAGATATGCATGTTGGTTAGTACGTGAGGATGGCACATAATTAAACCAGGCAAGAGCAATCAAGAAATATAATGCAACATAGTATGTAAAGCCATCAAGTAGTTAGAAATCAAACACAAAGTTTAGAAAATTCATAATGTAATGCACATGTAAACACATTGTCCTATGTCGTTCGACTTAGACCGACACAACACGACTCTGAGCCCAGGTTCTGCAACATAGAGCTTTGATACCACTTTAGGATGTAGTACGCTGCACGGTGGGTCACCACATACCCCGCACCTAAGCTCAATCCACATACGAGATGGAAACCCGTACATGAACCAAGCAGAGGCGAACGGGAGACCGACAAACACTACAAGAAATCCTGCGAATTCCGATGGAACGTTCCGTCGGAATTCCGTCGGAAATAATGAATTCCGAGGGAATTCCGACGGGACACAGTCCGTAGGAAAAACCCTTCTCGGAATTCAAAAACCGACGAAAAACCGACGGAATACCGAGGGGAAAAAAATCCCAAAAAGAAATATAATTAAAATAATTCCGACGGGATTCCTAGGGAAATCCCTTCGGAAAGGTCGTATTTTGAAAAAGAGAAAATATATCTTCCGACGGGATTTCCCTCGGAATACCGTCGGTTTTTTATTAAAATAAAAAAAATAATTTACTAATTCCGACGGGATTCCCCTCGGAATCCCGTCGGAATAATCTTAAAATGAAAAATGATAATTAATTTCGACGAAATTCCGAATTATTAAAAGTGGAAAAAAAAAAGAAACAATTCCGACGGGATTCCGAATTATTTAAAAAAATAAAAAAAAAATTATTTTGCAACCATTCAAAATTATTTTTTCAGAATAAATTCATAAAATAACATTACAAATACACACACTAATCCATACAAAAATTATCTATTACAAAATGGTATTTTTGACAAGTCTTATAAAATTGTTGTAATGTCACGATCGTAACTACTAACTCCTGCACGGCATAAACGCTTGGTCTTCATCAATGCTTCTCTCCTTTTTTTCCCACTGTAACTGCATGTTCCCTACTCCATTGCACAACAACACTCCAACTGAAATCACAAGCTCATTCTAGAGGAACCTGTAGCTTGAGTATACTTTGAATTGATTCCTTGACAACATTCAGGGAGTCAAAATTTTACCAAGAAAAACCACAATATTTGTAGTTATTCAAAAAATAACAATCAACAACAATGTCAATATCATGTGTTAGTGGGGTACTTATAATTGATAAAACGAAAAAATTTTGCTTTCTCAGGGGAACCAACCAATTCAGTCTCTAGCAGGAGAATCATTAACTTTATAATATAAACCAAATTTTTTTCACAGAATATCATAACTACAGTATCATGCTATGAAGAGAATTTTACAAAAATGTTTCCTGTCCTCTATGTTATACATTCAAGCATGAACTTACTGAAGCAATACCTTAGTGTTTCCAAACTCTTCATAAGCAGACACTGAGGTTGAATTCACAGCTCCAGTCCTTAGAACTGCAAGCACCCAAAATGTGTATAAATCATCATACTAAGGGAATCAGGTCAACTATATTTTAGAAGAAACAATATGCTTTACAAAGGGCATAGGACTTCAAATGAACAAATAAAACTGAGACAATGAAAATCAATAAGAAATTATAACAATTTTGAATAATAAATTAATCAATTGAAGGAAGAAGTACTGCTAGCCGGTAAACATCATTAACCTATTTACACTTAGTATTATTCATGATAACTAAGAATGAAAACCGAATTAATTACTCTAAAGTCTAATACAAATAATCTATTGTCCTTCTGACTACGAAATATATTGATATAGCAGCTTTATAGATTAGTTTTCTACCAAAAAAGGTTATGTAGATAATTTTTCTACCATTAAGTATTACCCAAGTGAATTATACTGATTTAACATCAATTCAAATTAACATAAATGAAAGAGGAATCATCAATTCAGCAACTGAGAGGTTGCCGAACAGGCTTTTGTTCATAGTTATCTGCAAATAAAAGAGGAATCATCAATTCAATTTAACATTAATAAAATAAGATGTTTCAAATATTTTACATGGATTTTCTATAGTAGTGGAATGCTGTCATTCATAAATGTCAAGAGAACAAAGTCTCTTGTAACCGAGGAACAACAAAATTAACATTGTTTTGACTTGTTTAAATAAGAGGTAGACTGTGCAAAAGAGACAACTAATTAGCTTAGCTTTCGTAACTGTAAGTCATGCAAGGCAAAGTCAAAATATGCATAACTAAGGAGCCAAATTAACCAGACCAAAGAGCTTTAAAAAAGCTGATACTACGTAAGTAGAAATTTGGGATAAACAACCAAGAATAAGATAGACACAATGACCGATAATAAGACATGTTCTAGTGCTAGGACTAAGTAACTGCAAAGTTAAGACGAAAATAATGAGAAATCACAGTTGTCCTAAAATAAATGAAACTAAACTAGTGGAACTGAAAGTGAAGTACGTGCGTTGCACCAAAAATAGTGTCAGGCCTTGTAGCGTAAACTGTAAATTTAGTATCTATTTCCAAACCATCAGAGACATACGGAAAACTTAAAGCTAACTCAGAATTGTCATTTGGATAAATTCCACCAATTTTATATACAATTTTAAGAAATTTACCTTATTAAAATAGTGATAATCTGTTTTCAATCATTTTATTATTAGTGCAAAAACATCTCTTTAACAGATTATAAACTAACCCCTAAATTATTATCAATAAAGCCAATTCTCTCAAACATTTCATTATTAGTGCAAAAACATCTCTTTAACAGAAATTGTAATGCTACAATAGCACCATACTCCACCCCGAACATACCGAGGTTAGACAAAGTGAAAGTGCCTGTAAAGCAATAAAACAACCATGGTAACTATATAAGTTTCAAGTAAGAAAAGGGGTCTGCAGGAATTTTATTCACTATAACAAGTGGAGCTGAAAATAATTACCAGTAGTATATTCCTTAGGTTGTAGCTATTTTGAACATGCCTTATCAACTATCTCCTTCCACTTCCTCGATAATGAATATATGTCAACCTAAGATAAAGACATTGGGGGGAAAAATATATGAGAAGGACTACGAAAATCATAATTCTCATACATATTTGACTAAAAAAAAGAGAGATAAGGGTAGAAATAGGATCAACCTTTTCAGTATCTTGAAGTACAAGAGTAATCAAACCAACATCAATGGCCCCAGCTAAAACAACATTGATGCGACTGTTGTATGTAAAGCTCTTGCCATCTCTGCAACTAGAATTCACAACAGGATGTTTGGCCAAAGCAAGAGCTGTTGCTTTGGCTAACAATGCTATCATGGTCACCCCCTTAGAGTTAATCTGAAAAGTATATCAAAGATTACAACTTGCTAAACAATCTTAACAATTTTATATATGAATTTCATACTTTCTTCACTATAACTGATAAAGAGATCATGTTGTCTATTTCATTTATAGCTTATTTAGTTGGTTACGAGAAAATCTGGTTACTCAACAGTCTATCTCATTCCTACACGCACATCTTGGCAAATAATGGAAAATCAGTTTATACATGAGATTCTAATTACTTTACCAAACATTTGAGGGTGATAATCTTTGACAGAAAGTACGTTAATCAATACGTGTAACATTAGAAAGTTCAACCATACATTCATCTTATACAACAGAAGCAACAGAACAACAAAATTACAACAACCATTTTCATCATCCACACATATTATTAGATCTAGAAATTATAATTCAACACTAATCTATCAAAATCACCTGTTTATTCAAACAAACAAAATTTGTAGAAAATCAGGGAAAAATTATCAAGAGCACTGAAGATCAGGTAAAACTAGTCAGTCCCCAAACACCCCCTATATAGGCTAATAACCACTAAACAATTTAACCAGCTCGGGCACTCTATAAAGCTAATAGCTAAGCAACACAAAGGTGAACAGATGAACCCTATACTTCAATCTTGCAAAGAAAAAAGAAACCCTACTTCTTTCTAGCAAATATTACGATCTGTGAATGTCTTAGGGAGAAAGAGAGAGAGAGAGAGGTACCTGGATGGAGCAGACCGCGGCGTGGCTGGAAGCGACGGAGAAGTTGGCTGAGGTGGGCGCATCGGCGGCGTAGGTAGAGATGAAGCGTTCGATTGGGGGAGGCGGAGGCTGAGAAGCAGTTGGCGGGCAAAGATGGGCGGAGGCGGAGGCGAGCAGAGGCTAGGCTAGAGGAGGAGAGAAAATTGGGATGTTTTTAAAAAAGTGAAAGTCTCAAATTTTGGGGGTTTTGATAAATTTTAATGGACATATACCGACGGGAAAGCGAGGGATTTCTCCCGTCGGTTTCTATTAATTCATTTTTTTTTCATGTTAAACATTCCGACGGGATAACCCTCGGTAACCCGCCGGAACATTTAATTAATTAATTTTATTTTTTTATTTTCGAAGCAATATTTTTTATATTTATATATTCTGACAGGATAGCCCTTGGTATTCCGTCGGTGTTTTTAAATATTATTTTTAAATTTTATATTTTAAAAAAACTGACGGGTTTCCGACGGGATTCCTGTCGGAATTATTTAATTTTTTTTTTAAAAAATATCAAAACCCGTCGGAATTCCCTCGGAATAACCGACGGAATTTCGACGGAGTGCTTCCCTCGGAATTTTCCATCGGATTTCGCAGGTGTTCTTGTAGTGAGATAAACACCTAAGCTAGGCAGAATGTAACGCCCCAATTTTCCTGGAAGTTCAGGTAAGCACACCACGTGCGGGTCTTCGGGAGTTGGGGTTTATCTTAATTATTTTGTTCATTTATTTATACATTTCATAACATTGTATGCATTATATCTTTATGCATTTATATGAGTCTCATGAAAGTGAATTTATGTGAATTAATTGCTAATGTGATCAAATGCTTTGTGTGGACTTACTTGATCATTTATGTAATTATGTGGACTTAAAGGTATAACATGATTGGGAGTTATATGATCATTCTCCATGGAATGAAACTTGAAATGCGTTAATTCAAATATTACAAGGACCTAAGCGAAAAAGTGATGACTCATGCATATTTTTTCAAGACTTTGGTATATCATAACATCTCTTCCATTACGTTCTATTCTTTTCATTTCATTAAAATCCCACACACACTGTAGCACCCGAGGGTAAGGTACCACATCCCCCGCACCGAGACCCGACCCGTATATGAAATGGAAGTCCATACACGTGCCAAATCCACGGCGAACGGGGACACAACACACACGCTATGCTAGGCGGGACTAACCCTTGAACCAATCAGTGCAGGAATCATAAAATCAGAGTTAAAATAGAATGCGGAAGCAAGAACTACATAACATATATACAATGAGCTAACAAGCTCCAAAAATGGATATACAAGAGCATTCGAATATCCAACGGCACTCACGGCCTACAGAAATCATAACGCTCCAATCTAAACTATGATTAAATACAAAAGTAGCAACAAGAAGATGAATATGAGACTGAAAAGAAGTGCTAAACATAAATGCAAGACCTAGACGACTTGTATTCCCGCCTAGCACTCCTATACCTGCACAAAACAACTGAAAACAACCGGGTTCAGTCTAAAAGAGACTGGTGGGTATAAAAACGGGGCAATAGATATATAATATCGCATAAATTAAACACGTACATGCAAGCCTTAATCCCGTATGAAGTTTGAAAGGAATTTACCAAGTGGTTAAACAATAGAAAACATCAACGGGATTACGACAATCATTTTCATTCATAATTGTTCATAAGGGTTTAAGCTCGGCGAGTGAGCGTGCACAATCTCCAACCTTCTCCTCGTGTAATCATATCATAATTAGTGGTCATCACACATATCCTTCGTGCACATACAAAAATGATCATAATCATACATATACACCTTCTCCCTCCGGGTGGTGGACAAGTTAGCTAGACCTGACCACCGAATCATACATAATGGCTAGTGAGGTACATGAATCCTCAAAAGCCCGACTTGCGTTTCCTCGTCAAAACTCCTAACGAGGTCCGTGTCGTCGTAAATTTGGTTGGAACTAGTATATGGGATCCCCGTCAGCCCTTGCTTCCTCGGTTAGCCACATATACTAAGTCCCGGGGCCCGTGAACATAACATACATACAATCTCGCCAAAACATAAGGTAGGGTTTCATAAGAAAAAGGGGTCATACGTTGAAATCATTTACCCAAAATGACTCGATTTATATAAATATATTATTTTGGCTTAAAACTTTGCACATAAGGGATTTATGGGGTTGTTTAACTAGTAGAAGAAAAACCCACCTTTACCAAAGCAAAATAAAAGCACAAGCGTCTCAATGCTCGTCCCCGTCTCCGACCAAACCCGAATCTGTGCAAAAGAAAAGGTATGAGACTCAATGACCACATATGACTCTCGGCAATGAAGTGAATATGACGTGAATGCATGAATGATCATGTTATATCATAAAAATGTTCATGTGCACGATTAATAAATTTAAAACATATACTCATGCATTCGTTCATACATTTCATTCGATTTCATAATTTCATAAATTCATAACATTCATATAATTTTCATAAATTCATAAATTTACATAATTTTTCATAAATTCATAACATTCATAAATTCATAATTTATAATTCATATCAATTAATCTAACATTCAATTAATAAGCGTAACACATATTATATTCATATTCACATTTAGGAATGAAATAAATAAAACGTTCAATCAAAAGTCGATAGTTAAATACGCGAAATGGAAATCAATTAATTTCGAGAATTAAATTAAATCAAATAATATTTAAAATATATAATAAATATATATACTATATAATATATAAACATATAGAATACAATATATATATAATAATATATAATCATACATATATATATATATAGTATATCCACATACACGTACACACACACACATGCATGCAAAAATTCACATAAATATTACATATATATATAAATTCCATACATGCAAATATATATTCATATATAATATAATAATATCATATAATACATATATTTTACATATGTATATATATACATTATATATATATATACGCACACACACAAACAAACCCATGCATGCATGCACACACATCACAATTATATATATACTATATATATAATACTCATGCATGCAAAATTCCAAGATTCAAACACAATCACAGCAGCCTAATTACACATGCATGCAACAACACAATTGCACAGGTTACATACAACAGCAACATACACTCGCGCAAGGAAGAAGAAGGAGAAAAGGCTGGCAGAAGAATTCAGAAAAAAACGGGGTGACACCCCCGTGTCACCCTCCCAGCCTGGACCGAGACACCCCCGTGTCTCGGTACAGCAACTCCAGACCTCACCGCACCCCCGTTCCTCGCTGGAACGGGCAGGAAATGCACGCCCGTGTCGTGCAACAGCAGCAGTCTCTGTTTCACCAAAACTGACGCAGAACAGGGCAACAACAAACGCAGGAAGACGAGGCAACAAAGGAGGCTAAACAAGGTACAAAAGAGCTGCAAGAACTCAACAAGAATACATGCTAAAAGGCCATGAAAATGGACAGCAACAACATGAAGGATTCTCAGCAAATTGACAGCTGAAATCTCTGCGTGAAAACAGGCCAAACGAGAAGAAAAACAGGGCAAGTTGAGCTCAATCAATCCTATATCACTCAGGTCCAAAAGTCCAACAAATGAGCAGCAATTTATCATATAATCAACAAGGAAATCAGTTCCAAAAGTGATCAATCAAAGCATGGAAGCATACGTGACCTTCCCGTGGAATTCTCTGAAAATTTCATAAGTGATATCTCATATATATCTCAACAAACATGAAAGCAAAGATCATAATTGATATGAGGATGTTAAAACAATCATTCTCATGCTTGGAATCGATCAAAACCGTTAAGATCCAAAGAAGATCATAAATTTGTCCAAAAACCTTCATTTCGGAAATTGCCCAGAAAATCGAGAAATCATGCTTAAAAATCATGAATGAAAAGATGAAAATGATCAGAATTAATCATACAATACAACCCTAAGCTTACCTTGTTGATTGGATGAAGTTTGGATGAGATTTGAGCTCCAAAATCTCCAAATGGTGAGGGGTTACGGGACTGGAGAGAAAACAGTAGCTTTGGCTGAGTTTTGGGGATTGTGTGAGGATAATCTCGGTCAAGGCTGATTATATCATGATAGAGGGTTGAGTTAGGGTTTCAAAGAATCCAACCATGGTTAATTTGGTTGTGGTTTGGGTGAGTTATGGTTCAATTAGTGCAGCAAGGTCAAGTTGATCTCCGTTTCGTTTTTCGGTTGGATTTCGGAGATTCAAATGAATTAGAAAAATTATAAGGCTAAGTTTACTAAACTCGAATTTTCGTTACGAGTTCAGCGGAGTTGACGGAACTCGAATCCGAGTTCCCGAGCTCAAGATATTAAATTCGGAACCAAGGGTACGCTAAGTGCTCGTTAGCTCCCGTTTTGGTTCCTCAATTAAAATTAAATTCGTTAACCTATCAAATGAATTCAAAAACATAAATTGAGCATAAACTCATGTTCATAACACATATATGTACGACATATTACAAAATCGTGGCAATTTGATATCATATCATAAGAGAACGAAGCACAAAATAAACGAACAAACTCAATCATACAATTCATGCATAAATTATAAAATTTCCATGCAATTCATGCAATTCCCATGCAAAATGAAATAAATTCATGCAGCAAAATTTCTCATGCAAAATTTAAAATTCATGCATATATTAAACTCCCATGCATAATATGATTTGCATGCATGCATATATTAATATTCCCCATGCATGCATATTAATCTCACGTATAAAACATATATATAAATAAGTAATTAATTAAAACATGATTAATTAACATAATATATAATTAGCATAATCATTAAACAAATAATAAAATAATTAAACGTATTTATATATATATACATATAATACGAAGTATATATATATAATTAATAGTATTAAAATAAAATATTATAATATAATATAATAAAATAATAACAAGTATAATAAAATTAAATATAAAACACGTAAAAACAATTAATTAGCGAAATTAGGTAAACACATACGCTCTACCTTTACGTCCGAAAAGTCGGGGCGTTACAATCTCTCCCCCTTAAAAGAATCCGTCCTCGGATTCACTGCTCGCTCGGAATTAACTCAGGGTGAAACCTTTTCATCCTATCCTCCGTTTCCCACGTAGTCTCTTCGGTTATACTACTTCTCCAAAGAATCTTGACTCGTGGAATACGCCGATCTCAAGTTCCTGAAGTTTTCGATCCAGTAACTTAATCGGCTTCTGAACAAAGGTGAGATCCGGTTCTAATTCCACTTCTTCAACCGATAGAACCTCGGACTCATCTCGATAATACTTTCGGAGCTGTGAAACATGGAACATATTATGAATTCCAGTTAAATTCGGAGGCAAGTCCACTCGATAAACCGTATCCCCAATCTTCTCTAGAATCTCATATGATCCCATATACCAAGTGTTTAATTTTCCTCCTCGTCCAATCCTTGAGACTCCTTTTCGTGGGAATGCTTTTAAGAAAACCTATCTCCAATCTCAACCTTCAATTTCTTCCTTCGAAGCCCTGCATAACTCTTTTGTCGATCCTGAGCGGCCTTCATCCGTGGTTTAATTATCTGGACCTTGTCAATAGCCTCTTGTACAGCCTTAGAGGGTTTTTCCTTCTTTTTCCCTCTTTTAATCCCTTCTTAATTCTTCCGGAACAATAACCCTATTCTTGAATCTTAGAAGGCCCGTATTATCAAACCCAAACAGACATTCTGAATCAGCTGATTTCTGAACCTCGGGATCAATTCTCTGAGCATCAAACAACCTCTGTTTAAGATCTGGTCGAACCGTAATATTTCGAATACTAGTCCTTAGTCTGAACAACTTATTCTCTTCTCCAATTTCCACTTCCACTTCGGACACACTAGTTTTCCTACTAAGTGCATCCACGACCAAATTGACTTTGCCGGGACGGTATCGGATTGCACACTCATAATCCGCCAAAAGTTCCATCCAATGTCGTTGTCTCTTGTTCCATTCCTTATGTGAGAGTAGGTATTGGAGACTTTTGTAATCAGAAAAGACCTCGAACGAAATTCCCTAAAGATAGTGTCTTCACTTACCCAAAGCGAAGTTCACTGTCACTAATTCCAAATCATGAGTGGGTAATTCTGTTCATGCTCCTTTAATTTCCTTAAGGCATAGGCGATCATTCTTCCATTTTGCATCAACACACATCCCAAACCTTCCTTTGAGGTGTCCGTATAACCTGTATATCTTTCTGTACCTTCGGGAAGTGCTAATACAGGAGCGGTGGTCAACTTTTCCTTTAAAAGCTGGAAGCTATCCTCGCATGCCTCGTCCCGCTCAAACTTAACCACCTTCTTAGTCACTCGGGTTAAAGAAACCGCAATCTTCGAAAAATCTTGTACAAATCTCCGATAGTAGCCTGCCAAACCCAAGAAACTCCTTACTTCTGAAGCATTTTTCGGGCTTTGCCATTGAATAACCGGCTCGAACTTAGAAGGGTCTACCTCCCACTTTTCCTTGAAATAATATGACCCGGAAGTGCTGCCTAGTCAATCCAAAACTCACCTTTGCTAAACTTAGCATACAATCCGATGCTCTCTTAAGGTATCCATCACAATCCTGAGATGCCTGGCACGATCCTCCGGAGTTCTCGAATAAATTAAGATGTCATCAAAGAAGATTACCACAACTTATCCTCCCATCATAACTGAACACTCCCGAACCAACTGCTCTGTCTGAAGTCTACCACCCAGTGGCGAACTCACCAAACACCAAGAAGAAAAAGCAAATAACAGGCAAGCACAGAATAGCAACTAAGTCACAGGAAATAAAGGAATGCGTGGCACTCAAATCAAAGAGTGTATGCATGCTCATGTTATGTATGCATAGGGTACCTTCTACCACTGCTGTGGGACCGATCTCTGCATCTTGCTCTTCACCTCCGAGGGCGTAAGCACGAGCCTGAATCATTGGCCTTTGAACTCCCTTTTTAAATCCCGGAATCTTGTCGGGGCAGGTATCCGCCATATGATCAGCTTTTCCACATATCAGGCATAAACCCAACCTCTTCCAGCATTTATGATAATTGTGAGTTGGCCCTCCACAATATGTACATGGTGGCTTGGATAATCGTGCCTCACTCGGACGTTGTCGATCCCTTGTTGGTGCAGGCAAAGCTATTGGAACCGGTGGAGTTGGTCCTCCCATTCTTGGCTTTTTAAACGGACCCTTAGGAGGGGAAGTAGCTTGAACCATAGGTCGCTTTCCCGAACTTGTTTCAGAACCTCGCCCCATCAGTGGCCTAAAAATCGGATCTTTCTTCTTATACTCCTCTTCTTGAACTAGAGCCCTTTGTACCGTATCGGCAAAAGACTCGAAATTGTGACCCGCCTGACCGTGTCTCAAATCCTGTCTTAATCCCGCAATAAATTTCCTTGACTTTCTCTTCTCATCCCGGGTGACGTGAGGAGCATATTTCCCAAGTCTGTTAAATATTGTGAGGTATTGAGTCACCGTACACTCTCCTTGCTTTAGATCCATGAACTCTTGCTCCTTTCTCTCTCTCACTACCTCCGGCACAAAGCATTCTCTGAATTCTCTTTTAAAGACCTCCCAAGTCACTTCCTCTTCATCCACTTCAAGTTTCTCTCTAGTTCGTTCCCACCATTCGTACGCATCTCCATCCAGTTGGAATATAGCAAATTGGGCCTTCTCTTGCGTAGTAAACTGTCGGACCCCAAATATCCTCTCTAGTCGAATCAACCAACCCTCCGAGACCGAATCGTCGATAGAACCAGAAAATCGAGGGGGGTTATAGCTCAGAAACACCCCATGAGGGTCTCTATGGTTATTATGATTTGGTGGAGGCACCGGTTGTTCTGCTTGTGGTGGTGGGGGAGCTTGAGCCCTTCTATGCTCAACGTAGTTGAAAACCGCTTCCATAAAATTCCCCATGTCCATTGGTGGTGCTTGTGGTTGGGGTGGAGGCGTAGGAGATCGATCATGATGACGACGATGTCCAGGAGATCTCCCACGGTGTCTACGTGGCGGCATCCTGTTCAAGAAATACTGAAATGCATGCTATTTTTAGTTCATGCATGCAAGTGCAAGTAATTCGATCAAAATTTAAAATTTAAAGCACACAAGCACGCAAACAATGCATATGCAACACATTGACAAGTTGTTCCTAAAGCCGAACGACCTAACTGACTCAACCTGACACTAGAGCCCGGGTTTTGCAACCCTAAGCTCTGATACCACTTAAGGATGTAGCACCCGAGCGTAAGGTACCACATCCCCCGCACCGAGACCCGACCCGTATATGAAATGGAAGTCCATACACGTGCCAAATCCACGGCGAACGGGGACACAACACACACGCTATGCTAGGCGGGACTAACCCTTGAACCAATCAGTGCAGGAATCATAAAATCAGAGTTAAAATAGAATGCGGAAGCAAGAACTACATAACATATATACAATGAGCTAACAAGCTCCAAAAATGGATATACAAGAGCATTCGAATATCCAACGGCACTCACGGCCTACAGAAATCATAACGCTCCAATCTAAACTATGATTAAATACAAAAGTAGCAACAAGAAGATGAATATGAGACTGAAAAGAAGTGCTAAACATAAATGCAAGACCTAGACGACTTGTATTCCCGCCTAGCACTCCTATACCTGCACAAAACAACTGAAAACAACCGGGTTCAGTCTAAAAGAGACTGGTGGGTATAAAAACGGGGCAATAGATATATAATATCGCATAAATTAAACACGTACATGTAAGCCTTAATCCCGTATGAAGTTTGAAAGGAATTTACCAAGTGGTTAAACAATAGAAAACATCAACGGGATTACGACAATCATTTTCATTCATAATTGTTCATAAGGGTTTAAGCTCGGCGAGTGAGCGTGCACAATCTCCAACCTTCTCCTCGTGTAATCATATCATAATTAGTGGTCATCACACATATCCTTCGTGCACATACAAAAATGATCATAATCATACATATACACCTTCTCCCTCCGGGTGGTGGACAAGTTAGCTAGACCTGACCACCGAATCATACATAATGGCTAGTGAGGTACATGAATCCTCAAAAGCCCGACTTGCGTTTCCTCGTCAAAACTCCTAACGAGGTCCGTGTCGTCGTAAATTTGGTTGGAACTAGTATATGGGATCCCCGTCAGCCCTTGCTTCCTCGGTTAGCCACATATACTAAGTCCCGGGGCCCGTGAACATAACATACATACAATCTCGCCAAAACATAAGGTAGGGTTTCATAAGAAAAAGGGGTCATACGTTGAAATCATTTACCCAAAATGACTCGATTTATATAAATATATTATTTTGGCTTAAAACTTTGCACATAAGGGATTTATGGGGTTGTTTAACTAGTAGAAGAAAAACCCACCTTTACCAAAGCAAAATAAAAGCACAAGCGTCTCAATGCTCGTCCCCGTCTCCGACCAAACCCGAATCTGTGCAAAAGAAAAGGTATGAGACTCAATGACCACATATGACGCTCGGCAATGAAGTGAATATGACGTGAATGCATGAATGATCATGTTATATCATAAAAATGTTCATGTGCACGATTAATAAATTTAAAACATATACTCATGCATTCGTTCATACATTTCATTCGATTTCATAATTTCATAAATTCATAACATTCATATAATTTTCATAAATTCATAAATTTACATAATTTTTCATAAATTCATAACATTCATAAATTCATAATTTATAATTCATATCAATTAATCTAACATTCAATTAATAAGCGTAACACATATTATATTCATATTCACATTTAGGAATGAAATAAATAAAACGTTCAATCAAAAGTCGATAGTTAAATACGCGAAATGGAAATCAATTAATTTCGAGAATTAAATTAAATCAAATAATATTTAAAATATATAATAAATATATATACTATATAATATATAAACATATAGAATACAATATATATATAATAATATATAATCATACATATATATATATATAGTATATCCACATACACGTACACACACACACATGCATGCAAAAATTCACATAAATATTACATATATATATAAATTCCATACATGCAAATATATATTCATATATAATATAATAATATCATATAATACATATATTTTACATATGTATATATATACATTATATATATATATACGCACACACACAAACAAACCCATGCATGCATGCACACACATCACAATTATATATATACTATATATATAATACTCATGCATGCAAAATTCCAAGATTCAAACACAATCACAGCAGCCTAATTACACATGCATGCAACAACACAATTGCACAGGTTACATACAACAGCAACATACACTCGCGCAAGGAAGAAGAAGAAGAAAAGGCTGGCAGAAGAATTCAGAAAAAAACGGGGTGACACCCCCGTGTCACCCTCCCAGCCTGGACCGAGACACCCCCGTGTCTCGGTACAGCAACTCCAGACCTCACCGCACCCCCGTTCCTCGCTGGAACGGGCAGGAAATGCACGCCCGTGTCGTGCAACAGCAGCAGTCTCTGTTTCACCAAAACTGACGCAGAACAGGGCAACAACAAACGCAGGAAGACGAGGCAACAAAGGAGGCTAAACAAGGTACAAAAGAGCTGCAAGAACTCAACAAGAATACATGCTAAAAGGCCATGAAAATGGACAGCAACAACATGAAGGATTCTCAGCAAATTGACAGCTGAAATCTCTGCGTGAAAACAGGGCCAAACGAGAAGAAAAACAGGGCAAGTTGAGCTCAATCAATCCTATATCATTCAGGTCCAAAAGTCCAACAAATGAGCAGCAATTTATCATATAATCAACAAGGAAATCAGTTCCAAAAGTGATCAATCAAAGCATGGAAGCATACGTGACCTTCCCGTGGAATTCTCTGAAAATTTCATAAGTGATATCTCATATATATCTCAACAAACATGAAAGCAAAGATCATAATTGATATGAGGATGTTAAAACAATCATTCTCATGCTTGGAATCGATCAAAACCGTTAAGATCCAAAGAAGATCATAAATTTGTCCAAAAACCTTCATTTCGGAAATTGCCCAGAAAATCGAGAAATCATGCTTAAAAATCATGAATGAAAAGATGAAAATGATCAGAATTAATCATACAATACAACCCTAAGCTTACCTTGTTGATTGGATGAAGTTTGGATGAGATTTGAGCTCCAAAATCTCCAAATGGTGAGGGGTTACGGGACTGGAGAGAAAACAGTAGCTTTGGCTGAGTTTTGGGGATTGTGTGAGGATAATCTCGGTCAAGGCTGATTATATCATGATAGAGGGTTGAGTTAGGGTTTCAAAGAATCCAACCATGGTTAATTTGGTTGTGGTTTGGGTGAGTTATGGTTCAATTAGTGCAGCAAGGTCAAGTTGATCTCCGTTTCGTTTTTCGGTTGGATTTCGGAGATTCAAATGAATTAGAAAAATTATAAGGCTAAGTTTACTAAACTCGAATTTTCGTTACGAGTTCAGCGGAGTTGACGGAACTCGAATCCGAGTTCCCGAGCTCAAGATATTAAATTCGGAACCAAGGGTACGCTAAGTGCTCGTTAGCTCCCGTTTTGGTTCCTCAATTAAAATTAAATTCGTTAACCTATCAAATGAATTCAAAAACATAAATTGAGCATAAACTCATGTTCATAACACATATATGTACGACATATTACAAAATCGTGGCAATTTGATATCATATCATAAGAGAACGAAGCACAAAATAAACGAACAAACTCAATCATACAATTCATGCATAAATTATAAAATTTCCATGCAATTCATGCAATTCCCATGCAAAATGAAATAAATTCATGCAGCAAAATTTCTCATGCAAAATTTAAAATTCATGCATATATTAAACTCCCATGCATAATATGATTTGCATGCATGCATATATTAATATTCCCCATGCATGCATATTAATCTCACGTATAAAACATATATATAAATAAGTAATTAATTAAAACATGATTAATTAACATAATATATAATTAGCATAATCATTAAACAAATAATAAAATAATTAAACGTATTTATATATATATACATATAATACGAAGTATATATATATAATTAATAGTATTAAAATAAAATATTATAATATAATATAATAAAATAATAACAAGTATAATAAAATTAAATATAAAACACGTAAAAACAATTAATTAGCGAAATTAGGTAAACACATACGCTCTACCTTTACGTCCGAAAAGTCGGGGCGTTACACACACACACCTACTAAATCACGGTATATCACACCAAAGAGGAGAAGGAGGAATTCAAATCATTTTCAAGCTAGAATTTTGGAGGAATTGCATGCTTTAAAGCTTCATCAACATCATACCATCCTTTCATCCTCTCTTTCTTCATATCAAAGTAACTTGGAGATTTTGCTTGAATTCTCGAATCAATTATGTTGTAGGTATGAGGATTTGAATGTGTTCTCTTGGTTATTTATGAATAGAAGCATAATTAATACCATTAGACTTGAGGGCTTACATGAATTCATGAATTTTATGGAAGTTGGATGACTTGAAAAATTATGGGGTTTTGATGGAGAATTTTAGATGATTTGATGCATGTACCATGATTTATTTGATGTTTTAATGAAGTATAATTTGTATTTGATGTACTTAAGCCTTTACAACGGAGTGAAGTTGGATTGATTGTTGGTTTTGGAGGTTTTGGTTCGAAGCCCCTGTTTTCGACTCTGTTTTTTTCTAAATTTAAAGGTCGCGGTCGCGGCCGAAAATAGAGTAAAAATGGTCGCGCCCGCGACCCACTCTCGCATTTGGCATAAAACTCAGGTCGCACCCGCGACCTGAATTACGTGTAAAACATGTTGCGCCCACTACCCAAATTTGGCCATGTTTCGAGATTGAAAAATTCACAAAAATTCGGCCAAAAATAGGGGTAGCGGCCGCTACCATTTCTTGAAGGAAATGGGTCGCGGTCGTGACCCTCCCTCATTCGACATGAAAATTCCAATTGCAAACTTAATTTGCATGGCTTTCTTGGCTCATTTTCCGGTATGTACACTTCATTAACATGTCATATAATGTGTTATTTAATGTGTTATGAAGTTTCATGATTTTTCGTGGAATATTCTACAAGTTGTGCTTCAACGTGCCATCATTGTTCCAAGTAGATGCATGCCCGGATCCTTGTTACCAATATGAACTCAGATGGACTTGGATGCTTCTTGAAATGAATGATTATGTGCCTTAATTGACAAATCATGGTATTACATTGTGTGGAGACGCCGTTCGTCTTAAATGGTTCATACGAGTTGAGTCTCACGTACACTTGTCCTTGTTATACAGATCACGTTCCCGGTGACGTGGAGCACGCTGCTTAGGGTGCTTCCTTGCTTCTTTTGGGTTGGTAAAGTAAAGGTGAGGTTTAATTTCTAGATATATAGAACCTTTGTAACCCTATGTGATGTTTTGGCCAAAACGTATCTATATATCTATAGTTTTTCCAAAATCTCTATTGATTGTCAACTAAACTAAACTGATTGATTATTTTGGCGAGTATAGTACTGCACTGTGGGCCCGAGGGTAGTGTATTGAGCCAACCGGGAAAGCTTAGGCTAACGGGTAACTCTTGCACTATCCTCACAACTTTTGGGATGACCCCTGAACCCACTAGGAGATTAGTGGAGGAAGGAGTTCCGGGCATAGGGAATCATAAACCCTATGCTCACACTGACTGGATGGTGGGGCCTTGCAACCCACCATCACACGGAGGAAGAAAGGGTTACTGAAACTGCTAATTGGGCAGTGTAATTGATTGCCTGATCGCCTAATCACTTAATAATTGAACTATTGTACACTGTCGGAGAAAGGTTGGAGAATTACCCTCACTCGTCGGGCCGCCGATTGACTTAAACTGATTGTATTGTTAAATTGATTAGTTGTAATCTCGGGCGAGTCCTACTTTATTCTTGAACTTATGTTGCTTTCTTTTATAAAATCTTACCCGAGATTATAGGTTGCATGGTAATTGCGCTTATATTTATTAAACCCCTCACTCAGTATTTCGTAGACTGACACCTCACATTTTCAGGTTTTCAGGGTGCGTGCTAGGTGGGATTTGAGTCTAGTCCGATCTTTATTTTCGAGTCTAGCACGTTCATTGTATACTATCGATGCATAATTATCTATGGTTTATGGAAATGTTATGTATTTTGGTTATGGCTCATTGTACCTATGTATATTATGCTTTGCTCTTGGGAATTTTGGGATTGTATATATATATATATATATCGAACGTTGCAATGAATATACTAATGAAATGCCCGTAGCTTATGCTTCTGTTTTATTTTTATGCATGTTGGTAACTATTTGAGGGTTAGTCCCGCCTAGATAGAGTTTTTTTATTGTCTCCCGTTCGTTATAGGTTTGATTCATGTATGGGTGTTCGTTCCATATGTGGATTGAACTAGAGTGCGGGGGATGTGGCTACCCCGCATTTCAGGTGTTACATCCCAAGGTGGTATCAGAGCCCAGTTACAAAACCATGGTTCTAGTGTTGTGTCTTGTGAGTCTAGGTCATACGGCATAGGTTAATTGATTATCTGAGTGTCTTGCATCTTATTTTAATTTACTTGAACTTCTTTGGATTACTTGAATTACTTGGTTTATGTGATTTATTTGTGTTATGTGTTTTATTCCATTCATTTGCACATATTAATCAAACATGCATATACAGTGTCTGATTTTCAAGATACCTCGTGGTCGGCCTTGTAGAGAGCAGTCTCCCGGCCATAGGCGCCATCGCCATGATCATTCTCCTTCACCTCCACCCCCTCAAGCGTAACCTCAGGACTTCTTAAATTCCATGGTTCAGTTAATAGACCAAAGATTAAGGGATTATTTGCCTCCAGCACCACTAGCTCCTCTTGTGACGCCCCGATATTTCGGTCGTACAGGTATGGCCTAATTGTTTACCTAATTGCGCAAAATAATTATTTTCGTGTTTATATAGTAATTTTATTTTAAATGCATTAAATGTTATTTACTTTATCTCATTGTTGTTAGTATACTTATATATTTATCTAATTGTAATTGTGTGAGTAATTTAATAAGTATTTTGTGAATTCCTTACAACTTGATATTTATTGCATAAATTGAACTTGATTGCAACGTGAATTAATTTTCCGAATTTGACTTAATTTCGTTGTGGCTTTAATTGATCATTTCATGAACCTTGAGGACCCAATTGCATGGACTTAATTGATTACATTTCAAGCTTGGGGTTTCAATTGCATAACTTATTAAATTGGAGGACTTAATAGCAATTTTGGCCAATTCTTTTCCCCTCATAGCTGCATATTATGTTCCATTCCTTTCTTTCTTTCATACATACATTACATACACATCTTAACTCTTGCCCCCAAGCCAACCAATCAAACCCTTGTCAAAGTGGGGGAAGATTTCATCTCTCAAGCTTCATTCTTGTAGGATTTGAGGTCATAGAAGCATCATCAACATCATCTCTTCTTCTCTTCTCTCATTTCTTTCATTTGAGGTATTTATAGAACTTTGATGAATTTCTTGGATTTATGTGATAGATAGGGCTTGGCTATATGTTGTTTAATGTGTGTAATTGTTATTGGAATATGTTTAGGAACTTTAAGCTTAAGTTGTATGCATTTAACTTGTGAAGTTTGGACTTGGAAGCATGAACTTGTATGTGGGTTTCATTTGGAGATTTATGGATGATTCAATGTGGAATATGTGTTTTTATGAGATATTATTGCTCTATATGTAAGTTAGTCTCTTTATTGCTTGGAATACATGAGTTTGAACTTGAAAAGTTGGTGTTTGGGTTGGTTGTTGTTGCTGTCACGTTGATGCCCTGTTTTTTTTCTGTTACGCACAGTGACACGGGCGTGTCACTTTTCTTCTCTTCAGCGTGACACGGGGGTGCATGCTTGGTTGGGCTGATTTTCTGTACCGTGACACGGGGGTGTCACAGTTTGCTTTGTTTTTGTGACACGGGCGTGTCACCATCTTTTTCATGCATGTTGTCCGCTGTACCGTGACACGGGGGTGTCACGGCTTAGTGTATTGAGGTGACACGGGTGTGTCACCCTCTGTTTCTCATGCATTTTCTTTGCATGCTACTGTACATGCATATGTTTTATATATATTGGATATGTGTTAAATGGTATTTGATTTAATTGAATATATGTAATTGTTTGTTTCCAATTTGAATGTATTTTAACTTGTGCTTCGATTCTATATGAAGTTGTTGAATCAATGTGTTTGAAAGTGTGGAATTATGAGTTCGAATGAATTGAACGAATGATTGAATGACTTGATCATATGATTTGATTTCTTAATAGTGCTCATGAACATCTCATAGCATAATCTTATCTTTTATATATTCATATCATGATCATTGCATTGCCGAGCGTCTTATTTGGTCATATTGAGTCTCACTTCACCGTTCTTGCACAGATTTTGATCCACTTGGAGACGAAGCCGGTCAGTGAGGCTCGTGCTTTCTTCTTTTGACGGTTTAAGGTGGGTTTCTCTTCTACTTAGATAAAACGACCTGATATATCTCCCTATGTGAAAAGTTTTAAGCCAAAGTAAAACTATATATATATATTGAGTCTTTTATCGAGTAAATGATTGCAAACGTAAAGCCCTTATTTCTTGAACCCTACCTAATGTTTTGGCGAGAATGAATGAATGTTATGCACGAATGGGGCCCAGGGACTTAGTGTGAGTGGCTATCCGGGAAGGCACGGGCCGAAGGTGATCCCTCACACTAGTTCCACCAATGAACGGTGTAACCGGACCTCGTTAGGAGTTAGCGAGGAATGGACGCTGACCGCCATCTGGGGAGTCATGTAACCCCTTTTGGTCAATGAATGGGTGGTCGGGCCTTGCAAACCCACCACCAACCCGGAGGAAGAAGGTGTAAATGTTATTGAATGTGCACAAAAGATTAATTTCATGAAAAGAATGAATGAATGAATGTTTAAATGGTTTACACAAGGTGTTGGTTGGAGATAATGCACGCCCACTCGCCGGGCCAATAATGACCTAATGTTAATGATTCGTTATAATCCCTTTTGATGATTCTATTCACCCACTTGGGAAAGTCTTTAAAAACCTCACTTGGGATTATAGCTTGCATGTGATTGTTTAATTACCGTCGTATATGCTATTTATGCCCTGCTTTATACCCACCAGTCCCTTTTGGACTGAACCCGTTTGGTTTTCAGTTATTTTGTGCAAGTGTTGAGGAAGCTAGGCGGGAATACGAGTCCTAGGTCTTGCATTCGTTTCTAGCTCTATATTTTGAGTCTTACACTTGCATACTTTTATTTCGATCATTGTATATGTATAATGTTGTGGAGCGTATATGTTTTGGGCCGTGATGGCAATTGAAGTTGTATATGAATGATTTTCTTTTTGGAGCTTGGATGCTCATGGTATATATATATATGGTATATGTTCGTTTATTGCTTCCGCTTTAATGTTTTATGTTGGTTTTTGGTTTTAAGGGTTAGCCCGCCTAGCTTAGAGTGTGTGTTTGTCCCCGTTCGCCGTGATTTGGCTCGAGTATGGATCGCCCATTTCATATTCGGGTCGGGTCTCGGTGCGGGGGATGTGACACCTTGCGCTCGGGTGTTACACCTCCACCACAGTCGGCACTAATTTTGGCTATACTGCGGGAATTTCAAAATCAACATCCACCAAAGTTCTTTAAAGGAAATGACATACAAGCCGAACAATGGCTCAAGGACGTTGAAGCATTTAGGAGCTTATTCCGTGTGAATATCGGGAGAAGGCTAGATGTACTCTTACTTTAATCCAAGGAGAAGCTTATTCATGGTGGGAAAGCACCAAGATTGTTCTTGATGTCACCGAAGAGGAGGTCACATGGGAGGTTCTCGTTAGAGAGTTTAAGAACAAATTTATTCCTCTATCCTCTCGCACGAGGAGACTTAAGGAGTTCACTGAGCTAAAACAAGGAGGAAGATCGGTTGCGGAGTATATTGCAGAGTTTGAGAGATTGTCCCGGTATGCACCCAACATTGCAAGCAATGACTTTCACAAGGCTATGCAATTTGTACAAGGTTTGAGGCCGAATATTCAAGCGGCAATTGAAGCCGTCAACACTAGTACTTGGAGAAAGGCCACTTCAAAAGCTCTCAAGATTGAAGATTCGGTAAATGCTCGGAGATCTACTTATAGGTCGGGGTCAGGGTTCAGGTTCTGGGTCGAGCTCAGGTTACAATGCCGGCAAGAGGCCGATTACCTATGATACCGCTCCACCCCCTCTTAAAGGACCGGGAAAGAAGTTTAGGCCACCTGGGCCGATTCAGAGGGCTCCTCAGCCACCCACTTTGCCACCACCATCGGAGAAACCAAATGTACTTTTTGCGGGCAACCTACACTTCACTATGACAACTGCAGGAGGCGTTTGGGATTATGTTTGATATGTGGGAGTGCCGAGCATATGGTGGACATGTGTCCAGATCGTTGGGGCCAACCTGTCAGGGGTCAGAGACCACTGATTAAAGCCCGTGCTTATGCTTTGGAGGGAGAGGAACCAGATGCTAATGTGGACCCTGCCGCGGTTGTTGAAGATACCATTTGCATTCATGGCACAAACATACATACCTTGTTTGATCCGGGGGCTACCTACTCTTTTATTTCGTATGATACTTCTGTGAATTTACCTTTATGTGTTACTTTCTCCTCTCAATGTTATGTTGTTAGTACTCCTTTTGGTGGTAGTATAGAAAATAACTGGGTTTTTAGAGAGGTACCGGTCAGTATTGAGGGTCGGGTTTTCTCAACGGATTTCATTGAGTTGCCTATGTCTCGCTATGGATCTATCTTGGGAATGGATTGGTTATACAAGCACTGTGCTACCGTTGATTGTCGGGCTAAGAGAGTTCGGTTGGGATCAAAAATTGTTATGGGGTTGGAGTTCTAAAACAACACCTTTGTTATCTTTCTCTGAAGCTCAGAAATTAGTCCGAGATGGGGCTACGAGATTCATAGCCTATATTCTTAATCAACCCAAAGATCAGATGAAATTAGAGGAAATAGAAGTGGTTAAAGAATTTCCTGAGGTTTTCCCCGAGAAATTGGATTCTTTACTACCGGATAGAGAGATAGAGTTTGTGAGTGATCTATATCCGAATGCAGAACCCTACTCAAAGACTCCGTATCGGATGGCGCCGGCAGAATTGAAAGAGATTAGGCCGAGTTCTTCGCCTTGGGGTGTGCCGGTATTGTTTTTAAAGAAGAAGGATGGTACCCTAAGGATATGTATTGATTACCGGGAGTTAAATCGGATGACAATCAAGAATAAATATCCTCTTCCACACATTGAGGAGTTATTTGACCTACTTCAAGGTTCTAAAGTCTACTCGAAGCTTGACTTGAGATAGGGTTATTACCAATTACGGATCCGAACGGAGGATATTCCAAAGGCGGGTTTCAATACTAGATATGGGCATTATGAATTTTTGGTTATGCCTTTTGGATTAACGAATGCTCCGGCCGCTTTTATGGATATGATGCATAGGATTCTTCGGCCCTTTCTTGATAAGTTTGTCTTAATATTCATTGATGATATTCTCATTTTCTCCAAGTCTGCCGAGGAACATGCAAGACATCTTTATTTGGTGTTGAAAACATTGAAGGAACTTCAGTTATTGGCAAAGTTTAGTAAATGTGAGTTTTAGATCGACCGGGTGTCTTTGTTGGGTCATATTATTTCGGGGAATAGATTAGAGGTTGATCCTTCAAAGATTGAGGCCGTGTAACACCCCCAGAGCGAAGGGTGCCACATCCCCCGCACTAAGGTCCAACATGAGTAACGAAATGGAAGTTCGCACCCGTATCAAACCATAGCGAACGGGAGACATACAAAACTCACACCCTCGCTAGGCGGCCTACACCCTCAAGAACTGCGAGAATTAAAATCAGAGTAGCGGAAGCAATCCATATACCAAACATGATTCCCAAGACCATCACATCAACATATCAAAATGGGGGAGGGTCAAGTATTCAAGCTCGATCATATACAAAATATACAATGCCATTACGGCCAGAAGAGCATAGGTGTATTGATTACATAATCTAAAATACATAATCAAAAGAAGAGGAAATCCACTACGATGCATGAAGACTCAAGCTATACCACAAGTAAACCCAAAAGACACTTGCCGCTTAGCTTGACTCGGAAGAACCTGCAAACTCAAAAGAAAGGAAAAAGGGGAAAAACAACAACGAGGGTTAGTCCTAGCGACTAGTGAGGGGGCTAACTCACGTACCCGATATATATTTAGAGCAAAGCACTTAATCAAACGGAAAGATCCTTAAACCGAGAGTGGTTTTTGCAAGCCAAATTAATTCCCGTGATATAGTTATAAATAGGTTTAAGCAAAGGTACAAGGCCAAAAGCCAAACTCCCAGTTTTAGGTAAATTAAGAATCCAATCTCGTTCCATAGATCATACAGAGCTAAACCAACTCGGCGAGTACGAGTCACACATATCCCAACTTCCATATACGAAGAACAAAGCAAAGCAAAACAAATCAGAATCCATCCCCAACACCGGTTGATAGAAGGGTTGATCGGCCCTAACTATCCACATACACAGACGAGACAAGGTTTAATTACTTCCTTGAAACCTTCGACGGTTGCCTCCGCCGGCTCAAGAGAAACACCCTTCCTCAAACTCCCAAGGTTGGGTGAAACTCTCAAATGGAGGTGTTGATGGAAGAGCTCGGCCACCCCTCGGTCGTCCCGAGATTACCATACCACACTCCGGGGCCCACACAGATCACGAAAGTCACACAAACATATCTCAAAGCTTATCTTTCAAAGCCACATCTCTCTTACACACACACACTTGCACAAAACTAAACTTTTCAAATGAAAGCAAAATAGCTTATATACATATACAAAACATTTTCAAACTCTTATAACAAATGGGGCAAAACCCGCAATATAAGTATCGTACACTTATTTACCATATATTATACGTATTCACATGCGAGGTTTCAGATCAAATAGGGTTGTAGGTTGAGTAACTAAAAGAACAAAAACCTCACCTTGTCAACGAACGTAGTGGAGACAAAAGTGTGACAACCGGACACCTACGGAGCAAGCTCGTCCTCTACAGGAAGAACCTCTGAACAAGACAAACAACAAGAAACACTCTTAGACTCAATATGAACCACATTGACGCTCGGCACATGTGTATCTATGTTTATGATGCAAATGATATGAAATGAATCCACATTTAATCATTTACGAGCATTCAATGCATATCCGGACATAACTTATAAACGAGGACGTAAATCAACAGTAACTCAGCAACCCCAAATCAAAACCCAACACTCATGCTCCAACTACCAAGCAAGGAAATGCAATAAATGCTAAGAAACAAGTCCTAGGAGCATACTATCAACAACAAAACTCAAGAAAACAAGAAAGGAGCAAGAATCAATCAAATTCTTCCAACAATTACTATTCACATGCTTGCCCAATCTCAACAACCAACCATGGAAAAGAACTCAAAAGCACATAAAAAAGAGAAGAGGGAGAGTAGAAGACAACCATGAACTCACCTTTCCAATTTGAGAAGCTTGGGTGAAGAATTGAGCTCAAAACAAGTAAATGGACAAAGGGGGTTTCTCCTTCTTCCTTGCTTTGCTTGTGCTGATCGGTTTTTGGGAGAGAGAGAGGGGTTTGGCTCGGTTCTCAGCACAAAAAGGGGAGAGGAGAGCTTAACTCATGGATACAAAGTCAAGGTTAAGGTTGGGTTGAGTTAAGAGGGTCCCACAAAGCTAGGTTAGGTCAAAACATGTCTCTTAAGCACAAGGGGCTCGTTACGGGTGAAATTCGAAGGTCTTAACAAGCTTAGAAGAGTGTGAGGCTTATCCCATTAAACCTGAATCGTCGAAACGAGTTCAACGGAGGTGACGGAATTCGAATCCGAATTCCCGAGCTCAAGGTACGCGTCCCGGAACCCAAGGTGCGCTAAATGCTCTTTAGCCTCCTTTAGGACCCGTCTCCAAAACGAACCCAAAAAGGCAAACAAAACAAATACCAAAACATATAACGAGCACATAAACGAGTCCATAAAGCATATACTTAACACATATCACGAATTCACAAAATCAGAATTAAATACAAATCTAAAACGAGCGAAATACAAAGTGAAGGAAAATTACACGACCAAATTAAACAAATTCAAGCCAGCACAATTAAGTTCAATTAACTTCAAATAATCCACGTTAGCAATTAATATCACATAATCACTCAAAGAAATAATTAAATAGCGCACATAAGAGGTCACCTGAAAAGTCTGATCAGTCGGGATGTTACCGGCCGTATTGAAGTGTGAAAAGCGAAAGAATGCCTCTGAGATTAAAAGTTTCTTGGGATTGGCGGGTTATTATAGGAGGTTCGTGAAAGATTTTTCACAGATAGCCGCTCCGTTAACTCGATTGACCAAGAAAGATATTAAGTATGAGTGGGATGAGAAATGTGAGAAGAGCTTCAATGTTTTGAAAGAGAAATTAGTGTCAGCTCCAGTGTTAACTCTTCCGGAAGGTAGTGATGGCTATGCAGTTTACACAGACGCGTCGAATGATGGATTAGGGAGTGTTTTAACTCAGAATGGAAAGGTAACTGCTTATGCTTCCCGGAAATTGAAGGAGTATGAAAAGAACTACCCGACACATGATCTTGAGCTGGCCGCCGTGGTATTTGCACTCGGGAAGTGGAGACATTACCTGTACGGGGTGTCTTTTGAGATTTTCACCGACCATAAGAGTCTCCAATACTTGTTTACTCAGAAGGATCTTAATACGAGGCAACGGCGATGGATGGAGCGACTAGAAGATTATGATTGTGTTATCAAGTATCATCCCGGGAAAGCTAATGTGGTTGCCGACGCTTTATGTAGGAAGGTTGGTGTTTCAAATTTGGAAGTTGGTGAGAGTAGTGGAAGTGAACCTTTTGTAGTGAAAGCTTGGGTTTCTAATATCTCCATTCAACCGGAATTAAAACATAGAATGTTTGAGGCTCAGAATAATGATCCGAAAGTTCGAAAATTGGCTGCTTAGGCAAGAGAGGATCCAGAAAGTCCATTCGAGTTCAATGAAACCGGTCTTCTTCGTTTCAAGGACCGAGTGGTAGTATCCGAAGATTTGAAAAGGGTATTGCTTGAAGAAGCTCACAAGTCGGCTTATTCGGTCCATCCTGGAGGGAACAAGATGTACAAAGACCTTAAGCAATATTATTGGTGGCGAGGGTTAAAGAAGGATGTGGCCGAGTTTGTGAAACATTGCTTAACTTGTCAAAAGGTAAAAACCGAGCATCAAAAGCCCGAGGGACTTCTACATCCGTTACCTATTCCCGAGTGGAAGAAGGAACAGGTGACAATGGATTTCTTATCCCGGTTACCGAAGGTGAAAGGTGGGTTTGATGGTATTTGGGTGATAGTGGATCGGTTAACGATTTCTACGCATTTTCTACCGGTTCGAATGTCTTACAAGATCCGTAAACTTGCTGAAATCTATAACCGGGAAATTGTTCGACTACATGGAATTCCAGTTATTATTATTTCAGATAGAGATCCTCGGTTTACTTCGAAGTTATGGCAAGAGTTACAAGGGATTCTGGGTGCAAAGCTTCAATTCAGCGGCATTCATCCTCAAACCGACGGTCAGTCCGAGAGGGTCATACGGTATTTAGAAGACTTGCTTCGAGCTTGTGCTTTGGATTTCCAAACTTCATGGCATGAGCAACTCCCATTGATCGAATTTGCCTATAATAATAGTTATCAAGCTTCAATTGGTATGGCTCCTTATGAATTGCTTTATGGTCGGAAATGCCGGCCTCCATTGTTTTTTAATTTAGAAGAATGGAAATGGACGAAGCAAGAAAGGGTTAAAAAGGGTGAGAAGTTAGAGAAACCTTCTAAGGCTGTAAAAGCTATGATCGAGAAATACAACAACGGATGAAAGCTGCTCAGGATAGGCAGAAAAGCTATGCTGATCATCGCCGGAGAGATTTGAAATTTGAAGTGGGGGACCGGGTTTTCTTAAAGGTGACTCCCTAAAAAGGATTTTCTCGGATTGGAAAGAGAGGAAAGCTTAATATCGTTATTTGGGACCGTTTGAAATTCTTGAGAGAATTGGAGAGGTGGCTTATCGATTAAATCTACCACCCAATCTTACTGGAATTCATAATGTATTTCACGTGTCACAGTTAAGAAAGTATTATCCAGATGAAACTGTAATTCTTCTCGTTGAGGAAGTGGAGTTGGAACCCAATTTGTCATTCATTCAGAAACCGGTTAGAATTTTGGATCGAAAATAGCAAGAATTAAGAAACCAGAGTATTCCCATGGTTAAGGTATTGTGGCAAAGTGACAAGACCGAGGAGATGACTTGGGAAACGAAAGATAAGATGAAACAGTTCCACCCGGAGTTATTTTCTTCCAATCAGTGAATCTGGGGACCAGATTCTTCTAAGGGGGGGAGAGTTGTAACGCCCCAATTTTCCCGGAAGTTCAGGTAAGCACGCCACGTGCGGGTCTTCGGGAGTTGGGGTTTATCTTAATTATTTCGTTCATTTATTTATACATTTCATAACATTATATGCTTTATATCTTTATGCATTTATATGAGTTTCGTGAAAGTGAATTTACGTGAATTAATTGCTGATGTGATCAAATGCTTTGTGCGGACTTACTTGATCATTTATGTAATTATGTGGACTTAAAGGTATAACATGATTGGGAGCTATATGATCATTTTCCATGGAATGAAACTTGAAATGCATTAATTCAAATATTACAAGGACCTAAGTCCAAAAAGTGATGACTCATGCATATTTTTTCAAGACTGTGGTATATCATAACATCTCTTCCATTACATTCTATTCTTTTCATTTCATTAAAATCCCCCCCCCCCCCCACACACCTACTAAATCACGGTATATCACACCAAGGAGGAGAACAATGAATTCAAATCATTTTCAAGCTAGAATTTTGAAGGAATTGCATGCTTTAAAGCTTCATCAACATCATACCATCCTTTCATCCTTTCTTTCTTCATATCAAAGTAACTTGGAGATTTTGCTTGAATTCTTGAATCAATTATGTTGTAGGGTTTGAGGATTTGAATGTGTTCTTGATACGAACTCCACGTACTTGCCGTGAAACCCTATACCAATACTTGGAGTTCTTGATTTTCGATCGTCCACTTCAAGGTTAAAAATAGAGGAGTGTGACCCGTTTGCTATAATGAGCAAGGAACCAACACTATCAGATTGTAAGTAACGCACCCCGTCGACTATAAGGAGTCGAGAAATAACGTTATCCGGGAAAGGGGTTTGAAACCCTAATGTCGTTCAGCAAAGAATTTGAGAGAAAAATCTCACTTGAATCACAATTCATTCATTTTTTGACTTAACCTAATCTAAATGCATGCAAAATAAATAAAAAGATGGCCCAAAGTATAATATAATAGTTCAGGGCCAAATTACAATAAGCTTAACACAATTTGGGCTTAAAATTCGATCACTAAGACATTGAAACAAGGTGGATTGGATCCAGCTGAATACTTGTCTTCTTGGGGCTCTTCTTGAGTTATTTGGATCAAAAGAGATTGAACTTCCTCTTGCATTCTTTTGGACCGTGACCTTGTGATAGGTCCAACATAACTTGGTTCATCTTGAGTTGTGATCATATCATCATTTGGATCAAAGTGTGGCCTTGTTGGACCAAACTTGCCGTGAAACCCTATACCAATACTTGGAGTTCTTGATTTTCGATCGTCCACTTCAAGGTTAAAAATAGAGGAGTGTGACCCGTTTGCTATAATGAGCAAGGAACCAACACTATCAGATTTGAATTATAGGAGTGTGACCCGTTTGCTATAATGAGCAAGGAACCAACACTATCAGATTTGATAAGTAATGCACCCCGTCGACTATAATGAGTCGGGAAATGACATTATCCGGTGGAGGTTTGAAACTCCGGTGTCGTTCAACTAAGAACTTGTGAGTATAACTCACTTGAATCACAATTCATTCATTTTTTGACTTAACCTAATCTAAATGCATGCAAAATAAATAAAAAGATGGCCCAAAGTATAATATAATAGTTCAGGGCCAAATTACAATAAGCTTAACACAATTTGGGCTTAAAATTCGATCACTAAGACATTGAAACAAGGTGGATTGGATCCAGCTGAATACTTGTCTTCTTGGGGCTCTTCTTGAGTTATTTGGATCAAAAGAGATTGAACTTCCTCTTGCATTCTTTTGGACCGTGACCTTGTGATAGGTCCAACATAACTTGGTTCATCTTGAGTTGTGATCATATCATCATTTGGATCAAAGTGTGGCCTTGTTGGACCAAAGTGTGGCCTTGTCTTATGATTCACATCATCCTGATTCCTATCAGTTCTCTTGGTTATTTATGAATAGAAGCATAATTAATACCATTAGACTTGAGGGCTTGCATGAATTCATGAATTTTATGGAAGTTGGATGACTTGAAAAATTATGGGGTTTTGATGGAGGATTCTTGATGATTTGATGCATGTACCATGATTTATTTGATGTTTTAATGAAGTATAATGTGTATTTGATGTACTTGAGCCTTTGTAATAGAGTGAAGTTGGATTGATTGTTGGTTTTGGAGGTTTTGGTTCGAATCCCCTGTTTTCGACTCTGTTTTTTTCTACTACATTTGAAGGTCGCGGTCGCGGCCGAAAATAGAGTAAAAATGGTCGTGCCCGCGACCCACTCTCGCATTTGCATAAAAATTAGGTCACACCCGTGACCTGAATTACGTGTAAAACATGTTGCGCGCACTACCCAAATTTGGCCATGTTTCGAGATTGAAAAATTCACAAAAATTCGGCCAAAAATAGGGGTAGCGGCCACTACCATTTCATGAAGGAAATGGGTCGCGGCCGCGACCCTCCCTCATTCTACATGAAAATTCCAATTTCAAACTTAATTTGCATGGCTTTCTTGGCTCATTTCCGTTATGTACACTTTATTAACATGGCATATAATGTGTTATGAAGTTTCATAATTTTTCGTGGAATATTTTACAAGTTGTGCTTCAACATGTCATCATTGTTCCAAGTAGATGCATGCACGGATCCTTGTTACCAATATGAACTCAAATGGACTTGGATGCTTCATGAAATGAATGATTATGTGCCTTAATTGACAAATCATGGTATTACATTGTGTGGATACACCGTTCGTCTTAAATGGTTCATACGAGTCGAGTCTCACGTACACTTGTCCTTGTTATACAGATCACGTTCTCGGTGACGTGGAGCATGCTCCTTAGGGTGCTTCCTTGCTTCTTTTGGGTTGGTAAAGTAAAGGTGAGGTTTAATTTCTAGATATATAGAACCTTTGCAACCCTATGTGATGTTTTGGCCAAAACGTATCTATATATCTATAGTTTTTCCAAAATCTCTATTGATTGTCAACTAAACTAAACTGATTGATTATTTTGGCGAGTATAATACTGCACTGTGGGCCCGATGGTAGTGTATTGAGGCAATCGGGAAAGCTTGGGCTGACGGGTAACTCCTGCACTATCGTCACAACTTTTGGGATGACCCCTGAACCCACTAGGAGATTAGTGGAAGAAGGAGTTCCGGGCATAGGGAATCATGAACCCTATGCTCACATTGACTGGATGGTAGGGCCTTGCAATCCCACCATCACCCGGAGGAAGACAGGGTTACTGAAACTGCTAATTGCGCACTGTAATTGATTGGCTGATCGCCTAATCACTTAACAATTGAACTATTGTACACTGTCGGAGAAAGGTTAGAGAATTGCCCTCACTCGTCGGGCCACTGATTGACTCAAACTGATTATATTGTTAAATTGATTAGTTGTAATCTCGGGCGAGTTCTACTTTATTCTTGAACTTATGTTGCTTTCTTTTATAAAATCTTACCCGAGATTATAGCTTGCATGGTAATTGCGCTTATATTTATTAAACCCCTCACTCAGTCTTTCGTAGACTAACACCTCACATTTACGGGTTTGCAGGGTGCGTGCTAGGCGGGATTTGAGTCTAGTCCGGTCTTTATTTTCGGGTCTAGCACATTCATTATACACTATCGATGCATAATTATGTATTGTTTATGGAAATGTTTTGCATTTTGGTTATGGCTCGCGGTACCTATGTATATTATACTTTGTTCTTGGGAATTTTGGGATTGTATGTATATATATATCGAACGTTGCATTGAATATACTAATGAAATGCCCATACCTTATGCTTCCGTTTTATTGTTATGCATGTTGGTAACTATTTGAGGGTTAGTCCCGCCTAGCTAGAGTTTTTTTTATTGTCTCCCGTTCGCTATAGGCTCGATTCATGTATGGGTGTTCGTTCCATATGTGGATTGAACTATAGTGCGGGGGATATGGCTATCCCGCGTTTCGGGTGCTACACGGAACGTAGACCCTGTCAATTAAAAACAAACCACAAAAACCTAAAGTGAATGCGAAAGCGTACCAAACATAAATTCAAATTTAAAGGCACAATTAGCAGGTGACGGGTTCAACTAGTATAGATACCTAATCCCGAAATGTAACATAAATCATAAATACATAATTACATACGGGTTCAAATCTGTCCCTAGAAGCCTGTCCCGAAAATAAAATGCATAACAGAACAAAGCTTACAGAACAAATTAACATACTTATATTATTCTTAAGTCAAATGAAATGCAAGGGACTCTAATGGAACAAACGACTCGACAGACTCCAAGGAGTCGACACGCCGCCTAGCTCAAACTCCACATAACACCTGCACACTAAAAACAAGAGGGAAGAGGGATCAGTCACACAGACTGAGTGAGGGGCTACCCACACACGTTACATACGTATAAGGAGCAACGCACGTACAATACACACACGGTTCGTGAATGCAGGGATAGTTTTTGCACTCTAAAACGTTTACCAGTGATACATATATATAGGGGTTTCTAATCAAAATGAAAAAGACCAAATTATCAAATTAATACGTAACAAACAATTCGAAGCAAAAATTATCATTTCAAATCAATTCATGCATTAAATTATACTTTCAAAGGATTCATATTTTATCTTAATTAAGAGTTTATCCCCGTTTCACGAACTTAACAAGGCATACATACAAAACTCGATGGGTACGAGTACCTAGTCCCATCCTAGGCTCCTCCGACTAATCATACAAGCAAATAAAATCAAACGTATAACATACTTACACATTAACTTCCTTCTTCGGTGATAGAAGGGTTACACGACCCTAGCCATCCATTACGGGAGAGGGGAGCGCAAGAACTCAAACCCTTAGGTTCCCATCACCCTACCAAACCTCCTGGCCGGGTTCCGGGTTAGTCCTATCGAAGTGGAGATGTGCACAAGGGTCATGACCGGCGACCCCATTGCCATCCCGGGTCTCCCTTACTCACATTTCCAAGGCCCATCATTAACATTACATTACATTACATTATCATTACATTCATTACGTAACAAACCCGCAACATTAAATTAACATTATCAAACATTAACTTACGTACAAGGCATTAACTGGCAACAACCACGCTATTCATACCTCTCCGTGTCAAATCCTTTACTCATATCTTCCGGCTCATAAGAGGCACACGGTTGGAAGCGTGGTTTAATGTTGCAACATTGAACGAATACATTAACAAATCAAACAAGCACACATAGGCTTGTAAATAGTGTATTATACTTACAAAGGCTTAGCAAATTCATAAACTTACATATTTCGTACGTATTTACTTATACTTAAGGTTATAGATCGTATACATAGAAAACAGGCACATTTCATGGGGTTTAACTATAACTTAACCTCACCTTACACCAACGAGACCGAGAATAAGACAAGTGATCTACCCCGGAATCACCATGGCTCACGAAACACCACCTGGGTGCTCCTGCACAAACTGAAGACATAACACAAAACATAGACTCAAAGATTAACCACATAGACGTATGGCGTATGCAGAGGCACTTAAAAGATGCAAACACTTTGGCAAAACTCATATTCAAATCAATTACTGTAGCACCCGAGCGTAAGGTACTACATCCCCCGCAAGGAGACCCGACCCGTATATGAAATGGAAGTCCATACACGTGCCAAATCCATGGCGAACGGGGACACAACACACACGCTATGCTAGGCGGGACTAACCCTTAAACCATTCAAACTCAGGGCAATATAAATCAGAGTTATAATAAAACGCGGAAGCAAGAACAACATATAACATATACAATGAGCCACCGAGCTCCAAAATAGATATACAAATACAATTCAAGTATCCAAAGCCACATGGCTATACAAAAACATAACGTTCCAAACCATGGTCATCTACAAAAGAGCAATAAGTGTATGACATGCTGAAAAGAAGTGCTAAACACAAACGCAAGACCTAGACGACTTGTATTCCCGCCTAGCACTCCTATACCTGCACAAAACAGCTGAAAACAAACCGGGTTCAGTCTAAAAGAGACTGGTGGGTATAAAACGGGGCATAAGATATAATATTGCAGAAATTAAGCACATACATGCAAGCCCCAATCCCGTGTGAAGTTTGATAAGAATTTCTCAAGTGGTTAAAACAAAAGAAAACATCAACGGGATTACGACGTTCATATTCATTCATAATTGTTCATAAGGGTTTATGGCCCGACGAGTGGGCGTGCACAATCTCCAACCTACACCTCGTGTAATCATAATCAATTATTTATTCATTATCATACATATCTTTTGTTGTAGCACCCCAATCGGTGGGGCACCACACCCCCGCACTATGACCCGATACGTGTACGAAATGAAAAGTCCGCACACGCACCAAGCCACAGCGAATGGGTGACAAACGAAAACCAACCTAAGCTAGGTGGTGCCTAAACCCTGTACAAGTACAATTATGCAAAACCTGAATGCGGAAGCGATACCAAATACGAATTCTCAAAAAACCTTAATCTGCAATCATAATTCATATATTTCAAAAAAAATAACTCAACATCAACTAAACGGGTTCAACTGTCCTAGAAACCTGTCCCGATCAAACATATAATCAAAACGGGTACAACTAAACCGAGCACCTGTCCTAACCTGTCCCGAAATTCATACATTGAAATCATGAGTACCAACCTGCATAATATATATACATAGTACATATATATACTTAAAATACGAATATTATTTTAAAATAATACTAAATTAAATAAATTAAAATAAAATAAAGTAATAACAATTTATAATAAAATTAAATATAAAACACGTAAAAACAATTAATTCGCGTAATTTGGTAAACACATACGTCGTACCTTTACGTCTGAAAAATCGGGGCGTTACATTTGTGCTCATACATATCATGATCATAATCATTCATATACACCTTCTTCCTCCGGGTGGTGGACGGGTTTGCAAGGCCCGACTACCTAGTCATATCAATGGGGCTATGAGGTTCATGAGTCCTCAAAGCCCGGTTAGCGTTTCCTCGTCAAAAACTCCTTGACGAGGTCCGTTTCGCCGTAATTGGTTGGAACTAGTACATGGGATCCCCGTCAGCCCTTGCTTGCTCGGTTAGCCACATGTACTAAGTCCCGGGGCCCGTGCAATCATAATCATGTCTCGGCAAAACATAAGGTAGGTTTTCATAGATAAAAAGGAGCATACGTTTGAAATCATTTACACGAAACGACTCGATTTACATAATATACTATTTTGGCTTAAATCCTTGCACATAAGGGATATATCGGGTCGTTTTAGCTATTAGAAGAAAAACCCACCTTTACAAGCAAAAGAAAGGCACAAGCGTCTCAATGCTCGCCTTCGTCTCCGACCAAACCCGAATCTGTGCAAAAGAAAAGGTATGAGACTCAATGACCACACATGACGCTCGGCAATGAAGTGAATATGACATGAATGCATAAAAGATCATATTATATCATGAAAATGTTCATGTGCACTATTAAGGAATTTAAAGCATATAATCAACTATTCGTTCATTGATTTCATTCAAATTCATAAATTCATAAATTCATATCAATTAATCTAAGAATTCATTTAATAATCATAAGACGTAATATATTGCATTTATAATTAGAAAATAGGCAATTAATTACTTTCAATTAAAGATCGAAACTAAATAAAACATGAAATAAATAACAATTAAATCCTATAAAATAATCATTAATATTTAAATTATATAATGAATATATAATAAATATATATATATAGCATATATACACGTAGGCTACCATGCATGCATAAATGTATTTAACATATATAATACATATGTATATACATAATATACCAAAACCATGCATGCAAAATTACATAAGTATTTACACATTTATACATATATATATATATCTATGCACGTACACACAAACAACCATGCATGCAATCACTCCTAAAGTCTCATGCACACACGTAGTATATATGTATATATATTACATCAATACACCATCACAGTACATATATACATATATACACACACACTGCACAGTAAGGAAACAGTAGCAGCAACTTACATAAGAACAAACACACACACACACGCACCCCGGCACAACGAAGAACAGCAGCAACACCAGGAAAGAAGAAGAGAGAAGAAAGAAACAGAAGAGGAAAAGGAAAAAGGGACAGAGGTACTGCAGTGGGTACCCGGGCCATCGCAAAACTCCCCGTCCGGGTAGGAGTTACAGAAGGTTTTGCAGCAGAAGTACCCGGCCGGGCACTCAACAAGAAGAAACTCTCCCCGGCCGGGGAGAGTGTTACAGACGCAGCAGACAGATACGGGAAAAACAGGGGAAGGAAAAGGGAAGTTCAACCCAAGCCAACCATGCACATAAACTGCAATCCTTTTCAAGCCAATGAATGAGATAAGAAGGGGCTTCAAATGCACAACAATCAGCCCAGGAAACCAACCCAACATACGCAGCAAAAAGAGAAGAAAAAGATAGCAGCTTCGGTGAGGGAAAAACAGAGCAAAACTGGGAAAGAGAACAGAGCCACCAAAACGTGATCAATCAATCACTTCTTCCTCAGAAAATAAGGTATAGAGACACAACATTGAACACCAAAAAGGAACACAAAATCTAGCAACAGAATGGTACGTGAAGGAGCCAAAAATCCAGTTTGAAGTTTAAGCAATACATATTCATTTCATTGATGATATCTCACCAACCTCTTAACCCACAATTAATACAAGTATACTCAGTCATAAATGAAGTATAAGAATCATATATATATCACCAAAACACATCAGAGATCACAGAGATTCAAGAAATCATCCAAATACCTCAAAACCTAACTGTTAATTCAAATCATAAAATCCATATGAAATCTGAGTTAAAATTTGTGATGAAAGGATGAAAATAACCATAGATGCATGTACAACATAATACTAACTCACCTTGATGAATGGATGAAAGATGATTGAGATTTGAGCTCCAAAATCCCAAGGATTTGTACAGTTACGGGAAGAACTGGATGCAGAAGGGTTTAGCTGAAATTTCTGATATGTGTGAAGGTTGGATCGAGATGGGGCAGGTAAGGGCTGATAAAGGGTTGAACTAGGGTTAAAATTCCACCAACCATAGTTAATTTGGTTAAGTCATGAATAAGTTATGGCCAATATAGTGAAAGGTGGTCATTTTGATGTCGTTTCGTTTTTCGGTTGGATTTCGGAGGTTCAAATGATTTCGGAAAAATATATGGTTAAATTTATTAAACTCGAATCTTTGATACGAGTTCTACGAAGTTGACGGAACTCGAATCCGAGTTCCCGAGCTCAAGAAATCGCATACGGAACCAAGGGTGCGCTAATTGCTCATTAGCCCCCGATTTGGTTCCACAAATCAAATTAAATTCGTTAACACGTCAAATGAATTCGAAAACACAAAACAAGCATATATTCATATTCATAACACACATATTTACAACATACTCCACTTTCACGACATTTCGATATCATTTCATATAGGAACGATGCGCAAATTAAACAACCATACACATTTTCATACAATTTCCATGCATAATGAAATTTAAATCAAATAAATTAAATTCTAATATTAAAATAAAATTAAAGTCAAATGAAATTTAAATCAAATAAATTAAATTCTAATATTAAAATAAAATTAAAGCCAAACGTAATTAATTAATTAAAGCATGATTAATTAACATAACTCTTGATTAGCATTAATCATTAAATTAATAATAATAAAAGAAATATATATATAAATTAACGAAATATTCTAAAATAATATTAAATTAAAATATAATCTAATAAAATAAAATAATAACAATTTATAATAAAATTAAATATAAAACACGTAAAAATAATTAATTCGCGCAAATTGGTAAACACATACGTCGTACCTTTACGTCTGAAAAGTCGGGGCATTTCAATCTCTCCCCCTTAAAAGAATCCGTCCTCGGATTCACTGCTCGCTCGGAAATAATTCGGGGTGAAATTTTCTCATCTTTTCCTCCGTCTCCCACGTAGCCTCTTCGGTTTTATCACTTCTCCAAAGAACCTTGACTAGTGGAATACGCCGATTTCGAAGTTCCTGAAATTTCAGATCCAATATCGTAATCGGCTTTTGAACGAAGGTGAGATCCGGTTCTAATTCCACTTCTTCCACCGGTAGAACCTCGGACTCATCTCGATAATATTTTCGGAGTTGTGAAACATGAAACACATTATGAATTCCGGTTAAACTCGGAGGCAAGTCCAATCGATAGGCCGTATCCCCAACCTTCTCTAGGATCTCATACGGTCCCATACACCGAGGGTTTAATTTTCCTCCTCGTCCAATCCTTGAGAACCCTTTTCGTGGAGAAGCCTTTAAGAAAACCCTATCTCCAATCTCAAACTCCAAGTTCTTTCTCTGAAGGTCGGCATAACTCTTTTGTCGATCCTGAGCGGCCTTCATCCGTTGTCTAATTATCTGGACCTTATCAATAGCCTCTTGTACAGCCTTAGAGGGTTTTTCCTTCTTTTCCCCTCGTTTAACTCCTTCTTACTTGGTCCAATTCCAATCCTCCAAATCAAAGAACAACGGAGATCGACATTTACGTCCATAAAGAGCTTCATATGGGGCCATTTCAATCAAGGCTTGATAGCTATTGTTGTAAGCAAACTCGATTAACGGCAACTGTTCATTCCACGAGCTTTGAAAGTCCAATGCACATGCCCTCAACATGACCTCCAGATACTTAATCAACCTTTCTGATTGTCCGTCGGTCTGAGGATGGAAAGCTGTGCTGAATTGAATCCTTATTCCCAAACATTTCTGTAATTCTTGCCATAATCGTGAAGTAAATCTTGGATCCCGATCCGAGACAATGCTAACAGGTACTCCATGGAGCCTGACAATCTCATCATTATATCTCTTGGCCAACTTACTCACTTTATCGGACATTCTGATAGCAAGGAAATGAGCTGATTTTGTCAACCTGTCCACGATAACCCAAATTCCATCAAAACCGCCTCTCACTTTTGGTAATCCCGAAACAAAATCCATGGCTATTTGTTCCCATTTCCACTCCGGGATAGGCAGTGGTTGAAGTAGCCTCGATGGCTTTTGATGTTCTGCCTTTACCACTTGACAGGTCATACAATGTTTCACGAAGTTGATCACATCCCGTTTCAAACCATTCCACCAATAAAAATGTTTTAAATCCTTATACATTTTGTTCCCTCCGGGATGTATCGAATATCCTGATCGATGGGCTTCTTCAAGAATAATCCTTTTTAACTCTTCCGGCACAACAATTCGGTTGTTGAATCTTAGAAGTCCCGTATCATCAAACCCAAACGGACATTCTGAATCAGCTCGAGCTTTCTCAGCTAATTTCTGAACCTCGGGATCAATCCTTTGAGCATCAAATAATCTCTGTTTAAGATCCGGTTGAACCATAATATTCCGAATACTAGCCCTCAATTTAAACAACTCATTCTCATTTCCAATTTCCACTTTCACATTGGACACGCTAGCTTTCCTACTAAGTGCATCCGGGACCAAATTGGCTTTGCCGGGATGGTATCGGATTGTACACTCATAATCCGCCAAAAGTTCCATCCAACGCCGTTGTCTCTTGTTCAATTCCTTTTGTGAGAATAAGTATTGGAGACTCTTGTGATCAGAAAAGACCTCGAACGAAATTCCATAAAGATAGTGTCTCCACTTACCCAAAGCAAATATCACAGCCGCTAATTCCAAATCGTGAGTGGGGTAGTTCTGTTCATGCTCTTTTAATTTCCTTGAGGCATAGGCGATTACCTTTCCATTCTGCATCAACACACATCCCAAACCTTCCTTTGAGGCGTCCGTATAAACTGTATATCCTTCTGTACCTTCGGGAAGCGCTAATACAGGGGCAGTAGTCAACTTTTCCTTTAAAAGTTGAAAGCTAGCCTCACATGCCTCGTCCCACTCAAACTTAATCGCCTTCTTAGTCAATCGGGTTAAAGGAGCCGCAATCTTTGAGAAATCCTGAACGAATCTCCGATAGTAGCCTGCCAAACCCAAGAAACTCCTTACTTCTGAAGCATTCCTCGGGCTTTGCCATTGAATAACCGTCTCAATTTTAGAAGGATCTACCTCCAAACCTTTCCTTGAGATAATATGGCCCAGAAATGCTACCCGATCAATCCAGAACTCGCATTTGCTAAACTTGGCATACAACCGATGCTCTCTCAATGTGTCCAACACAATTCTGAGGTGCCTGGCATGATCTTCCGGAGTTCTCGAATAAACCAAGATGTCATCGATAAATATCACCACAAACTTATCCAAATAGGGCCGGAAAATCCGATGCATCATATCCATAAAAGCAGCCGGAGCATTAGTTAGTCCAAAAGGCATCACTACGAACTCATAGTGTCCATACCGGGTGTTAAATCCCGTCTTCGGAATGTCCTCTTCCCGGATCTTTAATTGGTAGTATCCTTGTCTCAAGTCCAATTTCGAATATACCCCCGAACCTTGTAACATATCGAATAAATCTTCAATGTGGGGTAAAGGATACTTGTTCTTTACAGTCATCCTGTTAAGCTCCCGGTAGTCTATATACATTCTTAAGGTTCCATCCTTTTTCTTAACGAAGAGAACCGGAACACCCCAAGGTGACGAACTTGGCCGAATGTATCCAACTTTGAGCAATTCCTCTAATTGAATCTTTAACTCTTTCAATTCGGCCGGTGCCATCCGATACGGGGTCTTAGAATACGGTTTGGATCCCGGGTGTAAATCGATAACAAATTCAATCTCACGGTCTGGGGGTAAAGAACTCAAATTCTCCGGAAACACATCGTAAAAATCCTTAACAACCGCGGTATCCTCCAACTTAACTTGATCTTTCGGCCTATTAAGAAGATACGCTATAAAACCCGTTGCTCCTTCTCTCATCAACTTATGAGTTTCCATGTAAGACAAGAGAGATACCGTTCTTGATCCGCTGTAACGCCCCCACCCGTACCAGAACAAGAGGAGAGCGGCGTCTCAACCCCCATACTGAAGCACCCCTCAAGTAATGGTGTGAGCCATCACTCAAGAAATACTCCAGCGAACGGCTGTCTATCAGAACTATACATGTACAACGATGTGGCTATGCAGCGGAAAATCAGAGTATTTTAAAACTTTTCAAAACATGTGCGTGATGGCATGTAACAAGCAAGAACATATTGATCGTGTAAGAGAGACTCGGCATATCAGAACATATAACAGATTCACATATAAGTACCGATACAGCAGAGTTCAAAATATCGGTAACCAAGTAGCAGAAAGAGTATAACAGAGATACTCAAGTATTCAGAACATATACAGAAGTATAAAGTGATGCAGCCATAAAACATATGCAGGACACAAAAGGAAGTAATACTAAGTCCTGACTGAAACAAAAATGACAATCTAGAGCTTCAAGATACCTCTAGACTGCGGCTGCAAGACCTGAAACCACGAGGCAAGAAAACGGGAGAGGTATTAGTCAAAAGGACTAAGTGAGGGAATACTTTAAAGAAAGTACTGAATTAAAGAAACTTGAAGTAAAGTTCGAAACTGTTAAATGCAATGCTTTAAAGAAGAACTTGAAACAAGTTCGGTTGATAAAACTCTTTGAATGCGATGCTGTAAAAGAATGCACGTTATAAAACATTTTCATGAATGCTATCACACGCGCACACATATGCTGTTGATGGTTCATAGTTCTTTCATAAAACGGGATAAGGGTAAAGTGAACTTTTCCAGATATGAACCATCCTTTATGAAACAGAATTTTGCCCGCAAGCTAGACTCCTCCATCCTTACTCCAGAAAACATGATTTGGTTGAGCATCGGACCAGGATCAACAATAATTCCACGTATAGTAGAGTATCGGACCAGGATCAACAATAACCCCACATAAAGTAGAGCATTGGACCAAGGTCAACAACAACTCCGTACACAGTAGACTATTGGACCAAGGTCAACAACAACTCTTACCAACACATACAAACATGCACCATCCTCCACCGGTTGTCACTTCGGGTAGCTAGCCTTAGGCGACCTGTAAACATGTAATGGGAACAGATTTGCTGTCCGTTCCCAGATAGATTGTCCTGACTTAACAAACCTCCTGTTAAAAGTCGGTGTCAATTGTCTAAGTGTGGCGGCCGGTATTGGTGATGTCGTTGGCGCTCACCTCCCGAGCATCACCTCCACACATAACTGCTGGGCCCAAACTGTAAACTGTATGCTTGCATTTAAGATTAGCAGTGACCAGAGTATCACTCCAGTTTGCTAACTATAACATGTGAAACTGTAACTGTAACATATGATGCTGTCTGTAAAACATATGATTCTGTCTGAAAACATGTGAAACTGTCTGTAAACTGTACTTTGAAAACATATGCAAAACATGTAACTGTCTTTGAACAAGAATGCAGAACTTTGGAAAACATGTGCTGTAGATCAAGGTATACTATTAAAGTATGAATGATCCTTTCAAGAGAATGTCCCGATAAAAGGGATAGTTCAAAACAAGGTTTAGCTTTGAATTTCAAAACATATGATACGATAGTATAATCGTGGTTTCAGTTGGAAAACATTTATAACTTCACCTCACCTATCAGTAACAAAGGTAGGTAGACAGATTAAGCGGGGCCCTGGGGATCCCAGTGCTCAACTTTAACTCCTGTAGGTGGTGTACTAGAGTGAGCTTAACAACTAAGACCCACTACTAACCAAGATGCATATGAAATGCAAGAAACAATGAACAAGTAACATGTAAAGAACATGTAACACAAGAGAGTAATACCATTTAAGGTATTTAAGAAAAGTAACACACAAAGGAATACATCAAAGTGAGTTACTCTTAACGTTAGACTATGATCTTACTATAACCGAGTAAGCTTTAGTCAAATTATGAATCCTATCGCAAACCTTAGGTTAAGAAACAAGTCCACTAAAGAAAACACATTTTGAAAACACATTTTAGACCCTGGATATGGAAACCCTAGGTGCAAATGTCTATAGAGAAAGCACAAGTTTTAATTCATTTTTACTATTCAAAAGCACTATTCAAAAGTACTATTCCAGATTACTATTCACGATTACTATTCACAGGTTACTATTCACATGTCGGGTCAAAGGGTCGGGTCAAACCCTTACTATACACACACCCACACACACACGGTACACACACACACCATGCACGAACACACACACACACACGGCATGCACACACACACACACACCCTAATCAAATTATGATCTTGATTATAACCTATAGTTTCAAGTTCATGTTAATATAATCAAGTGTGATCTAGGTTAAAGGTATAACCTATAGTTAAGAGATCCAATTAAGGCATAAGATCAAGTTATGAAACACTATTCTATCTTAGGTTATAACATGTGACACTATTAAAGTGTATAACATGATCAAGGCACTAATCCATTAATCCAAATCATAACATAAGCTCAATTCATAATTCAAGAGTCATATAACAATGTGACAACATGTCACAACATATATCATATCATATCATAAACCTTTAGGCATGTAACATGTAACAATTTAATTCCATATCAACATGTAACAAGTTGTGACATAATAAATTGTAAATCACTATTCCATTAGCAAACATGCATGAACATAATTCAAATTCCATAATCATGCATCAATTCTCATAATATAACAATCATATCACATGATCATAGCATATACTAGAGCAATTCATAACATATTCAAGCATATACTAAACAATTAAAACATATAAACAACTACACAAACATATCATAAAAACTATATAATAAATGCATAAAATAAAATCCTATATGGCTTAGGGAAGACCCTAAGACCCAACCTAAACATAATATAAACATACCATAACATAAAAACATAAACTAAACTAACATAACATAAAAATAAAACAACTAACCTAGCTAAGGGGAGGGGATGCCGACGGCAAGAGGGGAAAGGAGGGAGAGAGGAGTGCTTGTTAACACAAGACTTTGAGCAAGGATTCAAATGCCTCTTGGCCTCTATTTATAGCTGAAGAGAAGCCCCTCACCTTGGAAATAAAATGTGGAGAAGGGTAGGAGAGCAAAAATTGGATAGATTCGCTTGGAAGCTTTAGGCATGTTGAAGCTAAAATGGGACTGCTGGGGGTATTTCTGTAATTTCGTCCCCCAAGACTCAAGGATAAGTGGCTGGAAGTTTAACCATTCCGACGGCAAGAAAATTAGCTTCGACACGCATATTCATTCGTCGAAATCGGATTTACCGTTTGAAAGATACATTAGTTTTAGTGAATAAAAGTTTTGAGCTCGAAACTCGACACGAGTGAAAAACGACTTTCTAGAATGATTTTCAAGTCCGGATTGCTTCCAAAATTCAAGAAATAAATCGAGAAGCGTTTTGAGTCCAAAATCGACTATAAAACGTTTTACCGTTAAAAAGTTGAAAACGTAGAGTGAATAGTGAATTCTCACGTACGAACGTACGCTTCAAAATTTCAAGCTAGGGTTTGAATCAAGAGTTGTAAAACATCTCAAAAATCTTGAAATAGCTCAAGTAGTGCAACTCCGAAGAGAAAACATTTTCCGAATGAAACCGCTCGTAAAAGGATTAGTAAACTAGGGTTTTCAAAAACGTTTTCAATAAAACAAAGTTCCGGAATGGATTTCCCAGCCAAGAATGATTTCAAAAGACTCGTCTCGACTCAAGGATCGATTCGACTGTAACTTGGGTAGAAAAAGGTGTCAGAATCAAAAGCTCATTTTCTGATGAATAGTAACTTTGGTCGGTAAGTTCCAAAAATACCCTTATGGCTCAAGAAAGACTTTCTGAGTTCGGGAAACAAGTTCAAACGATTGGGAAACATGTATGATGAACCTCTAGGGTTCGAGTAGCAATATGAACAAGGCAGGCTCGGGTTATGAATAGTAAACTGTATCAAAGGTCAAGAATTCCCCCTTAAAGCATGTCAGAACATATACGAGCACAAAGTTCATGTAAGAATGCAATGCATGATGATTCAAAAAGTTGGATCACGGTCTATAAACGCTTTACCACTGCCTTAACTTACTGTTTTCATCCAGGCCCTGTTTTGGGCTGTTACAATCACCCCTCCTTAAAGAGAATCTGTCCTCAGATTCTTCCGTTGTAACTACAAACAACTCAGGGTGATGTTTCTACATTTTCTCTTCTGTCTCCCAGGTTGTCTCTTCTGTCCCATGTCCTTTCCAAAGGACTTTAACCAAAGGAATCTTCCTATTCCTCAGCTCTTGAAACTTCCTGTCTAGAATCTTAGCGGGCTTCAAAACATAAGTCAGATCCAGTTCTAACGGTATCTCCTCTACCGGGACAACCTCTGTCTCATCCAAGAAACACTTGCGAAGCTGAGATACATGAAATACGTTGTGAATTCCTGTAAGACCTACAGGCAAATCCAATCTATAAGCTGAATTCCTCAGCTCTTTAACTTTCCACCTTTCCCAATTCGGGAAAACCCTTTCCTTGGCGATGCCTTCAGGAATACCTTTTCACCCACTGCGAATTCCAAATCCCTTCTTCGTCGATCAGCGTAACTCTTCTGCCTGTCCTGGGTAGCTTTCATTCTTTGGCGAATGATCTGAATCTTCTCTGTCGCTTCTCTTATCCATTTTGCTGAATTCACTCTGATCGGTCCTTCCTCAGTACATCTCGCTTCATCCAAATCCCAGTATTACGGGGATCTACATTTCCTTCCATACAGAGCTTCATACGGAGCAGCTTTAATAGAAGCTTGATAACTATTGTTGTATGCAAATTCCACAAGAGGTAAACAATCTTTCCAACTTTCCTGGAAGTCCAAAGCGCAAGCTCTTAGCATATCTTCCAAGTATTTGATCATCCTTTCTGATTGTCCATCCGTCTGAGGATGCGCTGCAGTACTGAAGTTTAACTTCGTTCCCATCAAAGTTTGAATTTCTTTCCATAAGTGCGACGTGAATTTCGGATCTCTATCCGAGACTATACTGTTCGGAACTCCATGTAGTCTAACAATCTCTTGTTGATACAGCTTTGCCAACGTGCTAACCTTATCCGTCGTCTTTACCGGCAAAAAGTGCGCTGACTTGGTCAATCGATCAATGATCACCCAGATACTATCTTGTCCTCCTCTGACTTTGGGTAATCCAGTGAAAAAATCCATCGTGATTTGCTCCCACTTCCAAGTCGGAATCGGTAATGGTTGCAACTTCCCACTCGGTTTCTGGTGCTCAGCCTTAACTTTCTGACAAGTTAAGCACTTCTTGACATAGTTGGCTATGTCTCTCTTCATTCCATTCCACCAGAAATGCGTCTTAACATCTTGATACATCTTAGTGCCTCCGGGATGTATCGTGTACTTAGTCTTATGCGCTTCATCGAGAATCTCTTTCCTCAAAACAGTTGGTATGCATACTCGACCTTTGTACCTCCATATTCCATGTTCATCAACCCTGAACTTAGTCTCATCATCCTTCTCCTTAGATTCGAGACATTTCTTAATCCACTCGTCGTTCTTCTGTGCCTCCAGCACTTGTTCTTTCAAAGGTGATATCATCACAACGTTCACGATTCGAGCTTTAGTTATCACCTCCATTCTCTCTCTTCGTTCAACCTCGGGGTTGGCAGAAATCTGTGCCAAACGAACTTTCCTGCTTAGAGCATCTGCTACAACATTCGCCTTTCCTGGATGGTACTGAATAATGCAATCGTAGTCCTCCAAAAATTCCATCCATCTCCTCTGTCGCATATTCAACTCCTTCAGAGTGAATAGATATCGCAGGCTCTTATGATCAGTAAAGATCTCAAACGTAACTCCATACAGATAATGTCTCCATTTTCCCAGAGCAAAAATTATCGCTGCTAACTCCAAATCATGTGTCGGGTAGTTGACTTCATGCGTTTTGAGTTTCCTTGATGCATACGCAATCACTTTTCCATTCTGCATTAAAACTCCTCCTAGTCCTTCTTTCGAAGCATCGGTGTAAACAGTATATCCTTCTTTTCCTTCTGGTAACGCTAACACGGGTGCAGTTGTTAGCATCTCCTTCAATCTTTTAAAACTTTGCTCACACTTCTCCGTCCATTCAAACTTCCCTTCTTTCTTTGTCAACTTTGTGAGAGGTGTAGCTATCTTTGAGAAATCTTGGACAAACCTCCGGTAGTAACCAGCTAATCCCAGAAAACTCCTCATTTCTGAAGGATTCTTCGGTGACTTCCAATCCATGATTGTCTCGATCTTCGAGGGATCTACTTCGATTCCAGATCCTGATATGATGTGTCCGAGAAACGTAACTCTCTCAAGCCAGAACTCACATTTACTGAACTTTGCATATAGCTTGTGATCCAGCAAAGTGCGTAACACGATTCGAAGATGTTCAGCATGTTCCTCCGGTGTCTTCGAAAATACCAAAATATCGTCGATGAAGATCACTACAAACTTGTCAAGAAACGGCTTGAATATACGGTGCATCATATCCATGAATGCAGCTGGTGCGTTCGTCAAACCAAACGGCATTACTACAAACTCATAATGTCCATATCGGCTGTTGAAAGCAGTCTTCGGAATATCTGCTTCCCTGATCTTCAACTGATAATACCCTTGTCTTAGATCTAACTTGGAGTAGATCTTCGATCCTTGAAGTATATCGAACAGCTCTTCTATATGAGGAAGAGGATACTTATTCTTGATTGTCATCCTGTTCAACTCCCGATAGTCAATGCATAAACGCAATGATCCATCCTTCTTCTTAACGAAAAGCACAGGCGCTCCCCACGGCGATGTGCTCGGTCGAACATGTCCAGACTCAATCAGTTCATCCAATTGCTTTCTCAGTTCATCTAATTCAGCTGGAGCCATTCTGTAAGGTGTCTTTGAGTACGGCTCAGCTCCTGATATCGTCTCGATTGTAAATTCCAACTCTCGGTCAGGAGGTAACGAATCCAAATGCTCAGGAAACACATCTAGGAACTCGTTCACCACTTCCACTTCTTCTATCTTAAGTTGATCTTTCGGTCTATTCAAAAGATAAGCCAAAAATCCAATAGCTCCTTTCTGAATCAACTTCTTAGCTTCCATCGAAGAAATCACTGATAACTTCTCAACTTTCCCTTCTGATGTCCGACTTTCATCTTCTTCCAAGATGATCTCTTTCTTGTAACAATCCAACTTAGCTCGGTACTTAGACAACCAATCCATACCAAGTATAACATCGTATCTTATCATCGGTAATTCAATAAGATCCGTCGGGTAACAACGGGTACCAATACATATAGGGCAGCGTTTATATACTTGATCCGTAACAAGGCAAGTTCCCAAAGGAGAACTCACTTCAAATTTATATGGCAAGTATTCAAGCGGAAACTGTAAATGCGCACATAATTCAGAAGCAACAAAAGAATGCGTGGCACCAGGGTCATACAAGACCTTAACTGGCGTGTTAAGAATGTGCACAATACCTTCCACAACAGACGAAGGATCAACCTCCTCCTTACCATCCAAAGCATAAGCTCTGCCTCTGACCACCGGTTTGTTCGTCGTACCCACCACTCCTTTTCCTTTATCCTGGACCCCAAATCTCCTGATCCTGTGCGGGCAACTATCCATCTGGTGCTCAGGGGAACCACACGCGAAACACTGTCCAGCTTTCTTGCGACAGTTCTCCTCAGTGTGTCCCATTCGGCGATAATATCGGCAAACAATTTCCTCTAGACCTGGCTGAGGTGCTCTCTGCTGTTGTGGCGCCTTCTGATACTGCTGTGGCGCTTTCTGCTTCTGTGCTTGCTGTTTCGGTGGAGCATTCTGCTGCTGACGCTGTGGTGTTACCATTGGCCTCTTTCCAGTTCCTTGGGGAAAAGATCCGGAAGGTCGCTTATTACCTTGATAAGGCTTAGGGTTAGAAGGTCCTTGACGGGCAGTAGTTATCTTGATCTCCTTGTGTGTAGCCTCAACCCTTAGCGCTCTATCAACAGCCTGGTTGTAGGTCTCAATAACCAAAGAAGCAAGTGTCAACCGAAGTTCGGGCTTCAGTCCATCGATAAACCTCTTCGTCTTGCGACGCTCATCATTCAGAATATGAGGCGCATACTTGATCAGCCTCACAAACCTAGCTTCATACTCCATCACATTCATAGTTCCCTGAACCAGACTCATAAACTCAGCCTCCCGTGCATCACGAGTCACTTGAGGCGTATACTTCTGCTGAAACTCTCTGATAAACTCATCCCAACTTCCTTCAACGTTATTCTCAGTCCACATATGCTGAACGTGCTTCCACCAATTGTATGCAGCTCCTTCCATAAGAAAAGTAGCATACCGAACTCGTTCACGATCCTCTGGGTAGATCTCCATAGCCTCGAAAATTTTCTCAAGACTGGTAATCCAATTCTCAGCCTTTATGTCATTCGGTTCTCCATAGAACTTAGGCGGATTCATCCTCAGAAACTTCTCCAATGACCTTTCATTAGGAGGATTATCTCTCGGTGCACAAGCCCTCATAAATTGTCGTAGCACATCCCTTAATTCCGGAGTTCCTTCCCTTTCAGGGGGCGGCGTGACATCTCTTTGGGGTGGCAGTGGTGGTACACGATTCCGGGGTGCTCTTCTCGGTGGCATATTGTTACTGAATTCATAAGCATTCAGATACATATATTCGATGCATGACATATAATGATTCACAGAATCCGTAACCACGTATTCACATTCTCACGTAGTCACACATAAGTATGAGAACAACACATTCCCATAACAACATGTCAGCAAAGATTCAAGATCTCCAAACATATCATATAATCAGAAACAATTGTCAGATATCATGTAAACGAGAACAGAAGCTCGGGCAACATATCAACATATCAGAAACATGTATAACATATCCCAAAACATGATTAACATGTAAAACGGGAACAGAACGTGTACTGTCATATCAACAAGAACTGTAACATGATCAACATATCCAGAAGCGTATCAACATATCAAGAACAATATCATGCTAACAATAAATGAAATGGCATGATCCTATCAACGGTCCTAATGGTATCTTGAAGCAACTCTAAGACTCATGCAATGACAGTTATGGAAAGCAGTAAACAGATATTCAACATAAAGCCGAAAGTGTTATAACTGTGCAAGGTTTGGTAAAATTTACTACAGGCCACATGTTAACAGTATTAATTCAAAATGGGGAGGACCCGATACTATCGAGTTGACTCCCTTACAGGCCTTACCAATCCGTCCAACCCTGCTAAAAATAACCTAGTAGGTACCAAGTCATCTGAACCGTCATCCGTGGTGCCAAAAGTCGGGGATCATCTACCAGAGCTACACATCCCCTCATCCAAAAGTCAGTCCTGAACTGTCCCGGCTATACGTCCGCCATCCATAGATAGATATATATGCATCAGTACTATATATAGAAATCTCCCATCAGCAATCAACCCTGATAACTGTAGTCCAAAGAACCCCTGGTGGTGTCATCAGAAACGGCAACGACCTCACCCTGTCCGTGTCCTGCTGGATCATCTCCGCCATCATCATCATCATCAGACCCTCCATCGCCTCCATCAGACTGATCCTGCATAGGCTCGGGCTCCTGAGAAGCCTGACTGACATCCTGACCCTCGACCTCCTCAACTGTCTGCTCATCGGATAAGTGATAGGTATCATACAGGCGAGCTCTCACACGGGTACGGTAGTGCTGGTGACGCTCCATAGAGGTGTCGCGATCAATAGTCATCTGCATAAGATCTGCCTCCAGCTCAGCAATACGAGCAGCCCTCTCATCAGCAATATGAGTCATCTCTGCAGCATGCTCACGAGCGATGTCCCTATCAATCTGGTACTGCAGTGACTGATCCTGATAGCGCAGAGACTCCAACCTGACCTCACGGGTCCTCTGATACTCCTGAAAGTAACCATCTCTCTCAGACTCGAGATAGTGCACAACTCTGTTAGGATAGGAATACCCAGGTCTGCCACTGTTCCTAGACCTACGCCAGGTGTAGAAACGAGTGCCTCCACGGCGAGAAACTGCCACAGTACGCGGGGCCTCAAACTGCTCAAAGAAAGCCTCATCCATCTACTGATTAGGATCCTGGTGTGGCTGAACTGCCATAGCTATACAGAAGATACCACAGATATGAAATCCAGATAACAGAACCATACAATCCCCAAATATCCTGTCTCGATGCAATATGAGAATGATCCTGGATGCAATGCGTGAACAATCCATGATGCAACATGAGAGCAATCTAGGTTAAGTCTCTTCTTACTTAACCCGATGCTCTGATACCACCTCAGGCTGTAACGCCCCCACCCGTACCAGAACAAGAGGAGAGCGGCGTCTCAACCCCCGCACTGAAGCACCCCTCAAGTAATGGTGTGAGCCATCACTCAAGAAATACTCCAGCGAAAGGCTGTCTATCAGAACTATACATGTACAACGATGTGGCTATGCAGCGGAAAATCAGAGTATTTTAAAACTTTTCAAAACATGTGCGTGGTGGCATGTAACAAGCAAGAACATATTGATCGTGTAAGAGAGACTCGGCATATCAGAACATATAACAGATTCACATATAAGTACCGATACAGCAGAGTTCAAAATATCGGTAACCGAGTAGCAGAAAGAGTATAACAGAGATACTCAAGTATTCAGAACATATACAGAAGTATAAAGTGATGCAGCCATAAAACATATGCAGGACACAAAAGGAAGTAATACTAAGTCCTGACTGAAACAAAAATGACAATCTAGAGCTTCAAGATACCTCTAGACTGCGGCTGCAAGACCTGAAACCACGAGGCAAGAAAACGGGAGAGGTATTAGTCAAAAGGACTAAGTGAGGGAATACTTTAAAGAAAGTACTGAATTAAAGAAACTTGAAGTAAAGTTCGAAACTGTTAAATGCAATGCTTTAAAGAAGAACTTGAAACAAGTTCGGTTGATAAAACTCTTTGAATGCGATGCTGTAAAAGAATGCACGTTATAAAACATTTTCATGAATGCTATCACACGCACACACATATGCTGTTGATGGTTCATAGTTCTTTCATAAAACGGGATAAGGGTAAAGTGAACTTTTCCAGATATGAACCATCCTTTATGAAACAAAATTTTGCCCGCAAGCTAGGCTCCTCCATCCTTACTCCAGAAAACATGATTTGGTTGAGCATCGGACCAGGATCAACAATAATTCCACGTATAGTAGAGTATCGGACCAGGATCAACAATAACCCCACATAAAGTAGAGCATTGGACCAAGGTCAACAACAACTCCGTACACAGTAGACTATTGGACCAAGGTCAACAACAACTCTTACCAACACATACAAACATGCACCATCCTCCACCGGTTGTCACTTCGGGTAGCTAGCCCTAGGCGACCTGTAAACATGTAATGGGAACAGATTTGCTGTCCGTTCCCAGACAGATTGTCCTGACTTAACAAACCTCCTGTTAAAAGTCGGTGTCAATTGTCTAAGTGTGGCGGCCGGTATTGGTGATGTCGTTGGCGCTCACCTCCCGAGCATCACCTCCACACATAACCGCCGGGCCCAAACTGTAAACTGTATGCTTGCATTTAAGATTAGCAGTGACCAGAGTATCACTCCAGTTTGCTAACTATAACATGTGAAACTGTAACTGTAACATATGATGTTGTCTGTAAAACATATGATTCTGTCTGAAAACATGTGAAACTGTCTGTAAACTGTACTTTGAAAACATATGCAAAACATGTAACTGTCTTTGAACAAGAATGCAGAACTTTGGAAAACATGTGCTGTAGATCAAGGTATACTATTAAAGTATGAATGATCCTTTCAAGAGAATGTCCCGATAAAAGGGATAGTTCAAAACAAGGTTTAGCTTTGAATTTCAAAACATATGATACGATAGTATAATCGTGGTTCCAGTTGGAAAACATTTATAACTTCACCTCACCTATCAGTAACAAAGGTAGGTAGACAGATTAAGCGGTGCCCTGGGGATCCCAGTGCTCAACTTTAACTCCTGTAGGTGGTGTACTAGAGTGAGCTTAACAACTAAGACCCACTACTAACCAAGATGCATATGAAATGCAAGAAACAATGAACAAGTAACATGTAAAGAACATGTAACACAAGAGAGTAATACCATTTAAGGTATTCAAGAAAAGTAACACACAAAGGAATACATCAAAGTGAGTTACTCTTAACGTTAGACTATGATCTTACTATAACCGAGTAAGCTTTAGTCAAATTATGAATCCTATCGCAAACCTTAGGTTAAGAAACAAGTCCACTAAAGAAAACACATTTTGAAAACACATTTTAGACCCTGGATATGGAAACCCTAGGTGCAAATGTCTATAGAGAAAGCACAAGTTTTAATTCATTTTTACTATTCAAAAGCACTATTCAAAAGTACTATTCCAGATTACTATTCACGATTACTATTCACAGGTTACCATTCACATGTCGGGTCAAAGGGTCGGGTCAAACCCTTACTATACACACACCCACACACACACGGTACACACACACACCATGCACGAACACACACACACACACGGCATGCACACACACACACACACACCCTAATCAAATTATGATCTTGATTATAACCTATAGTTTCAAGTTCATGTTAATATAATCGTGTGATCTAGGTTAAAGGTATAACCTATAGTTAAGAGATCCAATTAAGGCATAAGATCAAGTTATGAAATACTATTCTATCTTAGGTTATAACATGTGACACTATTAAAGTGTATAACATGATCAAGGCACTAATCCATTAATCCAAATCATAACATAAGCTCAATTCATAATTCAAGAGTCATATAACAATGTGACAACATGTCACAACATATATCATATCATATCATAAACCTTTAGGCATGTAACATGTAACAATTTAATTCCATATCAACATGTAACAAGTTGTGACATAATAAATTGTAAATCACTATTCCATTAGCAAACATGCATGAACATAATTCAAATTCCATAATCATGCATCAATTCTCATAATATAACAATCATATCACATGATCATAGCATATACTAGAGCAATTCATAACATATTCAAGCATATACTAAACAATTAAAACATATAAACAACTACACAAACATATCATAAAAACTATATAATAAATGCATAAAATAAAATCCTATATGGCTTAGGGAAGACCCTAAGACCCAACCTAAACATAATATAAACATACCATAACATAAAAACATAAACTAAACTAACATAACATAAAAATAAAACAACTAACCTAGCTAAGGGGAGGGGATGCCGACGGCAAGAGGGGAAAGGAGGGAGAGAGGAGTGCTTGTTAACACAAGACTTTGAGCAAGGATTCAAATGCCTCTTGGCCTCTATTTATAGCTGAAGAGAAGCCCCTCACCTTGGAAATAAAATGTGGAGAAGGGTAGGAGAGCAAAAATTGGATAGATTCTCTTGGAAGCTTTAGGCATGTTGAAGCTAAAATGGGACTGCTGGGGGTATTTCTGTAATTTCGTCCCCCAAGACTCAAGGATAAGTGGCTGGAAGTTTAACCATTCCGACGGCAAGAAAATTAGCTTCGAAACGCATATTCATTCGTCGAAATCGGATTTACCGTTTGAAAGATACATTAATTTTAGTGAATAAAAGTTTTGAGCTCGAAACTCGACACGAGTGAAAAACGACTTTCTAGAATGATTTTCAAGTCCGGATTGCTTCCAAAATTCAAGAAATAAATCGAGAAGCGTTTTGAGTCCAAAATCGACTATAAAACGTTTTACCGTTAAAAAGTTGAAAACGTAGAGTGAATAGTGAATTCTCACGTACGAACGTACGCTTCAAAATTTCAAGCTAGGGTTTGAATCAAGAGTTGTAAAACATCTCAAAAATCTTGAAATAGCTCAAGTAGTGCAACTCCGAAGAGAAAACATTTTCCGAATGAAACCGTTCGTAAAAGGAATAGTAAACTAGGGTTTTCAAAAACGTTTTCAATAAAACAAAGTTCCGGAATGGATTTCCAAGCCAAGAATGATTTCAAAAGACTCGTCTCGACTCAAGGATCGATTCGACTGTAACTTGGGTAGAAAAAGGTGTCAGAATCAAAAGCTCATTTTCTGATGAATAGTAACTTTGGTCGGTAAGTTCCAAAAATACCCTTATGGCTCAAGAAAGACTTTCTGAGTTCGGGAAACAAGTTCAAACGATTGGGAAACATGTATGATGAACCTCTAGGGTTCGAGTAGCAATATGAACAAGGTAGGCTAGGGTTATGAATAGTAAACTGTATCAAAGGTCAAGAATTCCCCCTTAAAGCATGTCAGAACATATACGAGCACAAAGTTCATGTAAGAATGCAATGCATGATGATTCAAAAAGTTGGATCACGGTCTATAAACGCTTTACCACTGCCTTAACTTACTGTTTTCATCCAGGCCCTGTTTTGGGCTGTTACAACTACCAATCACCAATTCATTCCCCAAAATCACCTTCTTCGCAAAACAATCAACATTGGCCCGATGCCTGGACAACCAATCCATACCCAAAATAACTCCATACCTCTTCATAGGCATAACGATTAAATCAGCCGGATATTCTTTCCCCTCAATAAAAACTGAACACTCCCGAACCAACCGATCTGTCTGAAGACTCCCACCAAGTGGCGAACTCACCAAATAACAAGAAGAGAGACAAATAACAGGCAAGCACAGAGTAGCAACTAAGTCACAAGAAATAAAGGAATGCGTGGCACCCGGATCAAAGAGTGCATGAATGTTCATGTTATGTATGCATAGTGTACCTTCCACCACAGCGGTCGGATCAATCTCTGCATCTTGCTCCTCACTCTCGAGGGCATAAGGACGAGCCGGGATCATTGGCCTTTGAACTCGTGTTTGAAATCCGGGGTCCTTGTCAGGACAAGTATCCGCGATATGGTCACCCTTCCCACATATAAGACACAAATTCAACCTCCTCCGACAATTATAGAAATTGTGAGTTGGTCCTCCACAATGTGTACAAGGAGCTTGAGCCAATTTCGCCTCACTTGGACCTTGTCGATCTCTCGTTAGTGCAGGCAAAGCTTTTAGAATCGGTGGGGCTTGTCCTCCCATTCTTGGCTTCTTAAAAGGACCTTTAGGAGGGGGAGTAGCTTGAATCATCGGTCTCTCTCCCGAATTCGTTCCGGAACCTCTTCCCATTGGAGCTCTAAAAACCGGATCCTTCTTCTTGAATTTTTCCTCTTGAACCAAAGCTCTTTGCATGGTGTCGGCAAATTACTCGAAATTGTGACCCGCCTGGCCATGTCTCAAATCTTGTCTTAATCCCGCAATAAATTTCCTTGATTTTCTCTTCTCATCCCGGGTGACATGAGGAGCATATTTTCCAAGTCTATTAAAGACGGCAAGATATTGAGTCACCGTACGCGCACCTTGCTTTAAATCCATAAACTCTTGTTCCTTCCTTTCCCTCACCACCTCCGGTACAAGACATTCTCTAAACTCTCTCTTAAAGACCTCCCACGTAACTTCCTCTCCATCCACTTCAAGTTTCTCTCTCGTTCTTTCCCACCACCCATAGGCATCACCATCTAATTGAAATATGGCGAATTGTGCCTTCTCTTGCGTAGTGAACTGTCGGAATCCAAATATCCTTTCCAACCGAATCAACCAACCTTCCAAGACCGCATCATCGATAGAACCGGAAAACCGAGGGGGGTTGTAGCTCAGAAACACCCCAAGAGGGTCTCTATTATTATTATGGTTTGGTGGAGAAGCCGGTTGTTCTGCTTGTTGGGGTGGGGGAGCTTGTGCCCTCCGATGCTCGACATAATTAAACACTGTTTCCATGAAGTTCCCCATGTCCATTGGAGGCGCTTGTGGTTGTGGTGGAGGAGTAGGGGATTGGTCATGATGACGGCGACGCCCTGGAGACCTCTCACGGTGTCTTCGTGGAGGAATTCTGTTCAAGAGACACTGAAATGCATGCTATTTTTAGTTCATGCATGCAAATGCAATTAATTCAATCAAAATTCGAAATTTAAAGCACACAAACACATAAGCAATGCATATGCAACACATTGACAAGTTGTCCCTAGAGCCGAACGACTTAACTGACTCAACACGACACTAGAGCCCGGGTTTTGCAACCCTAGGCTCGGATACCACATAAGGATGTAGCACCCGAGCGTAAGGTACTACATCCCCCGCACCGAGACCCGACCCGTATATGAAATGGAAGTCCATACATGTGCCAAATCCACGGCGAACGAGGATACAACACACACGCTATGCTAGGCGGGACTAACCCTTAAACCATTCAAACTCAGGGCAATATAAATCAGAGTTATAATAAAATGCGGAAGCAAGAACAACATATAACATGTACAATGAGCCACCGAGCTCCAAAATAGATATACAAATACAATTCAAGTATCCAAAGCCACATGGCTATACAAAAACATAACGCTCCAAACCATGGTCATATACAAAAGAGCAATAAGTGTATGAGATGCTGAAAAGAAATGATAAACATAAATGCAAGGCCTAGACGACTTGTATTCCCGCCTAGCACTCCTATACCTGCACAAAACAGCTGAAAACAAACTGGATTCAGTCTAAAAGAGACTGGTGGGTATAAAACGGGGCATAAGATATAATATTGCAGAAATTAAACACATACATGCAAGCCCTAATCCCGTGTGAAGTTTGATAAGAATTTCTCAAGTGGTTAAAACAAAAGAAAACATCAACGGGATTACGATGTTCATATTCATTCATAATTGTTCATAAGGGTTTATGGCCCGGCGAGTGGGCGTGCACAATCTCCAACCTACACCTCGTGTAATCATAATCAATTATTCATTCATTATCATACATAACTTTTGTGCTCATACATATCATGATCATAATCATTCATATACACCTTCTTCCTCCGGGTGGTGGACGGGTTTGCAAGGCCCGACCACCTAGTTATATCAATGTGGCTATGAGGTTCATGAGTCCTCAAAGCCCGGTTAGCGTTTCCTCGTCAAAAACTCCTTGACGAGGTCCGTTTCGCCGTAATTGGTTGGAACTAGTACATGGGATCCCCGTCAGCCCTTGCTTGCTCGGTTAGCCACATGTAATAAGTCCCGGGGCCCGTGCAATCATAATCATGTCTCGCCAAAACATAAGGTAGGGTTTCATAGATAAAAAGGGGCATACGTTTGAAATCATTTACACGAAACGACTCGATTTACATAATATACTATTTTGGCTTAAATCCTTGCACATAAGGGATATATCGGGTCGTTTTAGCTATTAGAAGAAAAACCCACCTTTACAAGAAAAAGAAAGGCCAAGCGTCTCAATGCTCGCCTTCGTCTCCGACCAAACCCGAATCTGTGCAAAAGAAAAGGTATGAGACTCAATGACCACACATGACGCTCGGCAATGAAGTGAATATGACATGAATGCATAAAAGATCATATTATATCATGAAAATGTTCATGTGCACTATTAAGGAATTTAAAGCATATAATCAACTATTCGTTCATTCATTTCATTCAAATTCATAAATTCATATCAATTAATCTAAGAATTCATTTAATAATCATAACACGTAATATATTGCATTTATAATTAGAAAATAGGCAATTAATTACTTTCAATTAAAGATCGAAATTAAATAAAACATGAAATAAATAACAATTAAATCCTATAAAATAATCATTAATATTTAAATTATATAATGAATATATAATAAATATATATATATAGCATATATACACGTAGGCTACCATGTATGCATAAATGTATGTAACATATATAATACATATATATATACATAATATACCAAAACCATGCATCCAAAATTACATAAGTATTTACACATTTATACATATATATATCTATGCACGTACACACAAACAACCATGCATGCAATCACTCCTAAAGTCTCATGCACACACGTAGTATATATGTATATATATTACATCAATACACCAGTACATATATACATATATACACACACACTGCACAATAAGGAAACAGCAGCAGCAGCTTACACAAGAACAAACACACACACACACACACACCCCGGCACAACGAAGAACAACAGCAACACCAGGAAAGAAGAAGAGTGAAGAAAGAAACAGAGGAGGAAAAGGAAAAAGGGAGAGAGGTATTGCAGCACAAAACTCCCCGGCCGGGTAGGAGTTACAGAAGGTTTTGCAGCAGAAGTACCCGGCCGGGCACTCAACAAGAAGAAACTCTCCCCGGCCGGGAAGAGTGTTACAGACGCAGCAGACAGATACGGGAAAAACAGGGGAAGGAAAAGGGAAGTTCAACCCAAGCCAACCATGCACATAAACTGCAATCCTTTTCAAGCCAATGAATGAGATAAGAAGGGGCTTCAAATGCACAACAATCAGCCCAGGAAACCAACCCAACATACGCAGCAAAAAGAGAAGAAAAAGATAGCAGCTTCGGTGAGGGAAAAACAGAGCAAAACTGGGAAAGAGAACAGAGCCACCAAAACGTGATCAATCAATCACTTCTTCCTCAGAAAATAAGGTATAGAGACACAACATTGAACACCAAAAAGGAACACAAAATCTAGCAACAGAATGGTACGTGAAGGAGCCAAAAATCCAGTTTGAAGTTTAAGCAATACATATTCATTTCATTGATGATATCTCGCCAACCTCTTAACCCACAATTAATACAAGTATACTCAGTCATAAATGAAGTATAAGAATCATATCTATATCACCAAAACACATCAGAGATCAAAGAGATTCAAGAAATCATCCAAATACCTCAAAACCTAACTGTTAATTCAAATCATAAAATCCATATGAAATCTGAGTTAAAATTTGTGATGAAAGGATGAAAATAACCGATACATGTACAACATAATACTAACTCACCTTGATGAATGGATGAAAGATGATTGAGATTTGAGCTCCAAAATCCCAAGGATTTATACAGTTACGGGAAGAACTGGCTGCAGAAGGGTTTAGCTGAAATTTCTGATATGTGTGAAGGTTGGATCGAGATGGGGCAGGTAATTGCTGATAAAGGGTTGAACTAGGGTTAAAATGCCACCAACCATAGTTAATTTGGTTAAGTCATGAATAAGTTATGGCCAATATAGTGAAAGGTGGTCATTTTGATACCGTTTGGTTTTTTGGTTGGATTTCGGAGGTTCAAATGATTTCGGAAAAATATATGGTTAAATTTATTAAACTTGAATCTTCGATACGAGTTCAACGAAGTTGACGGAACTCGAATCCGAGTTCCCGAGCTCAAGAAATCGCATACAGAACTAAGGGTGCGCTAATTGCTCATTAGCCCCCGATTAGGTTCCACAAATCAAATTAAATTCGTTAACACGTCAAATGAATTCGAAAACACAAAACAAGCATATAGTCATGTTTATAACATACATATTTACGACATACTCCACTTTCACTACATTTCGATATCATTTCATATAGGAACGATGCACAAATTAAACAGCCATACACATTTTCATACAATTTCCATGCATAATGAAATTTAAATCAAATAAATTAAATTCTAATATTAAAATAAAATTAAAGTCAAACGTAATTAATTAAGTAAAACATGATTAATTAACATAACTCTTGATTAGCATTAATCATTAAATTAATAATAATAAAAGAAATATATATATATGTATATATATATATAAATTAACGAAATATTCTAAAATAATATTAAATTAAAATATAATATAATAAAATAAAATAATAACAATTTATAATAAAATTAAATATAAAACACGTAAAAACAATTAATTCGCGCAAATTGGTAAACACATACTGTAGCGCCCCTTAACACTACAACCCCGCACCGTAGTACTCCCCGAGTGGATGTGAGACCTAGCACTCGAGAAATACTTCGGCGAACGGACAAGACTATACAATATCAGAGTATGAAATTTAAATGCAACGGAAAATAAAATTGAACAATAAAAAGGGAACAATACATAACGGGACACATATTATTAAGTTGGACAAGTAATTACAACGATAGGTTTAACTTCACAGAAGAGTGCTTATTGAAAGATGTGCATGCACTCGTGATCACTCTAATTGACTGGAATGTGACACCTTAAAGCTTCAAGATACCTCTAAGGCGTCGCTGTATAGATTCCTGAAATCATGAATTAAAAGAGTAGGAGGGTTAGTCAAAATGACTAAGTGACGGGGGGTTTGGGATTTAGGATTATAAGTAAGATTTTGAAAAGGTTTTGACCAAGAAAGTCTTGGTTTGAAATATATATACTATATAGTAACAAATAGATATATGACAATAATATCCGGTTCATATTTGTTTGAAATAGGGGTAGGGGAAATATAGGCTATACTTTTAGAAAACTTATGAACCGTTTTGAAAAATGATTTTTATGCCCGCAAGCTAGGCGTCTCCAACCTTAACTCCTTAAAAAAACCAAGAATATTCGTAACGACATTGATCAAGATGTCGTTACTCAGTAAAAAGAAATACAACAATACAATACCATCCTTCTTCCTCCGGTGTCACCTCAGGGAGCTACCCCTAGTGACGATAAACAATATTGTGGGAGGGACGTACCTTTTCCCGTCACTTGATGTGGAATAACTAACCTCCAGTTAGACCACCATCAAGATCTAGTTGGCGGCTGGTATAATAGTAGACCTCGGCCCATGCCTCCCGGACTACTACTTCTACCAAGACCACCGGGCCCATAGGAAAAACAATAATTTTGCTTGCAAGACGAGAATATTTACCCGTAAGAAAGTACTAAGTACTTTTCGGGTAAATGTATGTTTTCAATAATTAACAAGAATTACTTTCCCATAAAGGGAAGAATAACTTGAAAGGAAATTCAAGAAATAAAGTAAAGTATTTTATCATGATTTCAGTTGAAAAGACTTAAACCCTCACCGATACCGAGACTTAAGTGGAAGTGTGAGGATTCCACTCTTCGATGCTATGTTCGCCTGAAAGTAATAACTACTATGGACTTAGAACTAGGTTCTTAGTTCCTAACTAACTAATTGCACATAACATCATAATGAAATAATTAGGAAAGATGCACGTTGTGTAATGCGTTAAAGATTTCCCGGTAAACCCTAAATTTACCCGTTTAAGGGAATTTGATTAATAAATTAGGGTTTATGGGATCTTTAACTAATCAAATATTTATCAACCATACTATAATTCTAATTATAAGATTTGAAATGAAATTCAAGGTTTAATTTGACAACGTAGGTTATCTTTTGAAAAATATTTCATAGTTTACCGATTTTGGAAAGATTTGGGAAAAATATTTCTTTAAAAATTCCAAAACTTATTTTATAATTATTTTTGTAATAATTTCGAAATTAATGACATTTTGGTTGACCAAAAGTCAAAATTACTATTAAAAACATTTACTATTCAATTTCATATGAATTAAACACTTTATAACACAAAATCAAACTCACACACATACACACATTAGTCACGGCACACACATGCACACACACACATCCAAGAACATTATGAACATGTTCTTGAGCTTATTTGAATATTCAAAGAGAGTGTGTAACATGTTCTATCATATTCATATTCATAACATAAGATTGAAGTATAATATAGCAAAATATATGAACTTTCTATGAAAAATAATTCAAAATAAATTACTATAGGGATGAATTTATTCAAACAAGATCATAAGCATCTAAATACATAAGAACATTATATCATATCATAACTCATGCATTTAATTAAATAAAATTTCATAATGTACACACATTGTTATTTAAACTAACAATTATGCACATATTTCATAAAATAAATTCCTAAAGCATAATTTAATTAATCCTAGGCATGCTACTATTATTTCTATACTAAGAACATTATATAAAACATGAGATAATAGAAGAAAACATACCTTAGAGAGAGGAGAGGGAAAGTGGCGTGAGGTTTGGGGAGAGGGAGAGTGATTTTGTGTGTTGAATTGTGAGGTATAAATGAGGCTCAAGGGGGGTATTTATAGGTAGTCATGAGGGTTTCTAAGCAATAAATGAAAGTTTATGGGAGATGTGGTTGCCTAAGGTTTCAACAAATGCTTGGTAATTAAATTGGAGATGTGGTTTAATTATTTCATGAACAAATGCTTGGTAATTAACTAGGAAATGTGGAGAAATTATGCTCATTTGTTTAATTCTTCTAGAAGAACATGAGGTCATGGATGATGTCATTTGGAATAAAAATAAATATAAAAATAATATAAAATTTATTCAAGAGTCGAGGGATAAAATTTTGATGTAGTGAATTGATAGTAGAATGAGTGAAAAGTGAGCTTCGTTTTGATTATAAATATGAAATATTTGGAGTTTTTGTTTATAAGTTATGAATACTAAAGATGATGAAAATCATAAGGAAATTATGTAAACGAAGCTATAATATAGTTTAGAGTTTGGAAAAATCACTATAATGCAGAGGAAAATTCAAGGATCGTTTTAAGTATAATTTCGACTATTGATCAAAAGCTAATTGTTTTAAAATAAAATGATGATTTTTAAATAGGAAAATATTTATAAATATGCTAGGGGTGAAATCGAGTTTTTGGTAAATGCATGAAAATTCATGAAATAATTTGAGGGTCGTTTTGGTTATAATTTTGAATATCAAAAGGTAGATGAATAAGGTTTTATTGATGATCGAATCATAAGCTAGGGTTTTTGCCGGTTTTTTTTTTGATACTACGGGAGTTAGGATGAGAATTATGGTTTAAGGAGAGTATCACGATCCTCGAAATAATGTGAGGATTATTTTGGTTAAAATATTGGGTAGTGAAAGTACTTCGGGAGATGTAGGAATATTTTTGAGCTGTAGGGGTATTTTCGTAATTTCTAACCTAAAACTGTAGGAATGGGTTTTGAAGTATATGAAGGGTTTTTAGGTGCTAGAAGGGAATGAATACTAGAATTCTAGGATTTTATGAAAAGAGTTTCAAAGCACAAATTAAATAGAGAAAAGAATTAAATTGACGAACATTTAATTAAATTATAACATATAAAAGAACACATAAGTCACATAAAATGCAATGCATGAAGTGAGTTAATAGGGATCGAGGTTATAAACGCTTCCTGAGTTGCCCTTTACTTACCTTTCTCAACTTGGCCCTGAGTAGGGCTGTTACAATCTTCCCCCCTTTAAAAGAATCTGTCCTCAGATTCTATTACTGTCCTTGAACAGCCCTGGATAATGTTTCAACATCTTTTCCTCTATTTCCTAAGTCTGTTCTTCTGTACCATTTCTTTTCCATAAGATTCTAACGAGTGGAATTCTTTTGTTCCTAAATTCTTGGAATTTCCTATCCAAGATTCTGACTGGTTCTTACTTCATAAGTAAGGTCGGGTTCTAGTGGTACTTCTTCAACAGATAGGATATGTGAATTGTCAGCAAAGTATGTTCGGAGTTGGGACACATGGAATACGTTATGTATCCCAGTAAGACTTGCTGGTAGGTCTAGGCGATAGGCTGTTGGACCGATACGTTCTAGTATCTCAAAAGGTCCTATATATCGAGGGTTTAGCTTTCCCCCTTTCCCAATTCGTGTAAACCCTTTTCTTGGGGATGCTTTCAAGAATACCTTTTCGCCTACTGCGAATTCTATGTCCCTTCTTCGGTTATCAGCATAACTTTTCTACCGATCTTGGGCAGCTTTCATTTTCTGCTTGATGATTTCAACTTTCTCTGTTGCTTCTTCCACCCATCTTTTAACAATATTCCCTCGGGGTTTCCTTTTACTTTCCTTGGTTTCATCCATATCCCAGTATAGTGGAGATCTACATTTTCTTCCATATAAAGCCTCGTAAGGTGCAGCTTGGATAGAAGCTTGATAGTTGTTGTTGTATGCAAACTCCACAAGGGGTAGGCCATCTTTCCAATTATCTTGGAAATCTAAAGCACAAGCCCTTAACATATCTTCCAGGTATCGAATGATTCTTTCAGATTGTCCATTAGTTTGAGGATGTGCTGCCGTGCTGAAGTTCAGTTGGGGCCATCCGATAAGGGGTTTTAGAGAAAGGCTCTGCCTCAGGAATTGTATTGATTACAAATTCCAACTTGCAGTCTGGAGGTAACGAGTTTAGATGTTCTGGGAAAACGTCGAGAAACTCATTTACCACTTCTACTTCCTCAACCTTAAGTTGGTCCTTTGGCCTATTTAAAAGATAGGCAACTAATCTTGTGGCTCCCTTCTGAATCAACTTCTTAGCCTCTGTTATAGAAATCATTGCTACTGATTTTTTTTTTTTTTATCTTCAGGAATCCAACTTTCATCTTGTCCTAAGATGATTTCTTTCTTGAAACAATCCAACTTAGTATGGTATTTGTAGAGCCAATCCATTCCCAGAATGATTCCATATCTTGTTATCGGAAGTTCGATGAGGTCCATTGGGTAGTAACGGTCACCGATTTGTATAGGGCAGCGTTTATATACTCGATCCGTTATTAAACAAGCTCCCAAAGGGGAACTTATCTCGAAATTATATGATGAACATTCAAGGGGAAAATTTAAATGCGCACATAAATTTGATGCAATGAATGAATGCGTGGCACCAGGGTCATATAGGACCTTAACTGGCGTGTTTAGGATGCGTACCGTACCTTCCACAACATCCGAAGGGTCTGGATCCTTGTTTCCTTCCAACGCGTAAGCTTTTCCCTTGACAAGTGGTTTTCCGGACTTTCCCACGGCTTTCTCCTTTTCCTTAAATCCCGGTCTCTTTGGGCATGTGTTAAACTGATGGTTAGGGTCTCCACACCACAAACAAGTGCCAGCTTTCTTTCGACAGTCTTGTTCAGTATGTCCCGGTTTGTGACAATATTCACAAGTGATCTCTTCTTGTGAATTAGACGGGACTGACTTAGGCTTTTGCTGGGCTGGTGTGGGTTTCTTTCCAAATTTCTGGTTAGATGGTCCAGCGGGACGTTTCATTCCTTGAGAGGGCTTATTTTGAGGGGGAACAGGGCGATTAGCTGCCTGGCGAATATTCTTGTGAGCTGCTTCGGTCTTCAGGGCTTTATCGACCGCTTTATTATAAGTTTCAATGTCCAATGAAGCTAAAGCCCATCGAAGATCTGGCTTTAATCCATCAATGAATCGCTTAGTCTTTCTCCGTTCATCATTCAGAATGTGTGGAGCATACTGAATAAGTCTCACGAACTTTGCCTCGTACTCAGCCACTGACATATAACCCTGAGTTAAAGTCATAAACTCAGCCTCTCGAGTATCTCTTACCACTTGAGGAATATATTTATTCTGAAATTCCTTCACAAACTCCACCCAACTGTAATCAGTTCGATCTTCTATCCAGGTCAACTTAACGTGCTTCCACCAACTCAAAGCAGGTCCTTCTAGGAGAAAGGCTGCATACTGCACTCGTTCCCGTTCCTCGGGAAATATATCCATAGCCTCATAAATCTTTTCCAAACTAGCTATCCAATTTTCAGCCTTCAGGTCGTTAGGTTCTCCAAAGAATTTTGGAGGATTCATTCGGAGAAACCTCTCTAAGGATCGCTCGTTGGTAGGGTTATTCCCAGATGTACATGTTCGGACGAACTGCCTTAAAGCTTCTACAAGTTCAGGGTGTCCGGGCGGATCTTGTGGCGATGGAGAGTTATTTCGTAGTGTTCTTCGTAGAGGCATTGTGAATACTGAAATCACAACTATATAGGAGATATAATGCATGCAGGGTTAAGAATGTTTCAATGATCATCACAGAACAACAATCACCAAGTAACATCAATCATCAAACATAGAGTGCAGAAAGAAATAACATTAATACTCACGGTCCTGCTGGTATCTTGAAGCGACTCTAAGACTCATGATGCAGAAATATAAAGTATCATGATATAACAGTGTAAAATGATCAAAATGCGTCATATATATATATGCATCATGGTTAGTATGCTTCAAGAGCTACAAAAGTAAAAGCAAAAGAAAGGGGGGTGGACCCGATCTACCTCGAGTTACACCCTACAAGTACTGTCACCGTCACCCCTAGTAAGTCAAAGCTGCTACTGTCTGCCGCTGCTACTATGTACTGCTGCAAAAATGGGGAGTGTCTCCACTGGCCGCTATATACATACCCCGGATAACTATCCTATATACTGTACCTCGTATCTCATAGTCTGAACTCAATCCTCCGTAGCACTACCTGCCTCGAGGTCAACCGTATCATCTGAATCTGGAACCCTAATAGGACTCCACTCCTCACTGGGCTCAATACTATCCTCCTCATCGGGAACAACCTGTAGTCTATCAACATCCTCGTCAATCTCATCGTCCTGCTGGGGCTCCTCCTCGTCCTCATCAGAATGGGCTATAGCATCTGAAGCCTCACTGTCTCCAGAATGGGCTACTGCGGGTCCGGGCTGCATCTCCAGAACCTGCTCCATAACCTGAGTATCGTTCAGGTGAAGTGCGTCCTCCAAACGGCTCCTCATCTGGGCTCGGTACTGGTCATGGATCACTATAGAAGCCTCACGATCCAGAGTCAAACTAACCACGTCCTCCTCGAGCTCAGCCACTCGTGATGCTAACTGAGAAATAGCAATCTGAGATGCGGCTAACTGGTCCTGAGCATGATCACGGTCTACTGCTGTCTGTCTAGCCATCTCTCGGTTCCTCTCAGCCTCCAATCGATACTCACCAGTCCTCTGATACTCATAAAAGTAGGCATCTCTCTCGGCCTCTAATAGGTGAACTGCTCTGTTCGGGTAGGCATACCCGGGAAAGGCCTCCTGACGTGAATCCTGACTATGCTGCCTAATCCTCTGCCAAGGATAGTATCTAGGACCCCCACTACGAGTAACAACTAAGGTCCTAGGAGGCTCATACTGATCAAGCCACTCAATGCTATCAGAATGTGGAAGCTCACCGTAGCCAGCCATATTACTCTAGAAAAACACTTTACAAATTATTAGAGCAAGGAAATTACAGTGAAATACTTTCTCTATCTAATGTTCAAGTTAAGTTCTCTCTATCTAAACCTGGTGCTCTGATACCACCTTAGCTGTAGCGCCCCTTAACACTACAACCCCGCACCGTAGTACTCCCCGAGTGGATGTGAGACCTAGCACTCGAGAAATACTTCGGCGAACGGACAAGACTATACAATATCAGAGTATGAAATTTAAATGCAACGGAAAATAAAATTGAACAATAAAAAGGGAACAATACATAACGGGACACATATTATTAAGTTGGACAAGTAATTACAACGATAGGTTTAACTTCACAGAAGAGTGCTTATTGAAAGATGTGCATGCACTCGTGATCACTCTAATTGACTGGAATGTGACACCTTAAAGCTTCAAGATACCTCTAAGGCGTCGCTGTATAGATTCCTGAAATCATGAATTAAAAGAGTAGGAGGGTTAGTCAAAATGACTAAGTGACGGGGGGTTTGGGATTTAGGATTATAAGTAAGATTTTGAAAAGGTTTTGACCAAGAAAGTCTTGGTTTGAAATATATATACTATATAGTAACAAATAGATATATGACAATAATATCCGGTTCATATTTGTTTGAAATAGGGGTAGGGGAAATATAGGCTATACTTTTAGAAAACTTATGAACCGTTTTGAAAAATGATTTTTATGCCCGCAAGCTAGGCGTCTCCAACCTTAACTCCTTAAAAAAACCAAGAATATTCGTAACGACATTGATCAAGATGTCGTTACTCAGTAAAAAGAAATACAACAATACAATACCATCCTTCTTCCTCCGGTGTCACCTCAGGGAGCTACCCCTAGTGACGATAAACAATATTGTGGGAGGGACGTACCTTTTCCCGTCACTTGATGTGGAATAACTAACCTCCAGTTAGACCACCATCAAGATCTAGTTGGCGGCTGGTATAATAGTAGACCTCGGCCCATGCCTCCCGGACTACTACTTCTACCAAGACCACCGGGCCCATAGGAAAAACAATAATTTTGCTTGCAAGACGAGAATATTTACCCGTAAGAAAGTACTAAGTACTTTTCGGGTAAATGTATGTTTTCAATAATTAACAAGAATTACTTTCCCATAAAGGGAAGAATAACTTGAAAGGAAATTCAAGAAATAAAGTAAAGTATTTTATCATGATTTCAGTTGAAAAGACTTAAACCCTCACCGATACCGAGACTTAAGTGGAAGTGTGAGGATTCCACTCTTCGATGCTATGTTCGCCTGAAAGTAATAACTACTATGGACTTAGAACTAGGTTCTTAGTTCCTAACTAACTAATTGCACATAACATCATAATGAAATAATTAGGAAAGATGCACGTTGTGTAATGCGTTAAAGATTTCCCGGTAAACCCTAAATTTACCCGTTTAAGGGAATTTGATTAATAAATTAGGGTTTATGGGATCTTTAACTAATCAAATATTTATCAACCATACTATAATTCTAATTATAAGATTTGAAATGAAATTCAAGGTTTAATTTGACAACGTAGGTTATCTTTTGAAAAATATTTCATAGTTTACCGATTTTGGAAAGATTTGGGAAAAATATTTCTTTAAAAATTCCAAAACTTATTTTATAATTATTTTTGTAATAATTTCGAAATTAATGACATTTTGGTTGACCAAAAGTCAAAATTACTATTAAAAACATTTACTATTCAATTTCATATGAATTAAACACTTTATAACACAAAATCAAACTCACACACATACACACATTAGTCACGGCACACACATGCACACACACACATCCAAGAACATTATGAACATGTTCTTGAGCTTATTTGAATATTCAAAGAGAGTGTGTAACATGTTCTATCATATTCATATTCATAACATAAGATTGAAGTATAATATAGCAAAATATATGAACTTTCTATGAAAAATAATTCAAAATAAATTACTATAGGCATGAATTTATTCAAACAAGATCATAAGCATCTAAATACATAAGAACATTATATCATATCATAACTCATGCATTTAATTAAATAAAATTTCATAATGTACACACATTGTTATTTAAACTAACAATTATGCACATATTTCATAAAATAAATTCCTAAAGCATAATTTAATTAATCCTAGGCATGCTACTATTATTTCTATACTAAGAACATTATATAAAACATGAGATAATAGAAGAAAACATACCTTAGAGAGAGGAGAGGGAAAGTGGCGTGAGGTTTGGGGAGAGGGAGAGTGATTTTGTGTGTTGAATTGTGAGGTATAAATGAGGCTCAAGGGGGGTATTTATAGGTAGTCATGAGGGTTTCTAAGCAATAAATGAAAGTTTATGGGAGATGTGGTTGCCTAAGGTTTCAACAAATGCTTGGTAATTAAATTGGAGATGTGGTTTAATTATTTCATGAACAAATGCTTGGTAATTAACTAGGAAATGTGGAGAAATTATGCTCATTTGTTTAATTCTTCTAGAAGAACATGAGGTCATGGATGATGTCATTTGGAATAAAAATAAATGTAAAAATAATATAAAATTTATTCAAGAGTCGAGGGATAAAATTTTGATGTAGTGAATTGATAGTAGAATGAGTGAAAAGTGAGCTTCGTTTTGATTATAAATATGAAATATTTGGAGTTTTTGTTTATAAGTTATGAATACTAAAGATGATGAAAATCATAAGGAAATTATGTAAACGAAGCTATAATATAGTTTAGAGTTTGGAAAAATCACTATAATGCAGAGGAAAATTCAAGGATCGTTTTAAGTATAATTTCGACTATTGATCAAAAGCTAATTGTTTTAAAATAAAATGATGATTTTTAAATAGGAAAATATTTATAAATATGCTAGGGGTGAAATCGAGTTTTTGGTAAATGCATGAAAATTCATGAAATAATTTGAGGGTCGTTTTGGTTATAATTTTGAATATCAAAAGGTAGATGAATAAGGTTTTATTGATGATCGAATCATAAGCTAGGGTTTTTGCCGGTTTTTTTTTTGATACTACGGGAGTTAGGATGAGAATTATGGTTTAAGGAGAGTATCACGATCCTCGAAATAATGTGAGGATTATTTTGGTTAAAATATTGGGTAGTGAAAGTACTTCGGGAGATGTAGGAATATTTTTGAGCTGTAGGGGTATTTTCGTAATTTCTAACCTAAAACTGTAGGAATGGGTTTTGAAGTATATGAAGGGTTTTTAGGTGCTAGAAGGGAATGAATACTAGAATTCTAGGATTTTATGAAAAGAGTTTCAAAGCACAAATTAAATAGAGAAAAGAATTAAATTGACGAACATTTAATTAAATTATAACATATAAAAGAACACATAAGTCACATAAAATGCAATGCATGAAGTGAGTTAATAGGGATCGAGGTTATAAACGCTTCCTGAGTTGCCCTTTACTTACCTTTCTCAACTTGGCCCTGAGTAGGGCTGTTACACATACATCGTGCCTTTACGTCTAAAAAGTCGTGGCGTTACAATTACATTCGAATCATGATATTACATGTAAAGACCCAATTTTCAGGAAGTTCAGGTAATCACGCCACGTGCAGGTCTTCGGGAGTTGGGGGCTTATTTTAATTATTTTATTCGTTTGTTCATTTATTTCATAATATTATATGCATTATATTTTCATACATTTATATGAATTACCGTCAACGTGAAATTTACGTGAATTAATTGCTAAAGTGATTAAATGCTTATATGTGTCCTTACTTGATCACTTCTTAAATGTGTGGACTTAATTACATTAATGTGATTGAAGCTAAATGATCAATTTCCATGGAATGAAACTTGATTGCATCCATTCAAATATTTCAAGGACCTAAGTGCAAATAATGGTTATTCATGAGAGTTAGTGGAAGACTTTATAGTATATTATATACATTTCATCTCCCACATTTCATTCATCATATTTCATACAAGAGTTCACACACTCACACACACTATATCACGATTTAAACACCAAAGGAGGAAGGAAGAAAATTTCATCAATTCAAGCTTGATTTCAAGGGGAAACTTCATAAGTTGGGGCATCAATATCATCACACCATCATTTCTTCTATTTTCTTTCTTTCAAGGTAGATTGGAGAATTTGATTAAGTTCTTGAATCCATGATTGAGTAGGGTTTAATGGTTTTGATATGAATTCTTGTTTATAAGTGATTAGAAGCATGTTAGGATCATTTTATTTCAAAGCTTGCATAAATTCATGAGTTTATATGAAAGTTGATGGCATGAAATTAATTGGGGTTTTGTATGATGAATTCTTGATGATTTGTGCATTTATAATGGTTGGTATGTTACCTAAATGATGTCTTTAAGTTATATACATGCTATATGTTAGTTTGAAAGTGTTTATTTGTTGTGGTATGGTGTGGGAGAGGCTTGGAAGCCAATTCCCATGAGTATGCCTATTTTCCCCTGTTTTTTCGCCCAGATTACTTCAACACGGCCGTGTCCAACCTTAGTTCATTTTCAACGTGCCGTGTTAAAACTTCGAGTTGGAAATATTTTTGCACAACACGGCCGTGTCAGCTTTCAGGCCGATATTGACACAGCCGTGCCGCCTTCGTTTGTGCTCCGATTGACCTGATTTTTAAACCCATGGAAACCGTTTGAAGTCTTGAACAATCTCCAATTAGAATAACTTTAAAATAGTTTCCCATTTGTGAGATATTATCAATTCTTTTTGGTGTCGCCACTTTACCGACAAACTGCATTCACCCAACTTCATGCTTACGCCATTTTCTCCTCGCTTTGAACTCGAAAAGAAGCCATATATCCTTGGAAAGCCCTATGTGTATAGTTTCATTTCCAACAAACAAAACTCAATTCCAACTTCTACAACTCAAGATATTTCCATTTTCTTACAGCTTTTGAGTTTCGGAAAACTGTCAACTTTTCCTAAACTTCACCAAAACCCTTTTTATTTCGTTCCTTTCACCCCTTTGGCTCCTGTATGTGATTTATATGGATTATATGCTTACCTAATTGATGATTATACTTTTAGGTGATACCTCCATGGATTAAATGTACTTGATCGAATTACTTGATTATGTGGCTTTGTGGCATATTTACATTGCATAACTTTTCCTGTGACGCCCCGCTTCTCGATCAGGGTAGGGTTTGGCACGAGAGTGTACGATTTACCTCTGTAACGCCCCAATTTCCGGTTTTCCAGGTACGCGAATTAATTACCAAATTTGTCTTAATTGTTATATGTCCGTAATTGCTCATTATTTTAAATTAGTGGACTAAATTGCACATATATTCCTGGACTTAATTGATCATTTTCCAAACCTCATATCCTTAATTTCATAACTTATAAAACTTGGAGGATTTAGTTGAAAATATCATATTTTTCCTTGCTATAAGTCACGGTATATGCATCTCACACATCACTCATCCATTTTGGCATTCATCATCTCCTCTCTTGCTCTTCTCTACCGAGCCACAACCAACAAGAGAGGAAGAAGATATCTTAGCAATTTCAATCCAAAACTTGAAGGATTTGCTAGCTTATAAGTTATCATCATCATCATCTCAACTTCATCTTCATCTTCTAGGCTCTTCAAAGGAAAGAAAGGGAAGTATACATGATTTCTTGAAATTTATATATGAAGCTAGGGTTTATGATTTGAGTTGATGATTGGTATATTAGTGCTAGAAGTAGGATTACATGTTCCAAGCTTGAATTTCATGTGTAATTCTTGAGATTTATGGGGTTATATGCCAAGTTAATATGTGAGCTTGATATGAGGATTCTTGATGATTAGGCATGAATTATGTGTTTATATTGAGTGTTATTGTCTCCCAAGCATGTATACTTAATTCCTTTCATGAATTCTAGCTCGTGGAATTGAATGATGGGAGTTTGATGAGATTTGGGAGTGGTTCGTGTCTCCCCTGTTCTTCTCCCCTGTTTTCTGCATCTTCTGCATAACGGGAACGGCCCTTCCCGTTCCCTTTGTAATTGGGGAACGGCCGTTCCCATTGATTTGAATAATGTGCTAGGCGGCGAGGACGGGAACGACCGTTCCCATTTTGTCTCACAGACGGGAACGGCCGTTCCCATCTTCGGGGAGCCCGACCAGCGGGAACGGCCATTCCCACTTTACACTTAAACCTGGAACGGCCGTTCCCAGCCCTCTGGAAGTACTGAAAGTTTCTGCTTAAAATGGAGAATTCCAAATCCTTTTCTTTACCTTTAATTAACCCTAATGTGCCATTATATGATCAATAGCATGTCATAATATGAATATATTATACTACATTGTTCATTGCATGCAATCTCGTTACTTGAATGTGCCGTGTGTTATATCTGATAGTGTTATCACGTCATGGTCTAATGAGGGTGCAATTGCTCTATTTCTTGCTCAGTGTACTCCAGAGTGGAGATCGTGATCAATAAGCATATTCATATATTCAGGAATCATCGTGTCAACTGTTAGCAAGCAAGACAGGTCATGCAAAGCCATGCACATATCGTGATTAACATGTCATTGCCCAGATCATGCAAAACAAGTTGAGACTATCGTGTTATTGTGATCATCGTGACTACCGTGCTATCGTGTACATGCGTTCTCCTGGCCAGGTCCTCCTTATTGAGGGCGCTGGGCTGGTCTTCGGGCCAGTGGTTGTCCGTCCAACCACAGGAATAACGCGTTATCCTGGCCAGGTCCCCCTTTAGTGAGGGCGCTGGATTGGTTTCCGTGCCAATGGTTGTCCGTCCAACCACAGGAAGAACAAACCCTATCGTGTTATCGTGAATGGTGAAGGCTCGCTACCTCCCCATTATCGTGTTATCGTGAATGGAGTGATGTAGATATTGGAGTGATGGAGGTTCTTGGAGTGATGGAGTGAATGGGAGTTGGAGTACTGGAGTGGTTGGAGGTTGGTGTGATGGGAGTGGTGGTGTTAATGGAGTAATATGGTTATTCGTGTAATTGATATATATATATATATATGCAATATTTTGCAGGTACCTTCTAGTCGAGAATCGAGCTATGTCAAGCCCTGCAGTCAGCCGCACGGTGCATCTATTTATTTATCCTTTTTCAAGAAATTATTGTTAATGTTATTTGTTAGGTATTTAGGAGATGATAATGTATTGATATGTAAAATCCAAGCATACATTACTTGTTAAATGATCGATAGTATAGCCTGCTTCCGCTTTGTCCTGTTGCATGTATAAATTAGTCCCGTCTAGCTTGTTGTTGTACTTGCATTGTAACCCGTTCGCTATAGGTTGATTCATGTATGGACTGACCATTTCATGTGTGGATCGACCTATAGTGCGGGGGTGTGGCATCCTTACATGTCGGGGTGCTACAACCTCTCTATGCATGATTTATGTGGATTTATGCCTTAATTTGATAGACATTTGGTGCTTATGTGAAAAACATGATTTACATGACTTATGTGGCTATTTGATATGATAAGTATGTGCTCGTATTGTGCTTAAAGAGTTTTGATAGAATGTTTTATAGTTTGACGAAACAATGTGCTTATATGGACATTAAAGCATAATTTAGGGACTATATGGTAAATTTATTTTCCAAGCCTGAAACTGGTTACAACTTAATGAAATTAAGTAGATAATTTGATTACGAGTTCGTGGGTTCTTGAATCGCTCAATTCGGAGTTCGGACGAAGAAGTTATGGCCATTCTACGAAAAGTCAACCCTTTTAAACCTAAACGTTGACCTGTGACCCAATTTCAATTCTGACCCAATTTGAGATCCAATTTCACTTAAATCCGACCCGTATGACCCGTTCCATGATCCTATTTAGCTGACCCATATCAGATCCTAAACACCAAACATAAGTTACGTTATTTTCCAAGAATCATATTCATTCTCTCCCAACACTTTTTCAAAGTCTATTCATATTCTCTCAAGAACTTCAAGCCACCTTCAAGCCATCTTCAAAAGCCAAGAGTGAAGGTTAAAGCTGGAGATTCAAGGCTAAAGAACAAGATTTCTTCTTCGATTTTCAGCTCTCAACGTAAGCTTATGTGCTCTTTTCATGGGTTTGTGTTCTTGAAGCTTTTAAGCTTGAATATGAATCTAGGGTTCATGTTAGATGGATTAGATCCGAATTTTATGATGGAAATATGTTTATCTTGATGCTAGGAACGATTTGATATAAGAATTTCTTATTTTCATGTTCATTTGAAGATTTCACCATTAAAGCACTTTGAAGCTTTTCATAAGAACTTATGCATGTTCATGCCCTAGCTTGTTTTAACTTGATTTGATAATGGATTCATGTTCCATATGTGCTTTTATGAAGAATAGGATAGGTTTCCTTGAGTTTCATGCTTATTTAAATAATCCACCATTGATGACCTTTGAAGCTTTCTTGAGGATTCTTGCATGTTTATGTTCTTGTGTGATTTAACTTGATTTGATGATCGATTCTTGTTCCTTGAGAAATTCCATGAAGAATGTGATTAATTCATTTGAGTTTCTTGCATGATTGTTGATTTCACCATTGTTATGCTTAAAGCTTTCATGAAACTTGTAGAAGATGAAGTTCTTGTATGAATTGCTAGCTTTCTTGATGTTTATATGTTCCTAAGTGCTTTATTATGTAACTTGATGATTTATGATGCTTATTTGTGGTTTTGGAAGCTTAATTTCATGTTGTGGGGTGTTTTGAACTCATTCCCATCGAGTTTGAAGTTGCTGTAACGTTTTTTTTAAGTTCTGGGCAGAATCCACGAGGGTGGATTTTTGCTTTGAAAAAATCCATGGGGGTGGATTTAAAGCAGTAGCTTCTGGACCAAATCCGCGAGGGTGGATTTTTTGTGAAGGAAAATCCACGGGGGTGGATTATCCCAGCCTTGTTTTCTTGATTCGTTTCACTTGTTTTGCCTCTCGTTTGTTCCATGCTTATTTATATTATGTCTCTAATGTATTGTGACCTCGTTATATGTTGTGACATCTCATGCATACCTTATATTATGATCTTTATACCTCAATCATGCTTAAGTTATCTTAATTGACTAAGTTATGCATTTAATTAAATTGTGTTAAGTATGATTCATAGGTCGCTTATTACATATGACTTGAGAACTTGATATATGACTTATATGATGCAATGTGATCATCTATACCATCGTCGAACATTCCTTGCACATCATTAGCATATTTGCATTCATGTCAAGGCCGTGCATCGTCTTGTTGGGTTTCGAGTCGAGTCTTACCTGTAACGCCCCAGTTTTTCGGTTTTAATAATATGACGTATTTGTTTATAAATTGCGCAACTTAATTATTTAATTATATGATTAATTGTTTATAAGTGTTTTTATTTGATTTAAACTGTAAACTATTGTTACTCTAATTTAATTCATTTTACTTTACTTTGATATTAGTGTTTAATTTCTTAATTAAGGTTTCATGATACCTTGACTATTTCGGTAATTTCGTTAATTAATTTCAACATGTTATTAGTTGGTTTTAATTTAATTAATATGGAATTTAAGTTTTAGTAAATTATTTATAACAATATGAATTCGTTCATGCGCATGAGTGTTCTATTTGTGCTTCGTTCATATATGTAATGAGATCGGATTGGTATGGAAATTTAATATGTCGTAAATATGTGTGTTATGAACATGTCTATGTGCTCGGTTTATGTTTTCGGATTCATTTGACGTGTTTACGAATTTATTTTGAATTTTGGAACCAAGTCGGGGGCTAACGAGCAATTAGCGCACCCTTGGTTCCGTGCGTGATATCTTGAGCTCGGGAATTCGGATTCGAATTCCGTCAACTCCGTTGCCTTCGTATCGACGATTCGGAGACAATGGAACAAGCCTCACACCTTTTTGAAATCATTAAGACCTCCGAAATCCAACCGTAACGAGCAACTCGTGCAAGAAGAGCTTCCTTTGGTTGACTAGTCTTCATGGTGGGACCCCTTAACACCTCCCTAACCTAACCATACCTTAACCATGGCTTGTGTACCTTGGGATAAGCCTTTCTCCTCCCTTTTTTCTCTGAAAACCGAACCACATATTCCCATTTTCAGCTGGAACTGAACGAGAGAGAGAAGAAGAGGAGAAGAGAGAAAACCCTTGGCCATTTTTGTGATTTTGGAGCTCAAATCACCATCTTCTTTCACCAAATCCTCAAGGTATGAATATCTATGTCTTCTCTACTCTATATTACTTGATTTCATCTCCTTACAACATGAGTTGGATCAGATTTGATTAGGGTTTGAATTATGAGTTTGGTATGAACTTTTAGGGATTTTTGTTCTAGTGACCTATTTGCTTGTGTAGCTGATTTCCTTGCTTGTAACTGATTATATGAGCTTTTTTCTTGGCCAATTTCTTTCCCAACTGATAGTATATGATGTTAGGAGGATTTCGTCTCTTGCTCCTTTTATGAAATTATGAGATATGGAGCTCCAAACTTGATGATCAAATTACTTCCTCTGTTTTCGAACTGCTGTGTGAAATATTGTGTTGTTGCTTGATCAAATGGTCTCCATTTCGTGTGAAAGTGCATGGAGTTGATGTACACTCATTGCTCTATATGTTAGCATTCATGTTTCAAGTATTTGGATCCATTTAAAGCCTCAAAACCGAAGTACATGGCCTGTTCTTATGCATGATCTTTGACAGAATTGTTGCTGTTGTGTTTGGTAACTTGTTGGTCATTCTAATGTGCTTTAAATTGTACCATTTTGCATATATATGATGTATATTAGTTGTTTAGTATGTTAGCATGCATTCCCCAAAGTTTCAGATCCAAATTCAAGCCCTAAGTACTTGATCAAGGCATGATAGAATCATTAGGGCTCATATGTGCGATTTTGGCGACCCAGTTTTGTTGCATGGTTTCGATAATCTTAACGTGTGATTTAGCTTTTGCACTCTAAATGAAAAATGTTCATAACATGCCAAATATGTTGTATATTAAGTTTCAGAGCATTTGGAGTTCATTTGGTATGTTTTTGGATTGATTTGGTATGAGATCAGTTTTGCCGGGAAACTCTGTGAACACCCCAAGTTCTGTACCGTGACACCCCCGTGTCTCATTTACTCATAAGAGTGAGACACGGGCGTGTCACACCTTCTGGGCAGCTCTGTACTGAGCCACGCCCGTGGCTCAGTTTGGCTTGGGTTGGTGACACCCCCGTGTCCCTTCCCCTGCGCAGTCCGTGTTGCTTCCTTTTCGGGTTTTGATTTGTTTCACCTCTTGAATGGCTTTATCTCCTTTTGTGTTGAACTATGAACTTGTTTTACTATATGTTAGGAGTATTGTGGTTTAATTTCATGGCATTTGGATGTATTATAGGCATGCTTTTTCTTAATGCCGTTTATGTGTGTTTATATGTCGTTTATGAATCGCATCACTTATTTTCTATATCATATGACTTCTTCTTGTTGTCAAACCTTGGAAATATGCTATCTTATGTAATATGAAGTATGTGGTAGCATTATGGAAGAGCTTGAATATGTTCTATGCTCCTATTTGAATTCTTGAATTATTAGATTGGAAATATGAATTGAAGGATAATGAATGAATGAGTGAATGACTTGGATATATGAGTTAAATGCCTTAATAATGCACATGAACATTTTCATGACATGATATCATGCTTGAGCATTGTCGTGCGTCTTATGTGGTTCATTTAGAGTCTTGAGTCTCACGAACACGTCTTGTGGTCTTTTGTACAGTTTGTCTCCAGGGTGGAGAGCTTTTGATCGTTCAGGCACTTGTTGCTCGATCCTTGTAACTTCACGGTTCAGGTGAGGGTGGTTTTTGTTTTAGCTATGTAACAAACCCTACAACCCTTATGTGAAAAGCTTTGGCCAAAACCTTATGATTATATATATATGATTTTCAAATGAAGTTATCGAGTAAATCCTTCTGAATTATGCGTATGAGCGTTTATAAGCTTAAGATGGTTTTGTAATGAGGCTATGCTCCAAACCGTGTGTCTTCATGCTAGCTACGGAATAGGATGACACGGAGAGGTACGTATATAGCATATGCCAAATTACACGGTAAGGTATGATTTCTTATAGTATGTATTGATCGAGTAAACCCTTTTCAAACGATTTATGAATTATGATATGTACTTATGAATTGATTGTTTGGCGAGACACATTTCTGATTTCTGATTGTACGGGCCCCGGGACTTAGTATATGTGGCTAACCGAGGAAGCAAGGGCTGACGGGGATCCCATATACTAGTTCCAACCAAACTACGGTGATACCGACCCTCGCTAGGAGATTTAGCGGGGAATGGGAGCTGAGTGCCTTTGGGGGAGTCATGAAACCCCATTGGCCATTGTCTGAGGTGGTCGGGTCTTGCTAACCCGTCCACCACCCGGAGGAAGAAGGTTGATTAGGATTTACGCCTCTTCTTATGTATATGTTTTGATAGAATTATGCACCGTGCGGGAAGGCCGGGACACGGATTGCCCAAACGCATATATTTATGATATGATTTATGGTCCGCATGTATTATGATATATTGCATGATCGCCTAATCAATATATTACTGATATTTGTCGTACACGGTCGGAGTTTGGTTGGAGGTTGTGCACGCTCACTCGCCGAGCCTTATATTTATGTATGATTTATGAATGTAATGAAACTAATATGACTTAGTCATAAAATCCGAGCATTGATTAGTCATTCTCTTGCCCTTTTTGGGAACTGATTTCAAATAAAACCTTGTTCGGAATTTACGACTTGCATGTGCATGTTTTTATATATGTATATCGCTCCTGCTCACTCAGTCTTCTAGAGATTGACCCTCTCCCTCCCCAACACTTTAGTGTGCAGGTTTGGCTTTGGAGTTTCGGGCTAGGCGGAGGTGTTTGAAGTCTTTAAGTGGTCGAGTTAGTTAGGAGAGTCCCTGCACTCATTTATGTATTGGAATTATGTATGATTCATTCTATTATATCATGAATTTGAATAATTATGAAATTGTTAGTGAATTGCTCTTACGGGGTATTGTTATGTTTTAAAAGAGGCCTGAAGAGCCCAAATTCCGTTTATGACTTGTATGATTGAACTTTGGCTTTCCAATGCTTTATACTTTGTGGATTGGTTTTCATTGCAGGGTCTAGCTCCGCCTGGCTTAGGAAAGTTTTTTTTTTATGTTGGTCTCCCGTTCGCTATGGTTTGATACGGGGGCGGAGTCACAGTTTCGTTACTCGTGTTGAGCCATAGTGCGGGGGATGTGGTGCCTCACGTGCGGGGTGCTACATTACCTTTGTTAGTACATTGTCTTGTTAGGTGGTGAGTCTCCGGATGTGTAACCTTCCTTGTTCGTGCTTGATCTTCGAGGTTATTGGTAAAGGTGAGGAGTTATAATATCAAAATGTTTTCAAAACTGTAGACACATATGGCCTCTCATATTCATTGGTTTTAAACTCCCGTTTTCAAACGTATATATATATAGGCTTAATAGGCCATGTTTTGTGAGCTATGCTCATATATTGGATATTCGCTTATGGAAAATGGTTTACAAGTAAAACTTGAAGTTTTGGTATATGGGATAGATACCCAAAATGGTTTTGAGACTTCCGTTCGAATATTATGTATGTGTGAGTTGTGTAGCGAGGTTATGATGTACCTCGCAAGGACGCTTGCTTGGGGCAATCGAATTTGAGCTCGGGGATGGAGGTGAGAGATATTCCCAGAAGGCAAGGGCCGAAGGATGTCCTTATCGAAAGTTCCCACTGTGGATAAGACTACTAAGACTCCGGGGAGGTTTCGGGGTTGAAGTTTTCTTGGAGAGAGCTAGGTTGCATGGACCGAATTCTCTACGTTATGGATGATCGGGAGCTGCACACCTCGACATCAACGGTGTAAAGGTTGGATTGGTTTGATTTCTTGGTTTGGGAAGATCGGATGGAGTGCTCGATCTCGCCGAGCCGGTTATGTTTGGTTTATGATCCATATTTTCCTAAAACTTGCATTTTCTTTGAAAATAAGTTGGATCATGAACACCTTTGATTTGAGCATGCATTGAACCTTCTTATGTTAATTATATTATGTATACTTCTCTTCACCGGTTCCGTTTGAACTGATCTCCTTTACCTTTCGTGTCCGCAGGTTGCTTTTGGAGTCATGCTAGGTGGGAGTCTTTCTTGAGAGTCTTGTCTAGTTGTCTAGTTATGTTTGTTGCTTTTACTTTGGTTTTGTTACCTTGGAGTTGTTTTGGATTTAGCATGTACGTTATCGGATCTATTATCTTGTTAGTTGGACCGTGGCGGTCTCTAGGATGATTTACATTCCCGTATTTTGAGCATTTCATGCTGGACCGTGTTGGTCACTTAATTGATGATTTAATCTTTCACATTTGTTTTCATTTGACTTGAGAAGGTCTGAAGTGGGTATATTGAATTTGAACTCTTATGTATGTGGTATGTTTTAAGCTTCCGCGTATTTGTGTTTGTTTTAATTCTCTTGATGTGAGTCTAGTACCGCCTAGCTAGGATGTCCGTTTGTCACCTCTTGCTTCGATCTAGGCGGGTATATGGATAGCAATTCTATATACAAGCTAGGCCGTAGCGCGGGATAGGCGTGGGATGCCCTTATTGGGGGCGTTACATTGTCGTTCGTCTTAAATGGTTCATACGAGTCGAGTCTGACATACACTTGTCCTTGTTATACAATCATGTTCCCGGTGTTGAGGAGCACGCTCCTTAGGGTGTTTCCTTGCTTCTTTTGGTTGGTAAAGTAAAGGTGAGGTTTAAATTCTAGATATATAGAACCCTTACAACCCTATGTGATGTTTTCGGCCAAAACGTAACTATATATCTACCGTTTTCCAAAAGCTCTATTGATTTTCAACTGAACTGAACTGATTGATTGTTTTGGCGAGTATTGTACTGCACTGTGGGCCCGAGGCTAGTGTATTGAGCCAGCCGGGAAAGCTTAGGCTAACGGGTAACTCTTGCACTATCCTCACAACTTTTGGGATTACCCCTGAACCCACTAGGAGATTAGTGGAGGAAGGAGTTATGGGCATAGGGAATCATGAACCCTATGCTCACACTGATTGGATGGTGGGGCCTTGTAATCCCACCATCACCCGGAGGAGAAAGGGTTACTAAATTTGCTCGTATTTGTGCACTGTAAATTGACTGCTTGATCACTTAATCAATTAATAACTGAATTATTGTACACTGTCGGAGAAAGGTTGGAGAATTTCCCTCACTCGTCGGGCCACTGATTGACTGAAACTGATTGTATTGTTGAATTGATTAGTTGTAATCTCGGGCGAGTTCTACTTTATTCTTGAACTTATATTGCTTTCTTTTATAAAATCTTACCCGAGGTTATAACTTGTATGGTAATTACGCTTATATTTATTAAACCCCTCACTCAGTCTTTCATAGACTGACACCTCACATTTTCAGGTTTGCAGGGTGCATGCTAGGCAGGATTTGAGTCTAGTCCGGTCTTTCATTTCGGGTCTAGCATGTTCATTGTACATTATTGATGCATAATTATGTATTGCTTATGAATATGTTAATATTTATGGATTGTCTTTCCTATGGTATTTTGGGGATTGTATATACTGATGAGGATAATCGACTTGAATGATGTTAATAATAGTGTATGTATATTATACTTCCGTTTAATTGTTATGCATGTTGGTATTTAATTGAGGGTTAGTCCCGCCTAGCTAGAGTGCTTTTTTTTAATTGTCTCCCATTCGCTATAGGCTTGATTCATGTATGGGTGCTTGTTCCATATGTGGTTTAAACTATAGTGCAGGGGATGTGGCTACCTAGCGTTCCGGGTGCTACATCCCAAGGTGGTATTAGAGCCCGGTTGCAAAACCACGGTTCTAGTGTTGTGTTTTGTGAGTCTAAGTCGTACGGCATAAGATTAATTGATTATGTGACAGTCTTGTATCTTATTCGAACCTACTTGAACTTCTTTGAACTACTTGGTTTATATGTTTTGTTTGTATTGTTAGCTTTATTGCACTCATTTGCACTTGTTAATCAAACATGGAAGTATAGTGTTTGAATTTCAGGATGCCTCGTGGTTGCCCTCGTAGAGAGCATTCTCTAGATTATAGGTGCCATCGTCATGATCATTCTCCTCCACCTCCACCTCCTCAAGCTCAACCTCAGGATTTTTTGAATTCTATGGTTCAACTTATTGATCAAAGGTTGAGAGATTATGTGACTCCAGCACCACCAGCTTCCTCCACCACAATCGGCACAGATTTCAGCTATATTCAGGGAATTTCAAAACCAACATCCACCAAGGTTCTTCAAGGGAAATGATATTCAGGCCGAGCAATGGCTTAAAGAAGTTGAGAGAGTTTAGGAACTTTTTCCATGTGAGTCTCAGGAAAAGGCCCGGTGCACTGTCTCGTTAATTCGGGGTGAGGCTTATTCTTAGTAAAAGCACTAAAATTGTTCTAGATACTGCTAGAGTGGAAGTCACATGGGAGGTCTTTGTAAGGGAGTTCAAGAATAAGTTCATTCATCCATCTTCTCGCACTCGAAGACTTAAGGAATTCACTGAACTCAAACAAGGGGGAAGATATGTTGCTGAGTATATTGCGGAGTTTGAGAGGTTGTCCCGGTATGCATCCAACATTGTAAGTGACAACTTCCACAAAGCCATGCAATTTGTGCAAGGGCTTCGACCGGATATTCAAGCTGCAATTGAAGCAGTCAACACTAGCACGTGGAGGAAGGCTACCTCGAAAGCTCTCAAGGTTGAGGATTCGGTTAATGCCCGGAGATCTACTTATAGGTCGAGTCAGGGTTCAGGTTTCGGGTTGACATCGGGATATAACACCGGCAAGAGACCGATTACATATGAGATACCACTCCACCACCTACCAAGGGTCCGGGAAAGAAGTTCAGACCGCCAGGACCGGTTCAGAAGGCTCCTCAGCCACCTACTTAGCCACCACCATCGGAGAAACTCAAATGTACCTTCTGCGGCCAAGCTACACATAACTATGATAACTGCAGGAGGAGTTTGGGATTATGTTTGATATGTGGGAGTGCCGAGCATATGGTGGACACGTGTCCAGATCGTCGGGGCCAGCCTGCCGGGGGTCAGAGACCATTGATTAGAGCGCGGGCTTATGCTTTGGAAGCAGAGGAACCAGATGCAGAAGTGGACCCTGCCTCCGTGGTTGAAGGTACCATATGCATTCATGGCACAAACATACATACTTTATTTGATCCGGGAGCTACCCACTCTTTCATTTCTCGTGATATTTCTGTTAAATTGCCTTTGTGTGTTACTTGTTCTTCTGCATGTTACGTGGTTAGTACTCCTTTTGGTGGTAGTATAGAAACTGACCGGGTTTTTAGAGAGGTGCCGGTGAGTATTGAGGGTCGGGTTTTCTTGACAGACTTCATTAAATTGCCAATGACTCGGTATGGTTCTATCTTGGGAATGGATTGGCTCTACAAGCACTATGCTACCGTGGATTGTCAAGCTAAGAGAGTTCGGTTGGGCTCAGAAATTGTCACAGGTTGGAGTTCTAAAATGGTGCCTTTGTTATCTTTCTCTGAAGCTCAGAAGTTGGTTCGTGATGGGGCTATGGGATTCATAGCCTATATTCTTAATCAACCTAAGGATCAAATGAAGTTAGAAGAAACGGAAGTGGTTAAAGAGTTTCCCGAGGTTTTCCCTGAAAAGTTGGATTCATTACCGCCGGATAGAGAAATAAAGGCTGTGATTGATTTATATCTGAATGCAGAGCCCTACTCTAAGACTCCGTATCGGATGGCTCCAGCAGAATTGAAAGAGTTGAAGGTTCAACTTGATGCCTTGTTAGAGGTTAGATATATTAGACCGAGTACTTCACCTTGGGGTGCGCCAGTTTTGTTTGTTAAGAAGAAGGACGGTACTCTAAGGATGTGTATTGATTATAGGGAGCTGAATTGGATGACCATTAAGAATAAATATCCTCTTTCACACATTGAGGAGTTATTTGACATACTCCAAGGTTCTAAAGTTTATTCGAAATTGGATTTAAGACAAGGATATTATCAACTACGGATCCGAGCAGAGGATATTCCGAAAACGGGCTTCAATACTCGTTATGGGCATTATGAGTTCGTGGTTATGCCTTTTGGATTATGCCTTTTGGATTAACGAACGCGCCAGCCACTTTTATAGATATAATGCATAGAATCTTCCGATCTTTTCTTGACAAGTTTGTCGTGATATTTATTGATGATATTCTGGTTTTCTCTAAGTCCACCGAGAAACATGCTAGACATCTTCAGCTGGTGTTGAAACATTGAAGGAGCATCAATTATTTGAAAAGTTTAGCAAATGTGAGTTTTGGATTGACCGAGTTTCTTTCTTGGGGCACATCATTTCGGGGAATGGATTAGAGATTGATCCCTCGAAGATTGAGGCCGTTTTGAAATAGGAGAAACCAAAGAATGCATTCGAGGTTAGAAGCTTTTTCGGATTGGCGGGATATTATAGAAGGTTTATGCAAGACTTTTTTAAGATCACGACTCCATTAACCCGGTTAACAAAGAAAGATGTAAAGTTTATATGGGACGAGGATTGTGAGAAAAGTTTCACCGTCCTGAAAGAGAAGTTAGTTTCAGCTCCAGTTTTAACTCTACCGGAAGGCTCTGAAGGGTATGCAGTTTATACAGACGCTTCGAAGGAAGGATTAGGGTGTGTCATGACTCAGAATGGAAAGGTAATCGCGTATGCTTCTCGAAAGTTGAAGGATTATGAAAAGAACTACCCTACACATGATCTTGAACTTGCTGCCGTGGTATTTACACTCGGGAAATGGAGACATTATTTGTATGGGGTGTCCTTTGAGATTTTCACTGATCATAAGAGCCTCCAGTATCTATTCACCTAAAAGGATCTCAATATGAGACAACGGCGATGGATGGAATGGTTAGAAGATTATGATTGTGTTATTAAATATCATCCCGGGAAAGCTAATGTGGTCGACGACGCCTTAAGTAGGAAGGTTGGTGTTTCAAATTTAGAAGTTGGTGTAAGTAATGAAGTTGAGCATATTGTGGTTAGAGCCCAGGTTTCTAATATCTCCATTCAACCGGAATTAAAACATAGAATGTTCGAGGCTCAGAATAGAGATCTGGAAGTGCAGAGATTGGTTGCTAAGGCAAGAGAGGATCTGGAAAGTCCATTCGGGTTCGATGAAACCGGTCTTCTTTGTTTCAAGAACCGAGTGGTGGTACCCAAACAATTGAAAAGGGTATTGCTTAAGGAAGCTCACAAGTCGGCGTATTCGGTCCATCCCCGGAGGGAATAAAATGTACAAGGATCTAAAGGAATATTATTGGTGGTATGGGTTGAAGAAGGATGTGGCCGAGTTTGTGAAACATTGTTTAACGTGTCAGAAGGTTAAAACTGAGCATCAAAAGCCCGGAGGACTTCTACAGCCGTTACCTATTCCCGAGTGGAAGTGGGAACAGGTGACAATGGATTTTATTTTCGGGTTACCAAAAGTGAATGGTGGATTCGATGGTATTTGGATGATTGTGGATAGGTTGACGAAGTCAGCACATTTTCTACCGGTTAGAATGTCTTACAAGATCCGTAAATTGGCTGAAATTTATAATAGAGAGATTGTCCGACTTCACGGGATTCCAGTTAGTATTGTTTCAGATAGAGATCGCCGGTTTACTTGAAAGTTGTGGCAAGAATTGCAAGGGATTTTGGGTACGAGGCTTCAATTCAGCATGACATTTCATCCTCAAACCGACAGTCAGTCCAAGAGGGTCATACGGTATTTAGAAGACTTGCTCCGAGCTTGTGCTTTGGATTTTCAAACTTCATGGCATGAGCAACTCTCGTTGATCGAGTTTGCGTTTAATAACAGTTACCAAGCTTCAATTGGTATGGCCCCTTATGAATTGCTTTATGGTTGGAAGTGTCGGTCTCCATTGTTTTTCGATTTGGAGGAGTGGAAATGGACGAAACAGGAAGGGGTTAAGAAAGGTGAGAAGTTGGAGAAACCTTCTAAGGCTGTAAGAGCTATGATTGAGAAAGTCCAACAGATTCAACAACAGATGAAAGCTGCTCAGGATAGGCAGAAAAGTTATACCGATCTTCGTATGAGAGATCTTAGGTTTGATGTGGGGGACCCGGTTTTCTTGAAAGGGTCTCCACGTAAGGGATTTGCTCAAATTGGAAAAGGAGAAAAGCTTAATCCTCGTTATTTAGGTCCGTTTGAAGTTCTTGAGAGAATTGGAGAAGTGGCTTATCGATTGGATTTACCGCCGAATCTTAGCGGAATTCATAATGTGTTTCACGTGTCTCAGCTAAGGAAGTATTATCCCGATGAAACCGAGATTCTCCCCGTTGAAGAAGTGGAGTCATAACCGAATCTGTTGTTCGTTCAGGTTAGAATTTTGGACCGGAAGTATCAAGAATTGACAAATGGGAGTATTCCTATTGTGGCGAAGTGACAAGACCGAGGAGATAACTTGGGAGAAGGAAGATAAGATGAAAGGGTTCCACCCGGAATTATTTTCTTCCAATCAGTGAATCTGGGGACCAGATTCTTCTAAGGGGGGGAGAGTTGTAACGCCCCAATTTTCCGGAAGTACAGGTAAGCACGCCACGTGCGGGTCTTCGGGAGTTGGGGGCTTATTTTAATTATTTTTTTCGTTTGTTCATTTATTTCATAACATTATATGCATTATATTTTCATGCATTTATATGAATTAACGTCAACGTGAAATTTATGTGGATTAATTGCTAAAGTGATTAAATGCTTATATGTGTCCTTACTTGATCACTTCTTGAATGTGTGTACTTAATTGCATTAATGTGATTGAAGCTAAATGATCAATTTCCATGGAATGAAACTTGATTGTACCCATTCAAATATTTCAAGGACCTAAGTGCAAATAATGGTTATTCATGAGAGTTAGTGGAAGGCTTTATAATATATTATATACATTTCATCTCCCACATTTCATTCATCATATTTCATACAAGAGTTCACACACTCACACACACTATATCATGATTTAAACACCAAAGGAGGAAGGAAGAAGATTTCATCAATTGAACCTTGATTTCAAGGGGAAACTCCATAAGTTGGGGCATCAATATCATCACACCATCATTTCTTCTATTTTCTTTCATTCAAGGTAGATTGGAAATTTTGATTAAGTTCTTGAATCCATGATTGAGTAGGGTTTGATGGTTTTGATATGAATTCTTTTTTATAAGTGATTAGAAGCATGCTAGGATCATTTTATTTCAAAGCTTGCATGAATTCATGAGTTTATATGAAAGTTGATGGCATGAAATTAATTGGGGTTTTGTATGATGAATTCTTGAAGATTTGAGCATTTGTAATGGTTGGTATGTTACCTAAATGATGTCTTTAAGTTATATACATGCTATATGTTAGTTTGAAAGTGTTTATTTGTTGTGGTATGGTGTGGGAGAGGCTTGGGAGCCAATTCCCGTGAGTATGCCCTGCTTTCCCCTGTTTTTTCGCCCAGATTGCTTCAACACGGCCGTGTCCAACCTTAGTTCATTTTCAACACGGCCGTGTTAAAACTTCGAGTTGGAAATATTTTTGCACAACATGGCCGTGTCAGCATTCAGGATGATCTCGACACGGCCGTGTTGACTTCGTTTATGCTCCAATTGACCTGATTTTCAAACCCATGGAAACCTTTTGAAGTCTAAAACAACCTCAAATTGGAATCACCTCAAAAGATTTTCCAATTTGTGAGATATTATCAATTCTTTTTGGTGTCGCCACATTACCGAAAAACTGCATTCACCCAACTTCAAGCTTACGCCATTTTCTCCTCCCTTTGAACTAGAAAACGAGCCATATATCCTTGGAAAGAACTTTGTGTGTAGTTTCATTTACAACAAACAAAACTCAATTCCAACGTCTACAACTCAAGATATTTAACTTTTCCTACAGCTTGTGCGTTTCCGAAAACTGTCAACTTTTCTTAACTTTTGCTAAACTTCACCAAAACATTTTTTATTTCGTTCCTTTCACCCCTTCGGCTCCCGTATGTGATTTATATGGATTATATGCTTACTTAATTGATGATTATGCTTTTAGGTGATACCTCTATGTATTAAATGTACTTGATCGAATTACTTGATTTTGTGGCTTTGTGACATGATTGACATCGCATGACTTTGTCGTTCGTCATAAATTGTTCATACTGTTGGAAAACAAGAATCAGAAAGCAGCGAAAATTTAAAAATTTTTCCAACAAAAGGATCTTAGACTCGCAATCGTGAATCCAAATTCGTAGAGATTAAGAAACTCACTTAAGTAGTAGCTTTCTTGGCATGTTTTGAGCCGCCCTCAAACGCGCTTCATGCGGTAATGGCAACCTGTCCCTTGAAATATCTTTCTACTTCAGAATCCGTTGTAGGGATAACAATCCACACCAACCTGGATTCAAATCATGTTAGGGAAGTTCTTAACGATATAACATAAAGAAAGAAACATGAAACGAGAAAGGCATGATTGAAACTCCCATCGAAAACCAGTTTTGTGAAAGTAGAAATCTGCCAGCCATAAAACCCTCGTGAAAAAATTCATCCTTCAGGATATGGACGAACGGTTTTCGCCATCTTCTTTGGTTCGATTTTTCACTCGTTTTTTGTTGGGTTCAGAATCGTTTCATCATCCCTTCTGGTCGTTTTTCTTGATCCCCACTGCTTGGTAAAGCTCGAATCTTTAAAAATTCTAACTTGAAGCTCTCTAGAGATAGTCCACCAACTTGGCTACAATCTAACTAGTAAGGATGCTAGTTCTCTAGTTAGTGTTTAGGCTTAACCTAGGGTTTATTTGATCTTGGAGAAGGGAAGGTGTTCAACACATGAACCAAAAGAATTGCCAATTCCTCTCTAAGGGGTGCATGAGCTCCCCTATATATAGGAAAGGGAGGGGTGGCCGAAAATCCTAGTCCTTATGGACTAAGGATTTTGGTCCCTCTCTCCTATTACTTGATCATCAAGTAATTCTGACTTTGACTTTGAATTTAAATTCAAATCAACTTTTAAGAGAGCTAAAATATCCAAACCCTTTTGGATATTATTATACTTTATTTATTAATAAATAAATAACTTATTTTATATAATTAATTAATTCATAATTAATTAACTAGATTATTTTTCTCCAAAATTAGACTTTCTTTTTAATTCAAAATTAAACCAAAGTCTATTAAATAATTAATAAATTAATTATTATTTAATCAAATAAATACGTGTGGCACACGTGTCCCAATGATACGTGTCCTCACGTGACCTACACGTGTGGTTTCACACGTGTGGGACCCTCTAGGCCCGATTAACTCGTTTAATCATTTTAAAGCCTCAACTCATGTAACCAAGTTGTTGTGTGTGACCCTCTAGGTTCTCAATTCAATTAGCAGTGACCCTAATTAATTAATTCACTAATTAATTAATCAGTCCACAGATTAAACGACCATAGTCTAGCAACAGGTGTTTAACCCCTAGCTGAATTGGGATGTTCGGATTCGATAGAACCTTTAAGTCATTGATTCATGTGAGATACAATCCTCCTACTTACTATCTCTCAACCAAGATCTAGGATAAGGGAATAATTAGAACCCTAATAATCTGGTCTTAAAGCTAAGTGCATTTCATATCCATTTGATCTCAATCCAAGAAACCCTTTTCTTGATGTCTTGATCTACTGCCTTGGCCAAAGACTCCATATGGCATATGAATGACTTACACAATAAGAGATCACCTTGCAAACGCAAGTGTAGGTCCTTTCTTGATTCTCATTCACTTTCATGAGTCACTTGGGCAGCCCCAACATAAGCCTTGAATCAGTTGTCTAAGGCGACACCCTTTAAAGCTTATACCTCAGACTACAGAGTTAACTCATAAAGTGACATGGAACCTCAAGTCTAAGGATCAATTAATCACATCAATGACTCGTGAGATATTTCCTAATCTGGAAGTTTCCATTTCCTGAAATAGAAACTTCCTTTCCCATTTAGGAATCTTCTCACACGGGGCACCTCAGTGTACTTACTTATTAAAGTAAGCACCCTTATGTATCACGCACGTATCAACTATACACTTTGCACCTACATGAAACAAGGTTGACACTCCGTAAGGGTGCGATCCCACAAGCAAGCCTTAAAGGAGTCAGGTTGACACTCCCATTGTCTGTAGGACTCATCGGCTTGGAGTATTTTACTAATCATGACTTATATGATATAGGGCTCGTTCCATGAACCATTTCACCTAAATGGTAGAGTCATAAAGTCATCAGGATTAGGGGAGTTCTCATACATGCGCACATAATGGAAACACACAAAACACGTATTGGCATATAAAGAAGTGTTTGCCTATGATTAATCAATCGTTTATTATTCAAAGATTGTCTGTGATATAAGAAAAGTCCCAAAGCAGATTACGTCGAATCAGCTTCCTAGGGTACTATTCCTAACAATATCCCACTTGCCCGTAAAAGCCATTTAGGTACTCTAAATCCCATCTTCTCAAGATGCACTTTGAGAGCCTTATTGACTTTGGGCGTTTCCAAAGTGGATCTACTATATTCTCTACTGATGTGACCCTCTTGTTTACACATCTCTTAGGAAACACCTTTCCCTTATAAAGTGATTCGTAATCACGTGTTCAGTCTCTTGGTGAGGTCTTGGTTCTCTTATTTGAGCAACCATCCATTTTATCATACAATATGATAAAGGAGTTGTTTCCAAAGTGTTTGGAGTTTCTTACCCAAACACTTAACTTAGCGTTATATAATACGACTAAGTTCTCAACTACGATAGTCGAGTTTTGTAATGTCCGTCCTTGGAACCCCTTTCCAACATCATTACCATTCTGGTAGAAGTTGTATCCTTTCAATGATTTCATAATCATCTATGTTTGATGAACAGTTACATCAAATATCCTTCTAACGACAAGATCTTTTGGGCTCTGTAAACTAATACATATCCTCATTTCTTCTCAAGTACTCTGAGGACATCCTTTACAGAAATCTAATGACCTTCTCTGAGGTCATATTAGATCCGACCCACTACGCTTAGTGTTGCGCCAAATCAAGTCTAGTACATAACATTTCATACATTATGCACCCTTTCACTTAAACGGATTTTGGACATTCTAACTTTCTTAAAGTTATCTTAGGACACATTCTCTTCAAAAGAGATGTTCCGTTGTCCATACTAAACTCCTTTTAGTACCTTTGTTTATGCACTCTTTTCTGATAATCCTTTTATTCTCTTAGATCTATCTTCCATAGATCTCAATGTCGATAATCAAGAATAATCACTAAGATCTTTCATGTCAAATTGTTTCTTAAACAAGAATTGGTAACTTTCACGTTTTACTTGACATTCCTAATGAGAAGGACATCGTCTTCTAAAGAACCAAAATTGACTCTTACATCACTAACTATCATATGTACATTTTTTAGACTTATTCGACTTCCATCTGTGTCAAACGATTTGACTATCCTATGGAATCGAATTGTCTAACTCCTAGAAGCCTTTATCAATCCACAGATTGACTTTAGGGATTTACATACCTTATGCATACTCCCACTGAATATGAGATTTATAGAAATACCTTATTTCAGTCTCTTTCAATCTCATATTGAAAAAGATAGTTCTCATATTCATTTATCATATCTCTTAGTCAGAATATGAGGATGTGGTAAATACAATCCAACTGGACTTTTGCATTTCAACCGTCGAGAAGGTTGTAATGCTTTCATTCACTCGAAGCTGCACGAGCTTGATCCTATCAGGTGGATCAACCAAGGTCAAAACTTGGTTTGAGTATATGGAATCCATATTGGATTTGAAGGCTTGCTTACACTACTCAGATTCCAAATCTGATAGTGTCTCCTCTTTGTGGCTTTATGACATGATTGACATCGCATGACTTTGTCGTTCATCATAAATGGTTCATACTGTTGGAAAACAGGAATCAGAAAGCAGCGGAAATTTAAAAATTTTTCCAACAAAAGGATCTTAGACTCGCAATCGTGAATCCAAATTCGTAGAGATCAAGAAACTCACTTAAGTAGTAGCTTTCTTGACACGTTTTGAGCCGCCCTCAAACGCGCTTCATGCGGTAATGGCAACCCGTCCCTCGAAATCTCTTTCTACTTCAGAATCCATTATAGGGATAACAATCCATACCAACCTGGATTCAAATCATGTTAGGGAAGTTCTTAACGATATAACAAAAAGAAAGAAACATGAAACGAGAAAGGCATGATTAAAACTCCTTTCGAAAACCAGTTTTGTGAAAGTAGAAATCTGCCAACCATAAAACCTTCGTGAAAAATTCATCCTTCAGGACATGGACGAACGGTTTTCGCCATCTTCTTTGGTTCTATTTTTCACTCGTTTTCTGTTGGGTTCAAAATCGTTTCATCATCCCTTCTGGTCGCTTTGCTTGATCCCCACTGCTTGGTAAAGCTCGAATCTTTAAAACTTCTAACTTGACGCTCTCTAGATATAGTCCACCAACTTGGCTACAATCTAACTAGTAAGGATGGTAGTTCTCTAGTTAGTGTTTAGGCTTAACCTAGGGTTTATTCGATCTTGGAGAAGGGAAGGTGTTCAACACATGAACCAAAAGAATTGCTAATTCCTCTCTAAGGGGAGCATGAGCTCCCCTATATATAGGAAAGGGAGGGGTGGCCAAAAATCCTTGTCCTTATGGACTAAGGATTTTGGTCCCTCTCTCCTATTACTTGATCATCAAGTAATTTTGACTTTGACTTTGAATTCAAATTCAAATCAACTTTTAAGAGAGCTAAAATATCCAAACCCTTTTGGATATTATTATACTTTATTTATTAATAAATAAATAACTTATTTTATCTAATTAATTAATTCGTAATTAATTAACTAGATTATTTTTCTAATAATTAATTATTAAATATTAAATAATTAATATTTAATATTTAATCAAATATTAAACCAAAATCTATTAAATAATTAATTATTTAAACCAAAATTAAACCAAAATCTATTAAATAATTAAACCAAAAATAATTAAATAATTAGTTATTTAATATTTAATCAAATAAACACGTGTGGCACACGTGTCCCAATGACACGTGTCCAGTCACGTGACCCACACGTGTGGTTTCACACGTGTGGGACCCTCTAGGCCCGATTAACTCGTTTAATCATTTTAAAGCCTCAGCTCATGTAACCAAGTTGTTGTGTGTGGCCCTCTAGGTTCTCAATTCAATTAGCAGTGACCCTAATTAATTAATTCACTAATTAATTAATCAGTCCACTTATTAAACGACCATAGTCTAGTAACAGGTGTTTAACCCCTAGCTGAATTGGGATGTTCGGATTCGATAGAACCTTTAAGTCATTGATTCATGTGAGATACAATCCTCCTACTTACTATCTCTCAACCAAGATCTAGGGTAAGGGAATAATTAGAACCCTAATAATCTGGTCTTAAAGCTAAGTGCATTTCATATCCATTTGATCTCAATCCAAGAAACCCTTTTCTTGATGTCTTGATCTACTGCCTTGGCCAAGGACTCCATTTGGCATATGAATGACTTACACAATAAGAGATCACCTTGCAAACGCATAGGTCCTTTCTTGATTCTCATTCACTTTCATGAGTCACTTGTGCAGCCCCAACATAAGCCTTGAATCAGTTGTCTAAGGCGACACCCTTTAAAGCTATACCTAAGACTACAGAGTTAACTTATAAAGTGACATGGAACCGGATCAATTAATCACATCAATGACTCGTGAGATATTTCCTAATCTGGAAGTTTCCATTTCCTGAAATAGAAACTTCCTTTCCCATTTAGGAATCTTCTCACAAGAGGCACCTCAGTGAACTTACTTATTATAGTAAGCACCCTCATGTATCACGCACGTATCAACTATACACTTTGCACCTACATGAAACAAGGTGGTCCTTCTTAAGGGCGCGATCCCACAAGCAAGCCTTAAAGGAGTCAGGTTGACACTCCCACTGTCTGTAGGACTCATCGGCTTGGAGTATTTTACTAATCATGACTTATGTGATATAGGGCTCGTTCCATGAACCATTTCACCTAAATGGTAGAGTCCTAAAGTCATCAGGATTAGGGGAGTTCTCATACATGCGCACATAATGGAAACACACAAAACACGTATTGGCATATAAAGAAGTGTTTGCCTATGATGATTAATCAATCGTATATTATTCAAAGATTGTCTGTGATATAAGAAAAGTCCCAAAGTAGATTACGTCGAATCGACTTTCTACGGCACTATTCCTAACATATACGAGTCGAGTCTCACGTACACTTGTCCTTGTTATACAGAGGATCTTCCTATTGGGGACGAGCTTGCTCCGTAGGTGTCCGGTTTCCCCTTTTTGTCTCCACTACGTCCGTTGATAAGGTGAGGTTTTGTTCTTTTAGCTATTTGACCTACGACCCTAATTGGTTTCAAACCTCGCATGCGAATACGTATAATATATGGTAAATAAGTGCATGATACGTATGTTGCGGGATTTTTCCAATTTGTTATAAGAGTTGGAAAAACGTTTTGTATAAGTATATAAGCTATTTTGCTTTTGTTTGGAAAAGTTTAGTTTTGTGCAAGTGTGTGTGTGTACGCGAGCTGTGGCTTTGAAAGATAAGCTTTGAGATATGTTTGTGTGACTTTCGTGATCTGTTTGGGCCCTGGAGTGTGGTTTAGCTTCTATCAACCGGTGTTGGGGATGGATTCTGATTTGTTTTGTTTTGCTCTGTTCTTCGTATATGGAAGTTGGGTTGTGTGTGAACGAGAGTGGATTCTTAATTTACCTAAAACTTGGAGTTTGGCTTTTGGCCTTTTTCCTTTGCTTTAACCTATTTATATCTATATCACGGGAATTAATTTGGCTTGCAAAAACCACTCTCGGTTCAAGGATTTTCCGTTTTGATTAAATGCTTTGCTCTATATATATATATATCGGGTGCGTGCTTTAGCCCCTCACTAGTCGCTAGGACTAACCCTCGTTGTTGTTTTTTTCCCTTTCTCCTTTCTTTTGAGTTACAAGTTCTTCCGAGTCAAGCTAGGCGGCAAGTGTCTTTTGGAGTTTACATGTGGTTTAGCTTGAGTCTGCATGCATTCGCAGTGGTTTACTTTCTCTTTTGCTTATGTACTTGGAGATTATGTATTCCTATTACACTTGTGTTATTTTGGCCGAGACGGCATTGTATATTCTGTATATGATCCAGCATGAATACTTGACCCTCCCCCATCTTGATTATGTATATATTTGTGTGATCTTGGGAATTATGTTAGCTTTGAATTGCTTCCGCTACTCTGATCTTATTTTGCGCAGTTCTTGAGGGTCTAGGCCGCCTAGCGAGGGTGTGAGTTTTGTGTGTCTCCTGTTCGCTACGGTTTGATACGGGTGCGAACTTCCATTTCTTTACTCGTGTTGGACCTTAGTGCGGGGGATGTGGCACCCTTCGCTCCGGGGGTGTTACATGGTACGAATCTTGTTTCAAAGGGACCCAAAAATGGCGGAGGTTTGAAGTTGAACGAGTGCAGAATTTCGGCGAAGTGGCGACACCAAATGAAAACGATTATAACTCACAATATAGAATGAATTTTGGGGTGATTCCAAGTGGAAATTATTCTAGACTCAAAAAGGTTGATCGTGTTCGAAAATCAGCTCAATCGGAGGTTTTATGAGGGGGTACCCGGCCAGGGAAAATACAAGGCAAAATTTACCCGGCCGGGGAAAATAGTGCAGAAACAATTCTGTACTAAAGTACCCGCCCGGGTACTTTTCAGTACAAAAAACTACCCGCCCTGGGAGTCATTCTGGGCATGAAAGGCTATACGAATGGGGAACCAAAAATTACAAAATCAACCTCCAAACTCAACCAAATGCAATGAAAATCAAGTCAAAACTTCATGTAAACATGCTCTATCATATATCTCAAACTCAAGGCAAGAAATCAAGTATACATCAAGTTGCCATTTTTAAGCTTTGAAGATCCAACAATGGCCAAACACTCATGCTTCAACCAATAACTTCAAATTCAACAATTATGCATTATATTAGCTCACAAGAACAACATATATCAAGATTGGAGCAAAAGAATCAAGAACAAAAGTGCGAGATCAAAATTTTCATATAAAGTCAGTATTTATCATCTCTTCCAAGTCCAAGAATTCAAGCAAAGAAAACGAAATTTAATCGGATAGAAACGAAGCACTCGAAGAGAGGAACACATTGCTTACCTTGGATCATTGATCGAACGAGGGATGCAGTCGGAACTTGAGCTCAAAGGGGTGGGATTTGAAGTTTCTTCTTTCTCTTCTCCCTTCCTTGCTCTAACGTGAAAAAGTGGTAGAAAGGGCTGATATTATCAGCCCTTTCAGGGACTAAAATGGGTCGGTCTTGAGAGAAAACGGGTCGGGCCAAAGATCCGGTCCAAACAGATCGGATTTTAAAACGGTAGGCCTATCAAACGGCTTTAGAAAATAAAAAGGTTAATTCATCGAGTCCGAATCATTGAAACAAACTCAATGACAAGGTTGGAATTCGCATTCCAATTCCCGAGCTCAAGGTAGCCACGAGGGCTAAAAAAACGCCCTAATTATAATTAGGTCCCTAATTTGCAATTATTGGACTATTGAGTCCAAGTACATTTAATTAAATTATAAAGCGAACATTAATAAAATAAAATACATATTGACACTTAGAGCATGCGAATACACATAAATCACAAAAATATAGAATTAAAGTCCCCCGTGATGTTATACCTGGTTCATAGGAGAGATGGGGTGTCACATAGTGTACGTGGCTGTCCGGGGAAGCTTGGGCTGACGGTGATCCCCATACACTAGTTCCACCAAACTACGGTGATACCGGACTTCACTAGTAGATTAGTGAAGGAGGGGAACCGGGCTTTTAGGGATTCATGTACCCCACTAGCCATAATAAATGGGTGGTCGGGCCTTGCAAACTAGAACAAAAGAGAGGAGGGGTCAGTCTTAACTCGACTGAGTGAGGGGTTAACACACACACACTATATACATATAAGAGATCAAAGCAGGTACAAAAATCATAATGTTTATGAAATCAGGGATAGGTTTTTCACGCCAAAGCATTTTCCCGTGATACATACATATAGGGTACTTGAACAATTTTAAACAAATCAACGTAACTTATAAAGCCTAAACTTTTAACTTAATTTAGAATCTATCCCTGTTTCACGAATGTTAATAGAACATATACTTAATATAGAACTCGGCAGGTACGAGCTTAGACTCTCCCCGATCTCCTCAGAACATATCTTAACAAAAACAAAGCAGAAAACTTACATACATAACATATCATAACAGACCTCAACTCCGGTGGTGGAAGGGTGTATACGCCCTAACCATCCATAATTTAACCAACTCACGTGGGGTAGCTAACCCATGACGTGTCCTCCCCGGTTTCTACACCGAAGGCATCGAAATATCACGCCTTCCTTAGCTCCCGAGGTCGCGCATGATACCCCGGATGGAGACTATCCACGGGCTTTACCTCGACGGCCCAATACCATCCCGAGGGCTCCTTACCCATAGCTCCTTGGATCCATAACACACATATACATAACTTTCACATAACCCGCTACAACAGAGACAGATGGACATAACTTATACATATACATATACTTATACATACCCCTTTCCATGTCATTCATAATTAACTCATTCCTTGCCAAACTTGGCTCATGAGATATACGGTTAGAGACATAGCTCAACGGGGCAAAACATATTCAATCCAACCAAAGAGGCATACATAGGCCCGTACATTGCTTAACATACTTGCAAACTCATGGCATATCCGAGAAAATACGTATTTCACACTTATTTACATATATATAAGGCTTATGAAACCGCATGCGATCAAAACTAAGCAAGTTTCATTAAGGTTTAACTATATCCTAACCTCACCTTACACCGAAGAAACCGAAGACACAACGTTTGATCCCCCCCCCCCCCGCCGAAATCAACACGGCCGACAAAACACCACCCCGGGTGTACCTGAGCAAACTGAACAGAAGATCAAGACTTAGACATACGAATGAACCAATTAGACGCACGGCATATGCTTATGAAGTGGTGTAGCATGTCATGGTATAATTCAATATGAAATAAATCATATATATGTCATGAATGGAAGTGATTGTGTTCATGTCATTTATTCAAACAAATTAAATTCATATAAAGCACGTATATTCAAGTAATCAAATTTAAGCAAGTAAGGACCAAGGAGTGTTAAATAAGAGCATAACTATCAATTCAGTAAGCATGAAATTCATATAAGTCACATACTTGAGTCAAAGGGGTGAAAGAAACGCAAGAAGAAAGGTTTTGCCGAAGTTTGACAAAAGTTGACAATTTTCAGAAATGTACACGCTGTGGATGAACTGGAATATCTTGAGTTCTGAAAGTTCAAATTGGGTTTTGTTTATTGGATATGAAAGTAGATACACATACCTTTAAAATGATATATGCCTCGGATCGTGGTTCAAAGCGAGGAGGAAATGGCATAGGTCCGAAGTTGAAGGAGTGCAGATTTCTGGTAAAATGGCGACACCAAAATGAACTGATTATATCTGACAAATTAGAAAGGATAACGAGGTTATTCCAATTGGAAAGTGTTCTAGACTTCAAGAGGTTTCTAACGGTTCAAAAATTAGGTCAATCGGAGCTCATATGAGGGAGAAACGGGCGTGTGAAAAATGGTCTGAAAGCAGACACGGGCGTGTGAAGCTCCTCGGGTGAGGCAGTAGGTTGCTACACAGGCGTGTGGTGATTGAACTAAGGGTCCACACGGGCGTTTCGGAACTCGCTGGGAAAACAGGGTATACACACGGGAATGGTTTCAAACCATTCCCACTCCCACACCAATGCAATAAATCAACTTAAAACTAACATATAACATGTATAAGACTCATATATATCAATTAGGTCACATTAAATCCAAGGGAACATGCTTTGATTCAATCAAATGTTTCAAGAAACCCTTATAAATGGGAAGTGATCATACATGCTTCAAGTTCATATAAATCTTGATATATATATACATCAATCAACTCATGTACTTCACAAATATTTCATTTCAAGTCATGGAGTTCATATAGTTCATAAAACCCTAACAACCCCTTAAGATATCAATCACACACCCAACAAACCATACCTTGGAAATGGAAGAAAATGAAGGGGAAGAAGGAAAGAGGATCTTGAGTTTGATTCCTTGAAGAAAATGAAAGAAAATACTTGGCCTCTTGCTTCCTCACTTGGACCGAATGGAGAGGTAGAGAAATGGAGGTTGTAGCACCCCAAGCGGTGGGGCACCACACCCCCGCACTATGACCCAACACGTGTACGAAATGGAATGTCCGTACACGCACCAAGTCACAGCGAACGGGTGACAAACGAAAAATCTAACCTAAGCTAGGCGGTATCTAAACCCTGTATAAGTAAAATATGCAAAACCTGAATGCGGAAGCGATGCAAAATATAAACTATTAAAAACTTTAATCAACAATCACAAGTAAACGGATTCAACTAATTAAGTAATCCTGTCCTAACCTGTCCCGAATAATCATACAACAAAAAAGGGTTCAACTAATTCCACGAACCTGTCCTAACCTATCCCGAATTTCAAACATACAAATCATAATTACCACCCTGCAAAATACATATATTATATACATAGTTTCCTACATAAATCAAAACAAAGTGCTTAACAAATCACAAAGACCGACACAGACTCAACAGACCCGACTCCAAGCCGCCTAGCTAGAACTCTCACAACCTGCACCTACAAACTAAAAACATAGGTGGGGCGAGGATCAGTCCACTGACTGAGTGAGGGGGCTGCACTCACACACACTATACATAATAAGAAGCAGAGCACATATCAACAGAGAGATTATGAACCGGGAGTAGGGTTTTGCATACCAAAACCAGTTTTTAAATCAAATGTATACTTATACTTATACAAATCATAACAGACAGAACAAACTCATAACGTATCGAAAGAGAAAGCTCCTATCCCGTTTCATAATCAACATAACAGAACGTATCTTATACCCGACGAGCACGGGTCTACCTCTAACTCCTCAATTCTTAACATAAATACAAAATGGAAAGCATAAATCAGAAACAATCCTTCCCCATCAATGAAGTAGTTCGGGGATCAAACCCTTACAACACAATACCAGTACCAAAAACACACGGGGTAGCTAATCCATGTTGTGTCTTCCCCGGTTATCCACCGAGGGCTCAAGATACCACGCCTTCCCAACCTCCAAGAGTCGCACGTGAATATCTCAAATGAAAGCGGGCAAGGGGTCATAACTGGCGACCCCATGGTCGTCCCGGGTCTCCCTTACCCACATCTCGGGGGAGGGGGGGGGCTAAAGCAAACATTTACAAACACAGTACCAAAACTCGCTACATACCAAACCTATCATATCATATCGAAATCATAACTTACGTACCTTATTGGAGCATACCTTACCTTGCAACTTAGCATATGTTATAGACGTAACTCTCCGTGTCATCCTAATTCGTAGCTAGCTTGAAGACACACGGTTTGGAGCATAGCCTCGTTGCAAAACAATTCAAGCTTATATATGCTCGTACATATACAGTTTGAAAACCTTTAATCGTATGACAAAATCATAAATGCATTGTATAAACACATATCTATTATATAAATATAATAGAATAATCGCATACAGGCTTGAAAACGAGCACAGAGTGGTTATAGGTCGCTGTAGCTAAAACAAAATCCTAAAACCTCACCTTACACCGATGAGAACGGAAAACACGAGCCAAGAAGTCCCACTGGAACCAAAACAGCTGACAAACACTCCCTGGAAAGCCTTGATCGACTGAACACACAGAACAAAAGACTCTGACTCAAATCACAACCACAAAGACGTACGGCTATGCTCACGAATGCAAATGATGCACAGTTAGTTCACATTTATCCAAATTAAGTCGTTCATATCGAATCACAATCATTTCACACCTTAGAGGATGCATAACTTATAGAATTCATATCATCACATAGGGAATATAATTCGAGGCATAATAATTTAATCCTATCATGCTCCAAGTCTCGCGAAGTTAAAACATTGATCATATAGCAAATTTGATAATTAAATACATAATGCATAATGTTTAATATTCCAACAAATAGTATACTTGATCGATTCATTCAAAACTAAATATAACGTATCATTTCATAATTTATTTCTCAAGTTTCATATAATCTCATTATCAAATTAGTTTTCAAATATTACACTAACACCCCTTAAAAGCAATAATCATATACAAGAAGTGGCATAAACGAGGCAATTAAATTCAATAAATCAAGAATCGAGCTTATCATATATCATAACATATTTTCATACATCATACAGCTCGTAATTTCATTTCATAGTTCATACAAGATCGAAATTTACAATTAAAACAATTAACGAAAATAAATACAACTACTTCAAAAATTCATATAAAATCAACCAGACATCCGATTGACGAACGGAAAGTGGCGTTGGACTCACCACGACGAAAGGAACCCGCTGACCGAAAGTCACCGGAATACCGCCACCAGAACCTATCGGACCGTCACGTGCAGCCGCCGGACCACCACCTCCGGTGGTCGAAAAAAATCCCTGGAAGGACAGAAACGTACGCCTCGGCTTGCCCGACAAAAGCCCTCAACCAATTTCAGAAAATACCAAACAGGCCGGATTTTATTGATGAAAAACCGAACTAAATCCCAACGATGAAAATTGAAATTAAACGCAAACCGCAGAACGAACACAAAATCCGAACATACCGTTGGAAAGCCCGAAACGAGGCCTTCGAAAGCCCCTAGCCAAATCATCGAAAAAATCGCGGGAAAAAGGACCGCCGGTTTAAAGCAGGTCCGCCACCGGTCCGCCACCGACCACCAGTCCTAGAGTCGGGGTCAACGCCATCAGCTATGTTTCAACATTCTAAGCAACTTTCGTGAAGGAGCCCCCACCAAAACCGGCCGGAAAAAGGTCCCAATTCGCCACCAAAGTTCCGCCGCTGCCTCGTCGCCGGTTCAGCCACCTCCGGCTATCCTTGGCCCAAAATGACGCCAGATATGGAATCAGGGGGCCGGAAAAGGTAGGGAACCGCCAAAGATCCTCCGAAAAAGCCACCGGAAAGCAGCGAACGCCGCTGCTACAGTGCACCGCCGACGCTGCGCGACTTTCAGGTGGCGCGTGACACTCCGTCGCCGCCCCGTTTGCCGCTCCATCAACTAGAAAAGATGCGCCAGGCCAATCCGCTCCCAGCCCAGACAAATTCTGGCCGATTACACCACCGTAGGCCGCCGCGAGACACGGCTAAAAGTTGCGCCACCACCATCGCCGCCTGCAACTCGCCATAGTGTCGCCTCCGTCCAGTTTCAGGCCATGATTTTTGTATCATCGTGTCGGGCTCGTCGAGTTGATCAATTTCCACTACTCACACGTTGAAAACCATCGAGAAACGAACGAGAACGAGCTTGTGCGTGTTTTCACACCTCAAGTGTGTGTGAACAGTGACCAAAGCCTGTTTGTCGCTAGAGAGAAGGAGAGAGGCTGAGGTCTGATCGTTTGGCACGAATTGCGAGGATCCGGGTATTAGATCTCGGGTCCTCGTACACGAAAACGGTCCGAAGAAGGGGTTAACGACGTCAGAATTGGGCAAACTCAGAGTCTACAGACTCGTCTCGATGCCCCGAACGCAAAGCAGGGGTCAAAAAGGTCGAACTCTCGACCAAACGAGAAATGACCGGAAAACCCCTTAAAAGAGAAAATTACAAACAGGCCCCTAAATTCTAAAAGAGTTCAAAGTAGGGCCACCAAAGCACAAAATCACAGAATTAAACACACAAAGAAGTTGAAACGTAGCGGGGTGTTACTGAGGTTCTTGCCTTGTTTCTTGAAGTGAAAATGAGAAGAGAAAGTGTATATATGTATATATGTTATATCGTAAAGAAGGTAGAGAGAAATGAGGGAAATTGCACAAAAGTCCTCCAAGAATGTGATTCGATTAGGCCTCCAAGGTTTGATAATTGAGAAATTGGATCCGATTTCAAAGTTTGATTGAAGCTAGGGATTTCACATAAGTTCAAGTAGGTACAAAATCAAAATAAAACATTAATTAAGCAAGTACGGGTAGTAAATAAATTAAATAACATGGTCAAAAGTTATATAAATCATATTAGTCACGTAATAGAAGTTAATTCACGAAAATAAGTAAATTAAACAATCACTTAGCACTTAAACACAAATAAATCACATAATTCTCGACCTAAACCCGCTCGTGACGTCATACCTGAATTGTCTTGAAAACACGGGGCGTCACAGTTTCAATGTCTCTTTTGCAGGTGGGTATGCTAGGCTGGAATAAAAGTCTAAGAGAGTCTTGCATTAGTGTCTGGCATTCTTTATGTATACACTCATACCTTCATCACTTTTGGATATTATATGTATTATGGAGCGTATATGAATGATATGAGGCCGTGTGGGGGCCGTACATTGATATCTCTTGTAAATATAATATGTTATGCTTCCGCTTTTAATGCTTGCTCTGTTGAGTTATACTTGAATGAATGGTTAAGGGTTAGTCCTGCCTAGCTTAGTGTGTGTGTTGTGTCCCCGTTCGCCATGATTTAGCACGTGTATGGAAATCCATTTCATATACGCGTCGAGTCTTGGTGTGGGGGATGTGACGTCTTGCGCTCGGGTGTTACAGGGTGAAAACTCCACATCTTCTCTTTCGTTTCCCAGGTTGCTTCTTCGGACTTAAGATCTCTCCAAAGTACTTTTACCAACGGGATTTGTCCATTCCTTAACTCTTGGACCTTCCTATCCAAGATTTTCACCGGTTGTTGTACAAATGTTAAGTCTGGATCCAATTGTGCCTCTTCTACCAGCATAGTCTCCATCTAATCTCAGAAATACTTCCTCAATTGTGATACATGAAACACATTATGGATTCCCATGAGATTCGGAGGTAAATCCAAACGATAAGCAACTTCTCCAATACGTTCCACAATCTCAAACGGACCAATGAACCTCGGATTCAACTTACCGCCCTTTCCAATTCGTGAGAACGCCTTTCTAGGTGTTGCCTTGTCACGCCCCGTTTCTCGATCAAGGTATGCTTTGGTACGAGAGTGAACGATTTACCTTTTTATGCATGAATTATGTGAGTTTATGCCTTAATCGATAACCGTTCATGTTTATATGAAATATATGATTTGTACGAAATACATGACTCATTTGACATGTTAATTATGTGCTCGTATTATTCTTATTGAGCTTTGATAGCATGCTTCGCGATTAATCGAAACTATGTGCTTATTTGGACATTAAAGTATGATTTAGGGAATAAATGGTAAATTTATTTTTTAAGCCTGGAACTGGATAGAACTTAATGGAATTGAGTAGATAATTCGATTACGAGTTCGTGGGTTCTTGAATCGCTCGATTTGGAGTTCGGACGAAGAAGTTATGGCTATTTTACGAAAGTCAACCATTTAAGAAGACTTGTGACCCAATTTCGAATTTAACCCAATTTCAGACCCAATTTTACTTATAACCCGCTCCAATTGACCCGGTTCACGATCCAATTAGCTGACCCAAATAACCAAATCAGATTTTAACACCCTAAACTCATTTTCCGTTAAAACACAAGATTCAAACCCTCTCTCCCACACTCTTCTCTCCAACCTATTCATATTCTCTCAAGAACACTTCAAGCCATTTTCAAGAGACAAGATTAAAGATTGAAGCTAGAGATTCAAGGTGAAGGACTCGACTTTCTCTTCACATTCCACCTCTTAAGGTAAAGTTTATGTGCTTCTTTGATGGGTTTATGTTCTTGAAGCTTTTGAACTTGAATTTGAACTAGGGTGTTGGATTGAATTCAAATTTCTATGTGTTTATTTTGATGTTGGGAACATTTTCGTATGAGAATTTCTTGTTTTTATGCTCTTATGTGAAATCCACCATTGTTGACCTTTGAAGCTTTCATGAGAATTCTTGCATGTTTATCTTCTTGTGTGTTTTAGCTCGATTTGGTGATTGATTCTTGTTCCTTAAGCAATTTCATGAAGAATGTGATTGATTTCCTTAAGTTTCTTGCATGATTGGAGATTTCACCATTTTTGAGTTTGAAGCTTTGAATACATGAAGAAGATAAAGTTCATATGTGTTAAATGTTCGAATTCTTGATGCATATTCGTCCTAGATGTTCTTGTTATGATATTTGATGTCTAAACTCATTTATACATGTCGCATTAGCTTTGGAGCATGATTTAGGAGTATTTGGAGCTTAATTTTCACATTTTCAAGCATATGTTCGTAAATCCGATTTGCAACAGTAGCATGTGAAACGCCCGTGTGGAAATTGCATTGAAACACCAAACCACCATGTGAGAACCTACTGTGACGATTTTCCAGGGCAAAACGCCCGTTTGCTTTTCCTTGACAAACACCAAACGCCCGTTTGGGTGTTCTCGGGTCTAATTTTTTGAGTTTTTGTGATCTTGATCGTTTTGCTTCGTTTTCGCTTCCTTTACACTTCTTACACCCCTAATATGATATAACTGGTTTAGAATCATGTTTCTATGCATTGTAATGTCGTGCATGCTTCGATTATGTGTAAGAATATGCTAGATATGGTTCACATGTTGTTATTTGCTTATCTTATGACTTGAAAGCTTGTTATATGACTTATATGATGTTGTTTGATCATCATTGCTGAACTTATGCTATACTTGGATATTCATTGCATCTCATGAGCATGTTTACTCTTTCTTGAAGCCGTGCATCGTCTTAATTGGTTTGAGTCGTGTCTTACCTTTGTAAGTACGTTTGACTTGTTAGGTGGTGAGTCTCCGGTCGAGTAGCTTGTTGCTCATGGTTGGCCTTCGAAGTTCTTGGTAAAGGTGAGGAGTTATATACTTATGAAACGATTTCAAAACTGTGGACACCTATAGCCTTTCATATTTATTGGTTTTGAACTCCCGTTTTGAAAAGGTAAATTTAGGCTTTATAAGCCAAGTTTGTGAGCTTTGCTCGTATATTGAATATTCTCTTATGGAAAGCGGTTTACAAGTAGAACTTAAGTTTTCGTATATGGGATAAGTACCCAAAATGCTTCCGAAACTTTTATTTGGATATTATGTACGTGTAAGTTGTGTAGCGAGGTTATGATGTACCTTGCAAGGACGCTTGCTTGGGGAATTCTTATGTGAGCTAGGGGATAGAGGTGAGTGATATTCCGGGAAGGCAAGGGCCGACGGATGTCCTCATACAAAGTTCCCACTATGGACAAGTTTACTAAGACTCCGAGGAGGTTTTCGGGGTTGAAGCCTTCTTGGAGAAGCTAGGTTTCATGGACCGAATTCTCTATGTTATGGATGAATGGGGGTCGTACACCCTCATAATCAACGGTGTAATGGATGGCTTGATTTGATTTCTTGGTTTGGGAAGATCGGTTGGAGTGCTCGTTCTCGCCGAGCCGGTTTTGTGTGGTTTATGATCCATATTTTCTAAAACTTGCATTTACTTTGAAAATGAGTTGGATCATGAACACCTTTGTTTTGAGCATGCACTGACCCCCTTATGCTATTTACTTATGTAAACTTCTCCTCACCGGTTCCTTTTGAGCTGACTCCCTTTACCTTTCGTGTCCGTAGGCTGCGTTTTGGAGTCAAGCTAGGCGGGGTCTTTTGAGAGTCTTGTTTAAGTGGTCTAGTTTGTACTCGTTATGCTTGTAGCATACTTTGATACTTATGGTTATGATGCTTTGTTATGCTAGTTTGGACCGTGTAGGTCATTAGGTTGATGTACATTCCGCACTTGAGCATTTTGTGCTGGACCGTGATGGTCACTTAATTGTTGAACGAATGATTCTTATACACCGCTATACTTTGATTTAAGCTTCCACATACTTGTGTTTGTTTATTCGCTTTGTGAGTCTAGTACCTCCTAGCTAGGTCGTCCGTTTGTCACCGCTTGTTTCGATCCCGGCGGTTATATGGATAGCAAATCTATATACAAGCTAGGTCCGTAGCGCGGGATAGGCGCGGATGCCCTCGTCGGGGCGTTACACCCCTATTTGGTTGGTATCAGAGCCGAAGGTTCAAAACCGGGCTCTTGAGTCGTCTCGAGTCGTCTAGGTCGTACGGCATAGGGATAATGTGCTTTCGTGTTTATTTATTCCGCTTTTGCATATGACTCTATGTTACTTATATCTTGTTAATTCTTGCTTTAAATTCATGTAATTGTATTTCTTACTTGGTATTATGTGACATGAGCATATGACTAACCAACATGCATACATGATTGAATTGTGTAGGATGCCTCCACGTCGTCGTGACTGTTCTCTGGCTCGTGGAAATGAGCAAGATCCTCCGGGGAATAATCAAAATCTACCTCCACCGCCGCCTCTACCTAATGCAGCGGACCTTATGGCTCTTATGACTCAGTTTGTGCAAGCTGTGAATGCACAACAAGCCGCTCAGCAAGCCGCGCAAGCACCTCCTCCATCACCAGTTCCGGTTGAGAGTGTTTATGACCGATTTAGTAGGCGCCGTCCACCTATATTTCCGGGTACTATGGATGATTTGAAAACGGAGTATTGGATCACTAACATTGAGTGGATTTTCAGGGTTGTTACTTGCACCGAAACGGAGAAGGCCTTGTGTGTGATTAATCTCCTACGCGATGAGGCTTATAATTGGTGGCGTAGCACCATGTCCCGTGTAACGCCCCCACCCATACTGGAACATGAGGAGAGCGGCGTCTCAACCCCCGCACTGAAGTACCTCTCAAGTAATGGTGTGAGCCATCACTCAAGAAATACTCCAACGAACGGCTGTCTATCTCAGAACTATACATGTATAACGATGTGGCTATGCAGCGGAAAATCAGAGTATTTTAAAACTTTTCAAAACATGTGTGTGATGGCATGTAACAAGCAACAACATATCGGTCGTGTAAGAGAGACTCGGCATATCAGAACATATAACATATTCACATATAAATACCGATACAGCAGAGTTCAAAATATCGGTAGTAGAGTAGCAGAAAGAGCATAACAAAGATACTCAAGTATTCAGAAACATATAGTGATGCAGCCATAAAACATATGGAGGACACAAAAGAGAAATAATACTAAGTCCTGACTGAAACAAAAATGAAAATCTAGAGCTTCAAGATACCTCTAGACTGCGGCTGCAAGACCTGAAACCACGAGGCAAGAAAACGGGAGAGGTATTAGTCAAAAGGACTAAGTGAGGGAATACTTAAAAGAAAGTACTGAGTGATAAAGAACTTGAAGTAAAGTTCGGAACTATTAATGAAATATTTTAATGAAGAACTTGAAACAAGTTCGATTGATAAAACTCTTTGAATGCAATGATGTAAAAGAATGCACGTTTTAAAACACTTTAATGAATGCTATCACACGCGCACACATATGCTGTAGATGGTTCATAGTTCTTTCATAAAACGGGATAAGGGTAAAGTGAACTTTTCCAAATATGAACCATCCTTTATGAAACAGATTTTTTCCCGCAAGCTAGGCTTCTCCATCCTTACTCCAGAAAACATGATGAAGTAGAGTATCGGATCAGGATCAACAATAACTCCACATATAGTAGAGTATCGGACCAAGGTCAACAATACCCCACCAATACACACAACATGCACCATCCTCCACCGGTTGTCACTTCGGGTAGCTAGCCCTAGGCGACCTGTAAACATGTAATGGGAACATATTTGCTGTCCGTTCCCAGACAGATTGTCCTGACTTAACAAACCTCCTGTTAAAAGTCGGTGTCAATTGTCTAATTGTGGTGGCCGGTATTGGTGATGTCGTTGGCGCACACCTCCCGAACATCGCCTCCACACATAACCACCGGGCCCAAACTGTAAACTGTATGCTTGCATTTAAGAATTAGCAGTGACCATAGTACCACTCCAGTATACTAGCAATAACATGTGAAACTGTAACTGTAACATGTGATGCTGTCTGTAAAACATATGATTCTGTCTGTAAACATGTGATGCTGTCTGTAAAACTGTACTTTGAAACCATATGCAGAACATGTAACTGTCTTTGAATAAGAATGCAAAACTTTGGAAAACATGTGCTGTTGATCAAGGTATACTATTAAAGTATGAATGATCCTTTCAAAAGAATATCCCGATAAAAGGTTTAGCTTTGAATTTCAAAACATATGATACGATAGTATAATCGTGGTTGCAGTTGGAAAACATTTATAACTTCACCTCACCTAATAGTAACAAAAGGTAGGTAGAGAGATTACGTGGTGCCCTAGGGATCCCAGTGCTCAACTTTAACTCCTGTAGGTGGTGTACTAGAGTGAGCTTAAGAACTAAGACCCACTACTAACCAAGATGCATATGAAATGCATGAAACAAATGAACAAGGAACATGTAACACAAGAGAGTAATACCATTTAAGGTATTCAAGAAAGGTAACACACAAAGGAATAGGTTAAAGTGAGTTACTCTCAACGTTGGACTATGATCTTACTATAACCGAGTAAGCTTTAGTCAAATTATGAATCCTATCGCAAACCTTAGGTTATGAAACAAGTCCTCGAAAGAAAACACATTTTGAAAACACATTTTACACCCTGGATATGGAAACCCTAGGTGAAAATGTCTATTAAGAAAGCACAAGTTTTATTTCACTTTTATTATTCAAAAGTACTATTCAAGATTACTATTCTAAATTACTATTCACATGTTACTATTCACATATCGGGTCAAAGGGTCGGGTCAAACCCTTACTATACACGGTACACACACACGGTACACACACACACCTCTTAATTAAATTATGATCTTGATTATAACCTATAGTTTCAAGTTCATGTTATTATAATCAAGTGTGATCTAGGTTAAAGGTATAATATATGATTAAGAGGTCCAATTAAGGCATAAGATCAAGTTATGAAAAACTATTCTATCTTAGGTTATAACATATGACACTATTAAAGTGTATAACATATGATCAAGGCTCTAATCCATTAATCCATAACATATCATAAGCTTAATTCATAATTCATGAATCATATAACCATGTAACAACATGTCTCAACATATATCATATCATATCATATATCATATCATGAACCTTGGGTATTAACATGTAACAATTAAATTCAGTACCAACATGTAACAAGTTGTGACATAATTAATTGTAAATCACTATTCCATTAGCTAGCATGCATGACCATAATTTAAATTCCATAATCATGCATCAATTCTCATAATATAACAACCATATCACATGATCATAGCATATACTAGAGCATTTCGTAACATATTCAAGCATATACTAAACAATTAAAACATATAAACATATCATGAAAACTATATAATAAATGCATAAAATAAAATCCTATATGGCTTAGGGAAGACCCTAAGACCCAACCTAAACATAATATAAACATATCATAACATAAAAACATAAACTAACTAAAACATAACATAAACTAAAGCATAAAAATAAAACAAACCTAGCTTCTAAAGGGGGGAGGCCGACGGCAAGAGGGGGAGGAGAGGTAGAGAAAGGGTGTTGTTAACACAACATTGAGCAAGGAATGAAATTCCTCTTGCCCTCTATTTATAGTTGAAGAGAAGCCCCTCACATTGGAAATAAACTTGAGGTAAGGGTATGAGAGCAAAAGTGTATAGCTTCTCTTGGAAGCTTCATACTCTTGAAGCTAAAAAGTGGGGTTTTTGGGGGTATTTCAGTTATTTCACTGCCAAGACGTGAAGGTGAGTGGATGTAAGTTTAACCATTCCATCCGGGCAAAAATTAGCTTCGAAACGCATATTCATACGTCGAAATCGGATTTACCGTTTGAAAGATACATTAGTTTTAGTGAATAAAAGTTTTGAGCTCGAAACTCAACACGAGTGAAAAATGACTTTCGGGAATGATTTTCAAGTCCGGAACATTTTGAAAAATCTTAAAATAAATCGAGAAGCGTTTTGAATCCAATATCGACTATAAAACGTTTTACCGTTAAAAAGTTGAAAACGTAGAATGAATAGTGAATTCTCACTGTGACGCCCCGTTTCTCGATCAAGGTATGCTTTGGTACGAGAGTGAACGATTTACCTTTCTTTGCATAAATTATCTGAGTAATATGCCTTAATTGACCGTTATGCTTGAACTTATGTGGAATATATGACATGTATGAAATACATGACTATTTGATATGGTAATTATGTGCTCGTATTGCTTCCATTTGGCTTCGATGGCATGCTTCGTGTTTAATCAAAACAATGTGCTTATTTGGACATTGAAGCATAATTTAGGGACCAAAAGGTAAATTTGTTTTCTAAGCCTGAAACTGGATAGAACTTAATGAAATTGAGTAGATAATTCGATTACGAGTTCGTGGGTTCTTGAATAGCTTGATTTGGAGTTCGGACGAAGAAGTTATGGCCATTTTATGAAAGTCAACCTTTTTATAAGACTTATGACCCAATTCCGAATTTAGCCCAATTTGAGACCCAATTTCACTCCTGACCCGCTCCAAATGACCCGGTTCGCGGCCCAAATAGCTGACCCAAATTACTAAATCAGATTTTAACACCCAAAACCTCATTTTACGTTAAAACACAAGATTCAAACCCTCTCTCCCTCACTTTTCTCTCCAACCCATTCATCTTCTCTCAAGAACACCTTCAACCATTTTCAAGAGACAAGATTGGGGATTGAAGCTAGAGATTCAAGACTCAAGACCAAGCTATTCTCTTCGATTCTCAGCTCCTAAGGTAAGGTTTTGTGTAAATGCTTGGGTTATGCTTTGAGCTTGAAGTTCTTGGTAGAAGCATGAACTAGGGTTGAATTTTATGAGTTTAATCCATGTTTCTTAATGAATTCGTGTTCTAATTATGCTATTTGGACCCTAGAAACATGTTTAGGTTGGATTCCATCTATTCTCTTGATTTCACCATTTTTGAGTTTTTGAAGATTTGAAGAAATTCTTGCATGTCTAAGATTTATTTGATTTCTTGCAATCTTGGTGTTGTAGAATGATTATGCTTGAGTTTTTATGAGGTCTGGAATCAATTTTAGTTGAATTCATGCTAGGATTAGAGATTCACCATTGAAGAGTATGCTTGAACTATAAAGCTTTTATGTATATATGTAATTCTTGCTTAAATGATTTCATTCTTGGATTTTATGTTTATATTATGTTCTTATATGATGTATGAATGTTTTATGATGCTTAATTGAGATTTTGGAATCTTAATTTCATGTTTTGGGGTGTTTAGAACTCATTCCCGTCCAGTCCGAAGTGGCTGTAGTTAGGAATAGTGCCCTAGAAAGCCGATTGTATATCCGCTTTGTGTTTTTCCTTATTGTAATCACAGACAATCTTTGAATGAAATAACGAATTGAGGCAACACTTCTTTATATGCTCTTGTTTGGTATGCGTTTACTTTAGTTGTGCATGTATGAGAACTCCCCTAATCCTGATGACTTTAGGACTCTACTATTTAGGTGAAATGGTTCATGAAACGAGCCCTATATCACATAAGTCATGATTAGTAAAATACTCCAAGCCGATGAGTCCTACAGACAGTGGGAGTGTCAACCTGACTCCTCTAAGGCTTGCTTGTGGGATCACTCCCTTAAGAAGGACCACCTTGTTTCATGGAGGTGCAAAGTGTATGGTTGATACGTGCGTGATACATGAGGGTGCTTACTTTAATAAGTAAGTTCACTGAGGTGCCCCGTGTGAGAACATTCCTAAATGGGAAATGAAGTTTCTATTTCAGGAAATGGAAACTTCCAGATTAGGAAATATCTCACGAGTCATTGATGTGATTAATTGATCCTTAGACTTGAGGAAAGGGTGTCGCCTTAGACAACTGATTCAAGGCTTATGCTGGGGCTGCACAAGTGATTCATGAAAGTGAATGAGAATCAAGAAAGGAGCTACACTTGCGTTTGCAAGGTGATCTCTTATTGTGTAAGTCATTCATATGCCATATGGAGTCCTTGGCCAAGGCAGTAGATCAAGACATCAAGAAAAGGGTTTCTTGGATTGAGATCAAATGGATATGAAATGCACTTAGCTTTAAGACCGGATTATTAGGGTTCTGATTATTCCCTTACCCTAGATCTTGGTTGAGAGATAGTAAGTAGGAGGATTGTATCTCACATGAATCAATGACTTAAAGGTTCTGTCGAATCCGAACATTCCAATTCAGCTAGGGGTTAAACACCTGTTGCTAGACTATGGTCGTTTAATCTGTGGACTGATTAATTAATTAGTGAATTAATTAATTAGGGTCACTGCTAATTGAATTGAGAACCTAGAGGGTCACACACAACAACTTGGTTACATGAGTTGAGGCTTAAAAATGATTAAGCGAGTTAATCAGGCCAAGAGGGTTCCACACGTGTGAAATCACACGTGTGGCTCACGTGAGTGACACGTGTCACTGTGACACGTGTCACACACGTGTGAATATATATATGTATTAAATAATTAAATGTGTTAATTATTTAATAGACTTTGGTTTAATTTTGAATTAAAAAGAAAGTCTTATTTTGGAGAAAATAATCTAGTTAATTAATTACGAATTAATTAATTAGATAAAAATAAGTTATTTTATAATAAATAAAGTATAAAATTATCCAGAAATAGTTTGGACATTTTTAGCTCTCTTAAAAGTTGACTTGAATTAGAATTCAAAGTCAAAGTTGGAAAATACTTGATGATCAAGTAATAGGAGAGAGAGGAACCAAATCCTTGTCCAACAAGGAATAGGTTCGGCCGGCCGTCCCTCTCCCTTTCCTATATATAGGGGAGCTCATGCTCCCCTTTAGAGCTAATTGGCAATTCTTTTGGTTCATGTGTTGAACACCTTCCTTTCTTCAAGATAAAATAAAACCCTAGGTTAAGCCTAAACACTAATTAGAGAACTAGCATCCTTACTAGTTAGATTGTGATCAAGTTGGTGGACTTTCTCTAAAGACTTCAAGTTAGAAGTTTGAAGATTCGAGCTTTACCAACGAGAGGGGATCAAGCCGCGAGAAGAGCGTTCTTGGGTGGCTTGAAACGCTTCAAGAAAGAACAAAAGAAAAGTAAGTTTTCTATCTTTACGAATTTGGTTACACGATTACGAGTCCTAGGTCCTTTTGTTGGGAAATTTTTTTAAATTCCGCTGCTTTCTGATTCGTGTTTTCCAACAAGTGGTATCAGAGCCACCTCGTTAATCGTGTTTCTGATTCGTCTCAATTATACTGAATTTGGTAGAAATTCTTAGGCTTGATGCGATTGAGTATTTGTAATTGTTTTAGAAAGCCTGAATTACGAAACTGTATTTTTTCTGAAAGTTTCTGAAAATTGGTTTTTGCAAAATTTAATTTTTGAAAAACTATTTTAGATTTGAAACTGTATAAACTATTTTTGGATTTCTTGGATTGGTTTTGCTTTTGAACGAAAACACGATACGAAAATACGGAATACGACGAACACGCGAAACCCCGCGCGCGAAGGAGTCGCGCGCGCGGGCTTCACACGCACCGTCCGCCTGGCCTAGGCGCGCAGGGCAGCCGCCCAGCACCCTCCCGCAACCGCGCGGGAGGCCGGCGCGCCCGCCCAGGGCAGCCGAGACTGGCCGCCCACCGTCGCCCGCACCGTCCCGGCAGGAGCTGCGCGCTCCAGCGCGCGGTGCGCGCGCACTTGGGACGTGCAACCCCTTTTCGTGCACGGGCCCCGTTTTCGTGATCCGGTTTTTCGTATTTCGTGCAATCTAGTCCCAATTTTTATTTTAATTTTAAAATTTTATTTTTTGAATATTTATTTTAATTTTTGAATAAAACTTAAAATTGGGATTTTTGAGAAATTGAAACGGTTTATATTTTGGGAAAATACAATCTTTGATAAAATTATTAATTTTCAGAAATTAATTGGAATTTTATTTGTTTTGGTAATTTCGGATTTATTGAAAACTTTTATAAATAAGACTCGCATCAAGTCGTGTTTTAAGTCATTAGGACTTGAAACGAGAATTTTAATTTATTGGCTAAATTTAAATTCTCGCAAAAGCATGTTAGGTGATCATGGGTTTAGATCTATGTATGGTTTTAATTTATGCACATGGATGGTTTAAATTGGGGTTGGAGCCCTATAGTTGCGTTTTTCAATTGAGGTTGGAGCCTCACTTATGTGCGTACTGTTATGTGATTTATTATGTGGCTTTCCATATTACTGTTTTGAGGCCGGGGTATGCCCCGTGTAATTGTCTAAGGCCAATATGAAGATTGAGCCTTATTACTTTATATCTTTTTCTTTTTTATTGTAATTTGAGAGTAGAGATAGGTGGTGAGGTTTTATTTTCATTTTGGAGACAATGCACCCCTGGAGTAAGATGGACCACATTCAAGTAACAAGGAGGCCATAAGTGGAAGACCCCTCAAAATGTTAGGGAGGGGAATCTCAATTGTTAAATGTAATAGAGATAGGGCTCGTATTTTGTTACCGCTTTCCCTTATGTGATTTGAACTGTTTACGTGGCATGTATGTTAGAACTTGTGATTGTGGAGTGGCTCCCACATATCACGCATAAGATAGGTAGAACCCATGATCATTACATGTTAGTATCATGCTAGGACATGTTATCTGTTTATGTGCTTGTTTGATATGCATTTAAGTGTACTTGCATTAATCAAGACTAATAAAATTGGATAACATATATGTTCGTGAGGTCGAACCGGACAACTCTCCGGTTGATTCGAAAATTCCCCTTAAATATTAAGCTAATTTCGAACAAATAGGTGTTTAATTCGAGATACAAATTTTGAATTAAATTCCTAGCATTCCATCAATAGGTTTTAAATTTAGTAAGTGAAGCTAGTTATTGTCCGCGAGTCGTGGGATAGCTAGTGGAGCTTACTAGTTCTTAGTTACCTAAATTGATCATTTTAAATGATCAATATTTCATGATCGATTTTAGCAAGGGCGATGTCCGCGAGTCGTGGGTCATTCGAACTAAGTTTTGGTCATGATCTTATGATTGATGGGTCTAGCTTAACGCCTAAGTAAATATGGATGTCGCACGAGTCATGGGTCCATATTGAAAGATAGGTGATGCAAAAACAATTACTAAGAGTTCTAAAGGTGTTAGAATTGGTAAGTTGTACCTACCTAGGGTTCTTACTTAGAATGTCCGCGAGTCGTGGGTTCGAGGTAAAATGCCTAGGATCTTAGTACCCATTGGGAAACGTCTTCCTCTTAGATCTTTGGGAATTATAGATCTTTGAAAACCAGTGGGAGCTACATTAGATTAAAGACCTTATCTTTTGTATATCGTTATAATTCAACATGCTCACTAGTTCTCTGTTTTACCATTTAGGTCGTAGATTCTGTGATTCTCTACGTGTTTTGAAATGGCAACCAAAAACCCTCTTGTATCGATCCTTGAGTCAAACAAGTTGACTGATCCCAACTATTCTGATTAGCTGAGGAATCTAAAAATCATTTTAGATTCTGAGAAGAGAACTTATGTTCTCTTCGAAGGGGAGCCCAGTCCCGAAGGGGAGGCTCCCACTCGAGCCGAGCGGGATGCGATTCAGAAGTGGAAGGATGATAATCTCCAAGCCCGTTGCCTTATGTTGGCTAACATGTCTCCGGACTTGCAAAGACAACATGAGGCCATGGAATTTGCTTGGGAGATTTACGACCACTTAGAGCAACTTTACCGCCCTCATGAACGTGTTACAAGGTATAACACTTCAAAGGAATTGTTCCACTTGAGAATGAGGGAAGGTTCAAGTGTCCATGAATATGGACTCAAGTTTCTTGCCCTTACTGAGAAACTTGCTTCCATGGACATGCCACTGAAAGATGAGCTTTCAGTGGATTTGTTGCTAGCTTTGCTCCCACTATCATTCAACCCATTTGTCCTTAACTTCAACATGAATCATGCTGGTGCTACTGTAGCTGAGCTAATTAGTCAGCTTGTGACTGCTAAAAGCACGATCAAGAAGGACAATAAGGTTTTGATGGTGAATGCTCCATCTTCCTCTTCTGGGCCTTCTAAAGATAAGGGCAAGAAAGCCCAAAAGAAGAAGAAAAAACCCCTTAGGCCCACTGGTGGCATTTCGAAGGGAAAGGCCCAAAAGAAGAAGCGTGATCAGAAAGAGGATGTTTGCTTCCATTGTGGCAAAGCGGGACATTGGAGGAGAAACTGCCCAGAGTACAAGGCTACTCTAAAGAAAGGTATCTTTCTCATTGAAGTAAATCTTTCTATTAATTCTAGTTCTTGGGTACTTGATACCGGTTGTGGAACTCATATCTGTAATGATGTACAGATGCTAAGTGAAGTCCAACAACTAGAAGAAAGAGAATGTGTCTTGAAGATCGGCGATGGCTCAAACGTTGAAGCTCGAGCTTTAGGCACAATTAGATTAGATTTAGGTAGTTTTGAGTTAGTCTTAAATAAAGTCCTTTATGTACCGAGCATTATTCGTAATATAATTTCAGTTCCAATATTAGATTGTGAAGGTTATGAAACTTATATTAAGAATGGTAAATACTTTATCAAACGGAACAACTCTTCCGTTCATATCGGTACTCTAAGTAATGGACTTTACCTAACTCAAAATATCAATATTATGAATATACAACGAGAAACAAAGCATAAGAGAGATGACAAAGTTTCAGCTCCCTTATGGCACGCTAGATTAGGACACATTTCCAAGAACAGAATTAGCAAGATAAACACTTTAGGATCATTCTCTGAAAATGATCTCAAAGAGTTAACTTCTTGCGAATCCTGTCTCAAAGGAAAAATGTCCAAAGTTCCTTTTAAAGGAACTGTGGAACGTGCCACTAAGGTTTTGGATTTGATCCATACTGATGTTTGTGGACCGCTTAGTGTAAGCACTAGAAACAATCATCAGTATTTCATAACCTTTACCGATGACTTTAGTCGATATGGTTATGTATACTTAATGAAGTATAAATCTGAAGCTTTTGAGAAATTCTTAGAATTTCAAAAGGAGGTTGAGAACCAAACTGGTCACAAGATCAAAGCACTTCGATCTGATCGAGGAGGCGAGTATCTTAGTGAAGAATTCCTTAATCATCTCAAAGATAATGGGATTATCTCTCAGTGGACTCCTCCGGGAACTCCTCAGCTTAATGGAGTTTCTGAGAGAAGGAATCGAACCCTACTTGATATGGTTCGCTCCATGATGAGTTTCACTGACTTACCACCTTCTTTCTGGGGTTATGCCCTAGAAAGTGCAGCAAAGATTTTGAATCTAGTTCCCTCTAAGTCAGTCCCTAAAACGCCCCATGAAATGTGGCATGGTAAAATCCCTAGCTATTCTTACTTAAGAATTTGGGGTTATCCTGCTTACGTGAAGAGGACAGTGGGAGATAAGTTAGAATCTCGTTCTAACTTATGCTACTTTGTAGGTTATCCTAAGGAATCCATAGGATACTACTTCTATGATCAATCTGAGCAAAAGGTGTTTGTTTCCAGAAATGCCACTTTTCTTGAGGAACCGTTCCTTAAAGAAAAGAAAGGCAAGATCATAGAATTAGAAGAAGTACAAAGTAACCCCACGCCACCCACTGAAGAAACGTCCCCTACTGATCAACCACAACCAATCACGAATTTCGATACACACGAAAATCCTCCTCTAAGGCGTTCTGAACGCACTCCTAGACAGCCGGAGAGATGGTATGGATTCTTCCATGAAATCTCTCAAAAGGATAATGATCCTTTAACATATGAGGAGGCACTTTCAGATTCTGACTCTGAACAGTGGATAGAAGCCATGAAATCCGAAATGGATTCCATGAACTCCAACCAAGTTTGGACCTTGGTAGATTTGCCTGATGGGGTCAAACCCATAGGTTGCAAATGGATCTTTAAGAGAAAGCTTGGAGTTGATGGAAGTATTGCAGCCTACAAAGCAAGACTGGTTACAAAAGGATTCACTCAAAGACCCGGTGTGGACTATGATGAAACCTTTTCACCAGTTGCAATGCAAAAGTCCATTCGAATCATGCTTGCCATTGCTGCATATTATGACTATGAGATATGGCAAATGGATGTGAAAACTGCCTTTCTCAATGGTGACATTGACAAAGACATTTATATGGAGCAACCCATAGGTTTCACATTCAGTGGGAGTGAGCAAAAGGTTTGCAAACTCCAAAGATCAATCTATGGATTGAAACAGGCTTCTAGGAATTGGAACATTCGATTTGATGAATCAGTCAAAGCGTTTGGATTCATTCAAATTTCGAATGACTCCTGTGTGTATAGAAAGGAATTGGAGACCTCAGTGCAATTCTTAGTACTTTATGTTGATGACATCCTTCTTATTGGGAATTCGAAGGATGACATGAAAGTGACTAAGTTATGGTTATCGAACCAATTCGAGATGAAAGATCTTGGTGATGCGTCCTATATCCTTGGAATTAAAATCTATAGAGATAGATCTAGAAGGTTAATAGGACTATCACAGTCGATGTACATTGACAAAGTATTGAAGAGATTCAATATGGAGTCAGCAAAGGTTAAGAACCTTCCTATGAGTGTAGGAACATGTCTTTCAAAGAAGATGTGTCCTAAGACTAACCTTGAGAAGGAGAGAATGACTCATACACCTTATGCGTCAGCAATAGGTAGCATAATGTATGCAATGTTATGTACTCGACCGGATGTGGCTTATGCACTTAGTGTGACAAGTCGTTTCTAATCTGACCCTGGAGATGGTCACTGGTCTGCCGTGAAGACTATTCTTAAGTACTTGAAAAGTACTAAAGATTTATTCTTAGTTTACGGAGGTCAGAAAGATCTTACTGTCGAAGGATACTGCGATGCAAGCTTTGCATCTGACTTAGATGATTTTAAGTCAATGTCAGGATACATTTTCTGCCTAAATGGCGAAGCAGTGAGTGGGAAGAGTTCCAAGCAAACAACCACTGCAGATTCGACCACTGAGGCCGAATACTTAGCTGCAAATGATGCAGCTAAGGAAGGTGTTTGGATTAGAAACTTCATTCAAGAGTTGAATGTTGTTCCTAGCATGAAAGCACCCATTACTGTGTTTTGTGACAACACTGGGGCGGTTGCCCAAGCAAGAGAACCAAGATCTCACCAACGGACCAAGCACATTATGAGGAAGTATCACCTAATCCGTGATATTATCAAAAGAGGAGATGTGCAAGTCGAGAGGATCACATTAGCAGAGAACGTGGCAGATCTACTTACCAAACCCCTTAGTCGAGAAGCTTTCCAAGGTCATCTTCAGAAGATGGGACTTAGAGTAGCTTTAGAATGGCGTTGACGGTCAAGTGGGAGATTGTTAGGAATAGTGCCCTAGAAAGCCGATTGTATATCCGCTTTGTGCTTTTCCTTATTGTAATCACAGACAATCTTTGAATGAAATAACGAATTGAGACAACACTTCTTTATATGCTCTTGTTTGGTATGCATTTACTTTAGCTGTACATGTATGAGAACTCCCCTAATCCTGATGACTTTAGGACTCTACCATTTAGGTGAAATGGTTCATGAAACGAGCCCTATATCACATAAGTCATGATTAGTAAAATACTCCAAGCCGATGAGTCCTACAGACAGTGGGAGTGTCAACCTGACTCCTCTAAGGCTTGTTTGTGGGATCACGCCCTTAAGAAGGACCACCTTGTTTCATGGAGGTGCAAAGTGTATGGTTGATACGTGCGTGATACATGAGGGTGCTTACTTTAATAAGTAAGTTCATTGAGGTGCCCCGTGTGAGAACATTCCTAAATGGGAAATGAAGTTTCTATTTCAGGAAATGGAAACTTCCAGATTAGGAAATATCTCACGAGTCATTGATGTGATTAATTGATCCTTAGACTTGAGGTTCCTTGTCACTTTATGAGTTAACTCTGTAGTCTTAGGTATAAGCTTTAAACGGTGTCGCCTTAGACAACTGATTCAAGGCTTATGCTGGGGCTGCACAAGTGATTCATGAAAGTGAATGAGAATCAAGAAAGGAGCTACACTTGCGTTTGCAAGGTGATCTCTTATTGTGTAAGTCATTCATATGCCATATGGAGTCCTTGGCCAAGGCAGTAGATCAAGACATCAAGAAAAGGGTTTCTTGGATTGAGATCAAATGGATATGAAATGCACTTAGCTTTAAGACCGGATTATTAGGGTTCTGATTATTCCCTTACCCTAGATCTTGGTTGAGAGATAGTAAGTAGGAGGACTGTATCTCACATGAATCAATGACTTAAAGGTTCTGTCGAATCCGAACATTCCAATTCAGCTAGGGGTTAAACACCTGTTGCTAGACTATGGTCGTTTAATCTGTGGACTGATTAATTAATTAGTGAATTAATTAATTAGGGTCACTGCTAATTGAATTGAGAACCTAGAGGGTCACACACAACAACTTGGTTACATGAGTTGAGGCTTGAAAATGATTAAGCGAGTTAATCAGGCCAAGAGGGTTCCACACGTGTGAAATCACACGTGTGGCTCACGTGAGTGACACGTGTCACTGTGACACGTGTCACACACGTGTGAATATATATATTATATATATATATATATATATATATATATATATGTATTAAATAATTAAATGTGTTAATTATTTAATAGACTTTGGTTTAATTTTGAATTAAAAAGAAAGTCTTATTTTGGAGAAAATAATCTAGTTAATTAATTACGAATTAATTAATTAGATAAAAATAAGTTATTTATTTTATAATAAATAAAGTATAAAATTATCCAAAAATATTTTGGATATTTTTAGCTCTCTTAAAAGTTGACTTGATTTAGAATTCAAAGTCAAAGTTGGAAAATACTTGATGATCAAGTAATAGGAGAGAGAGGAACCAAATCCTTGTCCAACAAGGAATAGGTTCGGCCGTCCCTCTCCCTTTCCTATATATAGGGGAGCTCATGCTCCCCTTTAGAGCTAATTGGCAATTCTTTTGGTTCATGTGTTGAACACCTTCCTTTCTGCAAGATAAAATAAAACCCTAGGTTAAGCCTAAACACTATCTAGAGAACTAGCATCCTTACTATTTAGATTGTGATCAAGTTGGTGGACTTTCTCTAGAGACTTCAAGTTAGAAGTTTGAAGATTCGAGCTTTACCAACGAGAGGGGATCAAGCCGCGAGAAGAGCGTTCTTGGGTGGCTTGAAACGCTTCAAGAAAGAACAAAAGAAAGTAAGTTTTCTATCTTTACGAATTTGGTTACAGGATTGCGAGTCCTAGGTCCTTTTGTTGGGAAATTTTTTTAAATTCCACTGCTTTCTGATTCGTGTTTTCCAACAGCTGTCAAGTTTTTTTTAAGTTCTGGGCAGAATCCACTAGGGTGGATTTTTTCTGTGTAAAAATCCATGGGGGTGGATTTAAGGCAGTAGCTTCTGGACCAAATCCACGAGGTTGGATTTTTTGTGAAGGAAAATCCACGGGGGTGGATTGTCCCCAACCTTGTTTTCTTGACTCATTTCGCTTGTTTTGACTCTTGTATGTCATTTTCTTATTTCTATAATACCTTTAATGAGTTGTGGCCTTATTATATGTGGTGGAACTTCTTACATATCACTTGTTATGATTTTATTGCCTTGATCAAGTTTAGGTTGTCATATTTTGCTAAGTTATGCGTTTACTTGAACTTGTATGACTTGCTACGTTATGTGTGACCTTGACATGCTATGCATGCTCATGATCGATCCTCACATTTCATTAAGTGCATGATATGACTCCATAAGCATACATAACTCTCATAAGTGACTTGTTACTTAAGCCGTGCGTCGTTTACTTGGTTTGGGTCGTGTCTTACCTTTGTTAGTACGTTTGTCTTGTTAGGTGGTGAGTCTCCGGCAGAGTAGTCCGTTGCTCGTGGTCGACCTTTGAGCTTCTTGGTCAAGGTGAGGAGTTATATACTTATGAAACGATTTCAAAACTGTGGACACCTATAGCCTTTCATATTTGTTGGTTTTGAACTCCCGTTTTGAAAACGTATATTTAGGCTTTATAAGCCAAGTTTTGTGAGCTTTGCTCGTATTATGAATATTTGCTTATGGAAAACGGTTTACAAGTAAAACTTAAGTTTTGGTATATGGGATAGATACCCAAAATGGTTTCGGAACTTTCATTTGAATATTATATATGTGTGAGTTGTGTAGCGAGGTTATGATGTACCTCGCAAGGACGCTTGCTTGGGGAAATTGAATTTGAGCTCGGGGATGGAGGTGAGAGATATTCCGGGAAGGCAAGGGCCGACGGATGTCCTTATCCAAAGTTCCCACTTGTGGACAAGACTACTAAGACTCCGAGGAGGTTTGGGGGTTGAAGTTTTCTTGGAGAGAGCTAGGTTTCATGGACCGAATTCTCTATGTTATGGATGATCGGGGGATGTACACCCTCGGCATCAATGGTGTAATGGATGTTTTGAGTTGATTTCTTGGTTTGGGAAGATCGGATGGAGTGCTTGTTCTCGCCGAGCCGGTTATGTATGGTTTATGATCCATATTTTCTAAAACTTGCATTTACTTCGAAAATGAGTTGGATCATGAACACCTTTGTTTTGAGCATGCATTGAACCTTATCTACCCTATATATATTGTGAACTTCTCCTCACCGGTTCCTTTGAGCTGACTCCCTTTATCTTTCGTGTCCGCAGGTCGCGTTTTGGAGTCAAGCTAGGCGAGGTCTTTTGAGAGTCTTGTTTAAGTGGTCTAGTTTGTACTCGTTATCCATGTAGCATACCTTGTTACTTATGTCTTATGCTTTGTTTTGGGGATTATGGATTTAATATGTATGATGTTTTATTATGCTAGTTTGGACCGTGATGGTCATTAGGATGATTTTACATTCCGTACTTTGAGCATTTCGTGTTGGACCGTGGTGGTCACTTTATTTGGTGAATGAATGGATTTATGCACTTGATATGTTATGATTTAAGCTTCCGTATACTTGTGACTGTTTACTCGCTTTGTGAGTCTAGTGCCGCCTAGCTAGGATGTCCGTTTGTCACCGCTTGCTTCGAACCCGGCGGGTATATGGATAGCAATTCTATATACAAGCTAGGTCCGTAGCGCGGGATAGGCGTGGATGCCCTCGTTAGGGCGTTACACTCACGTACGAACGTACGCTTCAAAATTTCAAGCTAGGGTTTGAATCAAGAGTTGTAAAACATCTCAAAAATCTTGAAATATCTCAAGTAGTGCAAATCCGAAGAGAAAACATTTTCCAAATGAAAACCGTTCGTAGAAGGAATAGTGAACTAGGGTTTTCGAAAACGTTTTCGATAAAACAAAGTTCCAGATTAGATTTCCAAGCCAAGAATAATTTCAAAAGACTCGTCTCGACTCAAAGATCGATTTGATTGCAACTTGGGTAGGAAAAGATATCAGAATCAAAAGCTCATTTTTAGATGAATAGTAACTTTGGTCGGTAAGTTCCAAAAATACCCTTATGGTTCAAGAAAGACTCTCTGAGCTTGGGAAATAAGTTCAAATGATTGGGAAACATGTGTGGTGAACCTCTAGGGTTCGAGTAGTAATATGAACAAGGTAGGCTCGGGTTATGAATAGAAAACTGTATCAAAGGTCAAGAATTCCCCCTTAAAACATGTCAGATCACATATTAGCACTTTGATCATGTAAAGATGCAATGCATGACGGTTTAAAAAGTTCGATCACGGTCTATAAACGCTTTACCAATGCCCTTAACTTACTGTTTTCATCCAGGCCCTGTTTTGGGCTGTTACAATCACCCCTGCTTAAAGAGAATCTGTCCTCAGATTCTTCCGCTGTAACTGCAAACAACTCGGGGTGATGCTTCTGCATTTTCTCTTTTGTCTCCCAGGTTGCCTCTTTTGTCCCATGTCCCTTCCAAAGGACTTTAACCAAAGGAATCTTCCTATTCCTTAGCTCTTGAAACTTCCTATCTAGAATCTTAGCGGGCTTCAAAACATAAGTCAAATCCGATACCAACGGTATCTCCTCTACTGGCACAACCTCTGTCTCATCCGAGAAACACTTACGAAGCTGAGATACATGAAATACGTTGTGGATTCCTGTTAGACCTACAGGCAAATCCAATCTATAAGAAGTCGGTCCGACTCTCTCCAGTATCTCATACGGTCCAACGTATCTCGGGTTTAACTTTCCTCCTTTTCCAATTCGGGAAAACCCTTTCCTTGGCGATGCCTTCAGAAATACCTTTTCGTCCACTGCGAATTCCAAATCCCTTCTTCGTCGATCAGCATAACTCTTCTGCCGATCCTGGGCAGCTTTCATTCTCTGGCAAATGATCTGAATCTTTTCTGTCGCTTCTCTTATCCATTTAACTGAATTCACTATGATTGGTCCCTCCTCGGTACATCTTGCTTCATCCAAATCCCAATACAACGGGGATCTACATTTCCTTCCATATAGGGCTTCATATGGAGCAGCTTTAATAGAAGCGTGAAAACAATTGTTGTATGTAAACTCCACATGTGACGCCCCGATAATTCGGGTGTACAGGTATGACGTAATTGTTTACCAAATTGCGCATAATAATTATTTATACGTGATTTACATATTTAATTTTTATTTTAATTATATTAAGTGTTAATTACTTTATTTAATGTTATTAATATCATATATATTTATATAAATATATATATATGTTTAATGCGTACGAATTATTTAATATTAAGTATTTGATTAATTAATTTTGTCCATTTACATTAATTGAGTTAATTAGTGCATGCAATTTATGGTAACTAATTATGCATGCATGTAATTATATATGCATTTGAAATTGTTATATTATTCGTAATATTATGAATTTTATTGTTACATTGCGTATGAGTGACATCTATGTGCTTCGTTTCTATTTAAATTGATACCAAAATTTTGTGCAAATTTAATATGTTGGACTTATATGTGTTATGAATATGATTATATGTTCGTTTCACGCTTTCGGTTACATTTGATTGTGTTTCGAATTTATTTTGTTTGTAGAATCCAAAACGGGCGTTAACGGGCAATTAGCGCACCATTGGTTCCTTATGTGATAACTTGAGCTAGGAAACTCGGATTCGAGTTTCATCACCTTCATTGAACTTGTATCGAAGATTTAGGTTTAATAAACTTAGGCTTATATTTTTCCAAAGTCATTTGAACCTCCGAAATCCAACCGAAAAACCAAACGGCGACGAAACTGACCATATTGTACTAAAATGGCCATAACTCATTCATTTGTTGACCAAATTAACCATGGTTAGACTTTATAGAACCCTAACTCAACCCTTTATTCAGCCATTAACCCCCCAAACCGAGATAACCCTTCCCACTTGGAGTAAATTGGCCAAACATCTTCTGCTTCCTAGTTTTTCCCGTAGCTCAAGCCCTACCAAGAGATTCAAGCTCAAATCTTCTTCCAAACCTCCATTAATCCACAAGGTAAGCTTAGATATGTTATGTACATTCAATATGAGTCATTTTCAGTCATTCATCCCTAATTTTTATCATGATTTCATGGATATATGGCTGCCTTGAGTAGATCTTTAAGTTTTGAGCATTTTTGTTGATCTCTTCCAATTCTTGAGCTTTTTGAATGATTCCAATCATGAAAATAATTGTTTTGATCTCCTCTTTACATTTATGGTGATGTATTAGCTGTTAGTTGAGGCATTTATGAGCCACCATTAATGAGTTGTTGAAGCTTTGGCATGAAATGATCACCATACACCCCACCTCACGTCTTGTTGGTTTGAGAGCATGGTTGCACATTGGTTTGGAGTTATTTTGCTGCATACTTGTGATTAATTGATGGCTGAAAGTGTTGGGAAGGTTGTGCCTTGGTTGTGCTCTGTTTTTCTGCTGCGTTTTTTCTGTTGCTGCGTGCGTGACACGGGCGTGTCAACTTTTCCTTTTCAGCATGATACGGGGGTGCAAGTTTGTCTGATCTCGCTGTACCAAGACACGGGCGTGTCCCGGTTTGCTTTATATTGGTGAGACGAGCGTGTCACCTTCTGAATTTCTTGCATGTGTGTATGTTGCATGCATGTGGTGTATATATATATATATATTTATTATATATTTATATATGTTTATTAAATATTACATGTTATTTGATTTAATTGAATTATAGAATTTAATTGTTACCTATTTCATGTTTGATTTAATTTCCAATTTCAAATTGAATGTGTTTAGTTGTTTATTTTCTAATTTTAAATGTGATTTACTACGTGCTATGCTCCTATTTGGATTCGAATGAAAGTGAATGAATGACTTGATTATATGATTTAAATTCCTTAATAGTGCACATGAACATTTTCATAACATAATCTTATCTTTTACATATTCATATCATGATCATTATATTGCCGAGCGTCTTATTTGGTCATATTGAGTCTCACTTCACCTTTCTTGCACAGATTTTGATCCCGTTGGAGACGAGGCCGGTCAGTGAGGCTCGTGTTTGCTTCTTTTTGCCGTTAAGGTGGGTTTCTCTTCTATGTAGATATAAGACCCTATATATACCTTCAATGTGAAAGTTTTCGACCAAAATTATATATATATAGAGAGTCGTTTTAAAGAGTAAATGTTTTCAACGTAAAGCCTTGTTTTATGAACCCTACCTCATGTTTTGGCGAGAAATGAACGAATCCATGAATGAGGCCCAGGGACTTAGTGTGAGTGGCTATCCGGGGAGGCATGGGCCGACGGTGATCCCTCACACTAATTCCACCAATGAACGGCGTAACCGGACCTCATTAGAAGTTAGCGAGGAATGGACGCTGAGCGCCATCTGGGGAGTCATGTAACCCCTTTTGGTCAATGAATGGGTGGTCGGGCCTTGCAAACCCGCCACCAACCCGGAGGAAGAAGGTGTAAATGTTAATGAATGTGCACAAAAGAATGATATGCATGAAAAGAACGAATGAATGAATGTTTAAATGGTTTACACAAGGTGTTGATTGGAGATAATGCACGCCCACTCGCCGGGCCAATTATGACCTAATGTAATTGAATCGTTATAATCCCTTTTGATGATTTCTATTCACCCATTTGGGAAATTCTTTAAAACCTCACTTGTGATTATAACCTACATGTGAATGTTTAATTACCGTCGTATATTATATTTACGCCCTGTTTTATACCCACCAGTCCCTTTTGGATTGAACCCGTTTGGTTTTCAGCTGTGTCGTGCAGGTGTAGTGGGAGCTAGGCGGGAATACAAGTCCTAGGTCTTGCATTCGTCTCTAGCTCTGTATTTTGGGTTTTACACTTGCATACACTATTTATGATTTGGTTTATGAGTACTTTACTTTTGATCCTTGTATATGAATATTGATATGAAGCATATTGGTTTTGAGCTGTGACGGCAATTGATGATGTATATGACTTATTTTTGGAGCTGTGATGCTCATTGTTTATATATATGATGTATGTTCGTTTATTACTTTCGCGTTAATGTTTTACGCTGTTTTATGGTTAAGGGTTAGTCCCTCCTAGCATAGAGTGTGTGTATGTCCCCGTTCGCCGTGATTTGGCTCGGGTATGGATCGTCCATTTCATATTCGGGTCGGGTCTCGGTGCGGGGGATGTGACACCTTGCGCTCGGGTGTTACACCATAAGATGTAAACACTCTTTCCAACTTTCCTGGAAGTCCAAAACGCAAGCTCTTAGCATATCTTCCAAGTACTTGATTATTCTTTCTGATTGTCCATTCGTCTGAGGATGCGTTGCAGTACTGAGTTCAACTTTGTTCCCATCAAAGTCTGAATTTCTTTCCACAATTGCGACGTGAATTTCGGATCTCTATCCGACACTATGCTGTTTGGAACTCCGTGTAGTCTGACAATCTCTTGTTGATACAACTTTGCCAACGTGCTAACCTTATCCGTCGTCTTTACTGGCAAAAAGTGTGCTGACTTTGTCAATCGATCAATGATCACCCAGATACTATCTTGTCCTCCTCTGACTTTGGGTAATCTATTCCATGTTCATCAATCCTGAACTTAGTCTCATCATCTTTCTCCTTAGATTCGAGAAATTTCTTGATCCACTCATCGTTCTTCTGAGCCTCCAATACTTGTTCTTTCAAAGGTGATATCAACACAATGTTCGCGATTCGAGCTTTAGTTATCACCTCCATTCTTGCTCTTCTATCAGTCTCGGGGTTGGCAGAAATCTGTGCCAAATGAACTTTCCTGCTTAGTGCATCGGCTACAACATTCGCCTTTCCTGGATGGTATTGAATAATGCAATCGTAGTCCTCCAGAAATTCCATCCATCTCCTCTGTCGCATATTCAACTCCTTCTGAGTGAAAAGATATCGCAGGCTCTTATGATCAGTAAAGATCTCAAACGTAACCCCATACAGGTAATGTCTCCACTTTCCAAGAGGGAAAATTATCGCGGCTAACTCTAAATCATGTGTCGGGTAGTTGACTTCATGCGTTTTGAGTTTCCTTGATGCATACGCAATCACTTTTCCATTCTGCATCAAAACTCCTCCTAGTCCTTCTTTCGAAGCATCGGTGTAAACAGTATAACCTTCTTTTCCTTCAGGTAACGCTAACACAGGTGCAGTTGTTAGAATCTCCTTCAATCTTTGAAAATTTTGCTCACACTTCTCAGTCCATTCGAACTTTCCTTCCTTCTTTGTCAATTTAGTGAGAGGTGTAGCTATCTTCAAGAAATCTTTTACAAACCTTTGGTAGTAACCAGCTAATCCCAGAAAACTCCTCACTTCTGAAGGATTCTTTGGTGATTTCCAATCCATGATCGTTTCGATCTTCGAGGGATCTACTTCGATTCCAGATCCTGATATGATGTGTCCGAGAAACGTAACTCTCTCAAGCCAGAACTCACATTTGCTGAACTTTGCATATAGCTTGTGATCCAGCAAAGTGCGTAACACGATTCAAAGATGTTCAGCATGTCCCTCCGGTGTCTTTGAAAACACCAAGATACGTCGATGAAGATCACTACAAACTTATCTAGAAACGGCTTGAATATGCGGTGCATCATACCCATGAATGCAGCTGGTGCATTCGTCAAACCAAATGACATTACCACAAACTCATAATATCCATATCGGCTGTTGAAAGCAGTCTTCGGAATATCTGCTTCCCTGATATTCAATTGATAATACCCTTGTCTAAGATCTAACTTAGAGTAGACCTTCGATCCTTGAAGTATATCGAACAGCTCTTCAATATGAGAGAGAGGATACTTATTCTTGATCATCATTCTGTTCAGCTCCCGATAGTCAATGCATAAACGCAATGATCCATCCTTTTTCTTAACGAAAAGCACAGGCGCTCCCCACGGTGATTTGCTTGGTCGAACATATCCAGACTCAATCAGTTCGTCCAATTGTTTTCTCAGTTCTTCCAATTCAGCTAGAGCCATTCTGTAAGGTGTCTTGGAGTATGGCTCAACTCCTGATATCATCTCGATTTTAAACTCCAACTCTCGGTCAGGAGGTAATGAATTCAAATGTTCAGGAAACACATCTAAGAATTCGTTCATCACTTCCACTTCTTTGATCTTAAGTTGATCTTTCGGTCTATTCAAAAGATAAGCAACAAATCCGCTAGCTCCTTTCTGAATCAACTTCTTAGCTTCCATCGAAGAAACAACTGATAACTTCTCAACTTTCCCTTCTGATGTCCCACTTTCATCTTCTTCCCAGATGATCTCTTTCTTATAACAATCCAACTTAACTCGGTACTTAGACAACCAATCCATACCGAGTATAACATCGTATCTTGTCATTGGCAACTCAATAAGATCCATCGGGTAACAACGGGTACCAATACATGTAGGGCAGCGTTTATATACTTGATTCGTAACAAGGCAAGTTCCCAAAGGAGAACTCACTTCAAATTTATATAGCAAGTATTCAAGTGGAAACTGTAAATGCGCACATAATTTAGATGCAACAAATGAATGCGTAGCACCAGGGTCATACAAGACCTTAACTGGCGTGTTAAGAATGTGCACAATACCTTCCACAACAGACGAAGGATCAACCTCCTCATTACCATCCAAAGCATAAGCTCTGCCTTTGACCACCGGTTTGTTCGTCATACCCACCACCGGTTTTCCTTTATCCTGGACCCCAAATCTCCTGTTCTTGTTCGGGCAGCTATCCATCTGGTGCTCAGGGGAACCACACACGAAACACTGTCTAGTTTTCTTGCGACAGTTCTCCTCAGTGTGTCCCGTTCGGCGACAGTATCGGCAAACAATTTCCTGTGGACCTGGCTGAGGTGCTCTCTGTTGTTGCTGCTGTGGCGCCCTTTGATACTGCTGTGGCACTTTCTGCTTCTGTGCCTGCTGTTTCGGTGGAGCCTTCTGCTGCTGATGCTGTGGTGTTACCATTGGCTTCTTTCCGGTTCCTTGGGGAAAAGGTCCGGAAGGTCGCTTGTTCCCTTGATAAGGCTTAGGGTTAGAAGGTCCTTGACGTGCAGTAGTTATCTTGATCTCCTTGTGTGTAGCTTCAACCCTTAGCGCTCTATCAACTGTCCGATTGTAGGTCTCAATGTCCAAAGAAGCAAGTGCCCACCGAAGTTCGGGCTTCAGTCCATCGATAAACCTCTTCGTCTTGCGACGCTCATCATTCAGAATATGAGGCGCATACTTGATCAGCCTCACAAACCTAGCCTCATACTCCATCACGTTCATAGTTCCCTGAACCAAACTCATAAACTCAGCCTCTCGGTTGAGGAAATATTATCCCGATGAGACCACGATTCTCCCCGTGGAAGAAGAGGAGTTGGAACCGAATTTGACATTTGTTCAGAGGCCGGTTAGAATCTTGGATCGGAAATTTCAGGAACTGAGAAACCGGAGGATTCCCATGGTTAAGGTTTTGTGGAGAAGCGATAAAACCGAGGAACCTACGTGGGAAACTGAGGATAAAATGAAACGGTTCCACCCAGAGTTGTTCACGCAAGACTAGAGAATCTGGGGACTAGATTCTTTTAGGGGGGGGAGAGTTGTAACGCCCCAGTTCCGGATGAACAGGTAAGCATGCCACGTGTGAGATTTTGAGCGTAGGAATTTATTTTAGTTCTTTAATTTCATAATATTCGTACGTGACATCTCATATTTTATAAAATTGATGACACATTATTTATATGAATTATGTGAATTCATATCATTGGAAAATCATTTCATATCATGGAAAAATATTCATTACGTGAAAAATAGCCGAGAGTGCATCAAATTACCAAATTGTCACTATATGTTTATTTCATTAAATTTGGGGACTTAATTGCGTAATGTTCCAAGGACCTAATTTGTAACAACCCAAAATAGGGCCTGGATGAAAACAATAAGTTAAGGGCATTTGGTAAAGCGTTTATAGACCATGATCCAACTTTTTGAATCATCATGCATTGCATTCTTACATGAACTTTGTGCTCGTATATGATCTGACATGTTTTAAGGGGGAATCCTTGACCTTTGATACATTTTACTATTCATAACCCGAGCCTACCTTGTTCATATTGCTACTCGAACCCTAGAGGTTCATCACACATGTTTCCCAATCGTTTGAACTTGTTTCCCGAACTCAGAAAGTCTTTCTTGAGCCATAAGGGTATTTTTGGAACTTACCGACCAAAGTTACTATTCATCAGAAAATAAGCTTTTGATTCTGATACCTTTTCCTACCCAAGTAACAGTCGAATCGATCCTTGAGTCGAGACGAGTCTTTTGAAATCATTCTTGGCTTGGAAATCCATTCTGGAACTTTGTTTTATTGAAAATGTTTTCGAAAACCCTAGTTCACTATTCCTTCTACGAACGGTTTTCATTCGGAAAATGTTTTCTCTCCGGAATTGCACTACTTGAGCTATTTCAGGATTTTTGAGATGTTTTACAACTCTTGATTCAAACCCTAGCTTGAAATTTTGAAGCGTACGTTCGTACGTGAGAATTCACTATTCATCCTACGTTTTCAACTTTTTAACGGTAAAATGTTTTATAGTCGATTTTGGACTCAAAACGCTTCTCGATTTGTTTCTTGAATTTTGGAAACGATCCGAACTTGAAAATCATTCTAGAAAGTCGTTTCTCACTCGTGTTGAGTTTCGAGCTCAAAACTTTTATTCACTAAAACTAATGTATCTTTCAAACGGTAAATCCGATTTCGACGAATGAATATGCGTTTCGAAGCTAATTTTCTTTCCGTCGGAATGGTTATACTTCCAGCCACTTATCCTCGAGTCGTGGGCAACAAAATTACAGAAATACCCCCAGCAGTCCCATTTTTACCTTCATATGTCTAAAGCTTCTAGAAGATACAAGTGGATGAACTCTTATTTTGCTCTCCTACCCTTAAGCTATCTTTCTTTGCAAGGTGAGGGGCTTCTTCACAACTATAAATACCCCTCTCATGGCATTTCATTCCTTGCTCAATGTTGTGTTAACAACACCCTTTCTTCTCTCCCTCTCCCCCTCTTTGCCGTCGGCTTCCTCCCCATTAGAGCTAGGTTTGTTTTATTTTATGCTTTAGTTTATGTTATGTTTAGTTAGTTTATGTTTTTATGTTATGGTATGTTTATATTATGTTTAGGTTGGGTCTTAGGGTCTTCCCTAAGCCATATAGGATTTTATTTTATGCATTTATTATATAGTTTTCATGATATGTTTTAATAGATGTTTATATGTTTTAATTGTTTAGTATATGCTTGAATATGTTATGAATTGCTCTAGTATAGGCTATGATCATGTGATATGGTTGTTATATTATGAGAATTGATGCATGATTATGGAATTTGAATTATGTTCATGCATGCTAGCTAATGGAATAGTGATTTACAATTAATTATGTCACAACTTGTTACATGTTGGTATTAAATTAAATTGTTACATGTTACATGCCCAAAGGTTCATGATATATGATATGATATGATATGAAATATGTTGTGACATGTTGTCACATTGTTATATGATTCTTGAATCATGGATTGAGCTTATGATATGATATGGATTAATGGATTAGTGCCTTGATCATATGTTATACACTTTAATAATGTCACATAATATAACCTAAGATAGATTAGCGTTTCATAACTTGATCTTATGCCTTAATTGGATCTCTTAACTATAGGTTATACCTTTAACCTAGATCACACTTGATTATTATAACATGAACTTGAAACTATAGGTTATAATCAAGATCATAATTTAATTAGGGTGTGTGTGTGTGTATGCCGTGTGCGTGTGTGTGTTCGTGCGTGGTGTGGGTGTGTGTGTATAGTAAGGGTTTGACCCGACCCTTTGACTCGACATGTGAATAGTAACATGTGAATAGTAACTGTGAATAGTAATCGTGAATAGTACTTTGAATAGTGCTTTTGAATAGTAAGTATGAAATAAAACTTGTGCTTTCTTAATAGACATTTGCACCTAGGGTTTCCATATCCAGGGTCTAAAATGTGTTTTCAAAATGAGTTTCTTTCGTGGACTTCTTTCATAACTTAAGGTTTGCGATAGGATTCATAATTTGACTAAAGCTTACTCGGTTATAATAAGATCATAGTCTAACATTAAGAGTAACTCACTTTGACGTATTCCTTTGTGTGTTACCTTTCTTGGATACCTTAAATGGTATTACTCTCTTGTGTTACATGTTCTTTACATGTTCCTTGTTCATTGTTTCATGCATTTCATATGCATCTTGGTTAGTAGTGGGTCTTAGTTCTTAAGCTCACTCTAGTACACCACCTACAGGAATTAAAGTTGAGCACTGGGATCCCCAGGGCACCGCATAATCTGTCTACCTACCTTTGTTACTGATAGGTGAGGTGAAGTTATAAATGTTTTCCAACTGGAACCACGATTATACAATCGTCTCATATGTTTTGAAATTCAAAGCTAAACCTCGTTTTGAACTATCCCTTTTATCGGGACATTCTGTTGAAAGGATCATTCATACTTTAATAGTATACCTTGATCTACAGTACATGTTTACCAAAGTTCTGCATTCTTGTTCAAAGACAGTTACATGATCTGCATATGTTTTCAAAGTACAGTTTACAGACATAATCACATGTTTTACAGACAGAATCACATGTTTTCAGACAGAATCATATGTTTTACAGACAACATCATATGTTACAGTTACAGTTTCACATGTTATAGTTAGCATACTGGAGTGATACTCTGGTCACGGCTAATCTTAAATGCAAGCATACAGTTTACAGTTTGGGCCCGGCGGTTATGTGTGGAGGTGATGCTCGGGAGGTGAGCGCCAACGACATCACCAATACCGGCCGCCACACTTAGACAATTGACACCGACTTTTAACAGGAGGTTTGTTAAGTCAGGACAATCTGTCTGGGAACAGACAGCAAATCTGTTCCCATTACATGTTTACAGGTCGCCTGGGGCTAGCTACCCGAAGTGACAACCGGTGGAGGATGGTGCATGTTTGTATGTGTTGGTAAGAGATTGTTGTTGACCTTGGTCCAATAGTCTACTGTGTGCGGAGTTGTTGTTGACCTTGGTCCAATGCTCTACTTTATATAGGGTTATTGTTGATCTTGGTCCGATACTCTACTATACGTGGAATTATTGTTGATCCTGGTCCGATGGTCTACCAAATCATGTTTTCTGGAGTAAGGATGGAGGAGCCTAGCTTGCGGGCAAAATTCTGTTTCATAAAGGATGGTTCATATCTGGAAAAGTTCACTTTACCCTTATCCCGTTTTATGAAAGACCTATGAACCATCGACAGCATATATGTGCGCGTGTGATAGCATTCATGAAAATGTTTTAAAACATGCATACTTTTACAGCATCGAATTCAAAAGGGTTTTATCAACCGAACTTGTTTCAAGTTCATCTTTAAAGCATTGCAATTAACAGTTCTAAACTTTACTTCAAGTTCTTTATCACTCAGCACTTTCTTTAAAGTATTCCCTCACTTAGTCCTTTTGACTAATATCTCTCCCGTTTTCTTACCTCGTGGTTTCAGGTCTTGCAGCCGCAGTCTAGAGGTATCTTGAAGCTCTAGATTATCATTTTTGTTTCAGTCAGGACTTAGTATTACTTCCTTTTTGTGTCCTGCATATGTTTTATGGCTGCATCACTTTATGTTTCTGTATATGTTTCTGAATACTTGAGTATCTTTGTTATACTCTTTCTGCTACTCTGTTACCGATACATTGAACTCTGCTATATCGGTACCTATATGTGAATCTGTTACATGTTCTGATATGCCGAGTCTCTCTTACACGATCAATATGTTCTTGCTTGTTACATGCCATCACGCACATGTTTTGAAAAGTTTTAAAATACTCCGATTTTCCGCTGCATAGCCACATCGTTGTACATGTATAGTTCTGATAGACAGCCGTTCACTGGAGTATTTCTTGAGGGATGGCTCACACCATTACTTGAGAGGTGCTTCAGTGCGGGGGTTGAGACGCCGCTCTCCTCTTGTTCTGGTACGGGTGGGGGCGTTACATAATTGATCATATTTCAAAACTCTACATCCTCAATTGCATGACTTGAATTCTTGGAGGATTAACTGGCAAATTAAACATTTCACATATTTCAAAAATTGGATGAATCGTTATATCATCTCCAAGCTTCCTTGCTCTCATTTCATCCAAGAATTACCAACATATTTGCTTCCTTTCACTCTCGGTATCAAGAAGGAAAAGGGAGAAGAGATTTCATCCAAAATTCATCAAGTTTTCAAGAAATATTTGAGGCTTTGGAGCATAATCATCATCATCATCTACCTTCTTCATTTCTTTTCATTTCAAGGTGGGTTTTGCATGAATTGATGATTCTTGATCATATATGTGTGAGCTAGGGTTTGAGAATTATGGCATAAATGAATTATTTGTTGATCAAGGCCTGAATATGTGATTATAGCATGATTTATTCATGAAATTCTTGGAAGAATTGAGCTTGAGTGATCAATATGAGCATGAACTTGAACTTGGATTTCTTGGAGATTTTTCATGTTTTAGGTGTTTAAGTGATATATTATCAAGTCTTGAACATGTATACATGCATATTTCCAGAAATTATTGCACTTGGGGATCAAACTTGGAACTTTGTTGATTGTTTTGTTGTTGCCGTAGCTCATCCCCTGTTTCTGCTCAAGGCATTGTGGGAACGGGCGTTCCCACTCTTTCAAATGAAAATAGGCGGTCGAGCATGGGAATAGCCGTTCCCATTTTGGCCTGCGTGCCAGAAGGGCCGTTCCCAGCTTCAGCGCATTTTAAAAATGGAAATCGTTGGCGCGCTTCTGGAAGGCCGGGAACGACCGTTCCCCATTTTCAAAGGGGAGCCAGAACGGCCGTTCCCCGTCGTCTGGCAGAATAAAACATTCTGCATAAAACTAAATTTTCAACACCATGATCCAATGATTTCTTTGACCCCAAATTGCTATTATATGATTGATTATGTGCCGAAACAAGATATTTCCATGCCACATTGCATGTTGCTCATCATCTCGTTGCATTTTCGCCGTTCGTCATATTTGGTCCCTTTCGAGTCATGTCTCACGTATACACGTTGTGTTTGCACAGGTCACGAGGTCGTGGACGAGGAGAAGGCTCCCTAGAGCATATCCTTGTTGTGTTTTGTAAGAAAAGGTGAGGTTTGTTCTAGGTACATAGAACTCTACAACCTTTATGTGACATTTTCGGCCAAAGCGTATTATATCTATAAATGTTTCCAAACTATAAATATTTCAAGCAAGCAAGTCATGATTGATTATGATTTCAAGCATGTTTTGGCGAGCCATGATTGCACTTGGGCCCGAGGGTAATTCTTGAGCCAACCGGCAAAGCAAGGGCTGACGGGTAACTCCTGAATTATCCTCACCTCATTGGGATCACCCCCGAAGCCACTAGGAGATTAGTGGTGGAAGGAGTTCCGTGTGTAGGGAGTCATGTTCCCTATGTACACCATGTCGTGGATAGTTGGGCCTTGCAAACCCACTATCACCCGGAGGAAGAAGGAGACTGGGGATGGATCCGGCACGTCGGATTATCCTCGGGTTATTGCATGTTTCAAGCATGAACTTGTCTAATTGAGCACTAAATTGAAATGTATGATCATGTATTGAAGTAATTACGCAAGCACGTATTGTTCACGTTTGGCGTAAAGGTTGGAGAATTGCCCTTACTTGCCGCGGCCACATGTTCATGAAATGATCAAGTTAACGTGTTAAAATGATTAGTTGTAATCTCGGGCAAAGAATGAGTTATTCTTGAATTATATATCTATCTTAATTTCCAAGTCTTCACCCGAGGCTACAACTTGCATGTGATGTGTGATATATATATTTATTGCCCCTCACTCAGTCTTCGGTAGACTGATACTTCACTTTCAGGTACTTTTGATCGGGTCGTGCTAGGCGGGAGTTGAGTCAGGTCCTGCATCATATCGAGTCTAGCTTTGCATCTCTCATGTAAAGAACTTTTGGTATATCATGTCATGATAGTAGTTATCACCCTTTTGTTATTACATTTTGAATACTCGAGCATGTATATAATATAACAGGATGATAATGTATTGATAGTTAATGTTGGTATCTATTATGTATCTATTTGGTAAATATGGTACCTATATGTATTTATTGAATTGCTTCCGCTTTTAAATTCATGTTTTGATTTAATTACGTTGGGGAGTGTCCCGCCTAGCTCGTTTATTTTGATTGTCACCCGTTCGCTATAGTTTTGGTTTATGTACGGATTTTCCATTTCGTATGTGGATCGAGGCTATAGTGCGGGGGATGTAGTGCCTTGGGGTTAGGGTGCTACATGACGTATAATGATTCACAGAATCCGTAACCACGTATTCACATTCCCACGTAGTCACATATAAGTATGAGAACAACACATTCCCATAACAACATAGCAGCAAAGATTCAAGATCTCCACACATATCATGTAATCAGAAACAACTATCAGACAACAACATGTAAACGGGAACAGAAGCTCGTGTAACATATCAACATATCAGAAACATGTATAACATATCCCAAAACATGATCAACATGTAAAATGGAACAGAGCATGTACTGTCATATCAACAAGAACTGTAACATGTATAACATGATCAGAACCATGATCAATCCAATAACAAGAATATCAGCATGCTAACAATAAATGAAATGGCATGATCCTACTATCGGCCCTAATGGTATCTTGAAGCAACTCTAAGACTCATGCAATGACAGTTATGGAAAGCAGTAAACAGATATCCAACATAAAGCCGAAAGTGTTATAACTGTGCAAGGTTTGGTAAAATTTACTACAGGCCACATGTTAACAGTATTAATTCAAAATGGGGAGGACCCGATACTATCGAGTTGACTCTCTTACAGGCCTTACCAATCCATCCAACCCTGCTGAAAATAACCTAGTAGGTACTAAGTCATCTGAACCGTCATCAGTGGTGCCAAAAGTCGGGGATCATCTATCATAGCTATACATCCCCTCATCCAAAGTCAGTCCTGAACTGTCCCGGCTATACGTCCGCCATCCATAGGTAGATATATATGCATCAGTACTATATACAGAAAACCTCCCATCAGCAATCAACCCCCGATAACTGTGGTCCAAAGAACCCCTGGTGGTGTCATCAGAAACAGCAACGACCTCACCCTGTCCGTGTCCTGCTGGCTCATCTCCGCCATCATCATCATCATCAGATCCTCCATCGCCACCATCAGACTGCTCCTGCATAGGATCGGGCTCCTGAGAGGCCTGACTGACATCCTGACCCTCGACCTCCTCAACTGCCTGCTCATCGGACAAGTGATAGGTATCATACAGGCGAGCTCTCACGTGTGCACGGTAGTGCTAGTGACGCTCCATAGAGGTGTCGCGATCGATAGTCATCTGCATAAGATCTGCCTCCAGCTCAGCAATACGAGCAGCTCTCTGATCAGCAATATGAGTCATCTCTGCAGCATGCTCACGAGTAATGTCCCTATCAATCTGGTACTGCAGTGACTGATCCTGATGGCGCATAGACTCCAACCTGACCTCACGGGTCCTCTGATACTCCTGAAAGTAACCATCTCTCTCAGACTCGAGATAGTGCACAACTTTGTTAGGATAGGAATACCCAGGCCTGCCACTGTTCCTAGACCTACGCAAGGTATAGAAACGAGTGCCTCCAAGGCGAGAAACTGCCACAGTACGCTGGGCCTCAAACTGCTCAAAGAAAGCCTCATCCATCGGCTGATTAGGATCCTGGTATGGCTGAACTGCCATAGCTATACAGAAGATACCACAGATATGAAATCCAGATAACAGAACCATGCAATCTCCAAATATCCTGTCTCGATGCAATATGAGAATGATCTTGGATGCAATGCGTGAACAATCCATGATGCAACATGAGAGCAATCTAGGTTAAGTCTCTTCTTACTTAACCCGATTCTATGATACCACCTCAGGCTGTAACGCCCCCACCCGTACTGGAACATGAGGAGAGCGGCGTCTCAACCCCCGCACTGAAGCACCTCTCAAGTAATGGTGTGAACCATCACTCAAGAAATACTCCAGCGAACGGCTGTCTATCTCAGAACTATACATGTATAACGATGTGGCTATGCAGCGGAAAATCAGAGTATTTTAAAACTTTTCAAAACATGTGCGTGATGGCATGTAACAAGCAAGAACATATCGATCGTGTAAGAGAGACTCGGCATATCAGAACATATAACATATTCACATATAAATACCGATATAGCAGAGTTCAAAATATCGGTAGCAGAGTAGCAGAAAGAGTATAACAAAGATACTCAACTATTCAGAAACATATAGTGATGCAGCCATAAAACATATGCAGGACACAAAAGAGAAATAATATTGAGTCCTGACTGAAACAAAAATGACAATCTAGAGCTTCAAGATACCTTTAGACTGTGGCTGCAAGACCTAAAACCATGAGGCAAGAAAACGGGAGAGGTATTAGTCAAAAGGACTAAGTGAGGGAATACTTAAAAGAAAGTACTGAGTGATAAAGAACTTGAAGTAAAGTTCGGAACTGTTAATGAAATACTTTAAAGAAGAACTTGAAACAAGTTCGATTGATAAAACTCTTTGAATGCAATGCTGTAAAAGAATGCACGTTTTAAAACACTTTCATGAATGCTATCACACGCGCACACATATGTTGTAGATGGTTCATAGTTCTTTCATAAAACGGGATAAGGGTAAAGTGAAATTTTGCAAATATGAACCATCCTTTATGAAACAGATTTTTGCCCGCAAGTTAGGCTTCTCCATCCTTACTCCAGAAAACATGATGAAGTAGAGTATCGGACTACGATCAACAATAACTCCACATATAGTAGAGTATCGGACCAAGGTCAACAATACCCCACAAACACACAACATACACCATCCTCCACCGGTTGCCACTTCGGGTAGCTAGCCCTAGGCGACCTGTAAACATGTAATGGGAACAGATTTGCTGTCCGTTCCCAGACAGATTGTCCTGACTTAACAAACCTCCTGTTAAAAGTCGGTGTCAATTGTCTAATTGTGGCGGCCGGTATTGGTGATGTCGTTGGCGCACACCTCCCGAACATCACCTCCACACATAACCACCGGGCCCAAACTGTAAACTGTATGCTTGCATTTAAGAATTAGCAGTGACCAGAGTACCACTCCAGTATGCTAACAATAACATGTGAAACTGTAACTGTAACATATGATGTTGTCTGTAAAACATATGATTCTGTCTGTAAACATGTGATGTTGTCTGTGTAACGCCCCAGTTTTTCAGTTTAACATAATGTGGCGTATTTTTTTATAAGTTGCGCAATTTAATTATTTAATTATATGATTAATCGTTTATAAATGTTTATATTTGATTTAAACTATAAACTATTGTTGTTTTAATTTAATTCATTTTATTTTTCTTTGATACTCAGTGTTTAAATTCTTAATTAAGGTTTCATGTTACCTTAACTATTTCGGCAATTCTGTTAATTAATTTCAACATGTTATTAGTTGGCTTTAATTTATTTAAAATAGAATTTAAGTTTTAGTAATTAATTTATTACGTTATGAATTCATTTTTGCGCATGAGTGTTCTATTTGTACTTCGTTCATATATGTAATGATATCGGAATGGTATGGAAATTTAGTATGTCGTAAATATGTGTGTTATGAACATGCCTATATGCTCGGATTATGTTTTCGGATTCATTTGACGTGTTAACGAATTTAATTTTGATTATGGAACCAAATCGGGGGCTAACGAGCAATTAGCGCACCCTTGGTTCCGTACGTGATATCTTGAGCTCGGGAATTCGGATTTGAATTCCGACACCTCCGTTGCCTTCATATCGACGATTCGGAGACAATGGAACAAGCCTCATACCTTTTTGAAATCATTAAGACCTCCGAAATCCAACCGTAACGAGCAACTCGTGCAAGAAGAGCTCCTTTTGTTGACTAGTCTTCATGGTGGGACCCTTAACACTCCTCTAACCTAACCATACCTTGAACCATGACTTATGTACCTTGATTTAAGCTCTTTCTTTCCCCTTTACCTCTGAAAACCGAGCCAAATATCTCCCCTCATTTCTGCAACTGATCGAGATAGAGGAAGAGAGAAAAAGGAAGAAAAACCCTTGGCCATTCTTGTGATTTTGGAGCTCAAATCACCTCCCTTCTTCTTCTAATCTTCAAGGTATGAATATTTATGTCTTCTCTACTCTATTATGCTTGATTTCATCTACTTACATCATGATTTGGATCAGATTTGATTAGGGTTTGAGTGATGAGTTTGGTATGAACTTTTAGGGATTTTTGTTCTAGTGACCTATTTGCTTGTGTAGCTGATTTTCTTGCTTATACATGATCATATGAGCTTGTTTCTTGTCCTATTTCTTTCCTAACTGATAGTATATGATATTAGGAGGATTTTATCTCTTGACCCTTTGATGAAATTATGAGATATGGAGCTCCAAACTTGATAATCAAACTGCTTCCCCTGTTTTTCGAACTGCTGCTGTTCATTTTGCCTTGTTGCTTGACCAAATGATCTTCTTTTCATGTGAATTTGCATGGATATTATGTACACTCATTGCTCTATATGTTAACATTCATGTTTTAAGTATTTGGATCAATCTTAAGCCTCAAAACCGAAAGACATGGCCTGTTTTTATGCATGCTTCATGACAGATTTGTTGCTGTTGTAATTGTGTGGTTGTTGGTCACCCTAATGTGCTTTAAATTGTACCATTTTGCATATATATGATGTATATTAGTTTTTTTTAGTATGTTAGCATGCATTCCCCAAGGTTTCAGATCCAAATTCAACCCCTAAGTACTTGATCATGGCTGATTGAACCAATAGGGCTTTTATGTGCGATTTTGGCGACCCAGTTTTGCTGTATGATTTAGATGATCTTAACGTGTGATTTAGCCTTTACACTCTGAATGAAAAATGTTCCTAACATGCTAAATATGTTTTATATTAAGTTTCATAGCATTTGGAGTTGATTTGGTATGCTTTTGGATTGATTTGGTATGAGATCAGTTTTGCCGGAAAACTCTGTGAACGTTTTAAGTTCTGTACCGTGACACCCCCATGTCTCATTTACACTTAAGTGTGAGACACGGGCGTGTCACACCTTCTGGGCAGGTCTGTACTGAGCCACGGTCGTGGCTCAGTTTGGCTAAGAAGGGTGACACCCCCGTGTCCCTTCCCTTGCGCAGTCCTTGTTGCTTCCTTTTCGGTTTTTGATTTGTTTCACCTCCTTAATGACTTGATCTCCTTTTATGATGAACTATGAACTTGTTTTGCTATATGTTTAGAGTATTATGGTGTAATTTCATAGCTTTTGGATGAGTTTTAGGCATGCTTTTGCTTAATGCCGTTTATGTGTGTTTATATATCGTTTATGAATCGCGTAACTCATTTTCTTTATCATATGATTCCTTCTTGTTGTCAAACCTTGGAAATATGCTATCTTATGTAATATGAAGTATGTAGTAGTATTTTGGGAGAGCTTGAATATATTCTATGCTCCTATTTGAATTCTTGAATTAATTTGATTGGAGATATGAATTGATGAATTTGAATGAAAATGAATGAATGAGTGAATGACTTGGATATATGTGTTAAATGCCTTCATATCATGCTTGAGCATTGACGTGCATCATATATGGTTCATTTAGGGTCTTGAGTCTCACGAACACGTCATGTTGTCTTTTGGTACAGTTTATCTCCAGGGTGGAGAGGTCTTGACCCTTCGGGCACTTGGTAACTCGTATTGTTCGTCACGGTTCAGGTGAGGGTGTTTTTGTTCTAGCTATGTAACAAACCCTACAACCCTTATATGAAAAGCTTTGGCCAAAACCTTACGATTATATATATATGTTACTTTTTAAAGTAAAGTCATCGAGTAAAGATTGATCGAGTAAAACCTTTTCAAATGATTTATGAGTTATGTTATGTACTTATGAATTGAAATGTTTGGCGAGACACATTTATGATTTATGATTGTTCGGGCCCCGGGACTTAGTATATGTGGCTAACCGAGGAAGCAAGGGCTGACGGGGATCCCATATACTAGTTCCAACTTATGTACGACGATACCGGCCCTCGCTAGGAGGTTTAGCGGGGAATGGGAGCTGAGTGCCCTTGGGGGAGTCATGAAACCCCATTGGCCCATGTATGAGGTGGTCGGGTCTTGCTAACCCTTCCACCACCCGGAGGAAGAAGGTTGGAACTGATTTATGATTTATGTTATGTTATGTTATGTTTATGCACCGTGCGGGAAGGCCGGGACACGGATTGCCCAAACGAATATGATTTATGATATATGGTCTGCATGTATTATGATATATCGCATGAACACCTAATCAACATATTAATGATATTTGTCGTACACGGTCGGAGTTTGGTTGGAGATTGTGCACGCTCACTCGCCGAGCCTTATTTATATGTATGATTTATGAAAGTAATGAATTAATATGATTAGTCATAAAATCCGAGCATTGATTAATCATTCACTTGTCCTTTTTGGGAACTAAGTTCAAATAAAACCTTGTTCGGAATTTATGACTTGCATGTGCATGTTTTTATATGTATATCGCTCCTGCTCACTCAGTCTTCTAGAGACTGACCCTCTCCCTCCCCAATCTTTTAGTGTGCAGGTTTGACTTTGGAGTTTCGGGCTAGGCGGAGGTGTTTGGAGTCTTTAAGTTGGTCGAGTTAGGTTAGGAGAGTCTTTGCACTCACTCATGTATTGGATTTATGTCTGTATCGATTCTATGGTATCATGAACTTGAATATTTATGTAATTGTTATTGAATTGACTTTATGGGTTTTGCTATGATTTAAAAGAGGCCTGAAGAGCCCAAATTCTACTTATGGTTTGTATGATTGAACTTTGGCTTTGCTATGCATTATATTTAGTTGATTGGTTATCATTGCAGGGTCTAGCTCCGCCTGGCTTAGGAAGGTTTTTATGTTTGTCTCCCGTTCGCTATGGTTTGATATGGGTGCGGATTAGCTGTTTCGTTACTCGTGTTGAGCTATAGTGCGGGGGATGTGGTGCCTCACGTGCGGGGTGCTACAGTCTGTAAAACGGTACTTTGAAAACATATTCAGAACATGTAACTGTCTTTGAACAAGAATGCAGAACTTTGGAAAACATGTGTTGTTGATCAAGGTATACTATTAAAGTATGAATGATCCTTTTAAAAGAATGTCCCGATAAAAGGTTTAGCTTTGAATTTCAAAACATATGATATGATAGTATAATCGTGGTTCCAGTTGGAAAACATTTATAACTTCACCTCACCTAATAGTAACAAAAGGTAGGTAGATAGATTACGCGGTGCCCTGGGGATCCCAGTGCTCAACTTTAACTCCTGTAGGTGGTGTACTAGAGTGAGCTTAAGAACTAAGACCCACTACTAACCAAGATGCATATGAAATGCATGAAACAAATGAACAAGGAACATGTAACACAAGAGAGTAATACCATTTAAGGTATTCAAGAAAGGTAACACACAAAGGAATACGTTAAAGTGAGTTACTCTCAACGTTGGACTATGATCTTACTATAACCGAGTAAGCTTTAGTCAAATTATGAATCCTATCGCAAACCTTAGGTTATGAAACAAGTCCTCGAAAGAAAACACATTTTGAAAACACATTTTAGACCCTGGATATGGAAACCCTAGGTGAAAATGTCTATTAAGAAAGCACAAGTTTTATTTCACTTTTACTATTCAAAAGTACTACTTAAGATTACTATTCCAAATTACTATTCACAGGTTACTATTCACATGTCGGGTCAAAGGGTCGGGTCAAACCCTTACTATACACACACACGATACACACACACGGCATGCACACACACACACACACACACGGCATGCACACACACACACCCCCTAATTAAATTATGATCTTGATTATAACCTATAGTTTCAAGTTCATGTTATTATAATCAAGTGTGATCTAGGTTAAAGGTATAATCTATGATTAAGAGGTCCAATTAAGGCATAAGATCAAGTTATGAAACACTATTCTATCTTAGGTTATAACATGTGACACTATTAAAGTGTATAACATATGATCAAGGCTCTAATCCATTAATCCATAACATATCATAAGCTTAATTCATAATTCATGAATCATATAACCATGTAACAACATGTCTCAACATATATCATATCATATCATGAACCTTGGGCATGTAACATGTAACAATTAAATTCAATACCAACATGTAACAAGTTGTGACATAATTAATTGTAAATCACTATTCCATTAGCTAGCATGCATGAACATAATTCAAATTCCATAATCATGCATCAATTCTCATAATATAACAACTATATCACATGATCATAGCATATACTAGAGCATTTCATAACATATTCAAGCATATACTAAACAATTAAAACATATAAACATATATTCAAACATATCATGAAAACTATATAATAAATGCATAAAATAAAATCCTATACGGCTTAGGGAAGACCCTAAGACCCAACCTAAACATAATATAAACATACCATAACATAAAAACATAAACTAACTAAAACATAACATAAACTAAAGCATAAAAATAAAACAAACCTAGCTTCTAAAGGGGGGAGGCCGACGGCAAGAAGGGGAGGAGAGGGAGAGAAAGGGTGTTGTTAACACAACATTGAGCAAGGAATGAAATGCCTCTTGCCCTCTATTTATAGTTGAAGAGAAGCCCCTCAGATTGGAAATAAACTTGAGGTAAGGGTATGTATGTAACACCCCGGAGCGGAGGGCGCCACATCCCCCGCACCATAGTCCAACACGGGTATCGAAAGGGGAACTCCATCCCCACATCGAACCATGGCGAACGAGTGACAAACAAAAATCAACTCTAGGCTAGGCGGTCTAGACCCTGAACAGAGTGCGCAATAAGTTAAATCAGAAGTGCGGAAGCCACAGGATCACAAAACAAACCAATTACAGATATAAAAGTTCAGAAAGAGATATACATATTTCAACAAGCTATGCCCACCCCGGACTAAAGAAATATTCAAAGCTTCAGATTACAAAACATAACTTATACTTATTTATACATAGTACCAAATATACGTAGTACCAAAGCGGGAAAGTAAATATGTAATGCAAGGACTCTACAAAGACTCGAACAACTCCCAAGACTCGAAAGACAACTGCCGCCTAGCCAGACTCCCAACCGGGCACCTGCAAAGCTCAAAACAAAAGGGGAAAAAGAGAAGAAGCAACGAGGGTCAGTCCTACAGACTGGTGAGGGGGCTAACACACGCACACATACGTATACATAAGAGCCAAGCATATACAAATCGGAAATGTTCATGAATCCGGAGTGGTTTTTACATTCCAAAAGGTGTTAACACGTGATACTATATATACGAAGAAAGAGTTAGGACCCCAAAGGTCAAAATTTAACAAGTTTTACAAATTAGGAGTCCACCCCGTTTCATAAACCGTATCGGATACATAAGCATAAAGCAAACCATATCGGATACAAAACATAAACGGAAACACGGCGAGAACGAGTTCTCCCGCACACTTACTGAGATTAAAGCAAAACTCATAAAACAATCCCACCTTTACACCATTGGGGAAGAGAGGTGCCCCTCTCGATTCCCACCATAGAACAGAACGGATGAACCGGGGGATCCCGCCCGATTCCTTCGACGGCCATGCCAAAATGCGCTCCGTCGGCATAGGAGAACTAAGCCTCCCGTTGGTGGAGAAGTGCACAGGGGTCGTAACCGGCGACCCCGATGGTCGTCCCGGGTCTCCCTTACCCACAATCTCCGGGGCCCAAACAGATCACAGAACTCACACACATATCTCACAAAACGGATACTTATCACAAAAGCTTTTCTTGCCAAAACTTAACACGTACACACACCAACCTTTTTCGAAAACGAATAAACAAAACGTAGCTTATATACATATAAAAGCCTTTTCAATGGATTTCATAGCAAAGGGGTCAATTCCCGCAAAATACATATCAAACACTTATTTATACATATATATAGTTCGCATGCGGGCTTAAATTACAATTAGGGTTGTAGGTCATAATATCTAAAAGGAAAGAAACCTCACCTCCGAGAAGCAACGGGAGCAAAAGAAGCGAACGAACGTCTAGAAGACCACCTCGTCAACCAAAGAACGGACCTAAAGGCAAGGCAAAGTCAAGAAACAAACTTAGACTCAATATGAACCACATTAGACGCTCGGCGGATGTGTACGTATGTTCATGATGCAAAGGACATAAAATAAATTCACACTTAAGTCATATGAGAGCATGTATTTCATATAAGTTCATAATTCACACACGAGGGTATAAAACAAGTTAAGGATTCAAAACATTAAGCTTAACACATAATGAACAAGTTAATGAAGCATACGAGTCATAAACAAGACAAGAAAGCTAACTAAAAGAAATGAAAAGAAAGCAAAGTCAAGCGAAGACGGGCGAAAAAAACGAGAATTCCTAGGGGACACGCCCGTGCCCCCCTGGAAGAACCAGCTGAGACACCCCCGTGTCTCAGTACAGGGGACGAGAAACGGAAACCAAAAGGTGACACGCCCGTGTCACCAACAAAGGGCAAACCGAGACACCCCCGTGTCTCGGTACAGAAAGGACCAGACAACAAGCAACACATCAGATTTGGAGAGAAAAACAGGGGATTTCGGTGCAAGCTTAGGGAAGTCTCTAAAGCCAAAGAAAACACATAAACCAAACATGAAAATAACATTAATTCATCATAGATTCATGCCATATAAGTAGCAACAACTTCAATCACCAAATATGCAAGAAACAAAGCAAGGAAAGGGGGAAGAAATGCATCAAGTTATCATCCAAATCTCAAGCACTCATCAATGGCCAATCACTCATAATCAAACAACCATGAAAGGAGATGCAATAAATACATAGAATCAAGTCATAGAAGCAATATATCATCACCAAGAATCAAGGGAACAAGAAGGGAAGCAAGAATCATCAAATTCATCCAACCTCTACTATTCACATGCTTGCTAGAACTCAAGAATCAACCAATGAATTCAACTCAAATCCACATATAATAGAGAAGAGAGAGTGTAGATTACAATCATAAACTTACCTTTCGAATTTGAGAAGATTCGGATGTGATTTGAGCTCAAAATCATCAAAAATGGCCAAGGGTTTCTTCCTTCTCTTCTTGGAGCTGAAGTTGCTGCACTTTCCCTTCTTTTTCTTGGGTGTGGGACGAAATGGGGGAGTAGGAGAGAGTGAGGGATGGTTAGATACATATTAGTCAAGGTTAGAAGCTTAATTGGGGTTAAATGGGGTCCCACAAGTGAAGATTAGTCAACAAAAGGGTACTCTTAAGCACAAGGGCTCGTTCCGGTCGAAAAACGGGGAATCAAATGGGCTTAGAAAAATATGAATCTTGATTCTTTGTCTTGATTTCTTCGTTACGAGTCCAACGCATCTTCCGGAATTCGAATCCGAATTCCCGAGCTCAAGTTACGCCCTCCGGAACACAAGGTGCACTAAAGCTCGTTAGGCCCTTATGTCCCTAAAACATAAAACGGTTTTCAAAACCGTATCAAACGGACTCAAAAACAAGTAACGAACACAAAGACACATACATAACACATATAAGTCACGCATAGCACGTAGTCACAAAAATCGAAAACGAAAACGAATACAAACGAAGCAAGAACGAAACAAAGAGAACAAATACGTACAAATAAGTCACATAAGGTCAAATACGTTCAAGTAATTCAAATATATCACATAAAAGAATACAATAAACACATAATTAATCAATTAAAAGCACACATAGCTCACCCGTGAAGGCGTACCTGTAAAGGCCGGACGAGCGGGATGTTACAATGTAGCACCCCAAGCGGTGGGGCACCACACCCCCGCACTATGACCCGACACGTATACGAAATGGAAAGTCCGCACACGCACCAAGTCACAGCGAACGGGTGACAAACAAAAACCAATCTAAGCTAGGCGGTACCTAAACCCTGTATAAGCGTAAATATGCAAGACTGAATACGGAAGCGATATAAAATATGAATTCTCAAAAACCTTAGTCAGCAATCATAATTCATATATTTCAAAAAGTAACTCAATATCAATTAAACGGGTTCAACTGCCCTAGAAACCTGTCCCGACCAAACATGTAATCAAAACGGGTTCAACTAAACCGAGCACCTGTCCTAACCTGTCCCGAAATTCATACATCCAAATCATGAGTACCAACCTGCATAACATATACATATCATATACATAGTTTCCTTCACAAATCAAAACAGGGTATATAACAAATCAAACAGACTGACACAGACTCAACAGACCCGACTCAAAGCCGCCTAGCTCAAACCTGCAAGAACTGAAAAGTGGAAAAGAAGGGGGAGGGTCAGTCTCTAGAAGACTGAGCGAGCAGGAGCAATAAATATATATAAAAACATGCACATGCAAGTCATAAATTCTGAACAAGGTTTTATTTGAAGTTAGTTCCCAAAAAGGGCAAGAGAATAATTAATCAATGCTCGGATTTTATGACTAATCATATTACTTCATTACATTCATAAATCATACAAATACATAAGCTCGGCGAGTGAGCGTGCACAATCTCCAACCAAACTCCGACCGCGTACGATAATTATCATTAATATGTTGATTAGGCGATCATGCAATATATCATAATACATGCAGACCATAAATCATAACTCATATTCGTTTGGGCAATCTGTGTCCCGGCCTTCCCGCACGGTGCATAACAATCATAACATAACATAACATATTCATAAATCAGTTCCAACCTTCTTCCTTCGGGTGGTGGACGGGTTTGCAAGGCCCAACCACCTCATACATGGGCCAATGGGGTTTCATGACTCCCCCAAGGGCACTCAGCTCCCATTCCCCGCTAAACCTCCTAGCGAGGGCCGGTATCGCCGTACATAAATGTGGTGGGACTAGTACAAGGGATCACCGTCGGCCCTTGCCTCCCCGGATAGCCACTTGCACAAGTCTCGGGGCCCGTGAACATAAATACATGCATAATCTCGCCAAAACATTTCATTTCATAAGGAACATAACATATTTCATAATTCATTTGAAAAGGGTTTACTCGATCAATATTTACTCGATGACTCCACTTTGAAAATAACATATATAGGTATATACATAAGGTTTTGGCCAAAACTTGTCACATAAAGGTTGTAGGGTTTAATATATAACTAGAACGAAAACACCCTCACCTGGTACCAGACAAAGCCAAAACCCAAAGCAAGTGGTCCACCCCGGAACCTGCACGACCACAAGCCACCACCCCGGGTGCACCTGTACCGACTGAACACACAAAACACAGTACAGAACTCAGACTCAGACTTAGACAACCATATAAAGACGCACGGCACATGCTCAAATACTTAAGAAATGCAATCACATAAGCCAAGTTCATAATCATACTAATTACTTGCAAAATAAAATATCGCATAGCTCAACATATTCATAAAGTAGATCAAGAGATGTTCTTAGGCACAATTAATTCAAATAAACAAAATGGAAAGGCATTGCATGTCACCTTATTTCATATAAATTCATATATCAAATAACCAATTCATATTCAATTTAAGTGATTAGATCAATTAAAAAGTTTCTAATTTAATCATATAAATCTTATTCAATTCAGATATTGCATACCAGGTTCATATAATGCGCATCTACAAAGCAATCAAATCAATTCACATATAACATTTCATTTCATAAAATTGCACGTATTTCAAAGCCAACTAAATCATATCATAGCATGCTACAAATTTTATTTAATTAAATCAAACAAACTCATATATCACATTTCATACAAATTCACATAATATAAGGCCAATTAATTCATATAACATGTTACGAGTTCCATTTAGATTCACGAAGTCATTTATCAATTTCCAACTATATCAACAACAACATGAATTCATACATTCATAATTTATTTCATGTTTTCAAATGCCATACAATGCCTATTCATTAATTATCAAGTATACAAGAACAAATTACATTTTAAAACAATTAACAATTAATACAATTCGGCATAACGGGGTTCAATTCACAATTCAAAGCATCAATACGTATTATATTTCACTTAATACATGATTTTATATCCATTGGAATTCATTCCGATCAACAATTCAAGCATATGGCCATTAATTCGCATTAAAACAATTAAATCAAATAAGTCCCAAATACACAAATAAATTCGTAACAAATAAACCGAGTGTCCGATTGACGAATGGGAAGTGGCGTTGGACTCACCACAACGAGGCGGACAAACTGTCCGAAGCCCGTCGGATCGCCGCTACCGGAGCCGCCGGAACAGTGGCGGGCCGCCACCGGAACACCGCCTCCGGTGGTCGGAAAAATCCCCGGAAGGACAGAAACGTGTGTCTCGGCCTGCTCAACAAAAGCCCTTAATCAATTTCAGAAAATGATAAACACGCCGGACTTCGTTGACGAAAAACCGAACTTAAATCCTAGTACGAAAACTAAAATTAAACGTAAACCGTAAATCGAAAATGAAATCCGGGCATACCGTTGGAAAGCTTGTAACGAGCCCTACAAAAGCCCCAAGTCAAACCGCCGGAAAAACTGCTGGAATAGTAACCGGTTCAGACCCGCCGGTTCACCACCGGTTCACCGCCGGTCCGCCGCCAACGGCCTGTTCTCTGACCGCCACCACCACGAATAGATCGGACTCGACATCAGGAACGACTTTTGTGAAGGAAGCACCACCGAAACCGGCCGGGAAGAGGGCCCACATCGCCACCGAAGTGCCGCCGCTGCGCCACTGCCGGAACCACCACCTACGCCGCGATTCGCTCCAAACCGAGGCTGGAAATGGACTCAGGAGGTCAAAATAGGTCGGATAGGGTCAAGCTCCGCTCGCGAAACTCGTCGGAACGCCGGCGACGAGGAGGTGGCGCAACCCGCCACCATCGGACCACCGCTGCGCCGCCGTTGGTCACTTTCAGGCCACGAAACTAGTACGGTTGTGACGGGCTCGTCGAGCTGATGAATTTCCACTATTGATTCGTCGAATTCCGTCGAGAAACGAGGGAGAACGAGCTAGTGTATGTTTTCACACCTTCACTGCGTGTGAACAGTGTCTGTCGCTGGAGAAGACGATGCAGGAGGTTGATCTGATCTTTGCACGCAAAAGGAGGAAATCCGAGTATATATCTCGGGTCCTCGTACGCAGAAACGGTCGGAAGAAGGGGTTAACGAAGTCAGAATGGGGCAAACTTAGAGTCTACGGACTCGTCTCGCTGCCCCGAACGCGAAGCAGGGGTCAAAAAGGTCGAACTCTCGACCGAACGAGAAATGACCGAATAACCCCTTAAAAAGAGAAAATTACAAACAGGCCCCTAAACTCTAAAAGAGTTCAAAATAGGGCCAGGCAAAACACAAAATAATATAATTAGACATATAATAAAGTTGGAACGTGGCGTACCTTATACGTCGGACGAGCGGGGTGTTACAGGGTATGAGAGCAAAAGTGTATAGCTTCTCTTGGAAGCTTCATACTCTTGAAGCTAAAAAGTGGGGCTACTGGGGGTATTTCGGTCATTTCACTGCCAAGACGTGAAGGTGAGTGTCTGGAAGTTTAACCATTCCATCCGGGCAAAAATTAGCTTCGAAACGCATATTCATACGTCGAGAAGCGTTTTGAATATTTCGGTCATTTTACCGTTTGAAAGATACATTAGTTTTAGTGAATAAAAGTTTTGAGCTCAAAACTCAACACGAGTGAAAAACGACTTTCGGGAATGATTTTCAAGTCCGAAACATTTTGAAAATTCATAAAATAAATCGAGAAGCGTTTTGAATCCTATATCGACTATAAAATGTTTTACCGTTAAAAAGTTGAAAACATAGAATGAATAGTGAATTCTCACGTACGAACGTACGCTTCAAAATTTCAAGCTAGGGTTTGAATCAAGAGTTGTAAAATATCTCAAAAATCTTGAAATATCTCAAGTAGTGCAAATCCTAAGAGAAAACATTTTCTGAATGAAAACCGTTCGTAGAAGGAATAGTGAACTAGGGTTTTCGAAAACGTTTTCGATAAAACAAAGTTCCAGATTAGATTTCCAAGCCGAGAATAAATTCAAAAGACTCGTCTCGACTCAAGGATCGACTTGACTATAACTTGGGTAGGAAAAGATATCAGAATCAAAAGCTCATTTTCAGATGAATAGTAACTTTGGTCGGTAAGTTCCAAAAATACCGTTATGGTTCAAGAAAGACTCTCTGAGCTCGGGAAACAAGTTCGAATGATTGGGAAACATGTGTGGTGAACCTCTAGGGTTCGAGTAGTAATATGAACAAGGTAGGCTCGGGTTATGAATAGTAAATTGTATCAAAGGTCAAGAATTCCCCCTTAAAACATGTCAGATCACATATAAGCACTTTGATCATGTAAAGATGCAATGCATGACGGTTTAAAAGGTTGGATCACGGTCTATAAACGCTTTACCAATGCCCTTAACTTACTTTTTTCATCCAGGCCCTGTTTTGGACTGTTACATCCCGCCTTGGGGTTGGTGAAGACAATGTTACTTGGGAGATGTTTGCAAGAGAGTTTCGGGCACAGTACATACCGAAACAAGCCAGGAAGCACCGTGAGAGGGAATTCACAAATTTGAAGCAAGGGAATATGTCCGTGATCGAGTACATTGTCGAGTTCAACCGATTGTCTCCATATGCAACTCATATTACCGATGAGGAAGACCGCAAGTGTGAGAAATTTGTGGAAGGACTTCGTGGGGAGACTTCAAGATCTTTGGCTCTGGTGCACTTTGATAATTGGGCCGATGCTATCGGGTTAGCTTTGAAAGTGGAAGTGGAATAGCAAAGGCTTGGAACTAAGAAGGGTGTTATGGGTTCCGGTTCGGGATTTAAGAGGGCAACTCCACACTCGTTCTCTAAGTCACCACAACCATCTTCTAGGGGTCGTTTTATGGGCAACAAAGGAAAGAGGAAGCAAACTCCTCCAACTACTAAGAAGAAGGAGCCATGTACTCATTGTGGGGGTACTTCACACTCCGGGGATAATTGTTGGTGGAAACAATGATGTGAATCATGATGAACCGCGACCACAAATTGTCCCAAATGAAGAGTTGGTCCGATCCATAGCTCAAGAAGATAACAAACAGAAGAGTGGTAAAAGGCTTATTTGGTTGAGGGATCTGAAATTTCTTGTGTCTTTCTCCAAGAACTGAGAGAAAAGAGTGGTAAAAGGCTTGTGTTGTGAGCGCAAAAGAGGGAAAAAGCCATATTCTTGAGGGATACACGAGCGTGAGTGACTTTAAACGAGGGAAACACGTGAGGGAGTGTTGTGAGATAATTTTTACTAACGATTTTTCGTGCAGGTTTAAAACATGACGGAAGAACGAAATGAACAGCCTCCAATGGACGTCAATTTTGTCCTCCGTGCAATGCAACAACAATTTGATAGGTTGAACGTACAATTTGGTGAGATCCGGGATCGATTGGAGCAAAATGATGAACGGGTGACTCAATTGCAACAAAATGCTCTCCCGGCTAGGAGACCAAACCGACGACCAGCCGATCTTGATATCAATCCTCGTGATGGACTTGATGATGAAGAGGATGACTTTGATGAGGTTGCATCAAATGCCTCTTCAAGGAGAGATCATAGACGTCCAAGATACCAACAACCACAAAGAGGAAGAGGGGTAATTGACAATAACCTCGGATCTATCAAGCTTTCTATTCCTTCCTTCAAAAGACAAAATGACCCGGAAGCTTACATCGAATGGGAATGAAAGGTGGAGTTAATTTATGACTGCCACAACTATTCGGAAGAAAAAAAGGTAAAGCTTGCAACCGTATCCTTTACGGACTATAATAGTATGGTGGGATCAAGTGGTGATAAGTAGACGAAGAAGTGGTGAGTACCCTATTGAAACGTGGGATGAGATGAAGGTGGTTATGAGGAAGAGGTTAGTACCTCCTCACTACTATCGGGACCTACACCTTAAGTTGCAAAATTTGAGACAAGGGTTCAAAACGGTAGAGGCATACTACAAAGAAATGGAGATGGAAATGATTCGAGCAAATATTGAGGAGGACCTTGAGGCAACCATGGCTCAGTTCATATGTGCTGTCAACCGAGAGATCGCCAATGTAGTGGAACTTCATCACTATGTTCAACTCGAAGAAGTGGTCCATATGGCTATCAAGGTGGAAAGACAACTTAAGAAAGGACGGACTATGGTAAAGCGTGATGATTCGAATACCTCTAAACCAAAGTGAAATTCTTCTCCAAAAACAGCCGAAAAGCCTTCAAAACCAAAGGAGGATCCACCTACGACAAAGGGTTCGTTTGAGAAAAGTAACACCTCTACACATCGCAATCGTGATATTAAGTGCTTTAAATGTCATGGAGCAGGTCATATAATGTCTCAATGTCCGAACAAGAGAGCCCATGATCTTGTTAGACAATGGAGAACTTGAAACCGAAAGTGAGGGCGATAACGTAGGCCTTGAATCATCGGATGAAGCAAGTGATGTTGAGCATGCAGTTGTGGGGCAAAGTTTGGTGGTTCTAAGAGCTTTGCACATCCAAGCTCTTGAGGACAAGGATGAACAACAAAGGGAAAACATCTTTTACACACGGTGTCATGTTAAGGAGCGAGTGTGTGGGTTGATCATTGACAGCGGGAGTTATGTGAACGTGGCTAGTAAATTGATGGTGGAAAGGCTCGGCCTTAAAACCTTGAAGCACCCGAGACCTTACAAGCTCCAATGGCTCAATGAACATGGTGAAATGAAGGTAACAAAACAAGTTCTTATCTCCTTTTCAATTGGCAAATAGATGGATGAGGTTCTTTGTGATGTAGTACCGATGCATGTTGGCCATATATTGCTTGAAAGACCATGGCAATTTGATAGACGAACAGTGCATGATGGCTACAAGAATCGATATAGTTTTGCCAAGGATGGGCGGAACATCACCTTGGCACCTTTACCACCAAGCCAAGTGTATGAAGAACAATGCCAAATTAAGAAATCCATTTCGGCTTCTTCAAAACAAAGTGATTGTAATAGTGAGAAAGAGTGTGAAAAAGAAAAAGAAAAGGAATATGAAAAAGAAAAAGAGTGTAAAAAAAAAGAAGAGGGAGAAAAGAAACTAGTTGAAAAGAAAGAAAGAAAAAAAGTGAGTTCCTTTACAAAAGAAAAGGAGATTGAGGGAGTGATTAAAAAGGAAAAGCTTGTGATGATGATGATGTATAAAAACGTGTTCCTTTCATCTAACGAAACCGCTCCCTTGCCTAGTGTTGTTTCTTCTCTCTTGCAGGAGTTTGAGGATGTATTCCAAGAGGAAATAGCACCCGGTTTACCCCCTATACGAGGAATAGAGCACCAAATCGACCTCATTCCCGGGGCTGCCTGTAACATCCCGATGGTTTGGATTTCCAGGTACGCCTTAACGAGAGGGTTTTATGTACTTTAAATTATTTAATTACGTATTTGAATGTTATTTTAATGCTTATATGAATATTTGAAATAATATGAAATTAATTTTATTATATTCTTGAACTTTGATTTTTAAACGTTTAAGTTTGCATGCTCGTAATTTGCTCGTTATGTGCCAGAATTCAATTCCGATTTTTGTGAAACCTTGATATGTATGATATGTATGAGTTATGAATGTGTTTGCATGCTCGTTTTAAGTTTTCGTGTTCGTTTTTCGATGTTTTAAACCTTAAGTATTTGACGAGGGACATGAGGGCCTAACTAGCTTTATCGCACCTCTTGTTCCGGAGGCCATAACTTGAGCTAGGGAATTCGGATTCGAATTCCGGAAGATGCGTTGGACTCGTAACAAAGAGACGAAGCCAAGAAACCTGATTTGGTATTTTTCTAAGCTCGTTCAGACCCTCTTTTTTCAACCGGAACGGACAGCTTGTGCTTAAGCCACCTTCTTTGACTAGTCATGTACTTGTGGGGCCAATTTAACTCAACCTAAGCCTAACCCTTGATAAATTGACTTGAGTTAAGTCTCTCCCTCTCCCTTACCAGCTGAAAACCGAGCCAAACCCCCTCATTTTGTGCTGCAACAGATCGAGAGAGAAGAGAAGAGGAGAAGAAGAAAGCCCTCTTCAAGACCTTGTGATTTTTGGGGTCAATCTCTTCCATACTCCATGAACTCTTAAAGGTAAGTAAATTTATGTATTATCCTCTCTTATATGCTTCATTTTATCCTTGAAATTCATTAAATGCATCAGATTTAATAAGGATATGGAGACTTGCATGAATAGTTAGGGTTAGAGGTCATTTGTTGCTTCCTTGCCTTAGCTTGAATTTATGGCTGATTTAAGGCTTCTTTGGTGCTTATATGAACTCTTTTGCTTTTATTCTTGATTCTTACTTCATGCTAGATGTGTTAGGGTTATTTTCTCTTTGATAACATGATTGAAACCTTGAGTTTTTGGCCATGAAACTTGAAAATCGAACCGCTGCAAATCTGCTCATTTTCACCAAACTGCTGTCATGTTTTTGAGCTTTCTTTGATGAATTCTTGCCTCCAATTTCGTGTGTTGATGCTTGGTTATGTGTTACACATGTTACTTTATGAGTATGCTCTGTTTTTCCTTGAAAACCTTGATTTATATGATGAGTTTTTCTTTGATGAATTCTTGCCCCCTTGTTTTGGAACTGCTGTGTGAATTTGTGCTTCGTTGCTTGAGTTAATGACTTCCAATTCGTGTGAATTTGCATGGAGATGTTGTATACTAATTGGTTTATATGTTAGCCCTGCTCTTGCAAGTTTTTAGATCCATTTTCAGCTCCTAATCGAAGCATGATGGCCTGTTTGTATGCTATGCGCGAACCGAACTGCTGCTGTTGCATTTTGTGATTACTTGGTGGTTCTAATGTGCCCCAATTCGTGTCAATTTGCATATACATGGAGTATATTAGTTTCTTATCATGTTATTATTCATCCCCTAAAGTGTTAGCTTCATATTCAGCCCCTAAGTACTTGATCATGGCATGATTGAACCAATTGAGCTCATATGTCCATTTTTGGTGCTCCAGAGTTGCTGCATAATTTCGGCGACCTTAACGCGTGATTTAGCCTTTGAGTTATAAATCAAATATGTTCCTAACATGCTAAATATGTTGTATATCAAGTTTCATAATATTTGGAGTTGATTTTCTATGCTTTTGGACTAATTTTGTTTAGGGTCAGTTTTGCCGGTAAAACTTTGTATGCGATTTTGGCCTGTACCGAGACACCCCCGTGTCTTATTTGCATTGAAATGTGAGACACGGGCGTGTCATGCTTCCTGGGCATGACTGGACTGAGCCACGGGCGTGGCTCAGCTTAGTTAATTTGAGGGACACCCCCGTGTCCCTCCCCCTGCGCAGCCCTTGGTTTTCCTTTTCGGTTTTTGGTTTGTTTTACCTCTTTGATGCCTTTAGCTTCATTTGTGATGAACTATGAACTTGTTTTACTATGTGTTGGGAGTATTGTGGTTCGATTTCATAACTTTTGGGTGAGATTTAGGCATGCTTTTGTTGAATGCCGTTTATGTACGTTTTGTGGCATTTGTGATTTCCTTAACCCATTTCCCTTGTCTTGTGATTTGTTCTTGTTTTCAAACTTTGGATATATGTTATATTCGGTAATAGGGTGTATGTAGTAGAGTTTTGTGTAAGATTGTATACGTTTGAATATGTGTCGAACTTAATTTACTTTAATGCTCTTATTTGTCTAAATGTTAGATCTTGTGCTTTGAATTTCTTGAATTGATTGGAAACGTGAAATTATGAATTCGAATGAAAGTGAGCGAAGGATTGAATGACTTGATTATATGATTTAAATTCCTTAATAGTGTACATGAACGTGTTCATGACATAATATCATCTTTTATGCAATCATACGCATTCGCCGAGCGTCAATATGGTTCATTTGAGTCTAAGTTTGCCTCTTGCTCTTTGTTTTGCTCTTAGGTTTGTTCCGTTGTTGAGGGAGTGGTTCGTTTGACTCCTTTTGGTCCTCTTGGTTGGTTTGCTCGTCCAGGTGAGGTTTTCTTTCCTTTTAGTTATGATGACCTAAGACCCTAATTGAATTTCGACCCCGCATGCGACTTATATATGTATATATATAGATATGTGTTTTGATACGTATTTCGTGGGATTTGTCCCGTTTGTCTTAAGAATTTGAAAACGCTTTTATAAGTATATAAGCTCTATTTTCTTTTGTTTTGACAAGCTTTGTTAAGTGTGTGTGTGTGTGTAAACGTGATAAGATTTGTGGATAAGCTTCGCCTGGTAAGTGTGATAAGTGCAAGTATAAGTGTAAGTGTAAGTTTGGGCCCCGGAGAAGTGGTATGTGATCCCGGGTCGGCCATGGGGTCGCCGGGCTCTCTCATCAACACGACTCCACAAAAGGGAAACTTTGCCCATCCTCGGGAGGTCGAGGGGAAGGCGGGTCTTCTTGAGCCAGCGGTGTGCTTAGTGACCCGTCGAAGGAGCGGGCAGATCCCCCGTCTCATTCAGCTTTTCAGCAGGGGTTGAGAGGGGCACCTCTCTCCCCAAAACGGTGTTGGGGTGGAGTTGGGATATGATTTGTTTTGTTTTCGTTTCGCCTTGGTGTATGGAGTAAGTAAGGGTGATGGATTTAAGCTTTCAGTCCGTTATGTCTTCGTTTAGGGTTGTGAAACGGGGGCGGATTTCTAAACTCTAAAACTTGACTGAATTTGGCCTTCGGCTCCTAACTTCCTTCTTTATATATATTACCACGGGTTAAATGTCTTAGAATGCAAAAACCACGCCCGGTTCACGAACCCCTTTCAGCTTTGTATATGCTTTGCTCTTACGTATGTGTATGGGTGCGTGTGTTAGCCCCCTCACCAGTCTCTAGGACTGACCCTCGTTATTTCTATCTTTTTCCCCCTTTGATTTGCGTTGCAGGTAACCGTTTTGTGGGAGTTGGAGCTAGGCGGTTGTCTTTGAGTATTGGTTTTGAATAGCTTGAGTCTCATGCATTGTATTTTCGTTTTCTTTATGCATTTAGACTAATCCTGAATTATGTATAAGTTATGCTTTAAATTCGAAATTGTAAAGTTTGTATAACTTGAATCGAAAGTTTGATATGTCTTGAGTATGTTTATTTGCCTTATGAGATTCTGGAGCTTCCGCATTCGTTACTTGTTTTATTGCGTGCTCTGAGTAGGGTCTAGACCGCCTAGCTTAGGTTGGATTTTTGTTTGTCACCCGTTCGCCGTGGCTTGATACGTGGTCGGAGTTCCCATTTCGCTTCACGTGTTGGGTTACGGTGCGGGGGATGTGGCGCCCTTCGCTCCGGGGTGTTACATCCTTAGGTGGTATCAGAGCTCTAGGTTGCAAAACCGGAGCTCTAGTGTCTTGTCCGGTTTGTCTAGGTCGTTCGGCTTAGGATTATGTGAGTATTTGCATTCACCATCATCATTTTGTGACTTATATGATTTTATTTATATTAATTGTTTACATGAACATGCACTAAACCCTTCCACGGATCGATATTTCTTGCATTTTGGTTCTTATTCAGGATGTCATCTCAACACACAACTATGGGAGAAGAACAAATGCCATCGGTATACCAAGAATTCCGGAATTGCAACCCTCCTATGTGGTTTGGAGGCGATGATGTGGAAGCCGAGCAATGGATTTCTGAGATTTCATGGATTTGGGATACTCTATCGGGAACATCACAAGATAGAGTGAATTGCACTTCCCATGTACTTAAAGGACAAGCTTTGATTTGGCTTAAGGAAACAAGATTGTGGTTTGAGAGGTCCGGGGAAGAGTTTACATGGGAGAATTTTATCCGGGAATTCGACAACAAATACATTCCTTCGAGTGCAAGAGTAAAGAGACTTCAAGAATTTCGAGACCTCCAACAAGACTTAAGGATGGCTGAAAATTACATGGAAGAACTAGAGAGATCGGGCCCGTATGCCACACCGGTCATTGAGAATTACCGACTTAAGGCCCAAAATTTCATGCAAGGACTCAAGGGTGAAATTCAACAAGCCCTCTCTACTTCAACGGTCAACCATTAGTCGGAGGCAATGAAGAAGGTGGTTCAACGTGAGATGGATAAGCAACATTTGAAATCCCACACTCTTCAATTGGGACAAGGATCCGGTTCGAACTCAAGGTTGGGCAAGAGGCCGGCACCACAAGAAAAGCCCCATGATTCTCAAGACGTTAAACCATCCAAGAAGAAGAAGAAACCATGACAATCGAAACCGAATCCGGAGCTTACCCTAACGGCTCCAATTCGATGCGCTTTTTGTAAGGGTCCGAATCATGTGGAAGGGCAATGTCAGAAGAAGTTAGGTGCTTGCTTTAAGTGTGGTGAGATCGGACAAATGGTAAATAGTTGCCCATACCAATTCAAGCTAAGACCTTCAACGAGCCGTAACTCCGGGATTCCGATTCCAACCCAAGGGCAAGCTAATCTTAACCCCACTACTTCGGTGAAAGGTACATGAAGCATTCATGGCATTACATTTCACGCATATTTTAATATTCGGGGAAACCCATGTGCTTATTGTCTTACTCCTTGTTTTTAGGTGATTCTTGATTATGGTGGTGGTGTAATTATGCCCCTTCTTGTTCTTGCTTGTTAAGTGTTCCCTTCCCTTGTGACTTTTACTTGTAATATGTTTCTTTCCCTTTTTAGTTTTGTTGGATGCGTAATTGCTTTCACCCTTGGTTCTTGCCTATTGAGTGATTCTTTCTCTTCTTGGTTCTTGTTTGAAGTGTGCTCCCTTTATTTCCTAGTTTTGCTTGTTACGTATTTCTTTTCCTTCTTGACTCTTGCTTGTAATGTGCTTCCTTCCCTTTTCAGTTTTGCTCGTTATATGTTTCTTTTCCTTTCTAGTTCTTGCTTGGAGTATGCTTCATTTTCTTCTTAGCTTTGCTTGTTGTATATGTCTTTCCCTTCTTAATTCTTGCTTATTGTGTGCTTTATTTTCTTTTGTGTTAACCTTTTTGTGGGGAGAGCTTTTGGTGTGGAGTGTTCGTGAGTGTTTGGTGAGTTGTGAGGGTCGAACTGCTTTTGGTCGGTTTGTCTGAAGGCGTCTTGTTCTCGTTGAAGATAGCGGATGCTTTTAGGAGGTCCGTCAGGGACTCAACGATATCTTCGGGTATTAGGTAGAAGGCTAACCCGTTGGTATTTCCCGTAGAAGAACCGAGGATTTCCTCAGAGTAAGAGGTACGGTTTTGAGTGGGAAGAGGCAGTTGAAGAGAGTTACCTACGGTATTGGCTCTTGCCTAACCGAAGGTACAAAAGGCTACCTTGTTTCCAACCGAGGCACAAAGGAAGGCCTTTGTTGTGTGTTGCTCGTAGAAGAACGGTAGCCTACGCCTTAAGGAGTGCAAGGTCACGAGTTTATCCCACTCAGGGTTGAGGTTGTTCGGAGTTTTGGGACCCGGACGTTCTGGCATAAGAAAGACGTTATGGACTTTGTGTATTAATGTCTATGTGCCATAGGTTGAGAATTCTCCAACCAGTCCCGAATTTTATTTGGAAGTGGGGGTAAACGACTAGGACTTTGTGTCCGGTTCGCCAATTAAGGAGATAGGGTCTTGAGAAGTTGTGATCAGAGTGGCGCAACGAAAGAGTGGAGTTAGACTTGTCTTCGAAGCCGTTCAAGATTCTCCTTAGGACCTGAGGACAGGTCCTTTTGAAGGAGGGGAGTTTGTAACATCCCGATGGTTCGGATTTCCAGGTACGCCTTAACGAGAGGGTTTTATGTACTTTAAATTATTTAATTACGTATTTGAATATTATTTTAATGCTTATATGATTATTTGAATTAATATGAAATTAATTTTATTATATTCTTGAACTTTGATTTTTAAACGTTTAAGTTTGCATGCTCGTAATTTGCTCGTTATGTGCCAGAATTCAATTCCGATTTTTGTGAAACCTTGATATGTGTGATATGTATGAGTTATGAATGTGTTTGCATGCTCGTTTTAAGTTTTCGTGTTCGTTTTTTTAGGTTTTAAACCTTAAGTATTTGACGAGGGACATGAGGGCCTAACTAGCTTTATCGCACCTCTTGTTCCGGAGGCCATAACTTGAGCTAGGGAATTCGGATTTGAATTCAGGAAGATGCGTTGGACTCGTAACGAAGAGAGGAAGCCAAGGAACCTGATTTGGTATTTTTCTAAGCTCATTTAGACCCTCGTTTTTCAACCTGAACGGACAGCTTGTGCTTAAGCCACCTTCTTTGACTAGTCATGTACTTGTGGTGCCAATTTAACTCAACCTAAGCCTAACCCTTGATAACTTGACTTGAGTTAAGTCTCTCCCTCTCCCTTACCAGCTGAAAACCAAGCCAAACACCCTCATTTTGTGCTGCAACAGATCGAGAGAGAAGAGAAGAGGAGAAGAAGAAAGCCCTCTTCAAGACCTTGTGATTTTTGGGGTCAATCTCTTCCATACTCCATGAACTCTTAAAGGTAAGTATATTTATGTATTCTCCTCTCTTCTATGCTTCATTTTATCCTTGAAATTCATTAAATGCATCAGATTTAATAAGGATATGGAGACTTGCATGAATAGTTAGGGTTAGAGGTCATTTGTTGCTTCCTTGCCTTAGCTTGAATTTATGGCTGATTTGAGGCTTCTTTGGTGCTTATATGAACTCTTTTGCTTCTATTCTTGATTCTTACTTCATGCTAGATGTGTTAGGGTTATTTTCTCTTTGATAACATGATTGAAACCTTGAGTTTTTGGCCATGAAACTTGAAAATCGAATCGCTGCAAATCTGCTCATTTTCACCAAACTGCTGTCATGTTTTTGAGCTTTCTTTGATGAATTCTTGCCTCCAATTTCGTGTGTTAATGCTTGGTTATGTGTTACACATGTTACTTTATGAGTATGCTCGGTTTTTCCTTGAAAACCTTGATTTATATGATGAGTTTTGAGCTTGAGAACTGCTGCAAAAATCTGCCCCCTCGTTTTGGAACTGCTGTGTGAATTTGTGCTTCGTTGCTTGAGTTAATGACTTCCAATTCGTGTGAATTTGCATGGAGATGTTGTATACTAATTGGTTTATATGTTACCCCTGCTCTTGCAAGTTTTTAGATCCATTTTCAGCTCCTAATCGAAGCATGATGGCCTGTTTGTATGCTATGCGCGAACCGAACTGCTGCTGTTGCATTTTGTGATTACTTGGTGGTTCTAATGTGCTCCAATTCGTGTCAATTTGCATATACATGGAGTATATTAGTTTCTTATCATGTTAGTATTCATCCCCTAAAGTTTTAGCTTCATATTCAGCCCCTAAGTACTTGATCATGGCATGATTGAACCAATTGAGCTCATATGTCCGTTTTTGAGTTCTAAATGAAATATGTTCCTAACATGCTAAATATGTTGTGTATCAAGTTTCATAATATTTGGAGTTGATTTTCTATGCTTTTGGACTAATTTTGTTTAGGGTCAGTTTTGCCGGTAAAACTTTGTATGCGATTTTGGCCTGTACCGAGACACCCCCGTGTCTCATTTGCATTGAAATGTGAGACACGGGCGTGTCATGCTTCCTAGGCATGACTGGACTGAGCCACGGGCGTGGCTCAGCTTAGTTAATTTGAGGGACACCCCCGTGTCCCTCCCCCTGCGCAGCCCTTGGTTTTCCTTTTCGGTTTTTGGTTTGTTTCACCTCTTTGATGCCTTTATCTTCATTTGTGATGAACTATGAACTTGTTTTACTATGTGTTGGGAGTATTGTGGTTCGATTTCATAACTTTTGGGTGAGATTTAGGCATGCTTTTGTTGAATGGTGTTTATGTACGTTTTGTGGCATTTGTGATTTCCTTAACCCATTTCCCTTGTCTTGTGATTTGTTCTTATTTTCAAACTTTGGAAATATGTTATATTAGGTAATAGGGTGTATGTAGTAGAGTTTTGTGTAAGATTGTATACGTTTGAATATGTGTCGAATTTAATTTACTTTAATGCTCTTATTTGTCTAAATGTTACATCTTGTGCTTTGAATTTCTTGAATTGATTGGAAACGTGAAATTATGAATTCGAATGAAAGTGAGTGAAGCATTGAATGACTTGATTATATGATTTAAATTCCTTAATAGTGCACATGAACGTGTTCATGACATAATATCATCTTTTATGCAATCATACGCATTCGCCGAGCGTCAATATGGTTCATTTGAGTCTAAGTTTGCCTCTTGCTCTTTGTTTTGCTCTTAGGTTTGTTCCGTTGTTGAGGGAGTGGTTCGTTTGACTCCTTTTGGTCCGTCTTGGTTCGTTTGCTCGTCCAGGTGAGGTTTTCTTTCCTTTTAGTTATGATGACCTAAGACCCTAATTGAATTTCGACCCCGCATGCGACTTATATATGTATATATATAGATATGTGTTTGGATACGTATTTCTTGGGATTTGTCCCGTTTGTCTTAAGAATTTGAAAACGCTTTTATAAGTATATAAGCTCTATTTTCTTTTGTTTTGACAAGCTTTGTTAAGTGTGTGTGTGTGTAAACGTGATAAGATTTGTGGATAAGCTTCGCCTGGTAAGTGTGATAAGTGCAAGTATAAGTGTAAGTGTAAGTTTGGGCCCCGGAGAAGTGGTATGTGATCCCGGGTCGGCCATGGGGTCACCGGGCTCTCTCATCAGCACGACTCCACAAAAGAGAGACTTCGCCCATCCTCGGGAGGTCGAGGGGAAGGCGGGTCTTCTTGAGCCAGCGGTGTGCTTAGTGACCCGTCGAAGGAGCGGGCAGATCCCCCGTCTCATTCAGCTTTTCAGCAGGGGTTGAGAGGGGCACCTCTCTCCCCAAAACGGTGTTGGGGTGGAGTTGGGATATGATTTGTTTTGTTTTCATTTCGCCTTGGTGTATGGAGTAAGTAAGGGTGATGGATTTAAGCTTTCAGTCCGTTATGTCTTCGTTTAGGGTTGTGAAACGGGGACGGATTTCTAAACTCTAAAACTTGACTGAATTTGGCCTTCGGCTCCTAACTTCTTTCTTTATATATATTACCACGGGTTAAATGTCTTAGAATGCAAAAACCACGCCCGGTTCATGAACCCCTTTCAGCTTTGTATATGCTTTACTCTTACGTATATATATGGGTGCGTGTGTTAGCCCCCTCACCAGTCTCTAGGACTGACCCTCGTTATTTCTATCTTTTTCCCCCTTTGATTTGCGTTGCAGGTACCCGTTTTGTGGGAGTTGGAGCTAGGCGGTTGTCTTTGAGTCTTGGTTTTGAAGAGCTTGAGTCTCATGCATTGTATTTTAGTTTTCTTTATGCATTTAGACTAATCCTAAATTATGTATAAGTTATGCTTTAAATTTGAAATTGTAAAGTTTGTATAACTTGAATCGAAAGTTTGATATGTCTTGAGTATGTTTATTTGCCTTATGAGATTCTGAAGCTTCCGCATTCGTTACTTGTTTTATTACGTGCTCTGAGTAGGGTCTAGACCGCCTAGCTTAGGTTGGATTTTTGTTTGTCACCCGTTCGCCGTGGCTTGATACGTGGTCAGAGTTCCCATTTCGCTTCACGTGTTGGGTTACGGTGCGGGGGATGTGGCGCCCTTCGCTCCGGGGTGTTACACTGCCATTCCAAACCGACCAGCTTACCAAAGCACCCCTCAAGAGACGAAAGAGCTTCAAAAACAAGTTGAAGAGTTGCTTGCAAAGGGATATGTGCGTGAGAGCATGAGTCCATGCGCGGTTCCGGTACTCTTAGTGCCAAAAAAGGATGGGACATTGATGTGAATCATGATGAACCGCGGCCATATCTTGTCCCAAATGAAGAGCTGGACCGATCCACAACTCAAGAAGATAGCATACAAATGGAACAAAGTTATGGTGGTTCAATTACAAGAGCTCGGGCCAAAATTATCCAAGAGGAAGTTGGAAATCTCTTAAACCAATTTGCTCAAACTGGACTCCAACCTTCAAGATGGGCTGCTGAACCAAATTCAGAATACTTCAATGTTTTTATGTCCAATTCCTAAAGTCCAAAGTGTGGAAATGATGTAATTCGGCCCTAAGCCTATTATAGTATTATTTGGGCCTTTATTTTATCATTATTTAGCTGCATATTAGTTTATTTAAGCCCACTTTTGTAAGCCTTCATGGCAAGTGGCGGGAATAGCTTGTGTCCTTTAGTATTCTAGTGTCTCTTAGGTTTCCATGCATGCATCTTTATATTCCAGCCTTGTAGTTCGAAATATTCAGTCAAAAAATGAATGAATTTTGATTCAAGTGAGTTATACTCACAAGTTCTTAGTTGAACGACACCGGAGTTTCAAACCTCCACCGGATAATGTCATTTCCCGACTCATTATAGTCGACGGGGTGCATTACTTATCAAATCTGATAGTGTTGGTTCCTTGCTCATTATAGCAAACGGGTCACACTCCTATAATTCAAATCTGATAGTGTTGGTTCCTTGCTCATTATAGCAAACGGGTCACACTCCTCTATTTTAACCTTGAAGTGGACGATCGAAAATCAAGAACTCCAAGTATTGGTATAGGGTTTCACGGCAAGTACGTGGAGTTCGTATGATTTGCTCTGATACCAAATGATACGAACTCCACGTACTTGCCGTGAAACCCTATATCAATACTTGGAGTTCTTGAATCTGATCGTCCAATTCAAGGTTGAAAAATAGAGGAGTGTGACCCATTTGCTATAATGAGCAAGGAAGGGGGGAATGATGTGAATCAGATTAATTCGTCCCCGGATACGTATAGTGTAAGTTCCACCTTTAATGTTGCTGATTTATCTCCCTTTCATGCAGATTCAGATTCGGGGACGAATCCTTTTCAAGAAGGGGGGAATGATGTGAATCATGATGAACCGCGGCCATATCTTGTCCCAAATGAAGAGCTGGACCGATCCACAACTCAAGAAGATAGCATACAAATGGAACAAAGTTATGGTGGTCCAATTACAAGAGCTCGGGCCAAAATTATCCAAGAGGAAGTTGGAAATCTCTTAAACCAATTTGCTCAAACTGGACTCCAACCTTCAAGATGGGCTGCTGAACCAAATTCAGAATACTTCAATGTTTTTATGTCCAATTCCTAAAGTCCAAAGTGTGGAAATGATGTAATTCGGCCCTAAGCCTATTATAGTATTATTTGGGCCTTTATTTTATCATTATTTAGCTGCATATTAGTTTATTTAAGCCCACTTTTGTAAGCCTTCATGGCAAGTGGCGGGAATAGCTTGTGTCCTTTAGTATTCTAGTGTCTCTTAGGTTTCCATGCATGCATCTTTATATTCCAGCCTTGTAGTTCGAAATATTCAGTCAAAAAATGAATGAATTTTGATTCAAGTGAGTTATACTCACAAGTTCTTAGTTGAACGACACCGGAGTTTCAAACCTCCACCGGATAATGTCATTTCCCGACTCATTATAGTCGACGGGGTGCATTACTTATCAAATCTGATAGTGTTGGTTCCTTGCTCATTATAGCAAACGGGTCACACTCCTATAATTCAAATCTGATAGTGTTGGTTCCTTGCTCATTATAGCAAATGGGTCACACTCCTCTATTTTTCAACCTTGAATTGGACGATCAGATTCAAGAACTCCAAGTATTGATATAGGGTTTCACGGCAAGTACGTGGAGTTCGTATCAGACATGGAGGATGTGCGTGGACTGTCGAGCCATCAACAAACTAATGGTAAAATATCGCTATCCTATCCCTCGGTTAGCTGATATGATAGATAAATTGCATGGATCTACAATCTTCACTAAAATTGATTTGAAAAGTGGTTATCACCAAATAAGAATGCAAGAAGGTGATGAATGGAAAACAACTTTTAAAACTAAGCATGGATTGTATGAGTGGTTAGTAATGCCTTTTGGCTTAACTAAAGCACCTAGTACCTTCATGAGATTGATGAATCATGTATTGCGTGCTTATATTGGTAAATTCGTAGTGGTTTACTTTGATGATATATTGATCTTTAGCCGTAATTTGCATGAACATATTGAGCATTTGAGGTTAGTACTTGAGGTACTAAGGCATGAAAAGTTATATGCTAATCTTAAGAAGTGTAGCTTTTGCATGGATAGAGTCGTGTTCCTTGGATTTGTTGTGAGTGCAGGTGGTATAGAGGTAGATGAAGAAAAGGTTCAGGCGATCAAAGACCATCACGGAAGTAAGGAGTTTTCATGGTTTGGCCGGGTTCTATAGGAGATTCTTACCCAATTTCAGCACCATAGCTGCCCCCTTAACGGAAATCATCAAGAAAAACATAGGATTTAAGTGGGGAGAAGCTCAAGAAATAGCATTCCAAACATTGAAAACGAAGCTAAGTTCAGCTCCTCTTTTACTTTTACCGGATTTTTCTAAAACTTTTGAAATCGAATGTGATGCTTCGGGTGTTGGTATACGTGCTGTGCTTATGCAAGAGAAGAAACCAATTACATACTTTAGTGTGAAACTCAATAGGGCTGCATTAAACTACTCTACTTATGACAAGGAGCTCTATGCCTTGATTAGGGCCTTAGAGACGTGGCAGCATTACTTATGGTCGAAAGAGTTCATCATTCATACGGATCTTGAGTCATTAAAACATTTGAAGGGGCAAGGAAGTTTGAACCAAAGGCATGCTCGTTGGGTTGAATTTATAGAGATGTTTCCTTATGTGATTCGGTACAAGCAAGGTAAGGATAATGTTGTTGCCGATGCCTTATCACGAAGGTACGTTCTTCTTTCTACCCTTAGTGCTAAATTCATGGGATTTGAACATATTAAGGAACTATACTCAAGTGATTCTGATTTTGCTGAAATATTTGCATCTTCTGAACAAAAGCCTTGTGATAAATTTTATGTTCAAGATGGTTATTTGTTTAAAGAGAACAAGCTATGCATCCCATATTGTTCTTTGTGTCAATTGCTGACCCGTGAGTCTCGTGGGGGAGGATTAATGGGACATTTTGGGGTTTTAAAAATTTTGAGCATACTTAAGGAACATTTCTTTTGGCCTCACATGAAACGGGATGTTGAACGAACTTGTCATAGATATGTAACTTGTAGAAAGGCTAAGTCATGAGTTAAACCACACGGCCTTTACACACCTTTGCCTGCTCCCACGCATCCTTGGACTGATATTTCAATGGATTTTGTGCTAGGAATGCCGAGAACACAAAATGGAAAGGATTCAATTTTTGTTATTGTTGATCGATTTTCTAAAATGGCAATTTCATTCCTTGTAATAAAACGGATGATGCAACGCATGTGGCTGGATTGTTCTTTCGGGAAGTGGTAAGACTTCATGGAATTCCAAAATCAATTGTAAGTGACCGAGATGTGAAGTTTTTAAGTCACTGTTGGTGGGTATTGTTGGGAAAATTGGGGACAAAACTGTTATTTTCCACCACTTGTCATCCTCAAACGGATGGACAAACAGAGGTAGTGAATCGAACCTTGGGAACTCTTTTAAGGGCTGTGTTTAAAACATATTCAAAGAATTGGGTTGAGTGTATTCCATTTGTTAAATTTGCATATAACCGTTCAATACATTTTTCTACTTCTTTCTCACCCTTTGAGCTCGTTTATGGTTTTAATCCCTTAACTCCTTTGGATTTGCTTCCTTTACCTATGAATGAACTTGTAAGCTTAGATGGCAAGGAGAAAGCTGAACTAGTGAAGAAAATGCATGAGGATGCTCGGCTTCACATTCTCAAAAGAAACAACCAAGCTATGATTCAAGCCAACAAGGGACGAAAGAAAGTTGTTTTCAAAGAAGGTGACTTGGTGTGGGTTCACTTTAGGAAAGAGAGATTCAATCATCAGCGAAAGTCCAAACTTGACCCACGGGGAGACAGACCATTCAAAATGTCCTATGATAATGCTTACAAAATTGATCTCCCGGATATATATAGTGTAAGTTCCACCTTTAATGTTGCTGATTTATCTCCTTTTCATACAGATTCAGATTCGGGGACGAATCCTTTTCAAGAAGGGGGAAATGATGTGAATCATGATGAACCGCGACCACAACTTGTCCCAAATGAAGAGTTGGTTCGATCCATAGCTCAAGAAGATAACAAACAAAAGGAGCAAAGTTATGGTGGTCCAATTACACGAGCACGGCCCAAAATGATCCAAGAAGAAGTTGGGAATATCTTAAACCAATTTGCTCAAGCTGGACTCCAACCTTCAAAATTGGCTGCCGAACCCAATCTTCAATACTTCAATATTTTTATGTCCAATTCTTAAAGTCCAATGTGTGGTATGATGTAATTCAGCCCTAAGCCTATTATAGTATTATTTGGGCCTTTATTTTGTCATTCTTTAGCTGCATATTAGTTTAATTAAGGCAACTTTTGTAAGCCTTCTAGGCAAGTGGCGGGAATAGCTTGTGTCCCTTAGTTTTCTAATTGTCCCTTAGGTTTCCATGCATGCATCTTTATATTCAGCATTGTAACTTGTTTTTTTCAATCAAGAAGTCAATCATTGAATTTTCATTCAAGTGAGTTTTACTCTCAAGTTCTTGCTGAACGATACCGGAGTTTCAAACCTCCACCGGATAACATATTTCTCGACTCCTTATAGTCGACGGGGTGCGTTACTTAAACTTTGATAGTGCTGGTTCTTTGCTCAATATAGCAAACGGGTCACACTCCTCTAGTTCAACCTTGAAGTTGACGATCAGATTCTTAGAACTCCAAGTATTGGTATTGGGTTTCACGGCAAGTACGTGGAGTTCGTATCAAACAAGGTAGATGTTTCAATTGTAGTAGCACCGAGCACTTGGCGAAGAATTGTGATAAACCGAAGACTAAAGGACCGGGTGATCGAACAAGGCCCGTGGCTCATGCTTGTGCTTATGCTTTGGATGGGGAGAAAGAGAACGCCGAGATCGACCCTACCACCGTGGTGGAAGGTACACTCCACATACATGCATTATATGATCCGGGTGCATCTCATTCGTTTGTTACTCCTACTATGGCTACTATGTTAAATTTGCCTCTTGCGAGTGATTCTATGCTTTATATTGTGCGTTCTCCTTTGGGTGGCATGATTAGAACTGATTGCTTATACCATAATTGTCCGGTGAGTATTGAGGGACGCGTTTACCCGGTTAACTTGATAGCTATTCCGATGAAGAAGTACGACGTGATACTCGGTATGGATTGGTTGTTTGCGCATCGGGCGAAGATGAACTGTTTTAGGAAGAAGGTTGAGTTGGGTACTGGTGTTGTTACGGGTTCGGGTGTTCGAGGGAGTCCGTTTATTTGTTTGATGGAAGCTAAGAAGCTTATTCGTGATGGAGCTACCGGGTATGTGGCGTATGTGTTGAACCGGCCTAAAGATCAAATTAAGCTCGAAAAGACGAAAGTGGCAAATGAGTTCCCCGATGTCTTGGGGACTTTGCCACCGGAAAGAGATATCGAATTTGTTATTGATCTATTCTAAGAAGCCGAGCCGTTCTCGAAGATGCCGTATAGAATGGCTCCCGCCAAACTCAAAGAACTTAAAACTCAACTAGACGAGTTATTGGCGTGTGGGTTTGTACGGCCGAGTACTTCACCTTGGGGTGCTCCGGTGTTGTTCGTGAAGAAGACAGACACTTCGTATGTGTATAGACTATCGGGAGTTGAATAGGATGACGGTGAAGAACAAGTATCCCCTCCCACACATCGAAGAGTTGTTCGATTTGTTGCAAGGATCGAAGGTATATTCGAAGCTCGATCTCCGATAAAGGTACTATCAACTAAGGATTAAAGAGTCGGATATACCGAAGATGGGCTTTAACACGAGATACGGACACTATGAGTTCGTTGTGATGCCCTTCAGACTTACCAACGCACCCGCAGCTTTTATGGATTTGATGCACCGTGTTTTCAAGGAGTTCTTGGATAAGTTCGTTGTTATATTCACTGATGACATCCTGGTTTTCTCTAAGTCGGTTGAGGAACACGCTCTACATCTTCGTTTAGTACTTGAGAAGCTTCGTGAGCACAAGTTGTACGCCAAGTTTAGCAAATGTGATTTCTGGATTGATCGGGTATCATTCTTGGGACATATTATTTCCGGTGATGGGATTTCAGTGGATCCTTCTAAGATAGAAAAAGTTTCTCTTTGGGAGCAACCGAAGAATGTGTCAGAAGTAAGGAGCTTTCTCGGCTTAGCAGGTTATTACCGCCGATTCATCAAGGATTTTTCTAAGGTTGTCGCACCTCTCACACGATTAACTAAGAAGGAAATAAAGTTTGTGTGGGATGAAGCTTGTGAAGAGAGCTTTCATGTGCTTAAGGAGAAATTGACAATGGCTCCGGTGTTGACTCTACCGGAAGGTTCGGATGGGTTTTCTGTCTACACCGATGCATCTAAGGAAGGATTGGGGTGTGTGCTTATGCAAAATGGTCGGGTGATTGCCTATGCTTCGAGGAAATTGAAGGAGCACGAGCAGAATTAACCGACACACGATCTTGAGTTGGCCGCGGTAATATTCGCCTTAGCGAAATGGCGACACTATCTCTATGGAATTAAGTTTGAGGTGTTCACCGATCACAAGAGTCTCCATTACTTGTTCACACAAAAGGATTTAAACATGAGACAACGTCGGAGGATGGAATTCTTGGAAGATTACGATTGTGTCATATAATATCATCCGGGGAAGGCGAATGTAGTTGTGGATGCCTTGAGTCGGAAAGCAAAGATTCTAATCTTGAGGTCGTTTCCGGAAAGGGTGAAGTCGAGATCCTTGTTTCACAATCGAGGTTGGCTAACATCACTATAAGACCAGATTTGAGGCAACAAATCCTAGATGCACAATCAACGGATGAGTGGATTCAAAGACAAGTGGTTCGGGCAAGAGCCAATCCGAAGTCCAAGTTTGGATTCGATGACTTGGGGATCTTTAGGTACAAGGGCCGAGTATGTATACCGGATGGATTGCAAAGGTTAGTGCTTGAGGAAGCACATAGGACAGTTTATACGATGCATCTGGGTAGCAACAAGATGTACCGGGATCTTAAGAGGTACTTTTGGTGGCATGGAATGAAATGGGATGTGGCTAATTTTGTTAAGAGATATCGGGTTTGTCAACAAGTTAAGGCCAAACATCAATTACCGGCGGGTAAGTTGCAACCGATACCGATACCCGAGTGGAAATGGGAACAACTCACCATGGATTTCGTGATCGGGCTTTCGAGGGTTCGAAAGGGGTTTGATGGAATTTGGGTTATCGTGGATCGCCTCACCAAATCTTCACACTTTTTACCGATTCGATCGACCGATAAAGTGGAGAAATTAGCGGAGTTGTATCATCGAGAAATTGTAAGATTGCATGGGATACCCGCTAGCATAATTTCGGATAGAGATCCTCGTTTCACTTCTAAGTTGTGGAAGGTTCTTAACAGATTGTGGGGAACGAAGTTGAGTTTTAGTACCGCATTTCACCCGCAAACCGATGGACAATACGAACGAGTAATTAAGTTTCTTGAGGATTTATTAAGGGCTTGTATATTGGACTTTTAGAATGAGTGGGTTAAGGAATTGACTTTGATCGAATTCGCCTACAACAATAGTTACCAATCTTCTATCAAGATGGCACCGTACGAAGCTTTCTATGGTCGTAAATGTAGATCTCCTCTCTGTTGGGATCTTGAGGAATGGAAATAGACCGAGGAAAACGGCTTGGAGCGAGGAACCGAGCCCGATTTAATTAAGGGAGCAGTTGAGAAAGTGGAAAAGATTAAACAACATATGAAAGCGGCACAAGACCGGGAAAAGAGTTATGCCGATCGGAGAAGGAAAGATTTGGAATTCGAAGTGGGTGATCGGGTTTTCTTGAAGGCAACACCGAGAAAGTGTTTCTCACGAATTGGAAAGGGCGGTAAGTTAAATCCAAGGTTTATTGGTTCGTTTGAGATTGTGGAACGTATTGGTGAAGTTGCTTTTTCGATTGGATTTGCCTCCGAATCTCACGGGGAATTCATAACGTGTTTCATGTATCACAATTAAGGAAGTATTTTCGGGATGAGATGGAAACTATGCCGATTGGAAAGGCATAATTGGATCAGGACTTAACATTTAAGCAACAGCCGGTAAAGATCTTGGATAGGAAGGTCCAAGAGTTGAGGAATCGACAAATTCCGTTGGTTAAGGTACTTTGGAAAGATCTTAAGTCCAAAGAAGCAACTTAGGAAACGGAAGAGAAGATGCGGAGTTTTCACCCTGACTTGTTTTCCGATGGTAAATCTGGGGACCAGATTTCTTTAAGGAGGGGAGGTTTTGACGCCCCGTTTCTCGATCAAGGTATGCTTTGGTACGAGAGTGAACGATTTACCTTTTTATGCATGAATTATGTGAGTTTATACCTTAATCGATAATCGTTCGTGTTTATGTGAAATATATGATTTGTATGAAATACGTGACTCATTTGACGTGTTAATTATGTGCTCGTATTGTTCTTATTGAGCTTTGATAGCATGCTTCGCTATTAATCGAAACTATGTGCTTATTTGGATATTAAAGCATGATTTAGGGACTAAATGGTAAATTTATTTTCTAATCCTGGAACTGGATAGAACTTAATGGAATTGAGTAGATAATTCGATTACGAGTTCGTGGGTTCTTGAATCGCTCGATTTGGAGTTCGGACGAAGAAGTTATGGCTATTTTACGAAAGTCAACCATTTAAGAAGACTTGTGACCCAATTTCAGACCCAATTTTACTTATAACCCGCTCCAATTAGCTGACCCAAATAACCAAATCAGATTTTAACACCCTAAACTCATTTTACGTTAAAATACAAGATTCAGACCCTCTCTCCCTCACTCTTCTCTCCAACCTATTCATATTCTCTCAAGAACACTTCAAGCCATTTTCAAGAGACAAGATTAGAGATTGAAGCTAGAGATTCAAGGTGAAGGACTCGACTTTCTCTTGACATTCCACCTCTTAAGGTAAAGTTTATGTGCTTCTTTGATGGGTTTATGTTCTTGAATCTTTTGAACTTGAATTTGAACTAGGGTTCTTATGTGTTGGATTGAATTCAAATTTCTTGTTGGAAATGTGTTTATTTTGATGTTGGGAATATTTTGGTATGAGAATTTCTTGCTTTTACGCTCATATGTGAAATCCACCATTGTTGACCTTTGAAGCTTTCATGAGAATTCTTTCATGTTTATCTTCTTGTGTGTTTTAGCTTGATTCGGTGATTGATTCTTGTTCCTTGAGCAATTTCATGAAGAATGTGATTGATTTCCTTAAGTTTCTTGCATGATTGGAGATTTCACAATTTTTGAGTTTGAAGCTTTGAATACATGAAGAAGATGAACTTCATATGTGTTAAATGTTGGAATTCTTGATGCATATTCGTCCTAGATGTTCTTGTTATGATATTTGATGTCTAAACTCGTTTACACATGTCGAATTAGCTTTGGAGCATGATTTAGGAGTATTTGGAGCTTAATTTTCACCATTTTCAAGCATATGTTCGTAAATCCGATTTGCAACAGTAGCATGTCAAACGCCCGTTGGAAATTGCATTGAAACACAAAACCCTCGTGTGAGAACCCACTGTGAAGTTTTTCCAGGGCCAAACGCCCGTTTGCTTTTCCTTCACAAACACCAAACGCCCGTTTGGGTGCTCTCGGGTCTAATTTTTGAGTTTTTGTGATCTTGATTTGCTTCATTTTGGCTTCCTTTACACTTCTTACACCCCTAATATGATATATATGATTTGGAATCATGTTTCTATGCATTGTAATGTCGTGCATGCTTCGATTATGTGTAAGAATATGCTAAGTATGGTTCACATGTTGTTATTTGCTTACCTTATGACTTGAAAGCTTGTTATATGACTTATATGATGTTATTTGATCATCATTGCTGAACTTATGCTAGACATTCATTGCATCTCATGAGCATGTTTACTCTTTCTTGAAGCCGTGCGTCGTCTTAATTGGTTTGAGTCGTGTCTTACCTTTGTAAGTACGTTTGACTTGTTAGGTAGTGAGTCTCCGGTCGAGTAGCTTGTTGCTCGTGGTTGGCCTTCGAAGTTCTTGGTAAAGGTGAGGAGTTATATACTTATGAAGTTCTTGGCCTTCGATTTTGAACACGAAATTGTCTTTCCTTTTGAATTTTGTCGAATTACCTGTTGCATTTTATATTGGACTCGTGCTTTTCGTGTTGAAAATGTGCCATGGGCATGCACTAATCGCATGAATATATCTTTGGAATGAGTTATGAATTACAGGTTATGAAGATAAAACACAAACCACGGTGGGCAAGAAATCCTAATAATAGTGATGGGGAAAGGATGAGATGATTTTTTAGACCTAATCCTTCAAAGTGGGGGTTAGGTTACTACCCCTGGGTTGAAGACTCCCTTGAGGCGTCGACGATATAGGTTCATTTGGGTATTCACGTGTACGTGATTTAGGTACCAAAGATAATGGTATTATCGGGGAACTTCTGACGGATTTCTTAAGTAGTTTTGAAGAAAAGAAACTTGGTCAGGTTATCTTGTTTATAGATGATGTCAATGAATTCCATTTAACCAAATCACCAATGAAGGACTAAACCAACAACTGTATAAATGGAGATAGTGTATGAAGATAATTTAGAGATTGAAAGTTGGGTCGTCACCTCCGAGAGGTTTATTTAAAGTCCAAGAACTTCACCAAATCAAGGAAGATGATCTGGGGGTAAGGATCAGAACAGAATCAAGAATAGAATCGATCGAAGGTCTAATTTCTTTCTCAACTGGATATACGCTAGAGGTATCAAAGACAAGTCAAGAATTGAGCCAGCTTTTGGGTCAAACCAAACCCTTGGGCCATAAACATATCAACTTCAAATTTCTTGGCTATGGTGAACGGTGCATAAAACATTCATGGAATATGCATACATGCAATTTAAATTTAAATGATTTTTTAATGCTATATGTTTTGTTAATTAAATATTTTATTGTTCCTTGATAAGGCTGTAATGGATATTTATTATCAACTCTTGTGTGACTTATCTGAATCTTGATTGTTGTATTTGGCATTGTGCTAAACTTTGCGTGTGATTATTTTGTGACTCAGTTGTGTTTCTTTCATTGTTGCTTGAGAGACGGGGTTCTCTCTTTGCTGCTTTTCAGAGACGGGGTTCTCTCTTCGTTGTTTTCGAGAGACGGGGTTCTCTCTTTGCTGCTTGCGAGGGACGGGGTTCTCTCATTAATTGTTTTTAGGCGAATGGTGAATCCGAGGACGGATTCTTTTAAGGGGGAGAGTTGTAACGCCCCGGTTTTTCATTTGCACAAGTATGACGTATGCGTTTACCAATTTGCGCGAATTAATTGTTTGTAAGTGTTTTTTATTTAATTTTATTATATTATTTTATTATATTTTATTTCATTAAAATTAGTATTTTTAATTTAATAATTAAGTGTTAATGTTAATTAATTATACCTTTAATTATGCTAATTAATTGACTCAATTAGTCGTTGACTTTGAGTTTTTATTTAAAATTGGAATTTAAATTTGTTTATTTAATTTGAAATGTTATAAATTGTTAATGTTTTGCGCATGAGTGTTTTAAACGTGTTTCGTTCTTATATGAATTGAAATCGAAATTTCGTGAAAATTTAGTATGTCGTAGATTTATGTGTTATAAACATGTTTCTATGCTCGTTCCATGTTTTCGATCTCGTTTGGCATGGTAACGAATTTAATTTGAATTGTGGAACCAAATCGGGGGCCTAACGTGCAATTAGCGCACCCTTGGTTCCGTATGTGATATCTTGAGCTCGGGAACTCGGATTCGAGTTCCGTCAACTGTGTTGAACTCGTATCGAAGATTCGGGTTTAATGAACTTAGCCTCATATTTTTCCAAAATCATTTGAACCTCCGAAATCCAACCGAAAAATGAAACGGTACCAAAACTGCCACATTTTACTAAAATGGCCATAACTTGTTCAAAGCTTAACCAAATTAACCATGGTTGGAGTCCTTATAACCCTAGTTCAGCCTACTATCATCCCATACACTCTTTCCACTGAACCAACCCTCACACAAGCAAGAATTTCAGCCACAAACCCTTGCTTTCTAGTTTCCCGTCACCTTGCAATCCTTTGAGATTTTGGAGCTCAAATCTCTTCCAACTTTCATCCAATCAACACGGTGAGTTAGGGTTATGTTATACATATATTTATGGTCATTTTGATCCATTCATCCCTAATTTTGAGTCAGTTTTCATGGGGTTTTGAGGATATGATTGAATGGTTAGGTTTTGGATGATTTTCTTGATTCCATTGATTACTTGGAGTTTTTCTTGGTTTTATAGCATGAAGGTGATCACTTTACTTCCCTTATTTCATTTATGGTCATATATTTGGTGGTAGTTGAATATTTCTTGAGTTTTCATAAATGAACTTGGAGAATTTTCAAGCAACAAACTGCTCTTCTTGAACCTTGCTGCTGCGTGAACTTTCTGGCTGAAATGGTGGTTGATTTAGAGCTGAATTCTTGGTCTTATGTTGTTTCTTTTTACCTTATTTTCTGTTGAATTGATGGTTGATTGTTCATGTCAATTCTTACCCTGTTTTCATTCGGTTTTACCCTGTTTTTTTCCATGTAAACTGTTGCATATTTCCTTGTTGCTGCTGCCTGTTGTGGGATTGTTTTCAGGCTTGTTTTGCTGAGAAATTGTTACCTTTCATTTCCTTGATTTGTTGGCCACTGGTTGAGTGAAGTTTTTGTGGTTGTCTTGGCCGTTTTCCTTCCCTTCTCCCTTCCCCTGTGTAACGCCCGAGCGCGAGACGTCACATCCCCCGCACCATGACCTGACCCGTATACGAAATGGATTTCCATACACGTGCCGAATCATAGCGAACGGAGACATACACACTCGCTAAGCCAGGCGGGACTAACCTATAACTTAAAGGCCAACAATAACCACCACAACAATCAGAGTAAAGGAAACGCGGAAGCAATCATTCATACATTATATATTGAGTAGGTACCAACATGTAATTCATATATATTGAGCTATACGCTCTATGTACCAATTTTATAGGTAAAATACATATAGGTACCAATTACAAGTACGCTCCAGACATACAAATTCCCAAAGTAGTGAAAAGAAAGAAATCAAATGCGTGTAAAGGAAAGCTAGACACGATACAAGACTCTCCCTGACTGGTATCCCGCCTAGCATCCCCTTCCTGCAAAAACAACTGAAACAACTCCGGGTTCAGTCTTAGACAGACTGGTGGGTATAAAAAGGGAGGCATAATATCATAATATTGTGGAATTTAAACACGTACATGCAAGTTATAATCCTTATTCGAGGTTTAGAACCCTTTTTCCCAAGTGGGAGAAAATAAGATACAACGAATAGGATTATAACCGTTCATTTCATTCATTAGGTCATTAGTAGCCCGGCGAGAGGGCGTGCATTATCTCCAACCACCACCTCGTGTAATCCTTTAATCAATCGTTCATTCGTTCATTCATTCATACATTCATTCTTTTGTGCACATTCATAGATCATTCATTCGATCATACATATACTCCTTTTTCCTCCGGGTAGGGAACGGGTTTGCAAGGCTCGAACCCTCATTCATTAATGCTAGAGGGGTACATGAATCCCCAAAAGCTCGGGTCCCCTTTCATTCACTAATCTCCTAGTGAAGTCCAGGTTGCCGAAATTGTTGGAACTAGTATAAATGGATTCCCGTCAGCCCAAGCTTCCCCGGTTCACCACTACACTAAGTCCCGAGCCCCCATTCATTGTGATCACACATTCATTACTCGCCAAAACATTTTGGTAGGATAGTCATAATAAAAAGGCTTTCGTTTAAAACATTGCTCATTAAAGACTTGGTATAAATACCTATATAGGATTTTGGCTAAAATCTTGCACATTAGGTGTTTGGGTCATATTGCTATCTAATAGAAGAAAAACCCACCTGGTAGACAAAAGAACCCGACACAACTCTCACTGCTCGACCTCGTCACCCCCTGGACCAAGACCTACGTGACAAGGTAGTGTGAGACTCAATCGTGACCACCTTAGACGCTCGGCTATGCAATAACATGCTATGGAATGCTTAATATGCGATAATATGTTCAATTATGGTCGTGAGTGTCATAGAATCCAATTAAACACATAATTCAACAAATTTCGTTCAAACTACGGTAAAACTGTATTCATTCTCGTTCATATCGTTCAAACCTTCATACTTTCATTCATAAGATCATCAATATCATATATCAATCATAAAACATAGCTTTAACATAATCACGTTACGCATACTCCACCAATACGAGCCATGAACTCAAAACAAGCAATAAAAGAGTTTCCCCAAAGCTTCCATTTCAAATGACACGGCCGTGTCCGAGGTTTAATATTAGAAAAATTCAAAGTCGAGGGCTTGACACGGCCGTGTTGAGTTTTCAAAGCATTTGGACACGGCCGTGTCCGAGATTAAATTCAGAAAAAAAATCCAAGTTATATACCGCTTCCATAAAGTGCTCCATATTCATAGGCGGTTGTGGAGGATTAGGAGAACGATCCCTATGATGATGATGACCCGGAGACCTTTCCCGATGTCTTCTCGGAGGCATCCTATCAATTCAAAAACTAACATGCGTGCTAATTTTAGTTCATGCGTGACAATGCAATAAATTCATTCAATCGTTCAAGTCAAGAATCCAATCACATTAACACATAAGAATGCAAATGCTCCACATTAACAAGTAATTCCTACAGCCGAACGACCTACTGACTCAACACGAGACTAGAACCCTGGTTTTGCAACCCTGGGCTCCGATACCACTCAAAGGATGTAACGCCCGAGCGCGAGACGTCACATCCCCCGCACCATGACCCGACCCGTATACGAAATGGATTTCCATACACGTGCCGAATCATAGCGAACGGAGACATACACACTCGCTAAGCTAGGCGGGACTAACCTATAACTTAAACCCCAACAATAACCACCACGACAATCAGAGTAAAGGAAACGCGGAAGCAATCATTCATATATCTATACTATTATATTAAGTGAGAGGGCTAAGTTTGGTCTCTTGGACTCTCCATTTTTTTTTTTAATTTGATTTAAGAAAAAGAAACTCACCCACGTACAACAGTAACTGTTCTCAATCTATTTTTTTTGGACTCTTTTTTTCTTTTTAATTTTATTTTAATTTTAAAAAAAATACTAAAAAAACTCAACCCACATACAAAACTAACTAATCTCAAAGACGTGAACTAACTAATGCCAAATACATATTTTATAGGTTTTCTGCTTAAACTAATGTCAAACACATGCTTTATGGGTATTCTGCTTAAAAAAATATGGATTTTCTGCTTAAAATTTTATATTGCACACGCATAGAGTGTGCAGAATTACTAGTTATATATTGAGCTAGAGGTCTAGGTACCAACATGTAATTCATATATATTGAGCTATACGCTCTATGTACCAATTTTATAGGTAAAATACATATAGGTACCAATTACAAGTATGCTCCAGACATACAAAATCCCAAAGTAGTGAAAAGAAAGAAATCAAATGCGTGTAAAGGAAAGCTAGACACGATGCAAGACTCTCCCTGACTGGTATCCCGCCTAGCATCCCCTTCCTGCAAAAACAACTGAAACAACTCCGGGTTCAGTCTTAGACAGACTGGTGGGTATAAAAAGGGAGGCATAATATCATAATATTGCGGAATTTAAACACGTACATGCAAGTTATAATCCTTATTCGAGGTTTAGAACCCTTTTTCCCAAGTGGGAGAAAATAAGATACAACGAATAGGATTATAACCGTTCATTTCATTCATTAGGTCATTAGTAGCCCGGCGAGAGGGCGTGCATTATCTCCAACCACCACCTCGTGTAATCCTTTAATCAATCGTTCATTCGTTCATTCATTCATACATTCATTCTTTCGTGCACATTCATAGATCATTCATTCGATCATACATATACTCCTTTTTCCTCCGGGTAGGGAACGGGTTTGCAAGGCCCGAACCCTCATTCATTAATGCTAGAGGGGTACATGAATCCCCAAAAGCTCGGGTCCCCTTTCGTTCACTAATCTCCTAGTGAAGTCCAGGTTGCCGAAATTGTTGGAACTAGTATAAATGGATTCCCGTCAGCCCAAGCTTCCCCGGTTCACCACTACACTAAGTCCCGGGCCCCCATTCATTGTGATCACACATTCATTACTCGCCAAAACATTTTGGTAGGATAGTCATAATAAAAAGGCTTTCGTTTAAAACATTGCTCATTAAAGACTTGGTATAAATACCTATATAGGATTTTGGCTAAAATCTTGCACATTAGGTGTTCGGGTCATATTGTTATCTAATAGAAGAAAAACCCACCTGGTAGACAAAAGAACCCGACACAACTCTCACTGCTCGGCCTCGTCACCCCCTGGACTAAGACCTGCATGACAAGGTAGTGTGAGACTTAATCATGACCACCTTAGACGCTCGGCTATGCAATAACATGCTATGGAATGCTTGATATGCGATAATATGTTCAATTATGATCGTGAGTGTCATAGAATCCAATTAAACACATAATTCAACAAATTTCGTTCAAACTACGGTAAAACCGTATTCATTCTCGTTCATATCGTTCATACCTTCATACTTTCATTCATAAGATCATCAATATCATATATCAATCATAAAACATAGCTTTAACATAATCACGTTACGCATACTCCACCAATACGAGCCATGAACTCAAAACAAGCAATAAAAGAGTTTCCCCAAAGCTGTCATTTCAAATGACACGGCCGTGTTGAGTTTTCAAAGGAAATGGACACGGCCGTGTCCGAGGTTTAAAATCAGAAAAATTCAAAGTCGAGGGCTTGACACGGCCGTGTTGAGTTTTCAAAGCATTTGGACACGGCCGTGTCCGAGATTAAATTCAGAAAAAAATCAAAGTCGAGAGCCCAACACGGCCGTGTCCATTTTCAGTTCAAAGCTGACACGGCCGTGTCAGCTCGTCGTCTTCACAAGAGAAACAGAGCATAAACTCTGTTTCTTCGAGGGAAAAGCTTGCAAAACAGGGCAGCAACAAGAAAGCTCTTTTATACCACTTAGACACTAACTCATGCCCCAAAACTCATGCAAATCATATAATTCATTCATATATACAAGAATTCACACTCAAAGTTGGCAAAAGATCACCCAATAACAAGCTTTCATCCATGGAAGCTTCAAGCTTCATCAATGGCATATCATGCTATACTCAACCAACACAAGATCCAAGTATATAAAAGTGATGAAGAAGCTTCAAACAACATCTTCCATGCATCAACTCTCCTCTCAAACCAATGAAAACCATAAACCCAAGAATTCATATCATATAATTCATTGTCAAGCTTTTCTTCATAACACATGATTCCCCAACTTATACCAAGACATAACCGGAAGAAAATGGAGAGGAGAATGAGATAAAAACAATCCATATCTTACCTTGGAAGAAGCTTGGATGATGGTTGATCTTGAGCTCAAAGTGTGGATCATCAAACAAGGGTTTCCCTAGAGCTTCTCTTCTCTCTCTTGAGATGATGATTTGATCGATCAAAATGGGTGCAAGGGAGGAGGAAATTGCTGATATTTAGTGCTAGAAAGGGGTAGGATACGGTCGGTTCAAGTCCGGTTCGTTTAGTAAACGGTTCAAACAAGATATAAGGTCGAGGTTATGGAAAAGTTCAATGTCGAAGGTTCAAACCGTATCGAAAAAGTACGAGGTCAAGTTTAATGGATGCGTAATGTCGAAGCAAGTTCAACGCCGATTACGGATCTCGATTTCGAGGTCCGGAGCTCAAGATATCGCGAAAATCGTTCAGGGTTGCCTATATACAAATAGGTCCCTAAACTTTCAAAAAGTGGCAAATAAGCCCAAACTCAATTTTCGATTGAGTCCAAAACATTCAAATAAGTTACAAACAGGTCCACGGATTACACGGAACACGTAATTCCATTCAATTAACATCGAATTCATGAAATTGACATTCTCACAAATTCATTCAAATAATCATAACTCAAATTCGGAATCATATAAAATTTAAACAATCAAATCAAATTATAAACGAGTCAATTAGTAAAGCAAGATATAAGATCATATAATTAAATGTAAATGCACACATAACTCTTACCTGCACGTGTGAAAACACGGGGCGTTACAACCTCTCCCCCTTAAAGAGAATCCGTCCTCGGATTCATTGCTCGGTCGGAAACAACTCAGGGTAGAACTTCTTTATTTTCTCCTCCGTTTCCCACGTGGCTTCTTCCGTCTTATCACTCCACCATAACACTTTCACCAAGGGAAACCGTCTGTTTCGAAGTTCTTGAAATTTCCGATCCAAAATCTTAACTGGTTTCTGAACAAAAGTGAGATTCGGTTCGAGCTCAACCTCTTCAACCGGTATGATCACGGATTCATCGGGGTAGTACTTCCGAAGTTGTGATACATGGAAGACATTGTGAATACCCATTAAACTTGGAGGCAAATCCAATCTGTAAGTTGTATCTCCGATTCTCTCCAAAATCTCATAAGGTCCCAAATATCGGGGATTCAACTTTCCTCCTTTTCCAATTCGGGTAAATCCTTTCCGAGGTGAAGCTTTCAGGAATACCCTATCCCCAACTTCAAATTCAAGATCTTTCCTTCGCTTATCTGCATAGCTTTTATGTCGGTCTTGGGCTACTTTCATCTGTTGTCGAATAATCTGAACTTTTTCAATAGCATCCTGAATAGCTTTGAAAGGTTTATCTTTCCTTTCACCTCTTTATAGCCCTTCTTGCTTACTCCACTTCCATTCCTCCAAATCGAAAAACAACGGGGATCGGCACTTCCTTCCATAAAGAAATTCATACGATGTCATTTCTATCGAGGCTTGATAACTATTGTTGTAGGTAAACTCAATTAAGGGCAATTGTTCATTCCAAGAACTTGAGAAATCCAACGCACACGCCCTTAACATATCCTCAAGATATCTGATTAACCTTTCAGATTGCCCGTCAGTCTGTGGATGAAAAGCTGTACTGAACTGAAGCTTAGTCCCCAAACACTTCTGTAACTCTTGCCAAAACTTGGAAGTAAATCTAGGATCCCTGTCTGAAACAATACTAGCTGGCACTCCATGTAACCGAACAATCTCATCACAATACCTCTTAGCCAACTTACCTATCTTATCGGACATCCGAACTGCGAGAAAATGGGCTGACTTAGTTAACCTATCCACAATTACCCAAATTCCATCGAATCCACCCTTCACTCTAGATAAACCCGATACAAAATCCATTGCTATCTGTTCCCATTTCCATTCGGGAATAGGTAATGGCTGTAACAATCCTGACGGCTTGTGATGCTCAGCTTTCACTAATTCACAAGTCAGACAATGCTTCACATAATTCACCACATCTCTCTTCAATCCATTCCACCAATAATACCGTTTCAAGTCCCGATACATCTTGTTGCCACCAGGATGTACCGAATATACCGTTTTATGAGCTTCATCCAAAATAGCTCTTCTCAACTCTGTCGGAACTACCACTCTGTTCTTGAATCGAAAGATTCCCGTGTCATCAAATCCAAATGGACACTCGGGGTCTGATCGAGCCTTCTCTATCAATTTCTGAATCTCAACATCCGTCCGTTGTGCTTCAAATATCTGTTGCCTTAATTTTGGACGTACTGAGATGCTACCAATACGAGCTTTTATCTTAACCAACTCCATTGGTTGTCCAATATTTACTTTCAAATTGGATACACTAGCCTTCCTGCTTAATGCATCCGCAACCACGTTAGCTTTGCCTGGGTGATACTTAATCACACAATCATAGTCCTCGAGAGTCTCCATCCATCTTCGTTGCCTTCTATTCAACTCCTTCTGAGAAAATAAGTACTGAAGACTCTTATGATCGGTGAAAATCTCAAAAGAAGTCCCATACAAGTAATGTCTCCACTTCCCTAAGGCAAAAATCACCGCTGCAAGTTCAAGGTCGTGAGTGGGATAATTCTTCTCATGCTCTTTCAATTTCCTAGAGGCATAAGCAATTACTCTCCCGTTTTGCATCAAAACACAACCTAAGCCTTCGTGGGAAGCATCCGTATACATCATAAACCCTTCAGTACCATTCGGAAGTGTAAGTATCGGTGCAGAAGTTAACCTATCCTTCAAGAGCTGGCAACCAGCCTCACACTTCTCATCCCACTTAAACCGAACCTCCTTCTTGGTTAATCGGGTCAATGGAGCCGCAATCTTAGAAAAATCCTTAACGAATCTTCGATAATACCCGGCTAAACCCAAGAAACTTCGGATCTCGGAAACATTCTTAGGACTCTGCCATTTTGAAACTGCCTCTATTTTCGAAGGATCCACTTCTAATCCTTTGCTCGAAATGATATGTCCCAAGAAACTCACCCTGTCAATCCAAAACTCACATTTGCTAAACTTTGCATAAAGCTGGTTATCCCTTAAAGTCTCCAATACCGATCTCAAATACCGAGCATGATCCTCTTCTGATCTTGAATACACCAGAATATCATCGATGAAGATCACAACAAACTTATCCAAATAAGCCGGAAAATCCGATGCATCATGTCCATAAAAGTTGCCGGTGCATTAGTTAATCCAAAAGGCATTACCACGAATTCATAATGTCCATACCGGGTATTAAATCCTGTCCTAGGTATATCTTCCTCCTTAATCTTTAACTGATAATATCCCTGCCTTAAATCGAGCTTAGAATACACTCTTGACCCTTGTAGCATATCAAACAAATCCTCTATATTAGGCAATGGATATTTATTCTTTACAGTCATCCGATTCAACTCCCGGTAGTCAATGCACATCCTTAAAGTTCCATCTTTCTTCTTAACAAAGAGAACCGGCGCGCCCCACGGTGATAAACTCGGTCGAATATAACCATTCTTAAGAAGTTCTTCTAGCTGAACTTTCAGCTCCTGTAACTCTGCCGGTGCCATCCGGTAAGGAGTCTTAGAATAAGGTTCAGATCCCGGATATAAGTCTATTACAAATTCGATCTCTCGATCCGGAGGCAAAGAACCTAAAACTTCCGGAAACACCTCAAGATATTCCTTCACCACTTCTGTCTCTTCCAACTTTGCCTGATCTTTCGGCTTATTCAAAATATAGGCAATAAATCCCGTTGCCCCATATCTTATCAACTTGTGAGCTTCCGTGAACAACAAAAGAGGAGCAATCTCTGATTCCTTCCCCACTACTACTTCTTCTCCCAACTTAACTGTCTTGGTGAAACAATCAACCGTAGCATGGTACCGAAACAACCAATCCATTCCCAAAATCACCCCATATCTGTTCATCGGCATCACCACCAAATCTGCTCGATACTCTCTACCTTCAAACTCAAACAAACGATCTCTGACCACCTGATCCGTCTCAAGACTTCCACCCAACGGCGAACTCACCACATAACAAGCATTTAAGCACGTAACAGGCAAACACAAAGTATCAATTAATTTGCAAGAAATAAAAGAATGAGTAGCGCCGGGGTCAAATAATGCATGTATGTTCGTGTTATGGATGCATATCGTACCTTCCACCATAGCATTGGGATTGGCTTCCACATTTTTCTCTTCACCCGCAAGAGCATAAGCACGAAGCTGGGATCATCGGCCTCTGAACTCCCGGTTGGTAGCCTGGGGTCTTATCCGGACAAGTATTGGCCATGTGCGTTGCCTTTCCACAAATCAAACACTGTCCCAACCTCCTTCGGCAAGTGTTATAGGTGTGAGTCGGGCCTCCACAAAATAAACATGGTGACCTATCATGCCGAGGATCAGTAGTAGCTGGAGGTGCTTGTGGCTTCAACGGTGCAGCTCCTGTAGGTCGGAACCTCTTGTTTTGCCCTTGGAATGGCTGAGGAGGAGATACCATAGGCCTTTTTCCCTTTCCAAACCCCGATCCTTGTCCCATTTGCATACGAGGTAAGGGGTCCTTTTTCTTGTACTCCTCTTCCAATACCAGAGCCCTCTGTACAGTGTCAGCAAAAGACTCAAAATTATAGCCCGCGGGCCCATGCCTCAAATCCTGCCTCAATCCCGCTATAAACTTCTTTGCCTTTCTCTTTTCATCCCTTGTAATATGAGGTGCATACTTGCCAAGCCTGTTGAAAAGAGAAATATATTGAGCCACCGTTCGAGTTCCCTGTTTCAAATCCATGAATTCTTGTTCCTTCCTTTCTCGAACAACTTTCGGCACAAAAGCTTCTCGAAACTCTCTTACAAACACTTCCCAAGTAACTTCTTCCCCTTCTACTTCTAGCTTCTCTCGGGTGCGCTCCCACCAATCATAGGCCTCTCCGTCCAATTGAAAAATAGCAAACTGGGCCTTTTCTTGAGAGGTGAATTGTCGAACATTGAAAATCCTCTCAATCCGAGTGAGCCATCCTTCTGATACCGCATCATCTACCGAACCCGAAAATCTGGGAGGATTATAACTCAAAAACAACCCATGATGATCTCTCGGGTTATTTGGAGGAGGTGCTTGCTGTTCAGCCTGCGGTTGCACCGGAGGATCCTGAGCCCTTCTATGCTCCACGTAGTTATATACCGCTTCCATAAAGTGCTCCATATTCATAGGCGGTTGTGGAGGATTAGGAGAACGATCCCTATGATGATGATGACCCGGAGACCTTTCCCGATGTCTTCTCGGAGGCATCCTATCAATTCAAACACTAACATGCGTGCTAATTTTAGTTCATGCGTGACAATGCAATAAATTCATTCAATCGGTCAAGTCAAGAATCCAATCACATTAACACATAAGAATGCAAATGCTCCACATTAACAAGTAATTCCTACAGCCGAACGACCTACTGACTCAACACGACACTAGAACCCTGGTTTTGCAACCCTGGGCTCTGATACCACTCAAAGGATGTAACGCCCGAGCGCGAGACGTCACATCCCCCGCACCATGACCCGACCCGTATACGAAATGGATTTCCATACACGTGTCGAATCATAGCGAACGGAGAAATACACACTCGCTAAGCCAGGCGGGACTAACCTATAACTTAAACCCCAACAATAACCACCACGACAACCAGAGTAAAGGAAACGCGGAAGCAATCATTCATATATTATATATTGAGCTAGAGGTCTAGGTACCAACATGTAATTCATATATATTGAGCTATACGCTCTATGTACCAATTTTATAGGTAAAATACATATAGGTACCAATTACAAGTATGCTCCAGACATACAAAATCCCAAATTAGTGAAAAGAAAAAAATCAAATGCGTGTAAAGGAAAGCTAGACATGATACAAGACTCTCCCTAACTGGTATCCCGCCTAGCATCCCCTTCCTGCAAAAACAACTGAAACTACTCCGGGTTCAGTCTTAGACAGACTGGTGGGTATAAAAAGGGAGGCATAATATCATAATATTGCGGAATTTAAACACGTACATGCAAGTTATAATCCTTATTCGAGGTTCAGAACCCTTTTTCCCAAGTGGGAGAAAATAAGATACAACGAATAGGATTATAACCGTTCATTTCATTCATTAGGTCATTAGTAGCCCGGCGAGAGGGCGTGCATTATCTCCAACCACCACCTCGTGTAATCCTTTAATCAATCGTTCATTCGTTCATTCGTTCATACATTCATTCTTTCGTGCACATTCATAGATCATTCATTCGATCATACATATACTCCTTTTTCCTCTGGGTAGGGAACGGGTTTGCAAGGCCCGAACCCTCATTCATTAATGCTAGAGGGGTACATGAATCCCCAAAAGCTCGGGTCCCCTTTCGTTCACTAATCTCCTAGTGAAGTCCAGGTTGCCGAAATTGTTGGAACTAGTATAAATGGATTCCCGTCGGCCCAAGCTTCCCCGGTTCACCACTACACTAAGTCCCGGGCCCCCATTCATTGTGATCACACATTCATTACTCGCCAAAACATTTTGGTAGGATAGTCATAATAAAAAGGCTTTCGTTTAAAACATTGCTCATTAAAGACTTGGTATAAATACCTATATAGGATTTTGGCTAAAATCTTGCACATTACGTGTTCGGGTCATATTGTTATCTAATAGAAGAAAAACACACCTGGTAGACAAAAGAACCCGACACAACTCTCACTGCTCGGCCTCGTCACCCCCTGGACCAAGACCTGCGTGACAAGGTAGTGTGAGACTCAATCATGACCACCTTAGACGCTCGGCTATGCAATAACATACTATGGAATGCTTAATATGCGATAATATGTTCAATTATGGTCGTGAGTGTCATAGAATCCAATTAAACACATAATTCAACAAATTTCATTCAAACTACGGTAAAACCGTATTCATTCTAGTTCATATCGTTCATACCTTCATATTTTCATTCATAAGATCATCAATGTCATATATCAATCATAAAACATAGCTTTAACATAATCACGTTACGCATACTCCACCAATACGAGCCATGAACTCAAAACAAGCAATAAAAGAGTTTCCCCAAAGCTGCCATTTCAAATGACACGGCCGTGTTGAGTTTTCAAAGGAAACGGACACGGCCGTGTCCGAGGTTCAAAATCAGAAAAATTCAAAGTCGAGGGCTTGGCACGGCCGTGTTGAGTTTTCAAAGCATTTGGACACGGCCGTGTCCGAGATTAAATTCAGAAAAAAATCAAAGTCGAGAGCCCAACACGGCCGTGTCCATTTTCAGTTCAAAGCTGACACGGTCGTCTTCACAAGAGAAACAGAGCATAAACTCTGTTTCTTCGAGGGAAAAGCTTGCAAAACAGGGCAGCAACAAGGAAGCTCTTTTATACCACTTAGACACTAACTCATGCCCCAAAACTCATGCAAATCATATAATTCATTCATATATACAAGAATTCACACTCAAAGTTGGCAAAAGATCACCCAATAACAAGCTTTCATCCATGGAAGCTTCAAGCTTCATCAATGGCATATCATGCTATACTCAACCAACACAAGATCCAAGTATATAAAAGTGATAAAGAAGCTTCAAACAACAACTTCCATGCATCAACTCTCTTCTCAAACCAATGAAAACCATAAACCCAAGAATTCATTTCATATAATTCATTGTCAAGCTTTTCTTCATAACACATGATTCCCCAACTTATACCAAGACATAACCGGAAGAAAATGGAGAGGAGAATGAGATAAAAACAATCCATATGTTACCTTGGAAGAAGCTTGGATGATGGTTGATCTTGAGCTCAAAGTGTGGATGATCAAATAAGGGTTTCCTTGGAGCTTCTCTTCTCTCTCTTGAGATGATGATTTGATCGATCAAAATGGGTGCAAGGGAGGAGGAAATTGCTGATATTTAGTGCTAGAAAGGGGTAGGATACGGTCGGTTCAAGTCCGGTTCGTTTAGTAAACGGTTCAAACAAGATATAAGGTCGAGGTTATGGAAAAGTTCGATGTCGAAGGTCCAAACGGTATCGAAAAAGTACGAGGTCAAGTTTAATGGATGGGTAACGTCGAAGCAAGTTCAACGCCGGTTACGGATCTCGATTTCGAGGTCCGGAGCTCAAGATATCGCGAAAACCGTTCAGGGTTGCCTATATGCAAATAGGTCCCTAAACTTTCAAAAAGTAGCAAATAAGCCCAAACTCAATTTCCGATTGAGTCTAAAACATTCAAATAAGTTACAAACAGGTCCACGGATTACATGGAACACGTAATTCCATTCAATTAACATCGAATTCATGAAATTCACATTCTCACAAATTCATTCAAATAATCATAACTCAAATTCGGAATCATATAAAATTTAAACAATCAAATCAAATTATAAACGAGTCAATTAGTAAAGAAAGATATAAGATCATATAATTAAATGTAAATGCGCACAGAACTCTTACCTGCACGTGTGAAAACACGGGGTGTTACAACCTGTCTGCGTTTTTCGACTGTTGCTGCCTGCTTGTGTCTGCAACACTCTCGCCGGGCAGGGAGAGTTTGTTCATGGAAGTACCCGGGCGGGTACCCCTGATGCAATAGCTTCTGCATCTACTTCCCCTGGCCGGGGAAGGTTGCCTTGAGGAATCTACCCGGGCGGGTAGTGCTGCGTTTGCTGCTTCTGTTTATTTCATTTTCCTTTGATGTTCCTTTCTTCCTTGTTTTACCGTGTGTGTGTGTCTGTTTAATTAGTTAATCTGCTGCTGCTTCTTTCTCCCATAGGTGCAGTATGTGTGTTTATATATTTATAGATTGTGTGTGTATGGTTTAGGTTAATTGCATGCATGGCTTCCTTTCATTTAGTAATGCATGCATGAGATATATATAGTATATATTTAAAATATAATTATGCATGCATGAGATATATGCAATATGTGTACGTATACATATATATATATATATATATATATATATTCTATATTTTAAGTATTGTTTGATTTATTTTAATTATAGAATTTAATTGATATCTATTTCGCGTATTTAAATTACCGATTATTACTTGAACATTTTATTTATCTAATTTCTAATTGTAAACATGAAATAGTACGTGTTATGATTGTTATATGAAATTTTTGGATTAAATTGATATGAAATGTGAATTTATGAGCTTGGATGAATAAAAGAATGAATGTGAAATCTTCATAACTTGAATAATGAATGAATGATAATGAAAGATATGAAATGTTGGGCTTGAAACCTTTATGCTATGAATGTACTTGAATGAAATACTTGGTAGTTTGGCTTCTTGACATGATTTATACCTCGTATGCATCTCATATCATGTGCATAACATGCCATGCATCGTATATGGTTCATATGGAGTCTTGAGTCTCATGTATACACTGCGTTGTCATTGTACAGTTTTCTCCAGGGCGGAGATGCCGGGTTCATAGGACGCCTCAAGTCTTTCTTTCTTTTGGTATTGTCGGTAAGGTGTAACAGGTGGGTTTCTCTTCTATTAGATATGACTCGACCCGATATATCCATTATGTGAAAGTTTTAAGCCAAATATGTAATTATTATATATATACCGAGTCTTCCAAAGAGTCTATGATTTTAATGTTAAGCCTTTTTATTTTATGATACCCTACCTAATGTTTTGGCGAGTATTGAATGATTGCACGTATGGGGGCCCGGGGCTTGGTACATATGGCTATCCGGGGAGGCAAGGGCCGAGGGTAATCCTATGCGCTAGTCCCAACCAAATTACAGATTCTGGAACTCGCTAGGAGATTAGCGAGGGAAGGGGGCTGAGCGCCTTTGGGGAACTCATGACACCCCTTTGGTCAATGATTGAGGTGGCCGGGTCTTGCTAACCCGTCCCCTGCCCGGAGGAAGAAGGTGTAAGTGTAATGATTGATTGCATGATTGATTGAATGAATGAACGATTGAATGAACGAATGATTATGACTGAATGAATGATTGTGTGATCGTTAATGAACGAATAAATGAATAAATGCACACACGAGGTGGAGGTTGGAGAAATTCGCCCTCTCATCGAGCTCACATATTGACCTCTTGAATGAATGAAAGAATGAATGAAATTGATTGTTGTAATCCCTCTTGTTGTTTATTCATTTTACCCGCTTGGGAAATATCTTAAAAACCTCGCACGGGATTATAGCTTGCATGCGTGAATGTTTAAATTCTGCGATATTATTATATTATGCCCTGTTTTATACCCACCAGTCTCCTATAGACTGAACCCGGCTTTATTTTCAGTGCTTTTGCAGGTTTTGGAGTGCTAGGCAGGAAGTCGAGTCTCTTGATCGAGTGGAGTCTATTCTTTTGCATTTTGTAAAGTGTTAAGTTATAGATTTGCATATGAATTGTTATGATTATATGATATTGTTGTGGGACAGACTGTTAAGGATAATGGAACCCGTTAAATTGTGATTATGATTTATGTTTTAATTTTCGGGATTATGTACTCATGTTAGTGATCTTTTCCGATAAACCTCGTGATTGATTATATGTTCTGCTTCCGCACTTGCCTTTAATTCTTGAACTTGTTTATTTGGTTTCGAGGTTCTAGCTCCCACCTAGCCTAAAGTGTGAGTGAGTCCCCGTTCGCTGTGAGCTGGGTTCATGTATGGATTTTCCATTTCAGGGGTGGATCGGGCTCATAGTACGGGGGATGTAGCGTCATTCCCGTTGGGGTGCTACATCCTTAAGTGGTATCAGAGCCCGGTTGCAAAACCGGTGTTCTCGTGTCGTGATTGAGTCAGTATAGGTCGTACGGCTTAGGAACTACGTGATGATGTGTGTATTGCATCGATTTTGAACACGAAATTGTCTTTCCTTTTTAATTTTGTCGAATTACCTGTTGTATTTTATATTGGATTCGTGCTTTTCGTGTTGAAAATGTGTCATGGGCATGCACTAATCGCATGCATATATCTTTGAAATGAGTTATGAATTACCGGTTATGAAGATAAAACACAAACCACGGTGGGCACGAAATCCTAATAATAGTGATGGGAAAAGGATGAGATGATTTTTCAGACCTAATCCTTCAAAGTGGGGGTTAGGTTACTACCCCTGGGTTGAAGACTCCCATGAGGCGTCGAAGAGATAGGTTCATTTGGGTATTCACGTGTACGTGATTTAGGTACCAAAGATAATGGTATTATCGAGTAACTTTTGACGGATTTCTTAAATAGTTTTGAAGAAAGGGAACTTGGTTAAGTTATCTTGTTTATAGATGATGTCAATGAATTCCATTTAACCAAATCACCAATGAAGGAGTAAACCAGCAATTAGATAAATGGAGATAGTGTATGAAGATAATTTAGAGATTGAAAGCTGGGTCGTCATCTCCGAGAGGTTTATTTAAAGTCCATGAACTTCACCAAATCAAGGAAGATGATCTGGGGATAAGGATCAGCACAGAATCAAGAATAGAATCGATCGAAGGTCTAATTTCTTTCTCAACTGGATATACGCTAGAGGTATCAAAGACAAGTCAAGAATTGAGCCAGCTTTTGGGTCAGACCAAACCCTTGGGCCATAAACTTATCAACTTCAAATTTCTTGGCTACGGTGAACGGTACATAAAACATTCACGGCATATGCATACATGCAATTTAAATTTAAATGATTTCTTAATGATATATGTTTTGTTAATTGAATATTTTATTGTTCCTTGATAAGGTTGTAATGGATATTTATTATCTACTCTTGTGTCTTAACTGAATCTTGATTGTTGTATTTGGCATAGTGCTACTCTTTGAGTGTGATTATTATGTGACTCAGTTGTGTTTCTTTCATTGTTGCTTGAGTGACGGGGTTCTCTCTTGCTGCTTTTGAGAGACGGGGTTCTCTCTTCGTTGTTTTCGAGAGACGGGATTCTCTCTTCATTGTTTTTGAGAGACGGGGTTCTCTCATTGTTATCTGCGAGGGACGGGGTTCTCTCATTAATTGTTTTTAGGCGAACGGTGAATCCGAGGATGGATTCTTTTAAGGGGAGAGTTCTAACGCCCCGGTTTTTCATTTGCATAAGTATGACGTATGTGTTTACCAATTTGCGCTAATTAATTGTTTATAAGTGTTTTTTTATTTAATTTTATTATATTTTATTTCATTAAAATTAGTTTTTTTAATTTAATAATTAAGTGTTAATGTTATTAAATTATACCTTTAATTATGCTAATTAATTGACTTTAATTAGTCATTGACTTTGAGTTTTTATTTAAAATTGGAATTTAAATTTGTTTATTTAATTTGAAATGTTATAAATTGTTAAATGTTTTGCGCATGAGTGTTTTAAACGTGTTTCGTTCTTATATGAATTGAAATCGAAATTTCGTGAAAATGTAGTATGTCGTAGATTTATGTGTTATGAACTTATATATATGCTCATTTCATGTTTTTGATCTCGTTTGGCATGGTAACGAATTTAATTTGAATTGTAGAACCAAATCGAGGGCTAACGTGCAATTAGCGTACCCTTGGTTCCGTATGTGATTTCTTGAGCTCGGGAACTCGGATTCGAGTTCTGTCAACTGCGTTGAACTCGTATCGAAGATTCGGGTTTAATGAACTTAGCCTTATACTTTTCCGAAATCATTTGAACCTCCGAAATCCAACCGAAAAATGAAACGGCACCAAAACTGCAACATTTTACTAAAATGGCCATAACTTGCTCAAACCTTAACCAAATTAACCATGGTTGGAGTCCTTGTAACCCTAGTTCAGCCTACTATCATCCCATACACTCTCTCTATAGAACCAACCCTCACACAAGCAAGAGTTTCATCCACAAACCCTTACTTTCCAGTTTCCTGGCACCTTGCAATCCTTTGAGATTTTGGAGCTCCAATCTCTTCCAACTTTCATCCAATCAACAAGGTGAGTTAGGGTTATGTTATAAATGTATTTCTAGTCATTTTGATCCATTCATCCCTAATTTTGAGTCAGTTTTCATGGGGCTTTGAGGATATGATTGAATAGTTAGGTTATGGATGATTTTCTTGATTCCATTGATTACTTGGAATTTTTCTTGGTTTTAAAGCATGAAAGTGATCACTTTACTTCCGTTATTTCATTTATGGTCATGTATTTGGTGGTAGTTGAATATTTATTGTGTTTTCATTAATGAACTTGGAGAATTTTCAAGCAATAAACTGCTCTTCTTGAACCTTGTTGCTGCGTGAACTTTATAGCTAAAATGGTGGTTGATTTGGAGCTGAATTCTTGGTCTTATGCTGTTTCTTTTTGCCTTAATTTCGGTTGAATTGATGGTTGATTGTTCATGTCAATTCTTACCCTGTTTTCATTCGGTTTTCCCCTGTTTTTTTCCACGTAAACTGCAGCATATTTCCTTGTTGCTGCTGCGTGTTGTGGGATTCTTTTCAGGCTTGTTTTGCTGAGCAATTGTTACCTTTTATTTCCTTGATTTGTTGGCCACTGGTTGAGCGAAGTTTTTGTGGTTGTCTTGGCCGTTTTCCTTCCCTTTTCCCTTCCCCTGTCTGCGTTTTCCGACTGCTACTGCCTGCTTGTGTCTGCAACACTCTCCCCGGGCGGGGAGAGTTTGTTCATGGAAGTACCCGGGTGGGTACCCCTGATGCAATAGGTTCTGCATCTCCTTCCCCCGGCCGGGGAAGGTTGACTTGAGGAATCTACCCGGGCGGGTAGTGCTGCGTTTGCTGCTTCTGTTTCTTTCCTTTTCCTTTGATGTTCCTTTCTTCCTTGTTTTACTGTGTGTGTGTGTCTGTTTAATTAGTTAATCTGCTGTTGCTTCTTTCTCCCGTAGGTGCAGTATGTGTGTTTATATATTTATAGATTGTGTGTGCATGGTTTAGGTTAATTGCATGCATGGCTTTCTTTCATTTAGTAATGCATGCATGAGATATATGTAGTATATATTTAAAATATAATTATGCATGCATGACATATATGCACTATGTGTACGTATACATACATATATATATATATATACATATATATATATATATATATATATTGTAGCGCCCGGAGCGACGAGACACCACATCCCCCGCACCTAGCCCCGAACCCACATATGAAATAGAAATCCATACATGAGCCCAAGACTAAGCGAACGGGAACCTACACACACTCGCTAAGCCAGGCGGAGCTAAGACAATACCAGAGCGTGCATAATCTAAGAAAGCGAAAGCATACACCAAAATCCAAGAAGATAAATCCACAAAAACGGGTTCATCTAGCCCTAGGAGCCTGTCCCGAAAATATATAAATATAATTCAAAGAGCATACATAAATCAAATCCCAGAGATGCATATACAATTCGATTAACAAATCTAAAAGATATACAAATGTGACCGAAAGCTAATGAAATGCAACTCGAACTAGGAGACTAGAACCCGACCGACTCACGACTCCGCCTAGCACGAACCAACCTGCAAACTGAAAAATTGAAAGGAGAGGGTCAGTCCACCGACTGAGTGAGGGGGCTAACGCACACCCACACACGTATACATATAGAGCAAAGCACGTATTAAATAAAAGACTATGAACCGGGATAGGATTTTGCATACCAAACATCATTTTCGAATCAAACTTATATATATTCATATCATAATCGGACGTAGCTTACAAGAAAGGTCCTATCCCGTTTCATAATCAACATATCTTAACGAATTCTTATACCCGGCGAGTACGGGTCTTACTCTAACTCCCCAAATTATTAATATACGTATTAAAACAGAAAACACAAATCATAAACCAATCCAACCCCAACAACATGTAGTTCGGGGAGCAAACCCTCACTACTCTTACCAATGCACAAGGGGTAGCTAACTTTCATTGTGCTTGAAGCACAACGCCTCCTCAACCTCCAAGAGTCACGCGTGTACTTCAAATGGGAATCGTGCACAGGCTTAACCCGACGGCCCTTGTCGTCCCGGGCGTCCTTACCCACAATTCCCTTGGCCCGGCAAATCTGAACAAGACTTAACATACCAAAACTCGCAACTTAACATAATTAGAATGTAACAAACTTACATACCTTAGCATACCTTACCGTGCAACTCGGCCTATGCTTTTAACGTACCTCTCCGTGTCATCCGAAAACATATCAAGTTGAAGAAGAGCAAAGCTTGCACGAAGACACACGGTTTGGAGCGTAGCCTTGTTGCAAATCATTTTTAAGCTCACATATGCTCATACATATAGTCCAAAACATTTAATCTTATGACAAGATCATAAACGTATCTTATAAACACGTATCTATTATATAAATATAATAGTATAGTCACATGCGGGCTTGAAAATGAGCACGTAGGGTTGTAGGTCGTATTAACTAAAAAGAAAACAAACCTAAGCCTCACCTTTTACCAAAAGTGCTCACGGATGAGCGTTGACGGCCAAGAAGAGGCTAAATGGCGGAACCAACACCTCCCGAACTCAAATCTGAGACATACAAACATAAACTCATGACTTAGACTCGATCATGAAACACTTAGACGCACGGCGACTCATACGAATGCAAATGGATGTAATGCATATCATATGGATTCATACTTAGGCATATCGGAGCAAATAACGAGAGATCACATAAGGAATTCAAGAATTAAACTCATACCATATGAAATAAACTCATAATGTGTCATATTATAGCATAATATAAGTGTTCATGAGTTTAAAATGCATAAGGGAGATAAACGATTCAAGAAAGAATTACACGTATCACTTAAGACATATTAAATCATGACTCGTTCAAATCATATCAAATAAATTCAAAATTCCAAAACAAGCAAATTAACACATAATAATTCATGTTAGTAAAGCTTAGGGATCATATTAGGGGTGGGAGAGAAGCAAACAAGCGAAGAAAACAAGAAAACAAAGTTCGGAGCAAAAATGAGCCACTGCCCTAAATCCACCCCGGTGGATTTTTTTCAAAGGGGAAATCCACCCCCATGGATTTAGGGCAGACTCTCTGCCTCAAATCCACCCCGGTGGATTATTTTCAAAGCAGAAATCCACCCTGGTGGATTTGGGTCAGAGGCTAAAAAAAACGTGAAAAAGCTTCCAAAATCCATGAAAACCCATCCTAAACCAAAGTATCAACATCAAGGCTTGAAATGGTGCAAATATACAACAAATACATGCAAGAAAAACATACTAAATCAGCTCCAAACATGCAAGTTTCAAACCGGAAACTAAGGAGAGCAAAATAGGCAATAGTTTCATGCATTTCCCCCAAAAACCCCAAAGAGCATAAATGGTAAATCTTACCCCAAGCAACTACCATCAACAAGAATCACAAATAAGCAATAAAGAAGCCTCCTAGGTCATCATATAAGCCATCAAACTCCAAATAGCCAAAGAATGCACATAGAATCCAAAATCTACCAAGAACCCTAACTATTCATCAAGTTTGGCATATACAAGGATCCTCAACATCAAAGCATGAAATTCATGGAGAGAAAGAAGCACAAGAACAAGAGAATCAAGAATCCTAACTAACCTTAAAAGATTGGAGCAAGAAAGGATGAAAATCTTAAGCTTAAGGGCCAAAAAATGGAGTTTCCTTCCATGGAGTCTCTCCTATCTTCTTGGGGCTGAGGGAGGGCTCGGTTTTGGCAGCAAAAAGGGAGAGAAAGGAGGGTCTTGGATGTAATAAAGTCAAAGCAAGGACAAGAGACAAGTGGCCTAACCTCCAAATAGGTATTTAGGGGCGTTTTAGGTACGTAGGGCGAGTTTGGATCGTCGGGAGGTCGAAACAAAGTCAAAAGGTGATGAGGCTTGTCCCATTGAATCCAAATCGTCGATTCGAGTCCAATGGAGGTGACGGAACTCGAATCCGAGTTCCCTAGCTCAAGATACGAATTAAGGACTCAGGAGTGGCCAATTTGCAAAAAGGCCCAAAAATTCAAATAAAGTGCAATTGAGTCCAATACTAAAATCAATTAAGTCCAAGGCAAGTTAATACGTACAAATAAGTCCTAAAATCATCTAATTCACATAGTTCACAAAGTTGACATACTCGGGATTCTAATTTATAAATCGCAAATTTCACAAATTGCATATATTCACATTATATGTTCAAATAGGGCAAGTTCTTATCAAATAATTCAAGTTGTTCACATAGGAAAATAAAATGAGGGAACATAATTCACATAAGGTCACAAATTAAATAAAGAATCATATAGATTACGGAAAATAAACTCACACGCGACGCGTACCTGTACGTGTGAGCGGGTGGGGTGTCACAATATTCCCCCCATAAGAGAACCTGGTCCCCAGGTTCTACTGCTCGAGTTTCAAGCTCGAATAACTTCCGTATTCACCCAAGTTCGAGGTTCATGACGTCCCGACAAGGGTTAGCTCGGTAAGGTCTTCCAGCACAAAGGGGGTTTGATCAACTCTTGAAGTCTTGATGGAGTAATTCCTCACCGCTTGATCCGAGCTAGGAGCAAGTCAAACATCTCGCACGGTAGGAGGGTCCAAATTTGATTCATCACCCACCGTTTGGTTTGTTCCAAACTAACTCAAGAGTTCGATATTACACGAGTAGCGTAGTTACTGGACTTTCACCACTCACACCTTCTAACTCGGGAAGTTCCTCCAAGATGGCCATCCTTCTATTCGTTGTTGCCTCGAAAGTCCATTGCAACCTCGACCCTCGACTTACCACCCTCTCGTACTCTCAGGACAAGTAAGCACTCAACAGATAATAAATACACGCAAGAACAAAAGGCAATAATCCAAATAGCAAAACAAGAATGCATGATGAGCGTGCCATGAATGATTTATGTACCGTTCAACGTTGTTTGGAATTTCTTGACATCTAGATGATTAGGTGAGTAACCAAAGTTGGTGTTGTAAGGCTCACAGCTCGACAATCTCGATCTCAAGTTTCTTGGAAGAATCCTAACTTGATAATCAATTTCTTTCTCCAACTCTGTATGTTCTAATCACCATATCCACTCGGTGGACTCTCCTTGTCCCACCTAACAATCCCCTTGTTGTGGTGTGGAGTTGCTCTGGTCGAGCCGTTTTGAAAGTTTCTCTCTACTCTTGTTTGAATTAACCCTTCCCATGCTCGGCCAAAAGGTGTAAGAGCATGTCCTAGGCGACTTTGGACCATGGCCAGATCATTCTCGAATTCCTTTAAAACCCCACGGTCTTCAAAATCTTCGTAAATCTTCTTACATCAACTAGTATATCTGCATGGTCCGAGATTATGATTTCTTGAATCCAATTCTTCTATTTCCATAGAATTAGTATCCCAACTTCTTCATACTAATCGACCTCCAATTATTGTTTCGAATCTTTACTTAGTTATCACCTCGATGGAAGTCCCTTGATTTTACTCTTTACGAATTCGAATTGGTTGCATGACTTGTCCTCTATTGACTTGCACTTGGGTAGACAATTGCCTTCCAAAACTCTTTGCCGGCCTTTCTTTATCGTTTTCATTTGTTGCTTTATATCTCCCAATTCAACTTCACAACACGGCCAAATCCACTTGGATCTGGAAAGTAAACTCCAATCCATCCTGAAGATAGAACTTCTCGTATCTTGGTTTTTCTATAGACTTGGAATGACTGTAATGATCGATTCTTTTTATATTCTCCCAATACTACCTCTTCCTTACCCAAAATCCCAGGTGTTTCAATTCTTTCCCTTGCTCTTTTCTTGGGTTAGACAATCCTGTGGAATCAGATTAAAGTTTCTCTAGAATCGAGAGTTATTCGTTTCCCTCCTAGGAATTGGGTTTAAATACTTATTCCCGGTTCCACTTCTTATTTCGATACTTTCTTGATTATTCGTCGTTGGAAAAAGGCCTTCCCTCTCGAAATCCAAACTGCTACATCAAGTAGATAAGGAGGAGGTTCATGTGTATCGATCTTCTCCCTTTGATTAAGCCCTCAACTTCTTGATATAGCTTCAACCGGATCTTTAAAATCACCACTTTCTTCTTACCCCGGTTTTCACCCTCACGAAGGGGGACTTCTCTCAATTATAAGCTATCATGAAAACATTAAACTCATGCATGTCGGGTTAGATTTGCATATGCTATGCATCACGTTATCATCCAATAAAGCAAGAAAACAACAAGTAATAACAATACATAACACACATCACAAATAAGTACAAAGGTACAATGTGGGATGGATACTCTTGCAATGGATGCAATTACCTCTCGGTTGTCTCTTTGGCCTTTTTCGTTCACATTCTTCCAACTTGTGCTTTGGTGATCCACATCCAAAGCATCGCCCCAATCTCTTCCAACAATTCTCGTAAGTATGAGAATTTCTTCTACAATGAGCGCACGGCGGTTGTTCCATAGCTGGGGATTCTTTCACTTTCTTCTTTCCCTTGGACCCCACTTGAGAGTCCTCTCGATCTCTCTTTGATCCTAACCCCGAGCTACTTCCCGATCCAATTCTCCCTACTCGACTCTTTTCTTTTAATTTCTTGGATTCAACTCGGAGGGCTTCTCGGGTACTCTCAATCCAAGCTCTAGACTCGATCCCGGTTTCTATTTCTTGAAGGTCTTCTCTAATTCCTTCCATAAATTGGGCCACTCTTTCGGATTCGTTCGGTCTTCTTGAATAGATACGAGGGCATACGTTAATCTTGTGTTCGGAGGAGCCACATCTAGTACACTTGCCCAACCTTTTCCAACACCTCTTATAACTATGGTTGGGTCCTCCACAATGGTCGCATGGAATCTGGTCTTCGGGAAACGACGTGTTTGATAAGAACATAAGATCATTTCCAATAAATCGAGCCATTTTACCCTTTATCTTGGTGGATTGATTATTAGTGCGATGATTCGGCGGTCTCGGTCTTGAAGAGCCTTCATCTCTATTTGATCCCAATTCCAACTTAGGGGCCATGATGGTTGAGATGAGTGGTTGCTTGTTATAAGATAATAACCTACAATACACAAGGGAGGCAAAGGTATAATGCATGCGGTTAGTGAGTGATTATGGCACGTAAATGAAACAACTAGCGCATGTAAAATATGCAACTATAATTAATAAAAAGAAAGTAGAAATTTTAAAACACATAATTCAAGAAAATTCACATATTTCGATGTAATGCACACATTAGCACGTTTTTCCTACGCCGTACGACCTAGACTCGACGCAACACGACACTAGAACTCCGGTTTTGCAACCCGGAGCTCTGATACCACTTTAAGATGTAGCGCCCGGAGCGACGAGACACCACATCCCCCACACCTAGCCCCGAACCCACATATGAAATAGAAATCCATACATGAGCCCAAGACTAAGCGAACGGGAACCTACACACACTCTCTAAGCCAGGCGGAGCTAAGACAATACCAGAGCGCGCATAATATAAGAAAGCGAAAGCATACACCAAAATCCAAGAAGATAAATCCACAAAAACGGGTTCATCTAGCCCTATGAGCCTGTACCGAAAATATATAAATATAATTCAAAGAGCATACATAAATCAAATCCCAGAGATGCATATACAATTCGATTAACAAATCTAAAAGATATACAAATGTGACCGAAAGCTAATGAAATGCAACTCGAACTAGGAGACTAGAACCCGACCGACTCACGACTCCGCCTAGCACGAACCAACCTGCAAACTGAAAAATTGAAAGGAGAGGGTCAGTCCACCGACTGAGTGAGGGGGCTAACGCACACCCACACACGTATATATATAGAGCAAAGCACGTATTAAATAAAAGACTATGAACCGGGATAGGATTTTGTATACCAAACACCATTTTCGAATCAAACTTATATATATTCATATCATAATCGGACGTAGCTTACAAGAAAGGTCCTATCCCGTTTCATAATCAACATATCTTAACGAATTCTTATACCCGGAGAGTACGGGTCTTACTCTAACTCCCCAAATTATTAATATACGTATTAAAACAGAAAACACAAATCATAAACCAATCCAACCCCAACAACATGTAGTTCGGGGAGCAAACCCTCACTACTCTTACCAATGCACAAGGGGTAGCTAACCCTCATTGTGCTTGAAGCACAACGCCTCCTCAACCTCCAAGAGTCACGCGTGTACTTCAAATGGGAATCGTGCACAGGCTTAACCCGACGGCCCTTGCCGTCCCGGGCGTCCTTACCCACAATTCCCTGGGCCCGGCAAATCTGAACAAGACTTAACATACCAAAACTCGCAACTTAACATAATTAGAATGTAACAAACTTACATACCTTAGCATACCTTACCGTGCAACTCGGCCTATGCTTTTAACGTACCTCTCCGTGTCATCCGAAAACATATCAAGTTGAAGAAGAGCAAAGCTTGCACGAAGACACACGGTTTGGAGCGTAGCCTTGTTGCAAATCATTTTTAAGCTCACATATGCTCATACATATAGTCCAAAAAATTTAATCTTATGATAAGATCATAAACGTATCTTATAAACACGTATCTATTCTATAAATATAATAGTATAGTCACATGCGGGCTTGAAAATGAGCACGTAGGGTTGTAGGTCGTATTAACTAAAAAGAAAACAAACCTAAGCCTCACCTTTTACCAGAAGTGCTCACGGATGAGCTTTGACGCCCAAGAAGAGGCTAAATGGCGGAACCAACACCTCCCGAACTCAAATCTGAGACATACAAACATAAACTCATGACTTAGACTCGATCATGAACCACTTAGACGCACGACGACTCATACGAATGCAAATGGATGTAATGCATATCATATGGATTCATACTTAGGCATATCGGAGCAAATAACGAGAGATCACATAAGGAATTCAAGAATTAAACTCATACCATATGAAATAAACTCATAATGTGTCATATTATAGCATAATATAAGTGTTCATGAGTTTAAAATGCATAAGGGAGATAAACGATTCAAGAAAGAATTACACGTATCACTTAAGACATATTAAATCATGACTCGTTCAAATCATATCAAATAAATTCAAAATTCCAAAAGAAGCAAATTAACACATAATAATTCATGTTAGTAAAGCTTAGGGATCATATTAGGGGTGGGAGAGAAGCAAACAAGCGAAGAAAACAAGAAAACAAAGTTCGGAGCAAAAATGAGCCACTGCCCTAAATCCACCCCGGTGGATTTTTTTCAAAGGGGAAATCCACCCCCATAGATTTAGGGCAGACTCTCTGCCTCAAATCCACCCCGGTGGATTATTTTCCAAGCAGAAATCCACCCCGGTGGATTTGGGTCAGAGGCTAAAAAAAACGTGAAAAAGCTTCCAAAATCCATGAAAACCCATCCTAAACCAAAGTATCAACATCAAGGCTTGAAATGGTGCAAATATACAACAAATACATGCAAGAAAAACATACTAAATCAGCTCCAAACATGCAAGTTTCAAACCGGAAACTAAGGAGAGCAAAATAGGCAATAGTTTCATGCATTTCCCCCAAAAACCCCAAAGAGCATAAATGGTAAATCTTACCCCAAGCAACTACCATCAACAAGAATCACAAATAAGCAATAAAGAAGCCTCCTAGGTCATCATATAAGCCATCAAACTCCAAATAGCCAAAGAATGCACATAGAATCCAAAATCTACCAAGAACCCTAACTATTCATCAAGTTTGGCATATACAAGGATCCTCAACATCAAAGCATGAAATTCATGGAGAGAAAGAAGCACAAGAACAAGAGAATCAAGAATCCTAACTTGCCTTAAAAGATTGGAGCAAGAAAGGATGAAAATCTTAAGCTTAAGGGCCAAAAAATGGAGTTTCCTTCCATGGAGTCTCTCCTATCTTCTTGGGGCTGAGGGAGGGCTCGGTTTTGGAAGCAAAAAGGGAGAGAAAGGAGGGTCTTGGGTGTAATAAAGTCAAAGCAAGGACAAGAGACAAGTGGCCTAACCTCCAAGTAGGTATTTAGGGGCGTTTTAGGTACGTAGGGCGAGTTTGCATCGTCGGGAGGTCGAAACAAAGTCAAAAGGTGATGAGACTTGTCCCATTGAATCCAAATCGTCGATTCGAGTCCAATGGAGGTGACGGAACTCGAATCCGAGTTCCCTAGCTCAAGATACGAATTAAGGACTCAGGAGTGGCCAATTTGCAAAAAGGCCCAAAAATTCAAATAAAGTGCAATTGAGTCCAATACTAAAATCAATTAAGTCCAAGGCAAGTTAATACGTACAAATAAGTCCTAAAATCATCTAATTCACATAGTTCACAAAGTTGACATACTCGGGATTCTAATTTATAAATCGCAAATTTCACAAATTGCATATATTCACATTATATGTTCAAATAGGGCAAGTTCTTATCAAATAATTCAAGTTGTTCACATAGGAAAATAAAATGAGGGAACATAATTCACATAAGGTCACAAATTAAATAAAGAATCATATAGATTACGGAAAATAAACTCACACGCGACGCGTACCTGTACGTGTGAGCGAGTGGGGTGTCACATATATATATATATATATATATATATATATATTCAATATTTTAAGTATTATTTGATTTATTTTAAATATAGAATTTAATTGATATCTATTTCGCGTATTTAAATTACCGATTATTACTTGACCATTTTATTTATGTAATTTCTAATTGTAAATGTGAAATAGTACGTGTTATCATTGTTATATGAAATTTTTGGATTAAATTGATATGAAATGTGAATTTATGAACTTGGATGAATAAAAGAATGAATGTGAAATCTTCATAACATGAATAATGAATGAATGATAATGAAATATATGAAATGTTGGGCTTGAAACCTTTATGCTATGAATGTACTTGAATGAAATACTTGGCAGTTTAGCTTCTTGACATGATTTATGTAACACCCGGGACGATAGGCGCCACATCCCCCGCACTATGAGTCTAGTCCACACATGAAATGGATAGTTTAGCATGAACCAGACTCATAGCGAACGGGTGACAAAATAAAAACAACCTTGCTAGGCGGAAACTAACCCCATACCATATAATCAAAATGCTGTGCGGAAGCATTAATGTGCAATTCATAGATTTCAGCAAAGGCTACAAGCTCGAATTTCCAATACATAAAATTAAATCCATCATGCATCCTAACAACGGGTTCAACTAAGCACACAACCTGTCCCGAATCAATATCCAATAATTTCATAATTAGCACAAAGGCCCAATTACATAGGAATATCCAATTAGAACATAATAATGTAAGATGTGACTCGAGTGTACAAGTGATCTAACAAAAGAAGTAAAACTTGACCTCCGCCTAGCAAAACCTGCAAGAAACTGAGAATTGGGAAAGAGGGGTCAGTCTCTAGAAGACTGAGTGAGCAGGAGCGATACATATACTATAGAAACATGCGTATGCAAGCCATAAATCCCGAGCAAGATTTTATGCAAAGTTAGTTCCCACGAAGGGCAAGAAATTAACGAGCAATGCTCGGACTTTTTGACTAAATTCATATTAAATTCGTTATATACTTCATACATAATCATAAAGGCTCGGCGAGTGAGCGTGCATAATCTCCAACCAAACTCCGACCGTGTACGACAAATATCAATAATATATTGAATACGTGATCATGCAATATCTTATAATACATGCAATCCATATAACCTAAGATATAGGCGTTTGGGCGATCCGTGTACCGGCCTTCCCGCACAGTGCATAACAATCATAATATAAACATAATCATAAAATAAGTTCCAACCTTCTTCCTCCGGGTGGTGGACGGGCTTACAAGACCCGGCCACCTCATGCATTGACCCAGGGGGGTACATGAATCCCCCAAGGGCGCTCAGCTACCATTCCACGCTAATCTCCTAGTGAGGTCCGGTCTCTGTTAAATGGTTGGGACTAGCACATGGGATCACCGTCGGCCCTTGCCTCCCCGGGTAGCCACATGTGCTAGATCCCGGGCCCGTGCATTCATTCATGTTCTCGCCAAAACGTTCAATTCATGAGAAACATAATACATTTATAACATACTTATTCCCTTTCATAATCATTGAGAAAAGATTTACTCGATGACTCCATTTGAAAACAATATATAGATATACTTAGGTTTTTGGCCAAAACTTATCACATAAGGTTGTAGGGTTTAATACATATCTAGAACGAAAACACCCTCACCTGGAAGATGACGATACAAGGATACAAGCTAGGCCGTGAGCCTATCGATCACGATATCTCCACCCTGGAGATGAACTGTATAAGAGAAAGACATAATGTGTACTCGTGAGAAACGACTCAATATGAAACCAATTAGGACGCACGACATTAACATGAGGTGTTCGTGAAATTCTATGTCATGTTTCAATATACAATAGATCATAAGATGTCATGAGTTGATGTGATCATGTTCATGCACACCAATAAAGCCATTTAGACACATACATGTTTTAATCATTCAATTCATAATATATTACAATACATGTTAACAAGGCATATGGATCAATTAGGCATGTATATAATGCATATAAGTCACATAAGGAGTCTAGGAGGTGCAAGTAAGGCGATAGAACGAGTTTTGGCAAAGTTTAGCAAAAGTTAGGAAAAGTTGACAATTTTCGGAAATGCGCAAGCTGTAGAAAAATGGGTATATCTTGAGTTTGAGAAATTGAAATTAAGTTTTTCTTATTGGAGGTGAAACTAGACACATAGATGTTTTCAAAGATATGTGGCACGAATCATGGTTCAAAGCGAGGTGAAAATGGCATAGGTTTGAAGTTGGACGAATGCAGATTGTCGAAGAAGTGGCGACACCAAAATGAATTGATCATATATCATAAATGGGAAACGATATTAAGATGATTCCAATTGGAGGATGTTCTAGACTTCAGGAGGTTTCCTTGGGTTCAAAAATCAGGTCAATCCGAGTTCGTATGAGGGAGAACGAAGCAAAACAATCTCACGCCGAAACAGGGGAGGGTCCAACGTTTCTGCATCAAATCCACCCCCGTGGATTTTTCCAAAAGGAAAAATCCACCCTCGTGGATTTAGGTCAGTGGCGAAAAAAATGTAGAAAACAGGGCACAAACGTGAGAGAAGACCAAAAATCACCAAAACACCTCAAAACTCAACCCAAATCACTTAAAACATGTAGTATACCAAGTAAGAACATCAAATGCAAATTTAGGGCAAATTAAAACACCTAAATTCATAAACCCACATATATATACACACATATACATACATGCACCACATATATATATATACAACTTGCTCCAAGAATTCATAAAACTCATGAATTAACATGTATTCATGCATATTCACACAAAATTCCAAGTTATTAAGGAAGAATCACACAATCCTAGTTATCATCTAACAAAGCCATATATATAAACACATATACCTTGGAGGGAATGGAAAGAGAAGAAGATGATGATGAGAGCTTGAGTTCTTCTCTAGAATGAAGAAGAATAGAGCTTGAGTCCTTGGGCCAAAACTTGAAGAAATCCTCTTGTCTCCTTGTTTGTTGCTTGGCTCGATTTTGGGGTAGGAGAAAGGAAGGGTTTGGAGTTTGGTGTTGGGAGAAAATGGAAGAATAAGAATGGGGTGTGAGGGGGTGTGTGTATATCGTGTAATGCAAGAGGGAAAAAGGAAAAAATTGCACATTGGTCCCTTAACAATTTAATTGTTCGATTTGGGTCCCAAGGTTTGGATAGGTGAGCAATTGGGGTCTAATTCAAAATTCGATTGAGTCCAAGGATTTCATATAAGATCAAATAAGTACATATTCAAAATAATACATCTAATAGCAAGTTTACATATTAAAGCGAGTTCCAATAACATAATCAATTAAGTCATATTGGTCACGTAGTAGCAATTAGTCTATGACTAATAAGTTAAACAGTCACTTAGCAATTAAAACACATATAAATCACATAACCCTCGGTCTAAACCCACTCGTGACGTCAAACCTGTACGGCCAAAAAGTCGGGACGTTACAACCTCTCCCCCTTAAGAGGACCTGGTCCCCAGGTCCACTGCCTTGTATTCTGAAAGCTGAGTAAACTTTCCCGTGTTCATCCCACGCGGGTTAGCAACTCCCCGTCAGGAATTAGTTCGGAAAAGTTCTTCAAGCACAACGGGTCTTCAATTGTTGTTACGTCACGACCCTCAACTCACCGAAACCTAGGCACTCGCAAGTCTAACAGGTAGCAGGCAACAAAAGAACCCCGTCTTTCGAGCAGGAAGGAGAGAACCCCGTCTCTCTCAAACAGCAAAGAGAGAACCCCGTCTCTTAAACAACTAGTGAGAGCACCCCGTCTCTCAAACAGAAAGAAAGAGAAACTCTCAAGCTCCCAAAACAACAAATAAATAAATAATCACACAACAACCACACAAGAAGCAAGTAGAAGATATCAAACACGTCAAGTATCAATCGTGCAAAAGCAGTTAATACAACAAGCAATCAAAGTACTTAGCTTCATAAAATTATTCAAGCTAAAAGTTGCATGTATGCATATGTCATGGATGCTTGTTGTACCATTCACCATTGTTCGGGAATCTTCCATTATAGTGATTCGATTCAAAGCAGGATTCTTGTTGGAGATTCCTTTTTATCCCTAGTGCCATGGCGTAAAATGCACGATGTGTTCAAGGCTTCAATGATCACCCGGTCTTCGATTCACGGTCGATCCTCTAATCTTGAGTGTGTGCTTGAACTCAACTTAATTAATTTATCATTCTCTACGAATTAAACTCAACCCTTATTGAATGCCCGAGCTAGGTTTTAGTAGCCCGAATTCCTATTTTTCATTCCAGTAACATCCTTAGCTCATCATGGAAAAATGACTGTCGAGCTAGGATTCTCATGTTGTTTGAGTCGTGGTCTCTCCTAGACCATCCACTTCCAACGCCCTTCTGAATTGACTTTCACTTGCCCATCTCGGAATATGATGACCTGATCGGCTTTTTCCTTTACCCCATACTTTCTTCGCCAATCCATGAAATTCCTTCACGGCCCCATGTTCATAAGCATGAATCACGTTATACCATATATGATCTTTTCCAACCTGCGGAGATTTAGCTTGTACTTCTCATGTTCAGAAACCAACAAGGTTACTTCTTCAACCGCAGTTACCATCAATCCTCCCTTTGCCTTGTCTTATCACCTTAATTCCCATTATTTCTCGCCCACCTATTTTCAACCCTTGAAACACTTACCCTTCTTGAAACTGTTACCGAAATTTTCTTGTGGCAGTCTTGAAGTTTTCCATTTTGATCTTAAAATTCGTCAATTATCATAATCTTCTATTTCATCTCTTGTCATTCCTTGTAGAATCTCGTTGCTTGGGGTCTTGAATTACCATTGTCTCTTTTAAAAGTAACTCATCCGAGCACAACCGTGAATTCAATTTATTTCCCGGTCAGCTCTCCCCCTTAAAAGTTTCTATCCCAAACTTGTGAACTTATTTTATCACTCATGGAATATGAGACTCCCAACTTCTTCATCTTAGCTTCCTTGGTATCAAGGTCCTAGTCAAGCCATGTGTCCGTAGATATTGCTCACACTTACGTTGAAATGATTTGGTAGGGATAACCACCTCCTTCATCTATTCTAACCCCCAGTTCTACTTTCCAAGCCTCCACCTTTCTTTCCTTCCTTTAATCCACACTTTACCACCCAAAATTCCTACTTAGCTCGATTCGAATATGGCTTGGTTGAAGTAGTATTTGATAAACGGAGAGGAAGAAAATTCCCTATCAAATAAACACTAAACCATGCATGTTGGATTAAGATGCCAATGCACATAGCCAACAATTTGAGATGCAACACATTAGAGCAAGCATGCCAAGTAAAGATGTACACACATATATATAAATATAGAAGATTAGATAATTTAATACAGTGTATGATGCACGTGCCATGAATGTGTCGAACCTGTCACCGTGGTGGTAAGCTTTAGCCCAAAAATTTTGTTCTCCATTTCCTTAATTACGGCTTTGGTTTGAGCTTGTTGATCATCTCTCAGTTTCCCACGGTCTTCTAAATCCTTAAAGTGTTCTTGTATCAAATTGTGTGTTGCCATGGCTCGATATCACAATTCTTGATTCCAAAGTCTTCTACGGTCACAGAATTGGGTATTTTGATCCTTTCCCAAAATTGGATTTCCAATTGTTATCTAGAATCTTCCACCTGGTTGTTACTCTGTCTGAAATTCCCTTGACTTATACTTTATGAGTTCAGATTGGTAGAATGAACTCATCCTCCCACTTGCTTAAACTTGATTTCACAATTTCCTCCAAAAGCTCTTTGCCTTTCTTTACCGTTTCCATTTGCTATTCCATATCTTCCAATTCAACCTCACAACACGATAATTCATCTTGGATCTGGAAGTTAAACTCCAATCCGGCCAAAGATAAAACCGTTGGCATTGTTACCTCCCATAGCTTTGCATTCACCGTGTTGGATCGATTTTCTTTAACTCTTTTCAAATTCAGCTTTTTCCCAAACTCGGCTTCTCAAGCTTGATTTATTCGGAAGTTCAACTTCGCCGATTTGCCTCGATTTCCATTCACAAATCCTAATATATCCCGAACCTTCTACTCCGAACTTGAAACCAATTAGCTTGATTCACTTGGAAACTCATCTTCGATGGCCTTTGTTGCTTATCTTTCGGCATTCGATTTTACTTCGATTCCTCTTAACTATCAACACCTCTTTGTTGATCTGAACCCCAAACTAAAGCACCTTCAAGGTTTTCCTTTACTTCTTTCGTGAATTAGAGGATCCCATTGAATCCGGTTATATAAGCTTCCTATAGTAGGTGGGCATGTGGATGCTATGAATTTGCAAACATTACACGCCCCTCCATCGTCTCATCAAGTATATGCCAACTATAATAAAATCCATAAATTGTAGCCACACACCGAGTCTTCTATTCCGGATCCTAACTTTCTTGCACGATTTAATTCCCATCTCGAGCTTGAACTCCCCACCTATCACCTTATCATAAGGATCACCAATTACCCGAGTTCTTCTAAATCTCCGAAGTTTTCTTCAATCACCCACACTTGAAAGAAAGCTCATAGCAATTTGTTGTGATTGTGAGAATTTGGCCGTGGTTTGATGTTGTAAGAATATCCTACAATCACAACTCATCTCCAATATAAATGCATGCCAGTTAGTGAGCGCATATGACACATAATTAAAATTAAAAGCACACATTAATGTAAAATGCAACACGTAAATTAACAAAATTTAAGTTGAACACATTTAATAATAAATTTTCCATGTCAATTTCAATAACAACGCTCATGATCGATGCGGTGCACACGTTGACACATTGCTTCTAAGCCGTTAAACCTATACTTGACACGACACGACCCAAGGAACCCCGATTTTGCAACCGAGGGCTCTGATACCACTTAAGGATGTAACACCCGGGACGATAGGCGCCACATCCCCCGCACTATGAGTCTAGTCCACACATGAAATGGATAGTTCAGCATGAACCAGACTCATAGCGAACGAGTGACAAAATAAAAACAACCTTGCTAGGCGGAAACTAACCCCATACCATATAATCAAAATGCTGTGCGGAAGCATTAATGTGCAATTCATAGATTTCAGCAAAGGCTACAAGCTCGAATTTCCAATACATAAAATTAAATCCATCATGCATCCTAACAACGGGTTCACTTAAGCACACAACCTGTCCCGAATCAATATCCAATAATTTCATAATTAGCACAAAGGCCCAATTACATAGGAATATCCAATTAGAACATAATAATGTAAGATGTGACTCGAGTGTACAAGTGATCTAACAAAAGAAGTAAAACTTGACCTCCGCCTAGCAAAACCTGCAAGAAACTGAGAAGTGGGAAAGAGGGGTCAGTCTCTAGAAGACTGAGTGAGCAGGAGCGATACATATACTATAGAAACATGCGTATGCAAGCCATAAATCCCGAGCAAGATTTTATGCAAAGTTAGTTCCCACGAAGGGCAAGAAATTAACGAGCAATGCTCGGACTTTTTGACTAAATTCATATTAAATTCGTTATATACTTCATACATAATCATAAAGGCTCGGCGAGTGAGCGTGCATAATCTCCAACCAAACTCCGACCGTGTACGACAAATATCAATAATATATTGAATACGTGATCATGCAATATCTTATAATACATGCAATCCATATAACCTAAGATATAGGCGTTTGGGCGATCCGTGTACCGGCCTTCCCGCACGGTGCATAACAATCATAATATAAACATAATCATAAAATAAGTTCCAACCTTCTTCCTCCGGGTGGTGGACGGGCTTGCAAGACCCGGCCACCTCATGCATTGACCCAGGGGGGTACATGAATCCCCCAAGGGCGCTCAGCTACCATTCCACGCTAATCTCCTAGCGAGGTCCGGTCTCTGTTAAATGGTTGGGACTAGCACATGGGATCACCGTCGGCCCTTGCCTCCCCGGGTAGCCACATGTGCTAGATCCCGGGCCCGTGCATTCATTCATGTTCTCGTCAAAACGTTCAATTCATGAGAAACATAATACATTTATAACATACTTATTCCCTTTCATAATCATTGAGAAAAGATTTACTCGATGACTCCATTTGAAAACAATATATAGATATACTTAGGTTTTTGGCCAAAACTTATCACATAAGGTTGTAGGGTTTAATACATATCTAGAACGAAAACACCCTCACCTGGAAGATGACGATACAAGGATACAAGCTAGGCCGTGAGCCTATCGATCACGATATCTCCACCCTGGAGATGAACTGTACAAGAGAAAGACATAATGTGTACTCGTGAGAAACGACTCAATATGAAACCAATTAGGACGCACGACATTAACATGAGGTGTTCGTGAAATTCTATGTCATGTTTCAATATGCAATAGATCATAAGATGTCATGAGTTGATGTGATCATGTTCATGCACACCAATAAAGCCATTTAGACACATACATGTTTTAATCATTCAATTCATAATATATTACAATACATGTTAAAAAGGCATATGGATCAATTAGGCATGTATATAATGCATATAAGTCACATAAGGAGTCTAGGAGGTGCAAGTAAGGCGATAGAACGAGTTTTGGCAAAGTTTAGCAAAAGTTAGGAAAAGTTGACAATTTTCGGAAATGCTCAAGCTGTAGAAAAATGGGTATATCTTGAGTTTGAGAAATTGAAATTAAGTTTTTCTTATTGGAGGTGAAACTAGACACATAGATGTTTTCAAAGATATGTGGCACGAATCATGGTTCAAAGCGAGGTGAAAATGGCATAGGTTTGAAGTTGGACGAATGCAGATTGTCGAAGAAGTGGCGACACCAAAATGAATTGATCATATATCATAAATGGGAAAAGATATTAAGATGATTCCAATTGGAGGATGTTCTAGACTTCAGGAGGTTTCCTTGGGTTCAAAAATCAGGTCAATCCGAGTTCGTATGAGGGAGAACGAAGCAAAACAAGCCTAGAGTGTGAGTGAGTCCCCGTTCACTGTGAGCTGGGTTCATGTATGGATTTTCCATTTCATGGGTGGATCGGGCTCATAGTTCGGGAGATGTGGCGCCTTTCTGGTTGGGGTGCAACATCCTTAAGTGGTATCAGAGCCCGGTTGCAAAACCGGTGTTCTCGTGTCGTGATTGAGTCAGTATAGGTCGTACGGCTTAGGAACTACGTGATGATGTGTGCATTGCATCGATTTTGAACACGAAATTGTCTTTCCTTTTGAATTTTGTCGAATTACTTGTTGTATTTTATATTGGATTCATGCTTTTGTATTGAAAATGTGCCATGGGCATGCACTAATCGCATGCATATATCTTTGAAATGAGTTGTTATGAAGATAAAACATAAACCACGATGGGCACGAAATCCTAATAATAGTTATGAGGAAAGGATGAGATGATTTTTCAGACCTAATTCTTCAAATGGGGATTAGGTTACTACCCCCGGGTTGAAGACTCCCATGAGGCGTCGAAGAGATTGGTTCATTTGGGTATTCACGTGTACATGATTTAGGTACCAAAGATAATGGTATTATCGGGGAACTTCTTACGGATTTCTTAAGTAGTTTTGAAGAAAGGGAACTTGGTCAAGTTATCATGTTTATAGATGATGTCAATGAATTCCATTTAACCAAATCACCAATGAAGGACTAAACCAGCAACTGTATAAATGGAGATAGTGTATGGAGATAATTTAGAGATTGAAAGCTGGGTCGTCACCTCCGAGAGGTTTATTTAAAGTCCAAGAACTTCACCAAATCAAGGAAGATGATCTGGGGGTAAGGATCAGAACAGAATCAAGAATAGAATCGATCGAAGGTCTAATTTCTTTCTCAACTGGATATACGATAGAGGTATCAAACACAAGTCAAGAATTGAGCCAGCTTTTGGGTCAGACCAAACCCTTGGGCCATAAACTTATCAACTTCAAATTTCTTGGCTATGGTGAACGGTACATAAAACATTCATGGCATATGCAATCATGCAATTTGAATTTAAATGATTTCTTAAGGTTATATGTTTTGTTAATTGAATATTTTATTGTTCCTTGATAAGGTTGTAATGGATATTTATTATCTACTCTTGTGTGATTTATCTGAATCTTGATTGTTGTATTTGGCATTGTGCTACTCTTTGCGTGTGATTATTTTGTGACTCGGTTGTGTTTCTTTCATTGTTACTTGAGAGGCGGGGTTCTCTCTTTGCTGCTTTTCAGAGACGGGGTTCTCTCTTCATTGTTTTCGAGAGACGGGGTTCTCTCTTCGTTGTTTTTGAGAGATGGGGTTCTCTCTTTGTTGCTTGCGAGGGACGGGGTTCTCTCATTAATTGTTTTTAGGCGAACGGTGAATCCGAGGACGGATTCTTTTAAGGGGAGAGTTGTAACGCCCCGGTTTTTCATTTGCACAAGTATGATGTATGTGTTTACCAATTTGCGTTTTTTATTTAATTTTATTATATTATTTTATTATATTTTATTTCATTAAAATTAGTATTTTTAATTTAATAATTAAGTGTTAATGTTAATTAATTATACCTTTAATTATGCTAATTAATTGACTTCAATTAGTCGTTGACCTTGAGTTTTTATTTAAAATTGGAATTTAAATTTGTTTATTTAATTTGAAATGTTATAAATTGTTAATGTTTTTAGCATGAGTGTTTTAAATGTTTTTCGTTCTTATATGAATTGAAATCGAAATTTCGTGAAAATGTAGTATGTCATTGATTTATGCGTTATGAACATGTTTATATGCTCGTTCCATGTTTTCGATCTTGTTTGGCATGGTAACGAATTTAATTTGAATTGTGGAACCAAATCAGGGGCTAACATGCAATTAGCGCACCCTTGGTTCCGTTTGTGATATCTTGAGCTCGGGAACTCGGATTCGAGTTCCGTCAACTGCGTTGAACTCGTATCAAAGATTTGGGTTTAATGAACTTAGCCTCATATTTTTCCAAAATCATTTGAACCTCCGAAATCCAACCAAAAAATGAAACAGCACCAAAACTGCCACATTTTACTAAAATAGCCATAACTTCTTCAAACCTTAACCAAATTAACCATGGTTGGAGTCCTTGTAACCCTAGTTCAGCCTACTATCATCCCATACACTCTCTCCACTGAACCAACCCTCACACAAGCAAGAATTTCAGCCACAAACCCTTGCTTTCCAGTTTCCCGTCACCTTGCAATCCTTTGAGATTTTGGAGCTCGAATCTCTTCCAACTTTCATCCAATCAACAAGGTGAGTTAGGGTTATGTTATACATGTATTTATGGTCATTTTGATCCATTCATCCCTAATTTTGAGTCAGTTTTCATGGGGTTTTGAGGATATGATTGAATAGTTAGGTTATGGATGATTTTCTTGATTCCATTGATTACTTGGAGTTTTTCTTGGTTTTAAAGCATGAAAGTAATCACTTTACTTCCCTTATTTCATTTATGGTCATGTATTTGGTGGTAGTAGAATATTTATTGAGTTTTGATTAATGAACTTTGAGAATTTTCAGGCAACAAACTGCTCTTCTTGAACCTTGCTGCTGCGTGAACTTTATGGCTGAAATGGTGGTTGATTTGGAGCTGAATTCTTGGTCTTATGCTGTTTCTTTTTACCTTATTTTCTGTTGAATTGATGGTTGATTGTTCATGTCAATTCTTGCCCTGTTTTCATTTGGTTTTCCCCTGTTTTTTTTTCCACGTAAATTGCTGTATATTTCCTTGTTGCTGCTGCATGTTGTGGGATTGTTTTCAGGCTTGTTTTGCTGAGCAATTGTTACCTTTTATTTCCTTGATTTGTTGGCCACTGGTTGAGTGAAGTTTTTGTGGTTGTCTTGGCCGTTTTCCTTCCCTTTTCCCTTCCCCTGTCTGCGTTTTCCGACTGCTGTTGCCTGCTTGTGTCTGCAACATTCTCCCGGGGTGGGGAGAGTTTGTTCATGGAAGTACCCGGGCGGTTACCCTTGATGCAGTAGCTTCTGCATCTCCTTCCCCCGGCCGGGGAAGGTTGCCTTCAGGAATCTACCCGGGCGGGTAGTGCGGCGTTTGCTGCTTCTGTTTCTTTCCTTTTCCTTTGTTGTTCCTTTCTTCCTTGTTTTACTGTGTATGTGTGTCTGTTTAATTAGTTAATCTGCTACTGCTACTGCTTCTTTCTCCCGTAGATGCAGTATGTGCGTTTATGTATTTATAGATTGTATGTGTGTGGTTTACGTTAATTGCATGCATGGCTTCCTTTCATTTAGTAATGCATGCATGAGATATATGTAGTATATATTTAAAATATAATTATACAAGCATGAGATATATGTAATATGTGTACGTATATATATATATTTTATATTTTAAGTATTATTTGATTTATTTTAATTATAGAATTTAATTGATATCTATTTCGCGTATTTAAATTACCGATTATTACTTGACCATTTTATTTATCTAATTTCTAATTGTAAATGTGAAATAGTACGTGTTATCATTGTTATATGAAATTTTTGGATTAAATTGATATGAAATGTGAATTTATGAACTTGGATGAATAAAAGAATGAATGTGAAATCTTCATAACTTGAATAATGAATGAATGATAATGAAAGATATGAAATGTTGGGCTTGAAACCTTTATGCTATGAATGTACTTGAATGAAATACTTGGCAGTTTAGCTTCTTGACATGATTTATACCTTGTATGCATCTCATATCATGTGCGTAACATGCCGTGCGTCGTATATAGTTCATATGGAGTCTTGAGTCTCACGTATGCACTGTGTTGTCGTTGTACAGTTTTCTCCAGGGCGGAGATGTCGGGTTCATAGGACGTCTCAAGTCCTTCTTTCTTTTGGTATTGTCGGTAAGGTGTAACAGGTGGGTTTCTCTTCTATTAGATATGAATCGACCTAATATATCCATTATGTGAAAGTTTTAAGCCAAATATGTAATTATTATATATATAAATATATATATATATCGAGTCTTCCAAAGAGTCTATGATTTTAATGTTAAGCCCTTTTATTTTTTGATACCCTACCTAATGTTTTGGCGAGTATTGAATGATTGCACGTATGGGGGCCCTGGGCTTGGTACATATGGCTATCTGGGGAGGCAAGGGCCGACGGTGATCCTATGTGCTAGTCCCAACCAAATTACAAATTTCGGAACTCGCTAGGAGATTAGCCAGGGAAGGGGGCTGAGCACCTTCTGGGAACTCATGACACCCCTTTGGTCAATGATTGAGGTAGCCGAGTCTTGCTAACCCGTCCACCGCCCGGAGGAAGAAGGTGTAAGTGTAATGTTTAATTGCATGATTGATTGAATGAATGAACGATTGAATGAACGAATGATTATGACTGAATGAATGATTGTGTGATCGTTAATGAATGAATAAATGAATAAATGCACACACGAGGTGGAGGTTGGAGAATTCGCCCTCTCGCCAGGCTCACGTATTGACCTCTTGAATGAATGAAATTGATTGTTGTAATCCCGTATGTTGTTTATTCATTTTACCCACTTGGGAAATATCTTAAAAACCTCGCACGAGATTATAGCTTGCATGCGTGACTGTTTAAATTCTGCGATAAGATTATATTATGCCCTGTTTTATACCCACCAGTCTCCTATAAACTGAACCCGGCTTTGTTTTCAGTGCTTTTGCAGGTTTTGGAGTGCTAGGCGGGAAGTCGAGTCTGTCGAGTTTCTTGATCGAGTGGAGTCTATTCTTTTGCATTTTGTAAAGTGTTAAGTTATAGATTTGCATACGAATTGTTATGATTATATGATATTGTTGCGGGACAGACTTCTAAGGACAATGGAACCCGTGAAATTGTGATTATGATTTATGTTTTAATTTTAGGGATTAGGTACTCATGTTAGTGATCTTTTCCGATAAACCTTGTGATTGATTATATGTTCTGCTTCCGCACTTGCCTTTAATTCTTGAACTTGTTTATTTGGTTTCGAGGTTCTAGCTCCCGCCTAGCCTAGAGTGTGAGTGAGTCCCCGTTCACTGTGAGCTGGGTTCATGTATGGATTTTCCATTTCATGGGTGGATCGGGCTCATAGTTCGGGAGATGTGGCGCCTTTCTGGTTGGGGTGCAACATCCTTAAGTGGTATCAGAGCCCGGTTACAAAACCGGTGTTCTCGTGTCGTGATTGAGTCAGTATAGGTCGTACGGCTTAGGAACTACGTGATGATGTGTGCATTGCATCGATTTTGAACACGAAATTGTCTTTCCTTTTGAATTTTGTCGAATTACCTGTTGCATTTTATATTGGATTGTGCCATGGGCATGCACTAATCGCATGCATATATCTTTGAAATGAGTTGTTATGAAGATAAAACATAAACCACGATGGGCACGAAATCCTAATAATAGTGATGGGGAAAGGATGAGATGATTTTTCAGACCTAATTCTTCAAATGGGGATTAGGTTACTACCCCTGGGTTGAAGACTCCCATGAGGCGTCGAAGAGATTGGTTCATTTGGGTATTCACGTGTACGTGATTTAGGTACCAAAGATAATGGTATTATCGGGGAACTTCTTACGGATTTCTTAAGTAGTTTTGAAGAAAGGGAACTTGGTCAACTTATCATGTTTATAGATGATGTCAATGAATTCCATTTAACCAAATCACCAATGAAGGACTAAACCAGCAACTGTATAAATGGAGATAGTGTATGAAGATAATTTAGAGTTTGAAAGCTGGGTCGTCACCTCCGAGAGGTTTATTTAAAGTCCAAGAACTTCACCAAATCAAGGAAGATGATCTGGGGGTAAGGATCAGAACAGAATCAAGAATAGAATCGATCGAAGGTCTAATTTCTTTCTCAACTGGATATACGATAGAGGTATCAAACACAAGTCAAGAATTGAGCCAGCTTTTGGGTCAGACCAAACCCTTGGGCCATAAACTTATCAACTTCAAATTTCTTGGCTATGGTGAACGGTACATAAAACATTCATGGCATATGCAATCACGCAATTTGAATTTAAATGATTTCTTAATGTTATATGTTTTGTTAATTGAATATTTTATTGTTCCTTGATAAGGTTGTAATGGATATTTATTATCTACTCTTGTGTGATTTATCTGAATCTTGATTGTTGTATTTGGCATTGTGCTACTCTTTGCGTGTGATTATTTTGTGACTCAGTTGTGTTTCTTTCATTGTTACTTGAGAGGCGGGGTTCGCTCTTTGCTGCTTTTCAGAGACGGGGTTCTCTCTTCATTGTTTTCGAGAGACGGGGTTCTCTCTTCGTTGTTTTTGAGAGATGGGGTTCTCTCTTTGTTGCTTGCGAGGGACGGGGTTCTCTCATTAATTGTTTTTAGGCGAACGGTGAATCCGAGGACGGATTCTTTTAAGGGGAGAGTTGTAACACCCCGGTTTTTCATTTGCACAAGTATGACGTATGTGTTTACCAATTTGCGTTTTTTATTTAATTTTATTATATTATTTTATTATATTTTATTTCATTAAAATTAGTATTTTTAATTTAATAATTAAGTGTTAATGTTAATTAATTATACCTTTAATTATGCTAATTAATTGACTTCAATTAGTCGTTGACCTTGAGTTTTTATTTAAAATTGGAATTTAAATTTGTTTATTTAATTTGAAATGTTATAAATTGTTAATGTTTTTAGCATGAGTGTTTTAAACGTGTTTCGTTCTTATATGAATTGAAATCGAAATTTCGTGACAATGTAGTATGTCATTGATTTATGCGTTATGAACATGTTTATATGCTCGTTCCATGTTTTCGATCTTGTTTGGCATGGTAATGAATTTAATTTGAATTGTGGAACCAAATCAGGGGCTAACATGCAATTAGCGCACCCTTGGTTCCGTTTGTGATATCTTGAGCTCGGGAACTCGGATTCGAGTTCCGTCAACTGCGTTGAACTCGTATCGAAGATTTGGGTTTAATGAACTTAGCCTCATATTTTTCCAAAATCATTTGAACCTCCGAAATCCAACCGAAAAACGAAACAGCACCAAAACTGCCACATTTTACTAAAATAGCCATAACTTCTTCAAACCTTAACCAAATTAACCATGGTTGGAGTCCTTGTAACCCTAGTTCAGCCTACTATCATCCCATACACTCTCTCCACTGAACCAACCCTCACACAAGCAAGAATTTCAGCCACAAACCCTTGCTTTCCAGTTTCCCGTCACCTTGCAATCCTTTGAGATTTTGGAGCTCGAATCTCTTCCAACTTTCATCCAATCAACAAGGTGAGTTAGGGTTATGTTATACATGTATTTATGGTCATTTTGATCCATTCATCCCTAATTTTGAGTCAGTTTTCATGGGGTTTTGAGGATATGATTGAATAGTTAGGTTATGGATGATTTTCTTGATTCCATTGATTACTTGGAGTTTTTCTTGGTTTTAAAGCATGAAAGTGATCACTTTACTTCCCTTATTTCATTTATGGTCATGTATTTGGTGGTAGTAGAATATTTATTGAGTTTTCATTAATGAACTTGGAGAATTTTCAGGCAACAAACTGCTCTTCTTGAACCTTGCTGCTGCATGAACTTTATGGCTGAAATGGTGGTTGATTTGGAGCTGAATTCTTGGTCTTATGCTGTTTCTTTTTACCTTATTTTCTGTTGAATTGATGGTTGATTGTTCATGTCAATTCTTGCCCTGTTTTCATTCGGTTTTCCCCTGTTTTTTTTTTCACGTAAATTGCTGTATATTTCCTTGTTGCTGCTGCATGTTGTGGGATTGTTTTCAGGCTTGTTTTGCTGAGCAATTGTTACCTTTTATTTCCTTGATTTGTTGGCCACTGGTTGAGTGAAGTTTTTGTGGTTGTCTTGGCCGTTTTCCTTCCCTTTTCCCTTCCCCTGTCTGCGTTTTCCGACTGCTGTTGCCTGCTTGTGTCTGCAACACTCTCCCCGGGTGGGGAGAGTTTGTTCATGGAAGTACCCGGGCGGGTACCCTTGATGCAGTAGCTTCTGCATCTCCTTCCCCCGGCCGGGGAAGGTTGCCTTCAGGAATCTACCCGGGCGGGTAGTGCGGCGTTTGCTGCTTCTGTTTCTTTCCTTTTCCTTTGTTGTTCCTTTCTTCCTTGTTTTGCTGTGTATGTGTGTCTGTTTAATTAGTTAATCTGCTACTGCTACTGCTTCTTTCTCCCATAGGTGCAGTATGTGCGTTTATATATTTATATATTGTATGTGCGTGGTTTAGGTTAATTGCATGCATGGCTTCCTTTCATTTAGTAATGCATGCATGAGATATATGTAGTATATATTTAAAATATAATTATACAAGCATGAGATATATGTAATATGTGTACGTATATATATATTTTTTATATTTTAAGTATTATTTGATTTATTTTAATTATAGAATTTAATTGATATCTATTTCACGTATTTAAATTACCGATTATTACTTGAACATTTTACTTATCTAATTTATAATTGTAAACGTGAAATAGTACGTGTTATCATTGTTATATGAAATTTTTGGATTAAATTGATATGAAATGTGAATTTATGAACTTAGATGAATAAAAGAATGAATGTGAAATCTTCATAACTTAAATAATGAATGAATGATAATGAAAGATATGAAATGTTGGGCTTGAAACCTTTATGCTATGAATGTAATTGAATGAAATAATTGGTAGTTTGGCTTCTTGACATGATTTATACCTCGTATGCCTCTCATATCATGTGCATAACATGCCGTGCGTCGTATATGGTTCATATGGAGTCTTGAGTCTCACGTATACGCTGTGTTGTCGTTGTACAGTTTTCTCCAGGGCGGAGATGACGGGTTCATAGGACGGCTCAAGTCTTTCTTTCTTTTGGTATTGTCGGTAAGGTGTAATAGGTGGGTTTCTCTTCTATTAGATATGAATCGACCCGATATATCAATTATGTGAAAGTTTTTAGCCAAATATATAATTATTATATATATATATATATCGAGTCTTCCAAAGAGTCTATGATTTTAATGTTAAGCCCTTTTATTTTGTGATACCCTACCTAATGTTTTGGCGAGTACTGAATGATTGGATGTATAGGGGCCCGGAGCTTGGTACATATGGCTATCCAGGGAGGCAAAGGCCGACGGTGTTCCTATGTGCTTGTCCCATCCAAATTACAGATTCCGAAACTCGCTAGGAGATTAGCGAGGGAAGGGGGCTGAGCGCCTTTGGGGAACTCATGACACCCCTTTGGTCAATGATTGAGGTGGCCGGGTCTTGCTAACCCGTCCACCGCCCAGAGGAAGAAGGTGTAAGTGTAATGATTGATTGCATGATTGGTTGAATGAATGAACGATTGAATGAACGAATGATTATGACTGAATGAATGATAGTGTGATCGTTAATGAACCAATAAATGAATAAATACACACACAAGGTGGAGGTTGGAGAATTCGCCCTCTCGCCGGGCTCACGTATTGACCTCTTGAATAAATAAAATTGATTGTTGTAATCCCGCGTGTTGTTTATTCATTTTACCCACTTGGGAAATATCTTAAAAACCTCGCACGAGATTATAGCTTGCATGCATGAATGTTTGAATTCTGCGATAAGGTTATATTATGCCTGTTTTATACCCACCAGTCTCCTATAGACTGAACCCGGCTTTGTTTTCAGTGCTTTTGCAGGTTTTGGAGTGCTAGGCGGGAAGTCGAGTCTGTCGAGTTTCTTGATCGAGTGGAGTCTATTCTTTTGCATTTTGTAAAGTGTTAAGTTATAGATTTGCATATGAATTGTTATGATTATATGATATTGTTGCGGGACAGACCTCTAAGGATAATGGAACCCCTGAAATTGTGATTATGATTTATGTTTTAATTTTCGGGATTAGGTGTAGCACCCCGTACACGTGGAGGTGCCACAACCCCGCACTATAGGTCAATCCACATACGAAACGGACAATCCGTACATGAACCAACCTACAGCGAACGGGTGACAATGCAATAAACGACAAGCTAGGCGGGATATGTATACATGCAACGAGTGAAAGCGGAAGCATAAACTAATCACGATCAAATATAATCAATAAACATGTCACGACATTTCTCGATTGCCAAGTAAGACAAAATATGTTCTAGCTTTCCATATCAATACGTTATCATCTCCGAATATAAATAACAATTAACCTTAAACATAACTCCTTTGCACAATAAATGAATAAACAAGTGAAATACACTGTGCTGGACTCGACTACATGGACTGGACTTGACACGACTCGACTCCCGCCTAGCGTGCACCTGCAAGAACCTGAAAGGTGGAGGCATCAGTCTATAGAAGACTGAGTGAGGGGCATTCATATATATTAGCTCAAATAACATGCAAGTTATAACCTCGGGTAAGGTTTTGTAACTAAAGTAATAATAACAATAATATAAGTGCAAGAATATCAAGGACTCGCCCGAGATTACAACTATCAGGTTTAACACGATAATCATGTTTATTATAAATATCAGTGGCCCTGGCGAGGGGCGTGCACGATCTCCAACCAACCTCGACAGTGAACAAGGATTGCACTTTCATTTAATTAGGTTATCATGCAAGTCATTAAAGTGCACACGATCAATAACATGAAATCCATCCTTCACTCCATTGGTGGTGGGTTTGCAAGGCCCGAACCACCCACGATAACACGACGTACGTCGGGAGCATGACTCCCAAGTACGGGACTCCTTCCTCCACCAAACCTCCTGGTGGATTCAGGGGGCATCCCCACGGTTTGAGAGAGGCGTTATGAGTTACCCGTCAGCCCTATGCTTTCCCGGTTGGCTCAAACACTCACCCTCGGGCCCATAAACACGAAACACGATACACGATACACGATAGTTCGCCAAACACGATCACGGTAACACGATGACACGATTCATGGCTTGCTTATATCACGATACACGTTTTGCTTGTCATGAACACGATTAGTTTCAGGAAACACGATTTATAACATGATACACGAGTAGTTATTAAATCCCTTGTTGTTGGAAAACGATTATAAAGATATACGCACGTGTAATTTGGCCGAAATCCATATAAGGGTTATAGGGTTCTAGATAATTAATAACTAAACCTCACCTGACAGGGGACACGATGACTCATGGATGCGTGGACGTGCTCTATTGATCACAATCTCCGCCCCGGGAGAGTAACTGGACAAGAAACAGGACACGGTGTACTTGTGAGACAATAACTTATCAATGTTACCAAATAAGACGCACGGCATGACTATACAACGAGATGATATGCATTCACGAATGTAGCATGATATATTCATATTATGACATGTAATTGATCATATAATATCATGTTGGGGTTAAATAAAGGTAAAGAAAAGGGTTTGGGATTTCACATTTTATGCAGAATGTTTCTGCACTTCCAGAGAGCTGGGAACGGCCGTTCCAGGTTTTTGTGAAAAATGGGAAGGGTCGTTCCCCAGTCCCGAAATGCTCCCCGAAGATGGGAACGGTCGTTCCCGTCTGTGAGACAAAGTGGGAACGGGCGTTCCCGTCCTCGCCGCCTGACACATTATTCAAATAATGGGAACGGTTGTTCCCCAATTGCAAAGGGGATGGGAACGGCCGTTCCCGTTACACAGAAGGTTCAGAAAACAGGGGAGAAGAACAGGGGATGCACGAATTCAACAACCAAGCTTCATAACTCCTATAACTTCAATTCCAAATGCAAGTATTCATGAAAGTAACATATATTCATGCTCATGGTATAATAAGAACCCATATAAACACATAAATCATACCTTGATCACCATAATTACTAACTTAAGCTCACATATGAACTCATGCCATACTCTTCCATATTTTCAAGAATTCAAGTTCTAATTCATGTTAAAAGCCCCTAATCATGCTTCTAACATCAAATACACGAATTATCAAGCTTGAATCCTAAACCCTAGCTTCATATATGTAATTCAAGAATTCATGAAATATCCATGTCTACCTTGAAGGAGGAAGATGAGATGCAAGAAGATGAAGAGGGATGGTTGAGCCCCAAACATGAAATTTCCTAGGAAAACTTGGATGAAATCACAAGGATCACTTCTTCTTCCTTGAGGTTGTGTGTCGGTAGAGAGAAGGGAGCAAACATAGATGTTTTGATGAAGAATGAGATGAAGATTGGAGAAGAGATGCATATATCGGTATAATTAAGGAAAAATGTAATATTTGTAATCAAATCCTCCAAGTTTTATAAGTCATGCAATTAAGTATAAAAGGATTGGAAAGTAATCAATTTAGTCCTTTAACATTTTCATGCAATTCGGTCCTCCAATTTAAATAAATGATCAATCAAAGGCAATTAAGCAATTAAATCATTTTTGGCGAATAATTCATGTAACAATTAAATCCCAAATCGATACACATTTCACTTATTTCCACGTAAACATATTGGGATAAATTTATATCATTTATCATAAAATGTAGGAATTTAATAAATAAAAGAATTACGATTAAATCCTAACCCTCAAAATCACACGTGTCGTGCGTACCTGAAATTGGGGCGTTACAATTCTCTCCCCCTTAAGAGAATCCGTCCTCGGATTCACTGTCTCGAATTCTGGGAAGCTACTTGACTCTCTCGTTTTCATCCCACGCGGGGTTGGCCATTCCCCGTCTGGGATTAGTCCGAAAGAGGTCTTCAATCCGCGAGATTCCTTGCATTACTGTTAAATCACGACCCTCAACTTTCCGGGATTTTAAACACTCGCGAGAAATCTAACCTTCCACTAGAACAAGTTGCCAAACAAAATGAGAGTGCCCCGTCTCTCTAACAAACAACGAGAGAACCCCGTCTCTCGCTCAAGAACCAAGAGAACCCCGTCTCTTGACTAACAATTAAAACCGACTAACAAGAAATTAAAGGTAACAATAATGAAATATATGATGCACGTGATATGCATGTTCAAATGTACCGTTCACCGTGGATTGAAATTCTTCATTGTGGTAGTTCGGTTGACACTTAATTCTTTAAATTATTTCCTTGGCCGGCTATCCCCCTTAAGAAAGAAAATAAAATTTTCTTTCTTAAGCCTTCCAAAGTCCGGAGTGAATATTTGCTAACAAGAATCACGAAATTGTGCATGCTGGTTAAGATGTCAATGCACGTGTCATATTCAGAAACAATTCCAGATGCCAAATATAACAATTAATTTCACAAGATTCAAGTAGACACGTTGATCACATGAATTTCACGGCACATAAGGTCAAGTAGTGAGCAATTAATGACAAGAATGAATGCAATACCCAAGTTACCAAATACTTCCTACGCCGTACGACCTAGACTTGACATGACACGACACGAGAACCTCGGTTTTGCAACCGGGCTCTGATACCACCTCAGATGTAGCACCCCGTACACGTGGAGGTGCCACACCCCCGCACTATAGGTCAATCCACATACGAAACGGACAATCCGTACATGAACCAACCTACAGCGAACGGGTGACAATGCAATAAACGACAAGCTAGGCGGGATATGTATACATGCAACGAGTGAAAGCGGAAGCATAAACTAATCACGATCAAATATAATCAATAAACATGTCACGACATTTCTCGATTGCCAAGTAAGACAAAATATGTTCTAGCTTTCCATATCAATACATTATCATCTCCGAATATAAATAACAATTAACCTTAAACATAACTCCTTTGCACAATAAATGAATAAACAAGTAAAATGCACTGTGCTGGACTCGACTACATGGACTGGACTTGACACGACTCGACTCCCGCCTAGCGTGCACCTGCAAGAACCTGAAAGGTGGAGGCATCAGTCTATAGAAGACTGAGTGAGGGGCATTCATATATATTAGCCCAAATAACATGCAAGTTATAACCTCGGGTAAGGTTTTGTAACTAAAGTAATAATAACAATAATATAAGTGCAAGAATATCAAGGACTCGCCCGAGATTACAACTATCAGGTTTAACACGATAATCACGTTTATTATAAATATCAGTGGCCCTGGCGAGGGGCGTGCACGATCTCCAACCAACCTCGACAGTGAACAAGGATTGCACTTTCATTTAATTAGGTTATCATGCAAGTCATTAAAGTGCACACGATCAATAACATGAAATCCATCCTTCACTCCATTGGTGGTGGGTTTGCAAGGCCCGAACCACCCACGATAACACGACGTACGTCGGGAGCATGACCCCCACGTACAGGACTCCTTCCTCCACCAAACCTCTTGGTGGATTCAGGGGGCATCCCCACGGTTTGAGAGAGGCGTTATGAGTTACCCGTCAGCCCTATGCTTTCCCGGTTGGCTCAAACACTCACCCTCGGGCCCATAAACACGAAACACGATACACGATACACGATAGTTCGCCAAACACGATCACGGTAACACGATGACACGATTCATGGCTTGCTTATATCACGATACACGTTTTTCTTGTCATGAACACGATTAGTTTCAGGAAACACGATTTATAACATGATACACGAGTAGTTATTAAATCCTTTGTTGTTGGAAAACGATTATAAAGATATACGCACGTGTAATTTGGCCGAAATCCATATAAGGGTTATAGGGTTCTAGATAATTAATAACTAAACCTCACCTGACAGGCGACACGATGACTCATGGATGCGTGGACGTGCTCTATTGATCACAATCTCCGCCCCGGGAGAGTAACTGGACAAGAAACAGGACACGGTGTACTTGTGAGATAATAACTTATCAATGTTACCAAATAAGACGCACGTCATGACTATACAACGAGATGATATGCATTCACGAATGTAGCATGATATATTCATATTATGACACGTAATTGATCATATAATATCATGTTGGGGTTAAATAAAGGTAAAGAAAAGGGTTTGGGATTTCACATTTTATGCAGAATGTTTCTGCACTTCCAGAGAGCTGGGAACGGCCGTTCCAGGTTTTTGTGAAAAATGGGAAGGGCCGTTCCCTAGTCCCGAAATGCTCCCCGAAGATGGGAACGGCCGTTCCCGTCTGTGAGACAAAGTGGGAACGGGCGTTCCCGTCCTCGCCGCCTGACACATTATTCAAATAATGGGAACGACTGTTCCCCAATTGCAAAGGGGATGGGAACGGCCGTTCCCGTTACACAGAAGGTTCAGAAAACAGGGGAAAAGAACAGGGGATGCACGAATTCAACAACCAAGCTTCATAACTCCTATAACTTCAATTCCAAATGCAAGTATTCATGAAAGTAACATATATTCATGCTCATGGTATAATAAGAACCCATATAAACACATAAATCATGCCTTGATCACCATAATTACTAACTTAAGCTCACATATGAACTCATGCCATATTCTTCCATATTTTCAAGAATTCAAGTTCTAATTCATGTTAAAAGCCCCTAATCATGCTTCTAACATCAAATACACGAATTATCAAGCTTGAATCCTAAACCCTAGCTTCATATATGTAATTCAAGAATTCATGAAATATCCATGTCTACCTTGAAGGAGGAAGATGAGATGCAAGAAGATGAAGAGGGATGGTTGAGCCCCAAACATGAAATTTCCTAGGAAATCTTGGATGAAATCACAAGGATTACTTCTTCTTCCTTGAGGTTGTGTGTCGGTAGAGAGAAGGGAGCAAACATAGATGTTTTGATGAAGAATGAGATGAAGATTGGAGAAGAGATGCATATATCGGTATAATTAAGGAAAAATGTAATATTTGTAATCAAATCCTCCAAGTTTTATAAGTCATGCAATTAAGTATAAAAGGATTGGAAAGTAATCAATTTAGTCCTTTAACATTTTCATGCAATTCGGTCCTCCAATTTAAATAAATGATCAATCAAAGGCAATTAAGCAATTAAATCATTTTTGGCGAATAATTCATGTAACAATTAAATCCCAAATCGATACACATTTCACTTATTTCCACGTAAACATATTGGGATAAATTTATATCATTTATCATAAAATGTAGGAATTTAATAAATAAAAGAATTACGATTAAATCCTAACCCTCAAAATCACACGTGTCGTGCGTACCTGAAATTGGGGCGTTACATTAGGTACTCATGTTAGTGATCTTTTCCGATAAACCTCGTGATTGATTATATGTTCTGCTTCCAAACTTGCCTTTAATTCTTGAACTTGTTTATTTGGTTTCGAGGTTCTGGCTCCAGCCTAGCCTAGAGTGTGAGTGAGTCCCCGTTCGCTATGAGATGGGTTCATGTATGGATTTTCCATTTCATGGGTGGATCGGGCTCATAGTGCGGGGGATGTGGCGCCTTTCCGGTTGGGGTGCTACACATTATAACCATATACTATCTTTTCAATCATTGAAGATTTAGTTTGTAAGTCCCTTAGTAAGAAATCAACGAGGTTGATTCTTTAACCCAAGTTACTATCGATCGTTCTTTTACCCTGTCTCATAGTCCCAATTCCCAAGCATTCCTTGAATTCATATCTTCATCTCTTGAAGCACTTATCTCTCCCAATATCAAGCTCGAAACTTCATTCACCTCGATCTTGAAATTCCATTGAATGTTAGACTTTCCATTTCATATCTTGCCACTTGCGTAGAATCCAGTTACTAGTACAGCATCTTGCATTTTCCATTGTTCCTACTAGAGGTAGTTCATTCGAGTACCATCATGAATTTAGTCATCTCCCGATCAGCTCTCCCCCTTAAGAATTCATATCCCTCAACCATTGAGATCGTTATATCGCTTATCAATTGAAGATTTTCAATTCTCCAATTTAGCTTTCTCAGTACCGGTGGTTCTATCCAAGCTACGTGTCAGGTGATTTCGCTCACATTCACTTTGAAGTGTTTGGTAGGGACAACAATCTACTTCCTTCATTCCAAAATCCAGTTCTACTTTCCCGAGCCTTGATATTTCCTCTTTTCTTTTGATAAACACTTTGCAAATCCAAAATTCCTTCTTAGCTCGGCTCAAATATAGCTCGGTTGAGATAACATTTGATGAGTGAGGTGGAGAAAATTTCCTATCAAGTAAACACTAAACAATGTGTGTCGGGGTTAAGATGTCGTATGCATGTACCATTTAAATATGCAACACTTTAAATCAATCATATCAGGTAGGGATGCACGCACATATGTAAATAAGGGAGAATAAATAATTTTAAGGCAATGTATGATGTATGTGCCATGAATGTTTTAAACCTGTCACTGTAGTGGTAAGCTTCCAAATTGGCAATTTGTTCTTCATTTCTTTAAGTACGGGCTCACCTCAAATTTGTTGATCATAGCTTGTTTACGATCCTTGAACCCAAAACCTTCTATGCCCATGGAATTAGCATCTTGACTTCCTCTTAATAGTCGGTATTCAATCGTTGTCCTGAATCTTCACTTAGTTGTCACCTCGATCGAAGTGTTCTTATTTTAATCTTTATGAATTCGAATCGGTTGCATGGTTTGTCCTTTCATTGCTTATACTTGAGCATATAATTCCTTCTAAGAACTCTTTGCCTGTCTTTATCGTTTCCGTCTATTGCTCCATATTTTCCAATTCTTCCTCACCAACACGGCCATTCAACTTGGATCTGGAAAGTAAACTCCAATCCAATCGGAAGATGAAACCTTTAGCATCTTGGCTTTCCATGGACTCGAAATCACCACGTTGATCGATTCTCTTCGATTTCTTTTTCTATCGATTTAAACCCCGAGCTATAATATCTCCCTAGTCTTTCCTTCACCCCTTTCTTGAACTAGACGGTCCTTGTTGTTTGTCATCCCATGAATCTATTTTGCCTTGAGTTCCCTTGAAGACCATCGTCTCGTTGTCGATCTAAACCTCAGATTCAAACACTTTTATGGCTTTTCCTTTGTTTCTTTCTTGAGTTAAATGATCTCATCTAATTCGAATAAAGTACCCTTTGTAGTAAAGGCGTATACGTTGCTTTTGCAAATCACAAACACTAGACGACCAACCCTTATTTCCCCAAGTGTCCATCTACCACGATAGGACTCTCCAATTTTTCCAAATTCTAACCTTCCATTCGGGGACTCCATCGCTCGAACCTTAGTCCAATTAGAAAAGGCTGTGACCAATGAATCCTTGTAGGAAATTCTCGGTGCCTTCCTTACATCATTTGGCTTAAAGTTAGAACCCGTGGTGAATTGTTATAATTATAGAAATTGGTTGATATTGTCTTCATAACCTATAGAGTAAAACTCAATTCCAGATATTTGTGCATGCGGTCAGTGCATGCTCATGTCACATATTCAACACGAAAGGCATGGATTCTATGTAAAGTGCAACAAATAATTCAACAAAGTTCAAAAAGAAATACAATTCAATGCTCAAGACCAATGCAATGTACACGTTGTCACGCCGTACGACCTAGGCTCGACACGACACGACACTAGAACTCCGGTTTTGCTCTAATACCACTTTAGGATGTGACATCCTGCACGGAGGGCACCACATCCCCAGCACCGTGAACCCGGTCCACACATGAAATGGAAAGTCCATACATGAACCAAGCTCGCAGCGAACGGAGATAGAACAAAAACACATCTACGTTAGGCGGGACTAGACCCTATACCCACAAATCAACAGAACAGGAAATGCGGAAGCAGTGCAATCAAACATGCAAAACAACAATGGGAAAACAATTCAAACAGGAACGTAAACACGGGTTCAACTAAACCAAGAAACCTGTCCCGATTAACAATACAACGCAATAGCATAAAACGGGGTTCAACTAGGACCCTAGAAACCTATCCCGAGTTCAATAAAGCAATAAAGAATACAAGTAGCCAACATGGCTCAATACAAGCAAGAAAAGAAATGTATGGTATAATGCAAGTTGTGTACAGGACCAAGACTCGAACAAGACCTCAACAGACTCCCGCCTAACAACCACTGGACCTACAAGACAAAACTAAAAACAACGAGAGGGAGGGGTCAGCCAACTGATTGAGTGAAGGGGTTACACACGCATATATATATAAACAGGCAATCAAATAGGCGTAATTCCACTGTACATTATGTGTCAAGGAAACAGTTGTCAAGAAATCAGGAGTTAAGCAATACATACGGGTGGAATTACATTCATACATGCAGTCAGATAAACTGGATATATAATGCATGCATGTGTCGATATCCGTACGCCATCTGTTGATGCCCATTTTACCTTAACGATCCACAGGCTCGAATGCTGAACAGGGACTGGGGGCATGCCAGAGGTTACGAATATCTATGTATTACATTTTAGGGAACCCGATGAGAACGGGTATTTATTCCATCCTGGACTCCACTTTTCACTTATTAAACGATAGGAAAAAGCAGGTACACAGGAAACAAGCAAGAATCAGGAATTATGACAAGCGGGAAAACATATACGAGTTAACCTCCTTCTCAGGTGATGGTCCAGGTAGCTAACCCTCGCCATCCAGGCAGTATGATCTGCGGTTTCATGACTCCCTCAGATCCGGAGCCCCATCTTCCACCAAACCTCCTGGCGGATATCCGTAGAACAACAAGATGGGACTTGCGCAAGAGGTCACCGTTGGCCCGATACCTCCCCGGTTCGCTCCATACATAAGCCCCTGGGCCCAAGAACAGGTACAGGAATCCACACCGGCTAGCCCAGCGCTAGGAGAGCCGAGGGCAATCAGGATCTCGCAAAACAGGCTCAAGGTTAACACTTTCACAAGTTATAAAGCATTTCTGGTACGTATCCGGTATAAAAGATACGGCTAGTTTTATTATGAAAACATTTTGGCTACTTTTATATCATATAAGGTTATAGGTTATTTATAAAACAAAAACCTTCACCTCCATGTGCAAGAAGGACCAAGAAAGGAACCACGAAAGAGACCACAAGATAAAAGTCTCCACCGAGGAGATCACTATACAAGAAAGAAAACACGGTGTACTTATGAAACACGGCAAAAATGTTTATGTGAGTTTCCATGGTAGAATGCAGGGGGGACTTATCTTGAGCTCCCCGTATGATCCGACAACAAAATAAAACAACCAAAACACTTAAATAACACATATATGCATGTAAGAACTCGCGAAACGAACTTAAATACATAAATCCCGAACTTAACACTATTTATTATCTTCCCCAATTAGCCAAATAACACAAATCCGAGGCACGAAAGAGAGATTAAATCGAAGCACGTAACGAATAGAGCACAAATCTTACCTTAGGTCGTTGATCGGACGGTCGGATCTTGCTAGCTCGAGCTTTGAAGCTTAGAGACTAAAAGGGGTTTGTTTATCTTCTCTTTCCCTCTCCCTTGTGTGTAACGTGAAGAATGGAGAGAAAGGGGAGAGATTTCTCCCTTTTCTTGGGCTGAAACGGGGTAGGGTCGGATGGGTAGGGTCAAAAGGTATCCCCTCCATTTGGATTAGATTTTAAAATGGTAGGGCGATCAATTGGCTTTGGAAAATTAAAAAGGGTAATTCATTGAATCCAAATCATCAAAACGAACTCAATGAGAAGGTTGGAATTCGAATTCGAATTCCCGAGCTCAAGATAGCCATGAATGGTCCAAAACACCCTAATTACAATTAGGTACCTAACTTGTAAATATTGGACAATTGAGTCCAAGTACAATAATTCTAAAGCGCACGTAATTAAAATAAACTTCACGTTGACACGTATGGCATGCGACGTCACATAAATCACGTAAATACTGAGTTAGACCCTCTCGTGACGTCGTACCTGGCTTGCCGAAAAAATGGGGTGCCACACTAACGCACACCCACACACGTATACATATAGAGCAAAGCATATAATAAACAAAAGACTATGAACCGGGATAGGGTTTCACATACCAAAACCATTTTCGAAACAAACTTAAACTTATTCAAAACATAACGTACTGAGCATGCTTATATCATTTCAAAAGAGAAAGCTCCTATCCCGTTTCATAATCAACATATTTTATCGAATTCTTATACCCGGCGAGCACGGGTCTTACACAAACTCTCCAATTATTAACATACGTATTAAAGCGGAAAACATAATTCATAAATCAATCCAACCCCAACAACATGTAGTTCGGGGAGCAAACCCTCACTACTCATTACCAATACAAAAACACACGGGGTAGCTAACCCAAATTGTGCTTCCCCGGTTATCCACCGAGGGCTCAACGCACCACGCAAAGCACCACGCCTCCTCAACCTCCATGAGTCGCACGTGAGTACTTCAAATGAGAACGTGCACAGGGGTCATAACTGGCGACCCCATGGTCGTCCCGGGTCTCCCTTACCCACGTCTCCGGGGGCCCGGTAAATCGAACATAGCATAACATAACATAACTCGCTACGAACAAACTTATCAAAATCATAACTTACGTACCTTATCGGAGCATACCTTACCTTGCAACTTAGCATATGCTATAAACGTACCTCTCCGTGTCATCCTAATCCATAGCTAGCATGAAGACACACGGTTTGGAGCATAGCCTCGTTGCAAAACAATAAGCTTACATACGCTTATACTTATAGTTTTCAAAACCGGTAATCATTTGACAAGATCATAAACATATTGTATAAACAAGTATCTATCATATAAATATAATAGTATATTCGTATGCTGGCTTGAAAATGAGCACATAGGGTTGTAGGTCGCATTAACTAAAAGAAACAAACCTAAAACCTTACCTTTTACCAAAAGTGCTCACGGAGGAGCGTTAACGGCCAAGCAGAAGCTAAATGGTGGATCCGACACCTTCCAAACTCAAATATGAGACAAACAAACACATACTCAAGACTTAGACTTGATCCTGAACCAATTAGACGAACGACAATGCGAATGGATGCAAAGGAATGCAACAAGATGGCATACGATGTCACATAAGCGTTTGTATCACTTTTAGTATATAAATTTCATGGTATAAAATCATTAAACATATCATACAACATATAACAAGTAATTGACATCTTAGAATCAAGTTAGAGATGAAAGAAGTTCAATAAAATACATAAAGAGATGCATTAGAAACAAAGGAACATCGTACAACATTTAAACGTTTAAACGTTAAAGCCACATTCGCACATGAAAAAAAATACCATAAAATTAAAATAAACATCAAACCATGTTATATAACAAGTTATTAGCAAGTTAGGATCATAATAGGGGCTGGAGAACATAAGAAAAACAAAGAGAAGCGTTAAAAGGAGCTCCGATCAAAAAATGGGAAAAACTGACAAATTATCAAAATACGCATGCCGTACCAAAATGGAGATATCTCGAGTTATAGATGTTGGAATTGAGTTTTGTTTCTTGGAGATGACACTAGACAAATAGAGGTTTCCGATGGTATATGGCTCGAATTTTAGTTCAAACCGATGTGAAAATTGCGTAGGTTTAAAGTTTAACAAATGCAGAATTCAGGTGAAGTGGCGACACAAATTTCAAATGGTTATATCTCACAAACCAGGATGATTTAAAGTGACTAAAATTGGAGAGTGTTCTAGACTCAAAGAGGTTGATCATTTTCGAATTTCAGGTCAAACGGAGCTCGGATAAAGGGGTACCCGGCCGGGCAGATTACAAGGCAAAACTTCCCCGCCGGGGGAAAATAGTCCAGAAGAGAAACCCACCTTAAACACGAGCCTCACTGATCGGCTTCGTCTCCAACGGGATCAAAATCTGTGCAAGAAGGTGAAGTGAGACTCATTATGACCAACTAAGACGCTCGGCAATGTAATGATCATGATATGAATATGTAAAAGATAAGATTATGTTATGAGAATGTTCATGTGCACTATTAAGGAATTTAAATCATATAATCAAGTCATTCAATCATTCGTTCACTTTCATTCGAATTCATAATTTCACGTTTCCAATCAATTCAATTCAAGAATTTCGAATAGAATCAAAGCACAAATTGAATCACATTTCTAAATAGAAAATAAACAATTACCTACATTCAATTTAAAATTGGAAATTAAATAAAACATGAAATAGGTAACAATTAAATTCTATAATTCAATTAAATCAAATAACATTTAATATTTAATAAATATATATATAAATATATATATATACAAGCACACATACACAACATGCATGCAAATTGTTTAAGTATATATATGTACATATATGCATGCAAACATTTCATAAAATACATGCAAGCTCATGCATGCAAATTCCTTAATCATGCAAGTAAATCTCATGCATTGACATATGTATATATATATATATATATATATATATATATATTAATACGTACGCATGCAACAACAACACATGCATGAAATTCAGAAGGTGACACGCCCGTGTCACCAATATAGAGCAAACCGGGACAGCCCCGTGTCTTGGTACAGCGATATCAGACATTCTTGCACCCCCGTGTCTCGTTGATAAGAAACGGTTGACACACCCGTGTCAAAAGCACGCAGCAGCACAAAAACAGGGTAAAAGTCCCGAAAACAGAGCATAACCCCTACACAACCTTGCCAACACTTTCAGCCATCAATTAATCACAAGTATGCAGCAAAATAACTCCAAACCAACTTGTAAACATGCTCTCAATCCAACAAGACGTGAGGTGGGGTGTATGGTGATCATTTCATGCCAAAGCTTCAACATCTCATTAATGGTGGCTCATAAATGCCTCAACAACCATGCAATATATCACCATAAATGTAAAGAAGAGATCAAGACAATCATTTTCATGCTTGGAATCAATCAAAAAGCTCAAGAGATGAAAGAGATCCACAAAATTGCATAAAACCTAATATATTTTCATCTCTGCCAAAATCTCATAAAACCATGCTTAAATTTAGGGATAATTAGATGAAAATGACACATATTGAATGTACATAACATATCTAAGCTTACCTTGTGGATTAATGGAGGTTGGGAAGAGATTTGAGCTTGAATATCTTGGTAGGGCTTGAGCTACGGGAAAAACTGGGAAGCATATGATGTTTTGGGGAATTTCAGCAAGTGGGAAGGGTTAGTTCGGTTTGGAGGGTTTATGGAAGGTTAGAGGATTGAGTTAGGGTTCTATAGAGTCTAACCATGGTTAATTTGGTCAATGTTTGAACAAGATATGGTCATTTTAGTGCAGCAAGGTCAATTTGGTCGCCGTTTCGTTTTTCGGTTGGGTTTCGGAGGTTCAAATGACGTTGGAAAAATATAAGGCTAAGTTTATTAAACTGGAATCTTCGATACGAGTTCAACAAAGTTGACGGAACTCGATTCCGAGTTCCCGAGCTCAAGATATCAATTACGAAACCAAGGGTGCGCTAATTGCTCGTTAGCCCCCGACTTGGATTCCAAAATTAAAATAAATCCGAAACACATGCAAATGAATCCGAAAATACGAAACGAACATATATTCATATACAAGACACGTATGAGTCCAACATATTAAATTTGCACGAAATTTCGGTATCAATTGAAATAGAAACGAAACACGTAAATGTCACTCATACGCAATGTAACAATAAAATTTCATAATATTTCCAAATAATATAAAAATTCAAATGCATAATAAATACATGCATGCATAATTATTAATTAAAATGGATTGCATGAGTTCATGCAAATATGTTAATAAACAACTCATATCACGTTAATATATATAAATATATTTGATATTAATATCATTAAAATAAAGTAATTGACATTTAATATTATATAAGTTAATATTAATAAAACTTAAAATATAATAATTAACATAATTAACAATAATTATAATTAAAATTAAATTAAATATATAAAACACGTATAATAATTATTTCGCGCAATTAGGTAAACACATACGTCATGCTGTATTACCTAAAAACTGGGGCGTTACATGTGTAGCATAAGGACCCAATCTTTCAAGCTTCACTAGATAATCCTCCGCCATCTTTAAGTCTTGTTAGAGGTCTAGAAATTCTTGAAGCCTCTTAATTCTCGCACTAGAAAGAACATACTTGTTGTGAAATTCCCGGACAAAGTTCTCTCATGTAAACTCTTCCCCAGACCTCTCGAACCACGACCTTACCTCTTTAAGCCAAATTGAAGCTTGGCCTTGAATTAACCGAGAGGTACAAATCACCTTATCTTGTGATGTCCCTGATAGAGTATTCCATATCCACGAAATTTCGATAATCCATTGTTCGGCCTTCACATCATCACCTCCAAACCACCACGGAGGGTTGCAATTTTGGAATTCTTGTTCTTCTCCCACGGTTGTATGTTGAGATGACATCTTGAATAAGAAACACAATTCAAGAAAATATCGATGCATGGAAGGGTTTAGTGCATGTTCATGTGAACAATTAATACAAATAAAACCAAATAAGTTACATAATGATGAAAGTGAATGCAAACAATCACGTAATCCTAAGCCGAACGACCTAGACAGACCCGACACGACGCTAGAGCTCCAGTTGTGCAACCCAGAGCTCTGATACCACTTTAGATGTAGCACCCCAGAGCGAATGGCACCACATCCCCTGCACCATAGCCCGACACGTGCAACGAAATAGGAACTTCGCACACGTCCTAAGCGATGGCGAACGAGTGACAAATAAAAACACACCCTACCTAGGCGGTTTAAACCCTTAACAAACGCATAACATCACATGAATCAGCGGAAGCAATTTAAAACAGTTCATATCATAATCTCAAAATCAACATGTACATCGAAGAAGTTATAGCGGGCAAATATCATATCTAACTTATATAACTTATACAAGACAAATATACAAAACTTAATCCCAGGCCAGAATCCAAGTATCATATTTTTACATGTTTCAAAATCATCAGAGTGCGAAAATAAGCTAAATAAATGCATGAGACTCAAGCTAGCCTCAACTGACGACTCAAAGACAACCGCCAAGCTCAAAACTCCAAAAGCACCTGCAACTCAAGAGAAAGGGGAAAAAAAACAGAAATAACAACGAGGGTCAGTCCTAAAGACTGGTGAGGGGGTTAACACACACACCCATATATGTATAGAGCAAAGCACTTAACGAAAATCATAAAAGATCCTTGAACTGGGGATGGTTTTTGCAAGCTAAAATGTTTCCCGTGATAATAGATATATATACTTAAAGAAGTTAAGGGCTAAAGGCTAAAACACAAATTTTAAGTATTTAAAAGTCCACTCCCCTTTCATAGATTCATGCATGATCACACTAACTCGGCAAGCACGAGTTTTCCTTCCAAACTTCACATATACAAAGGCATAAGCATAAACAAAACATAAAGCATAACCATCCTTCTCCGGGTGATAGAGGGTAGCAAGCCCTAGCTATCAGCAAAATGCATACGAGACAAGGCTTAATTACGTCCTTGAAACCTTCGGTGATTGCTGCCACCGGCTCAAGAGAAGCACACTTCGTCAACCTCCTAAAGTCGAGTGAGACTCTTACATGGAAAGTGTTGATGGAAGAGCTCGGCGACCCCTCGGTCGATCCGAGTTACCATACCACTCTCCGGGGCCCAAATGCATAACTCAAAAGGCATAATTTTCAGAAAGCTTATCTCACAAAGCTCATAACTCGCTACACACGCACACATATTCAAAGCTTTTCAAAACAAAAATCAAAATAGATCTTAGATACGTATATAAAAGCCTTTTCAAAGTCTTGCAACAAAATGGGACGAGCCCTCAAAGTACATATCATACACATATCTATCATATAATATACATAATTCGCATGCGGACTTCAAAACACGTAGGGTTGTAGGTCATAATAGCTAAAAGAAAGAAAACCTCACCTTTCCAACGTAGTGGAGCAAAAGGATATGAAACGGACGCTTACGGGGACCTCCTTGCTACCAATGGGACCAAACTCTGAACGAAGAAAATGACAAAGGATACTTTTAGACTCAATATGTACCAAATATACGCTCAGCAAATGCATAAAACTGCAAATGAAGCGTATGTGTAGCGCCCCTAACACTACAACCCCGCACCGTTGTACTTCCCAAGTGGATGTGAGACCTAGCACTCGAGAAATACTCCGGCGAACGGACAAGACTATACAATACCGGAGTATGAAATTTAAACGCAACGGAAAAATAAACTTGAGCAATTAAAAGGGAGTAATAGTTAAATGGAGCACATATTATTAAGCTGAGTAAGTATTTACATCGATAGATCTAACTTCACAGGAGAGTGCTTATTGAAAGATGTACATGCACTCGTGATAACCCTAAGTAACTGAAATGTGACACCTTAAAGCTTCAAGATACCTCTAAGGCGTCGATGCGTGGATTCCTGAAATCATGAATTAAAAGAGTAGGAGGGTTAGTCAAAATGACTAAGTGACGGGGGTTTGGGTTTGAGGTTTATAAGTAAGGTTTTTCTTTTGAAATCTCTTGACCAAGAAAATCTTGGTTTGAAAATATACTATATAGTCACAAATAATTATATGACAATAATATCCGGTTCATATTAGTTTGAAACAACAGGAGTAGGGGTAATATAGGTTATACTTTAGAAAATTTATGAACCATTTTGAAGAAATGATTTTGATGCCCGCAAGTTAGGCTTCTCCAACCTTAACCCCTTAAAATCCGAGAAAATAGTAACGACACTGATGAAGGTGTCTGTACTTAATAAAACAAATACGATAATACCAGCCTTCACCCTTAGTGTCACGTAGGGGAGCAAACCCTAGTGACGATGAACAATATTGTGGGAGGGACGTACCTTTTCCCGTCACTTGATGTAGAATAACCAACCTCCGGTTAAACCATCATCAAGATCTAGTTGGCGGTTGGTATAATAGTAGACCTCGGCCCGTGCCTCCCGGACTACTACTTCTACCAAGACCACCGGGCCCATAAGAAAATAATAATTTTACTTCCAAGACGAGAATATTTACCGGGAGAGAGTACTAAGTACTTTCGGGTAAATATATGAATCTTGGATAACATTATAATTATTTTCCCATAAAAGGGATAATAATTTGAAACGAAATTCAAGGAAATAAATTGAAATATTTTATCATGATTTCAATTGAAAGGATTTAAAACCCTCACCAAGTACCGAGATTTAGGTGGAATTGTGAGGATTCCACTCTTCGATCCTATCGTCACCTGAAAGTAATAACTACTACTGACTTAGAACTAGGTCCTTAGTCTCTAACTGATTATCTATACACCATATCATAATTAAATAATTATACAAGGTACATGTTATAAAATATGTTAAAGATTTCCCGATAAACCTTAAATTCACCCGTTTAAGGGAATTTAATTAATAAATTAGGGTTTATGAGATCTTTAACTAATCAAATATTTACTAACTATATTATAATTCTAATTATAAGATTTGAAATGAAATTTAAAGTTTAATTTGACAATGTAAGTTATCTTTTGAAAATATTACCCAATTTACCGATTTTTGGAAAATTCGGGGAAAATCTTTCTTTAAAAATTCCAAAACCTATTTTATAATTATTTTTAAATTAATTTCGAAATTAATTGAATTTAAGTTGACCAAAAGTCAAAATTACTATTGAAAACATTTACTATTCAATTTCTTATGAATTAAACACCTTATAACATAAAATCAAACTCACACACACACACACATTATTCACACGCCACACACACACACACACACACACATGTCCAAGAACACTAAGAACATGTTCTTAAGTCTATTTGAAGATTCAAAGAGGGTGTGTAACATGCTTAATCATATTCATATTTATAACATAGAATTTGAAGCATAATATAGCAAAATATATAAATTCTCTATGAAAAATAATTCTAAATAAATTATTCTAGGCATGAATTTAATCAAACAAGATCATAATCATTTAAATACATACTCACATTATATCGTATCATAATTCATGCATTTAATTAAATAAAATTTCATAATGTACACATATTGTATTTAAACTAACAATTATGCACATATTTCATAAAATAAAATTCCTAAAGCAGAATTTAATTAAATCTAAGCATGCTACTATCATTATTATACTAAGAACATAATATAAAGCATAAAATAATAAAAGAAAAACTCACCTTGTAGAGAGAGAGAGGGTTGCCGTGTGGTTAGGGGAGTGAGAGAGAGATTTTGTGTGTTGATTTGTGAGTTATAAATGATGCTTGAGAGGGGTATTTATAGGTAGTCATGAGGGGCTTTTGTGCAGTTCCTAAGAGTTTAAGGGAGATGTGTGTAGCGCCTCCCCAACACTACAACCCCGCACCGCAATACTCCCTGAGTGGAGATTAGACCCAACACTCAGGAAATACTACGGCGAATGGTCAGGATAATATATGAATGGAGTATATGTCACAGTGCAGCGGAAGATAAAGAGATTCAGCCTATGGGTTGACCAAAAAGTCAAAATTACTATTTAAAACATTTACTATTCAATTTCTTATGAATTAAACACTTTATAACACAAAATCGAACACACACACTCACACACTATCACACGTGCACTTAAAATTGATCAAGAACATTATGAATGTGTTCTTAAGCTTATGAATGTGTTCATATTAGTTCATGATCAGATCTAACAAGTTCTAAGTCCATAACACATAATTAAACTCATAATGTAGCACTTTATGTAACTTTAATCATAAAAATAATTCTAAATAAATTATTTAGGCATGAATTTAATCAAACAAGATTATAATTGTTTAAATATATACCCACATTATATCATATCATAATTCATGCATTTAATTAAATAAAATTCCATAATGTACACACATTGTATTCTAAACTAACAATTATGCATATATTTCATAAAATAAAATTCCTAAAGCATAATTTAATTAAATCTAAGCATGCTATAATTCATAATATATTAAGAACATAATATAAAGCATGAAATAATAAAAGAAAAGCACACCTTATGTATAGAGAGAAGGAGTGGCCGAAAATGGAGAGAAATGAGAGGATTTTTGTGTGTTGTTGGAAATGATCTTGGAGGGGTATTTATACCTGGGATTTAGGGGCTTATGTTGCAATTTCTAAAAGTTTAAGGGAGATGTGGATGCTTCATAACCTAAACAAATGCTTGGTAGCTATGTAGGTAATGTGGTTGTCTCACATTTTAAACAAATGCTTGGAAGCTATATAAGAAATGTGGGTGAATTACATTCATTTATTTAAACTTTCTAGAAGGCCTATGTTGTCATGGATGATGTCATGTTGAATAAAAATAAATGTAAAATGATATAAAATTTATTCAAGAGACGAGAGGTGAAAACTTGAAGTAGTAAATTAATGAAAGAACGAGCGAAAAATAAGCTTCGTTATGATTATAAATGGGGAATATTTAGAGTTTTCGTTTATAAATTATGAACGTTGAAGATGATGAAAATCATGAGAAAATTATATAAATGAAACTATGATAAAGTTTAAAGGTTGGAAAAATTATCATAGCTTAGAGAAAAATTCAAGAAACGTTTTAAGTATAATTTTGAATATTGAAAAAAAGCTAATTTTTTAAAATAAAATGACAATTTTTAAAAAGGAAAATATTTATAAAATATGCTATGATTGGAATAAAGTTTTGGTAAATGCATGAAAATTCACAAAATAATTCAAGGATCGTTTTGACTATAATATTGAATAGGGAAAACGTTGAAATTCGGAAATCTCATAATATAGGGTTAAAGTAGGATTTTTGGCCGATTTTGGTTACTACGGGAGTTATAATGAGAATTAGGGCTCGGGAATGATACCATAATTCATAAAATTTTACAAGGATTCATTTGTACCTAATATTGGATAGGTAAAGGTGGCTTGGAAAATTTCTACGTTTAGGAATGAATAGTGATTACGAACTTTAGAAGGAATTCTTCTTGGCCCCGAAATCCGGGATGTTACAATGTGGATGCTTCATAACCTAAACAAATGCTTGGTAGCTATGTGGGAAATGTGGTTGAACTATAGTTTAAACAAATGCTTGGTAATTATATAGGAAATGTGGAGAAAATATATTCACTTATTCAAAACCTTCTATTTTTAGAAACTCTAGTGTTGTCATGGATGATGTCATGTTGAATAAAAATAAATGTAAAATGATATAAAATTTATTCAAGAGTCGAGGGGTGAAAACTTGAAGTAGTAAATTAATGAAAGAACGAGTGAAAAATAAGCTTCGTCATGATTATAAATGTGGAATATTTAGAGTTTTCGTTTATAAATTATGAACGTTAAATATGATGAAAATCATGAGAAAATTATATAACCGAAGCTATGATGAAGTTTAAAGGTTGTAAAAATTATCATAGTTCAGAGAAAAATTCAAGAAACGTTTTAAGTAAAATTTCGAATATTGAATGAAAGCTAATTGTTTAAAATAAAATGATAATTTTTAAAAAGGAAAATATTTATAAAATATGCTATGGGTGGAATCGAGCTTTGGTAAATGTATGAAAATCATAAAATAAATCAAGGGTCGTTTTGACTATAATATTGAATATTGAAGCGTAGATGAGTAAAAAGTTATCTACGGTTGAACTATAGGTAGGATTTTTGCCGATTTTTGGTACTACTAGAGTTAGGATGGGAATCATGGTTCATGGAGTGTAGCACCCCGCACGTGAGGCACCACATCCCCCGCACTATGGCTCAACACGAGTAACGAAACAGAAAATCCGCACCCATAGCGAACCATAGCGAACGGGAGACAAACATAAAACCTTCCTAAGCTAGGCGGAACTAGACCCTGCAATGAAAAACAATCAACAAAATATAATGCATTGCAAAGCCAAAGTTCAAACATACAAACCATAACCAGAACTGGGCTCTTCAGGCCACTTTTAAATCATAGCAAAACCCAGTAAAAGCAATTCAATAACAATTACATAAATATTCAAGTTCATGATACCATATAATCGATTCATACATAATTCCAATACATAAGTGAGTGCAGAGACTCTCTTAACCTAACTTGACCAACTAAAGACTCCAAACACCTCCGCCTAGCTCGAAACTCCAAAGTCAAACCTGCACACTAATAGATTGGGGAGGGAGAGGGTCAGTCTCTAGAAGACTGAGTGAGCAGGAGCGATATACATATAAAAACATGCACATGCAAGTCATAACTTCCGAACAAGGTTTTGTTTGAAATTAGTTCCCAAAAAGGGCAAGAGAATGATTAATCAATGCTCGGATTTTATGACTAATCATATTAATTCATTACTTTCATAAATCATACATAAACATAAGGCTCGGCGAGTGAGCATGCACAATCTCCAACCAAACTCCGACCGTGTACGACAAATATTATTAATATGTTGATTAGGTGTTCATGCAATATATCATAATACATGCAGATCATATATCATAATCATATTCATTTGGGCAATCCGTGTCCCGGCCTTCCCGTACGGTGCATAACAATCATAACATAACATAATCATATTCATAAATCAAGTTCCAACCTTCTTCCTCCGAGTGGTGGACGGGCTTGCAAGACCCGGCCACCGGTTCATACATAGGCCAATGGGGGTACATGAATCCCCCAAGGGCACTCAGCTCCCATTCCTCGCTAAACCTCCTAGCGAGGGCCGGTATCGCCGTAGTTTGGTTGGGACTAGTATATGCGATCCCCGTCAGCCCTTGCTTCCTTGGTTAGCCACATATACTAAGTCCCGGGGCCCGTACAATCATAAATCATAAATGTGTCTCGCCAAACATTTCAATTCATAAGAACATAACATATTTCATAAATCATATGAAAAGGGTTTACTCGATCAATATTTACTCGATAACTTTACTTTAAAAGTAACATATATATAATCATAAGGTTTTGGCCAAAGCTTTTCACATAAGGGTTGTAGGGTTTGTTACATAACTGGAACAAAAAAACCCTCACCTGGTACAAGACGAAACAAGGATACGAGTTACCAAGTGCCCGAAGGATCAAGATCTCTCCACCCTGGAGATAAACTGTACAAAAGACAACATGACGTGTTCGTGAGACTTAAGACTCTAAATGAACCATATATGACGTACGGCAATGCACAAGCATGATAAGAATACATAAAAGATGATATTATGTCATGAAAATGTTCATGTGCACTATTAAGGCATTTAAATCGTAAAATCAAGTCATTCACTCATTCATTCATTTTTATTCAAATTCATCATTTCATATCTCCAGTCAAATTAATTCAAGAATTCAAATAGGATCATAGTACATATTCAAGCTTTCCAAAATGCTACTACATACTTCATATTACATAAGATAGCATATTTCCAAGGTTTGACAACAAGAAGGAATCATATGGTATAGAAAATGAGTTACGCGATTAACAAACGACATATGAACACACATAAATGGCATTAAGCAAAAGTATGCCTACTACTCATCCAAATTCCATGAAATTAAACCACAATACTCCTAACACATAAAAAAACAAGTTCCTAGTTCAACACAAAAGGAGATAAAGTCATTAAAGAGGTGAAACAAATCAAAAACCGAAAAGGAAGCAATAGGACTGCGCAAGGGAAGGGACACGGGGGTGTCACCCTCCTTAGCCAAACTGAGCCACGACCGTGGCTCAGTACAGACCTTCCCAGAAGGTGTGACGCGCCCGTGTCTCACATTTCAGTGCAAATGAGACACGGGGGTTTCACGGTACAGAACCAAAACGCTCACAAGGCTTTACCGGCAAAATTGATCCCATACAAAATCAATCCAAAAGCATACCAAATCAACTCCAAATGCTATGAAACTTAATATACAACATATTTATCATGTAATGAACATATTTCATTTAGAGTGCAAAGGCTAAATCACACATTAAGAGCATCTAAATCATGAAGAAAAACTGGGTCGCCAAAAACGCATATATGAGCCCTATTGGTTTAATCATGCCATGATCAAGTACTTAGGGGTTGAATTTGGAGCTGAAACCTTGGGGAATGCATGCTAACATACTAAAAAACTAATATACTTCATATATATGCAAAATGGTACAATTTAAAGCACATTAGGGTGACCAACAACCACACAATTGCAACAGCAGCAAGTCTGTCATGAAGCATGCATAAGAACAGGCCATGTCTTTCGGTTTTGAGGCTTAAAATGGATCCAAATACTTGAAACATGAATGTTAACATATAGAGAAATGAGTGTACATAATATCCAAGCAAATTCACACGAAAAGAAGGTCATTTGATCAAGCAACAAGGCAAAATAAGAAGCAGCAGTTCAAAAAACAGGGGAAGCAGTTTGATCATCAAGTTTGGAGCTCCATATCTCATAATTTCATTAAAGGTTCAAGAGATAAAATCCTCCTAACATCATATACTATCAGTTAGGAAAGAAATAGGCCAAGAAACAAGCTCATATAATCATGTATAAGCAAGAAAATCAGCTACACAAGCAAATAGGTCTCAAGAACAAAAATCCCTAAAAGTTCATACCAAACTCATTACTCAAACCCTAATCAAATCTGATCCAAATCATGTTGTAAGTAGATGAAATAAAGCATAATAGAGTAGAGAAGACATAAATATTCATACCTTGAAGATTAGAAGAAGAAGGGAGGTGATTTGAGCTCAAAATCACAAGAATGGCCAAGGGTTTTTCTTCATTTTCTTCTCTTCCTCTAGCTCGATCAGTTGCAGCAGCAAGGGGAGATATTTGGCTCGGTTTTGCTGCTAAAAGGGGGAAGAAAGGGCTTAACTCAAGGTACATAAGTCATGGTTAAGCTTTGGTTAGGTTAGGTTAAGTAAAAAGGGTCCCACCATGAAGACTAGTCAACAAAAGGAGCTCTTCTTGCACGAGTTATCCGTTACGGTTGGATTTCGAAGGTCTTAATGATTTCAAAAAGGTATTAGGCTTGTTCCATTGTCTCCGAATCGTCAATACGAAGGCAACGGAGGTGACGAAATTCGAATCCGAATTCCCGAGCTCAAGATATCACGTACGGAACCAAGGGTGCGCTAATTGCCCGTTAGCCCCCGACTTGGTTCCACAAATCAAATTAAATTCGTTAACACGTCAAATGAATCCGAAAACATAAACCGAGCATATAGGCATGTTCATAACACACATATTTACGACATACTAAATTTCCATACCATTCCGATATCATTACATATAAAAACGAAGCCCAAATAGAACACTCATGCGCATGAATGAATTCTTAACGTTATAAATTAATTACTAAAGCTTAAATTCCATTTTAAATAAATTAAAGCCAACTAATAACATGTTGAAATTAATTAACGAAATTACCGAAATAGTTATGGTAACAAGAAACCTTGATTAAGAAATTAAACACTAAGTATCAAGTTGAAATAAAATGGATTAAATTAAAATAACAATTATAGTTTTAAAAAATCAATTATGAACATTTTTAAACAATTAGTCATATAATTAAATAATTAAATTGCACAATTTATAAACAAAACGACACATTAGTTAAAATGGAAAACCGGGGCGTTACAATCTCTCCCCCTTAAAAAGAATCCGTCCTCGGATTCACAACACGCCTGAAAACAAACAATGAGAGATTCCCCGTCTCTCACAAGCAACAAGGAGAGAGCCTCATCTCTCGAGCAACAATGAGAGAACCCCGTCTCTCGCAAGCAACAAGGAGAGAACACCATCTCTCGCAAGTAAGGAGAGTACCCCGTCTCTCAAACAAAAATAAGAGAATCCCCGTCTCTTAACCGAAAATAAAGCAAGGAAGTCTCCAATAGTCCCAAGCAACTCACACAAAACCAAATTTAAAATCACGTAAGGCACCCAAAGCAAGTAATAGATGTCGCCCACATTGATTTCAATTACTCCAAGTAATTTAACACGGTACAAGATCAAAGCACCTAACATATGGATGCATGTATCATGAATGCTATAAGTACCGTTCACCGTAGTTGCGAAATTCAGATTTGTGAGTTGTCGTTGTCCAAGGTATGATCTGTCCTGAATGTGACTCAGTGCCCAGCTTGTCTTGAACCTCTTCGGGGTTCCTCGGTGAAGCGATTGATGAATCCTTTAAGGATTATACTCTTAGATCCCTTCTGAATTGTACCGCTTCCAGTTTCCACCATTTCCCTTTAATCCTCATTCGCCCAACCAACTCTTTTTAATCAACCGAGCTTGAACTCCCCGAATGCCCTTAAATTGTCCGTCCCGAAATCCGATCCATAGTTACTACCTTTACCCATATCGGAGTCTAACATATTCTCAAAATAGCTACTCAACTTCTTCAATCCTTATCCAAATCGGTGCTCAACATATCCCCGAGGATAACTACTCTGGGCAAACTTGATGATTCGATCCCGACCTTACGATGTTTATTCTTATGGTCTCTCTCAACACAAATCTTTTCCCACCTTCCGTTCCTATTGTCCGTTCATACCCTTTTGACCCCCTCAATGTTATATTTGACAACTGGTCCCATATTTCCTTAACCGAAGACAGAAGGTTCTTGATGATTCTTGAAGCTTGAAGTAATCTTCCAATTGTCATCCTTTTCTATTTGGTCCCTCCTTAAGTTTTCTTCTGGATCACCTTTGATATAATCGATAACTTAATAATATTGTCTCGGACCCCTTCATACTTTATTGAATAAATCTTGATCGCCACCATCCCCTCATATAATAGCTTGATTCGGTTTTCCTTTGTTAATTCTAACTTAGAAGTTCATAGAAACTCCCTTATGATTCCATCACCTCCAGATCAGAATTCCATACGTAGCTTCTCTCTTAACAGCTTAACCATAACCGCCGTCTTATCCATTCCTAATCGCCACCCTTAGGACTTCCAGATTCTCCTTAATTTGCATCCCCGTCATTACTCCTAACATATTCATTCGAGCACCACTCCCATCCTCCAATTCACCTCTCGGTCGTGCTCTCCCCCTTAAAAATTTTTGCTCTTACATGTCAATCTCCATGAATCCTTCTTTCATTGAAATTTTTGATGAGCCACTTCTGTTTCTTTAATTCGCTCCTAAGGTTCAATTCAAACCCTTCAATAATTACTTCCTTCTAATCCCCAACTTTTCTCTTTCTTGCTCTTCCTGAAATCTAGACTAATTTAATCCCCTCTTGTATTTCCATTCTTTCAACTAAAGGTAATCCCTTCAAGGATGGAAAAAGGGATTTACATTATTTCCTAATCAATGCTCCCTTATTTGGAAATTTTAGTTGAATTCGTTACTTCGCCTCTGAGATTAAGGTTTCTCCAACACTCTTCAACTTAGTTTTTTTGGTGTAGATTGTGCTAGCTAAGCTATATGCCCGAAACTCCCAAGATATAACCCAACTATTCTGCTCGTCTTGATTTGAGTAAGCCTTGATCAAAGAATCGCTTGAAGAACAAGGTGAAGCCATTCCCTATCAATTAAACACTAAGCCATGCATGTTGGATTAACATGCCAGTACACATAGTAAACAGTTAAAGATCCAACGATGCAACACGTTGGAGCAATTATATTAATTAAACATAAACATACATATAGATAAAGAAAGCAATTAATTTAAATCGATGCATGATGCTCATGCCATGGATATGCAGAACCTGTCACCGAGGTGGTAAGCTTTTAGCTTGATGACGTGTTCCTCATTCCCATAATTGTAACTTTCTTCGGAGACATTGATAATTCCTTAGCTTTCCATGGTTTTCGAATCTCCCTAATCTTCTTGCATACATTTGTATATCCCATGGCCCGAACGTGCTATTCTTGAACCCAAAGTCTTCTTTGTCAATGGAGTTTACACCTCAACGTACTTCCAAGCATCGACCTTCAAAGGTCGTCCGACTCTTCATCTTGATGTGCTCTCCGGTTAAAGTTCCTTTAGCTTATCCTTTGTTTCCGATCTACGCGCATAATTCACCTATGATAACGCTTTCCATTCTTGCTTGCTTCTTGATGTCTCCAGGTTCCAAGGTTCCAAGAAGACGACGCGATTTGTATTCCTCGATGCTCATAAATCTCTTTGCCTTGCGTCCATTTGTTGTCCCACACTTATATTCGTATCAAGTGAGCTTCCATATTTGACCTCATAGTGAGCTTTATGATTAACGGCTCCCAATCCTTGCATCTGAGTTGAGTCGAACCTTTTTAACACATCTTGCATCCGATCCCTTGAAGCTTCCCAATTTGGTCTTCCAATCACCCAACCATACCAAACTCGGAGCTTCAACGGTGAACCTTGGAGCCTTTAGTCTTGTATTAAATGTCTTCAAAATCGGGGTGGTGAAGAGTTCCACACCCCTCTCGTTGTCTCACGCATCCCTCAAGTTAGAACTTGAGTCTTTGCAATTCTTGTATGTTGAGAACCTTCAAGGTTTGTAGGTAGGGCATGATTGATGAACCTTCCCGTGATCCAAGCTTCCTCCCATGATACGAGCCATGATAGGTAGTTCCATTGTGCAAGCCGCGGAATTTGAACACTCGGCCTTCAAGTTACTTTGTCAATTGTAGTCGGTGTGAATGGTAGCTTTGTTTGCATGATAGTAGCCTATATAAGAAAGGTCAACTCAAATATGGATGCATGAAGATTAGTGTATGCTTATGGCACGTAGTTAAATGAATCAATGCACATAGAATGCAAAATGCAACATTTAAAGAAACTATATGAGAGAGTAGATGGTATACATGTATTAAGCAATTTCCAACAATTAGTATCAAATATTCATGCCAAATCGATGCAACGTACACATTAACAAGTTGTTCCTATGCCGTGCGACCTAACTGACTCAAACACGACTCAAGAACACCGGTTTTGCAACCGGGCTCTGATACCACTTAAGGATGTAGCACCCCGCACGTGAGGCACCACATCCCCCGCACTATGGCTCAACACGAGTAACGAAACATTAAATCCGCACCCATATCAAACCATAGCGAACGGGAGACAAACATAAAACCTTCCTAAGCTAGGCGGAACTAGACCCTGCAATGAAAACCAATCAACAAAATATAATGCATTGCAAAGCCAAAGTTCAAACATACAAACCATAACCAGAACTGGGCTCTTCAGGCCACTTTTAAATCATAGCAAAACCCAGTAAAAGCAATTCAATAACAATTACATAAATATTCAAGTTCATGATACCATATAATCGATTCATACATAATTCCAATACATAAGTGAGTGCAGAGACTCTCTTAACCTAACTTGACCAACTAAAGACTCCAAACACCTCCGCCTAGCTCGAAACTCCAAAGTCAAACCTGCACACTAATAGATTGGGGAGGGAGAGGGTCAGTCTCTAGAAGACTGAGTGAGCAGGAGCGATATACATATAAAAACATGCACATGCAAGTCATAACTTCCGAACAAGGTTTTGTTTGAAATTAGTTCCCAAAAAGGGCAAGAGAATGATTAATCAATGCTCGGATTTTATAACTAATCATATTAATTCATTACTTTCATAAATCATACATAAACATAAGGCTCGGCGAGTGAGCGTGCACAATCTCCAACCAAACTTCAACCGTGTACGACAAATATCATTAATATGTTGATTAGGTGTTCATGCAATATATCATAATACATGCAGATCACATATCATAATCATATTCGTTTGGGCAATCCATGTCCCGGCCTTCCCGCACGGTGCATAACAATCATAACATAACATAATTGATAGGAATCAGAATGATGTGAATCATGATGAACCGCGGCCATATCTTGTCCCAAATGAAGAGCTGGACCGATCCACAACTCAAGAAGATAGCATACAAAAGGAACAAAGTTATGGTGGTCCAATTACAAGAGCTCGGGCCAAAATTATCCAAGAGGAAGTTGGAAATCTCTTAAACCAATTTGCTCAAACTGGACTCCAACCTTCAAGATGGGCTGCTGAACCAAATTCAGAATACTTCAATGTTTTTATGTCCAATTTCTGAAGTCCAAAGTGTGGAAATGATGTAATTTGGCCCTAAGCCTATTATAGTATTATTTGGGCCTTTATTTTATCATTATTTAGCTGCATATTAGTTTATTTAAGCCCACTTTTGTAAGCCTTCATGGCAAGTGGCGGGAATAGCTTGTGTCCTTTAGTATTCTAGTGTCTCTTAGGTTTCCATGCATGCATCTTTATATTCCAGCCTTGTAGTTCGAAATATTCAGTCAAAAAATGAATGAATTGTGATTCAAGTGAGTTATACTCACAAGTTCTTAGTTGAACGACACCGGAGTTTCAAACCTCCACCGGATAATGTCATTTCCCGACTCATTATAGTCGACGGGGTGCATTACTTATCAAATCTGATAGTGTTGGTTCCTTGCTCATTATAGCAAACGGGTCACACTCCTATAATTCAAATCTGATAGTGTTGGTTCCTTGCTCATTATAGCAAACGGGTCACACTCCTCTATTTTAACCTTGAAGTGGACGATCGAAAATCAAGAACTCCAAGTATTGGTATAGGGTTTCACGGCAAGTACGTGGAGTTCGTATCAATAATCATATTCATAAATCAAGTTCCAACCTTCTTCCTCCGGGTGGTGGACGGGCTTGCAAGACCCGGCCACCGGTTCATACATAAGCCAATGGGGGTACATGAATCCCCCAAGGGCACTCAGCTCCCATTCCTCGCTAAACCTCCTTGCGAGGGCCGGTATCGCCGTAGTTTGGTTGGGACTAGTATATGGGATCCCCGTCAGCCCTTGCTTCCTTGGTTAGCCACATATACTAAGTCCCGGGGCCCGTACAATCATAAATCATAAATGTGTCTCGCCAAACATTTCCATTCATAAGAACATAACATATTTCATAAATCATTTGAAAAGGGTTTACTCGATCAATATTTACTCGATAACTTTACTTTAAAAGTAACATATATATAATCATAAGGTTTTGGCCAAAGCTTTTCACATAAGGGTTGTAGGGTTTGTTACATAACTAGAACAAAAAAACCCTCACCTGGTACAAGACGAAACAAGGATACGAGTTACCAAGTGCCCGAAGGATCAAGATCTCTCCACCCTGGAGATAAACTGTACAAAAGACAATATGACGTGTTCGTGAGACTTCAGACTCTAAATGAACCATATATGACGCACGGCAATGCACAAGCATGATAAGAATACATAAAAGATGATATTATGTCATGAAAATGTTCATGTGCACTATTAAGGCATTTAAATCATACAATCAAGTCATTCACTCATTCATTCATTTTCATTCAAATTCATCAATTCATATCTCCAGTCAAATTAATTCAAGATTTCAAATAGGAGCATAGTACATATTCAAGCTTTCCAAAATGCTACTACATACTTCATATTACATAAGATAGCAAATTTCCAAGGTTTGACAACAAGAAGGAATCATATGGTATAGAAAATGAGTTACGCGATTAACAAACGACATATGAACACACATAAACGGCATTATGCAAAAGTTTGCCTAATCCTCATCCAAATGCCATGAAATTAAACCAAAATACTCCTAACACATAACAAAACAAGTTCCTAGTTCAACACAAAAGGAGATAAAGTCATTAAAGAGGTGAAACAAATCAAAAACCGAAAAGGAAGCAACAAGGACTGCGCAAGGGAAGGGACACGGGGGTGTCACCCTCCTTAGCCAAAATGAGCCACGACCGTGGCTCAGTACAGACCTGCCCAGAAGGTGTGACACGCCCGTGTCTCACATTTCAGTGCAAATGAGACACGGGGGTGTCACGGTACAGAACCAAAACGCTCACAAGGCTTTACCGACAAAACTGATCCCATACAAAATCAATCCAAAAGCATACCAAATCAACTCAAAATGCTATGAAACTTAATATACAACATATTTAGCATGTAAGGAACATATTTCATTTAGAGTGCAAAGGCTAAATCACACATTAAGAGCATCTAAATCATGCAGCAAAACTGGGTCGCCAAAAACGCATATATGAGCCCTATCGGTTTAATCATGCCATGATCAAGTACTTAGGGGTTGAATTTGGATCTGAAACCTTGGGGAATGCATGCTAACATACTAAACAACTAATATACTTCATATATATGCAAAATGGTACAATTTAAAGCATATTAGGGTGGCCAACAACCACACAATTGCAACAGCAGCAAGTCTGTCATGAAGCATGCATAAGAACAGGCCATGTCTTTCGGTTTTGAGGCTTAAAATGGATCCAAATACTTGAAACATGAATGTTAACATATAGAGCAATGAGTGTACATAATATCCAAGCAAATTCACACGAAAAGAAGGTCATTTGATCAAGCAACAAGGCAAAATAAGCAGCAGCAGTTCGAAAAACAGGGGAAGCAGTTTGATCATCAAGTTTGGAGCTCCATATCTCATAATTTCATTAAAGGGTCAAGAGATAAAATCCTCCTAACATCATATACTATCAGTTAGAAAAGAAATAGGCCAAGAAACAAGCTCATATAATCATGTATAAGCAAGAAAATCAGCTACACAAGCAAATAGGTCTCAAGAACAAAAATCCCTAAAAGTTCATACCAAACTCATCACTCAAACCCTAACCAAATCTGATCCAAATCATGTTGTAAGTAGATGAAATCAAGCATAATAGAGTAGAGAAGGCATAAATATTCATACCTTGAAGATTAGAAGAAGAAGGGAGGTGATTTGAGCTCAAAATCACAAGAATGGCCAAGGGTTTTTCTTCCTTTTCTTCTCTTCCTCTAGCTCGATCAGTTGCAGCACCAAGGGGAGATATTTGGCTCGGTTTTGCTGCTAAAAGGGGGAAGAAAGGGCTTAACTCAAGGTACATAAGTCATGGTTAAGCTTTGGTTAGGTTAGGTTAAGTAAAAAGGGTCCCACCATGAAGACTAGTCAACAAAAAGAGCTCTTCTTGCACGAGTTATCCGTTACGGTTGGATTTTGAAGGTCTTAATGATTTCAAAAAGGTATTAGGCTTGTTCCATTGTCTCCGAATCGTCGATACGAAGGCAACGGAGGTGACGGAATTTGCAACCCGAATTCCCGAGCTCAAGATATCACGTACGGAACCAAGGGTGCGCTAATTGCCCGTTAGCCCCCGACTTGGTTCCACAAATCAAATTAAATTCGTTAACACGTCAAATGAATCCGAAAACATAAACCGAGCATATAGGCATGTTCATAACACACATATTTACGACATACTAAATTTCCATACCATTCCGATATCATTACATATAAGAACGAAGCCCAAATAGAACACTCATGCGCATGAATGAATTCTTAACGTTATAAATTAATTACTAAAGCTTAAATTCCATTTTAAATAAATTAAAGCCAACTAATAACATGTTGAAATTAATTAACGAAATTACCGAAATATTTATGGTAATAAGAAACCTTGATTAAGAAATTAAACACTAAGTATCAAGTTGAAATAAAATGGATTAAATTAAAATAACAATTATAGTTTTAAAAAATCAATTATGAACATTGTTAAACAATTAATCATATAATTAAATAATTAAATTGCGCAATTTATAAACAAAACGACACATTAGTTAAAATGGAAAACCGGGGCGTTACATGGAGAGTGTCAAGATCCTTGAAATAATGTGAGGATTCTTTTGGTCATAATATTGGGTAGTAAAAGTACTTCGGGAAATGTAGGAAAATTCTAGGGCTATAGGGGTATTTTTCTAATTTCCAACCTAAAATTGTAAAAATGGGTTTTGAAGCATATGAAGGGATTTTTGGTGCTGGAAAGGGATAAATACTAGAGTTCTAAGATTCTATGAGAAAAGTTTCAAGATACATGCTTGATAGAAGAAATAATTAAATTACGAGCTTTTAATTAAAACTATAGGACATAAGTCACATAGGAATGCAATGCATGAAAGAATAAATAGGGATCGAGATTATAAACGCTTCCTGAGTAACCCTTTACTTACCTCTCTCGATTGGGCCCTGAGTACGGCTGTTACAGTATGAGATGTCATGAGATTACACTTGTGTCACATTAGCTCATAATTCACATACAAACACCAAAATCATACCATAAATCCATAAAAAGGAGGATAGCATACAGTGAAACAAGTTAATGAAGTATATGAATCATAAACAAAGTGTGAGAGATCCTATAATATTCAACGAAGCAAGTTTAGAACACAAGAGAAGCAAAGGAATTGAGAGGGGTAGCACGTAGGACATATAAGATCATATCTTACACGTTTCATATCAAATGAATCCATAAACTTGATGCAATACTCATAATACATAATACAACATATTAGCAAAGCATGGGGATCAAATTAGGGGTGGGAGAGCAAGAAAGAAGCGAAATGAAACAAGAAAATGAAGTTTGGAGCAAAAAGACCTGCTGTCCTAAATCCACCCCCGTGGATTTAGGTCAGAAACGTTCCAAAAGAGCCTGCCCCAAATCCACCCCGTGGATTTGCGGCAGGGGCCAAATTTTCGAGGAAAAAGCTTGCAACTCCCTAAACACTCCAAACAAACCACACAAACATCAAGCTAACATAAATGGTAAGTTAGGGTGGCAAAAACTCATGCATTTCAAGACATTAAATGGTCTAAAGTTGCAACAACTCATGCTAGAAGTGAAAAGAGAACAAATTCATGCAAAACCTCCAAATTTCATAAATGGCAAAGTCATGAATTCTTAACTAACACTCAAACCAAGTTCATATATATCATAAATTATGTCTTAGGAACAATATACAAGCTTCATATTAAAAGATTTCACAAGAAAGCAAGCTAGAATCAACAAATTCCTCCAAACCCTTACTATTCACAATATGAACCATATAGCATTCAATTCATGGTGAAATCTTGCAAAAACGGAAGTTAAGATGATCAAAAAGTTATGGAGATAACAAATATTAACTTACCTCTTTGATTGGGAGAGAATTGATGGGGTGTTGAGCTCAAAATCACAAGAAATGGAATAGTGCATCTTCTTCGTTCCTCTTCTCTTGGATATCAGATTTTTGGGAGAGATTTCTCTTTGTTTTTGGGGTATGGTTCGAAATAGGGATGATGGGGAGAGATAGAGGCTTAACTCAAGTCATAAAAGTCATGGTTTAGCTTTAATTGGGGTTAAAGTGGGGTCCACAAGCTCAAGACTAGTCAAAAGATGTCTCCTTGGCGCTAGGTGCTCATTTCGGTTGGATTTCGGAAGTTCAAATGGGCTTAGAAAAATATGAGACTAGATTCCTTGGCTTCCTTTCTTTGTTATGAGTCTAATGCATCTTCTGGAATTTGAATCCGAATTCCCGAGATCCAATTATGTCGCCCGGAACCCAAGGTGCGGTAAGACGTTTTAGGCCCTTAAGTCCCTCACAAATCCCGTTTTTACAAAACGAGCCAAGAATCAAATAAAACAAACCCTAAAATACGTAACGAGCATGCAAGCATGTTCATAACTTACATATTTCATGCACACCAAGATTTCACAAAACTCGGAATTGAAATCGAACGCATATAGATCAAGTTCTAGAGCACATAGACATAAACGTTCAAAGTGCAAGTTATGGCCATTCTACGAAAAGTAAATTTATTTTCCAAGCCTGAAACTGGATAGAACTTAATGAAATTGAGTAGATAATTCGATTACAAGTTCGTGGGTTTTTGAATCGCTCGATTTGGAGTTCGGACAAAGAAGTTATAGCCATTCTACGAAAAGTCAACCTTTTTATAAGACTTATGACCCAATTTCTCTTATAATCTGACCGGCTCCATGACCCTAATAGCTGACCCAAATAACCAATTCAGATTTTTAAACACTAAAACTCATTTGACGTTATTTCATAAGAGATTCAAGCAAACTCTCTCAAGACTATTCATCTTCTCTCAAGAAAACCCAAAAACCTTCAAGCCATTTTCAAGAGACAAGAGAGGAGATTGAAGCTAGAGATTCAAGACTCAAGACCAAGCTATTCTCTTCGATTCTCAGCTCCTAAGGTGGTGCGTCTCCGGCCGAGTAGTTCGTTGCTCGTGGTCGACCTTTGAGTTGTTGGTAAAGGTGAGGAGTTATATACTTATGAAACAATTTCAAAACTGTGGACACCTATAGCCTTTCATGTATATTGGTTTTGAACTCCCGTTTTGAAAATGTATATTTAGGCTTTATAAGCCAAGTTTTGTGAGTTATGCTCGTATATTGGATATTCGCTAATGGAAAATGGTTTACAAGTAAAACTTGAAGTTTTGGTATATGGGATATGTAACGCCCCAGTTTTTCAGTTTTAACAATGTGGCGTATTTGTTTATAAATTGCGCAATTTAATTATTTAATTATATGATTAATTGTTTATAAATGTTTATATTTGATTTAAACTATAAACTATTGATACTTTAATTTAATTCATTTTATTTCAACTTGATACTTAGTGTTTAATTTCTTAATTAAGATTTCATGTTACCATAACTGTTTCGGTAATTTCATTAATTAATTTCAACATGTTATTAGTTGGTTTTAATTTATTTAAAATGGAATTTAAGTTTTAGTAATTAATTTATAACGTATGAATTCATTCATGCGCATGAGTGTTCTATTTGTACTTCGTTCATATATGTAATGATATCGGAATGGTATGGAAATTTAGTATGTCGTTAATATGTGTGTTATGAACGTGCCTATATGCTCGGTTTATGTTTTCGGATTCATTTGACGTGTTAACGAATATAATTTTGATTGTGGAACCAAATCGGGGGCTAACGAGCAATTAGCGCACCCTTGGTTCCGTGCGAGATATCTTGAGCTCGGGAATTCAGATTCAAATTCCGACACCTCCGTTGCCTTCGTATCGACGATTCGGAGACAATGGAACAAGCGTCATACCTTTTTGAAATCATTAAGACCTCCGAAATCCAACCGTAACGAGCAACTCGTGCAAGAAGAACTCCTTTTGTTGACTAGTCTTCATGGTGGGACCCTTAACACCTCCTTAACCTAACCATACCTTAAACCATGACTTTTGTACCTTGAGTTAAGCCTTCTCCTCCCTTTTAGCAGCAAAAACCGAGCCAAAATATCTCCTCTCATTGCTGCAACTGATCGATATGGAGGAAGAGAAGAAAAGGAAGAAAACCCTAGGCCATTCTTGAGATTTTGAGCTCAAATCACCTCTCTTCTTCTTCCAATCTTCAAGGTATGAATATTTATGTCTTCTCTACTCTATTATGCTTGATTTCATCTATTTAATACATGATTTGGATCAGATTTGGTTAGGGTTTGAGGGATGAGTTTGATATGAACTTTTAGGGATTTTTGCTCTTGTGACCTATTTGCTTGTGTAGCTGATTTTCTTGCTTATACATGATCATATGAGCTTGTTTCTTGACCTATTTCTTTCCTAACTGATAGTATATGATATTAGGAGGATTTTCTCTCTTGACTCTTTGATGAAATTATGAGATATGGAGCTCCAAACTTGATGATCAAACTACTTCCCCTGTTTTCCGGACTGCTGCTGTTCATTTTGCTTTGTTGCTTGACCAAATGATCTTCTTTTCACGTGAAATTGCATGGATATTATGTACACTCATTTTTCTATATGTTAACATTCATGTTTTAAGTATTTGGATCCATTTTAAGCCTCAAAACCGAAAGACATGGCCTGTTCTTATGCATGATCTATGACAGACTTGTTGCTGTTGCAATTGTGTGGTTGTTGGTCACACTAATGTGCTTTAAATTGTTCCATTTTGCATATATATGATGTATATTAGCTTTTTAGTATGTTAGCATGCATTCCCCAAAGTTTCAAATCCAAATTCAACCCCTAAGTACTTGATCATGGCTGATTGAAACAATAGGGCTTTTATGTGCGATTTTGGTGACCCAGTTTTGCTGCATGATTTAGGTGATCTTAACGTGTGATTTAATCTTTGCACTCTAAAGGAAAAATGTTCCTAACATGCTAAATATATTGTATATGAAGTTTCATAGCATTTGGAGTTGATTTGGTATGCTTTTGGATTGATTTGGTATGAGATCAGTTTTGCCGGTAAAACTTTGTGTGTGGTTAAGTTCTATACCGTGACACCCCCGTGTCTCATTTACACATAAGTGTGAGACACGGGCGTGTCACACCTTCTGGGAAGCTCTGTACCGAGCCACGGTCGTGGCTCAGTTTGGCTAAGGAGGGTGACACCCCCGTGTCCCTTCCCTTGCGCAGTCCTTGTTGTTTCCTTTTCGGTTTTTGATTTATTTCACCTCTTGAATGACTTTATCTCCTTTTGTGTTGAACTATGAACTTGCTTTGCTATATGTTGAGAGCATTGTGGTTTAATTTCATGGCATTTGGATGAGTTATAGGCATGCTTTTGCTTATTGCCGTTTATGTGTGTTTATATGTCGTTTATGAATCGCATAATTCATTTTCTATTTCATATGCTTCCGTCTTGTTGTCAAACCTTTGAATTATGTTATCTTATGTAATATGAAGTATGTAGTAGCATGTTGGGAGAGCTTAAACATGTTCTATGCTCCTATTAGAATTCTTGAATTAATTTGGTTGGAGATATGAATTGATGAATTTGAATGAAAATGAATGAATAAGTGAATGACGTGGTTATATGATCTTCATTCCTTCATATCATGCTTGTACATTGTCGTGCGTCACATATGGTTCATTAAGAGTCTTGAGTCTCACGAACACGTCTTGTGGTCTTTTGTACAGTTTATCTCCAGGGTGGAGAGATTTTGATCGTTCAGGCACTTGGTACTCGTTCCTTGTTTCGTCACGGTTCAGGTGAGGGTGTTTTTGTTTTAGCTATGTAACAAACCCTACAACCCTTATGTGAAAAGCTTTGGCCAAAACCTTATGATTATATATATATATGGTTTTCAAATGAAGTTATCGAGTAAATTCTTCTGAATTATACGTATGAGCGTATATAAGCTTAAAAATGGTTTTGTAATGAGGCTATGCTCCAAACCGTGTGTCTTCATGCTAGCTACGGATTCGGATGACACGGAGAGGTACGTATATAGCATATGCCGAGTTACACGGTAAGGTATGATTTCTTATAGTATGTATCCTATGTATGAATTGATATGTTTTGGCGAGATTATGCAAATATGATATGTTCACGGGCCCCGGGACTTAGTATATGTGGCTAACCGAGGAAGCAAGGGCTGACGGGGATCCCATATACTAGTCCCAACCAAACTACGGTGATACCGGCCCTCGCTAGGAGGTTTAGCGGGGAATGGGAGCTGAGTGCCTTTGGGGGATTCATGTACCCCCATTGGCCTATGTATGAACCGGTGGCCGGGTCTTGCAAGCCCGTCCACCACCCGGAGGAAGAAGGTTGGTTATGAATTATACTTATGCTTATGTATATGTTATGATATGATTATGCACCGTGCGGGAAAGCCGGGACACGGATTGCCCAAACGAATATATTTATGATATGATTTATGGTCTGCATGTATTATGATATATCGCATGAACACCTAATCAACTTATTAATGATATTTGTCGTACACGGTCGGAGTTTGGTTGGAGATTGTGCACGCTCACTCGCCGAGCCTTATATTTATGTATGATTTATGAATGTAATGAATTAATATGAGTAGTCATAAAATCCGAGCATTGATTAATCATTCTCTTGCCCTTTTTGGGAACTAATTTCAAACAAAACCTTGTTCGGAATTTATGACTTGCATGTGCATGTTTCTATATGTATATCGCTCCAGCTCACTCAGTCTTCTAGAGACTGACCCTCTCCCTCCCCAACACTTTAGTGTGCAGGTTTGGCTTTGGAGTTTCGAGCTAGGCGGGGGTGTTTGGAGTCTTTAAGTGGGTCGAGTTAGGTTAGGAGAGTCCCTGCACTCATTCATGTATTGGATTTATGTTTGATTCGATTCTGTAGTATCTCGGACTTGAATGTTTATGTAATCGTTATTGAATTGCTTTTACTGGGTTTTGTTATGTTTTAAAAGAGGCCTGAAGAGCCCAAATTCCGTTTATGGTTTGTATGTTTGTACTTGGACTTTACGATGCATTATATATTGTGATTTGGTTATCATTGCAGGGTCTAGCTCCGCCTGGCTTAGGAAGGTTTTTATGTTTGTCTCCCGTTCACTAGGGTTTGATACGGGTGCGGATTTACTATTTCGTTACTCGTGTTGAGCCTTAGTGCGGGGGATGTGGTGCCTCACGTGCGGGGTGCTACATCCTTAAGTGGTATCAGAGCCCGGTTGCAAAACCGGTGTTCTTGAGTCATGTTTGAGTCAGTTAGGTCGCACGGCATAGGAACAACTTGTACACATTGCATCGATTTGGCATGAGTATTTGATATTAATTGTTGGAAATTGCTTAATACATGTATACAATCTACGCTTTCATTTAGTTGCTTTAAGTGTTGCAATTTGCATTCTATGTGCATTGATTCATTTAACTACGTGTCATAAGCATACGCTAATCTTCATGCATCCATATTTGAGTTGATCTTTCTTATATAGGCTACTATCATGCAAACAAAGCTACCATTCACACCAACTACAATTGACAAAGTAACTTGAAGGCCGAGTGTTCAAATTCCACGGCGTATACAATGGAACTACCTATCATGACCCGTATCATGGGAGGAAGCTTGGATCATGGGAAGGTTCATCAATCATGCCCTACCTACAAACCTTGAAGGTTCTCAACATACAAGAATTGCAAAGACTCAAGTTCTAACTTTAGGGATGCGTGAGACAACGAGAGGGGTGTGGAACTCTTCACCACCCCGATTCTGAAGACACTTAATACAAGATTAAATGCTCCAAGGTTCACCGTTGAAGCTCCGAGTTGGAATGGTTGGGTGATTGAAAGACCAAATTGGGAAGCTTCAAGGGATCGGATACAAGATGTGTTAAAAAGGGATTCGACTCAACTCAGATGCAAGGATTGGGAGCCGTTAATCATAAAGCTCACTATGAGGTCAAATATGGAAGCTCACTTGATACGAATATAAGCGTGGGACAACAAATGGACGCAAGGCAAAGATCCTTAAGAGCGTCGAGGAATACAAATCGTGTCGTCTTCTCAGAACCTTATGGAGACATCAAGAAGCAAGCAAGAATGGAGAGCGTTGTCATGGGTGAATTATGCACGAAGATCGGAAACAAAGGATAAGTTAAAGGAACTTCAACCGGAGAGCACATCAAGATGAAGATTCGGATGACCTTTGGAGGTCGATGCTTGGAAGTATGTTGAGGGGTAAACTCCATGGACAAAGAAGACCTTGGGTTCAAGAATAGCACGTTCGGGCCATGGGATGTACAAATGGATACAAGAAGATTAGGGAGATTCGAAAACCATGGAAAGCTAAGGAATTATCAATGTTTGCAAAGAAAGTTACAATCATGGGAATGAGGAATACGTCATCAAGCTAAAAGCTTACCACCTCGGTGACAGGTTCTGCATATTCATGGCATGAGCATCATGCATCGATTTAAATTAATTGCTTTCTTTATCTATATGTACGTTTATGTTTAATTAATATAATTGCTCCAACGTGTTGTATCGTTGCATCTTTAATTGTTTACTATGTGCATTGGCACGTTAATCCAACATGCATGGCTCAGTGTTTAATTGATAGGGAATGGCTACACCTTGTCCATCAAGCGATTCCTTGATCAAGGCTTACTCGAATCAAGACGAGAAGAATAGTTGGGTTATATTTTGGGAGTTCCGGGCATATAGCTTAGCTAGCACAATCTACACCGAAGAAACTAAGTTGAAGAGTTTTGGAGAAACCTTAATCTCAGAAGCGAAGTAACGAATTCAACTAAAATTTCCAAATAAGGGAGCATTGGTTAGGGAACAATGTAACTCCTTTTCGATCCTTGAAGGGATTACCTTTAGTTGAAAGAATGGAAATACAAGAGGGGATCAAATTAGTCTAGATTTCAAGAAGAGCGAGAAAGAGAAAAGTTGGGGATTAGAAGGAAGTAATTATTGAAGGGTTTGAATTGAACCTTAGGAGTGAATTAAGGAAACAAAAGTGGCTCAGCAAAAATTTCAATGAAAGAAGGATTCATGGAGTTTGACATGTGAGAGCAAAGGGGGAGAGCACGACCGAGAGGTGAATTGGAGGATGGGAGTGGTGCTCGAATGAATATGTTAGGAGTAATGATGGGGATGCAAATTAAGGGGAATCTGGAAGTCCTAAGGGTGGTGATTGGGAATGAATAAGACGACGGTTATGGTTAAGCTATTAAGAGAGAAGCTACGTATGGAATTCTGATCTGGAGGTGATGGAATCATAAGAGAGTTTCTATAAACTTCTAAGTTAGAATTAACAAGGGGGAAAACCGAATCAAGCTATCATATAAGGGGAAAAAGGGAATGAACGGACGATAGGAACGGAAGGTGGGAAAAGACTTGTGTTGAGAGAGACTATAAGAATAAACGTTGTAAGGTTGGGATCGAATTAACAAGATTGCTCAGAGTGGTGATCCTCGGGGATATGTTGAGCACCGATATGGATTGAAGAAGTTGGGTAGCAGTACAAGTTAGAAAGGATCTAAGAATATACTCCTTAAGAATTCATCAATCGCTTCACCGGGGAACCCTGAAGAGGTTCAAGACAAGCTGGGCACTGAACTACATTCAGGACAGATCATACCTTGGACAACGACAACTCACAAACCTGAATTTTGCAAACTACGGTGAACGGTACTTATAGCATTCATGATACATGCATTCATGCAAATTTAATTTAAATAATTTCCTTGTTATGTGCTCCAATTTCTTATCGTGTTAAATTACTTGGAGTAATTGAAGATCAATGTGGACGACATTTATTACTTGCTTTGGGTGCCTTTCGTGATTTTAGATTTGGTTTTGCGTGAGTTGCTTGGGAGTATTGGAGACTCCTTGCTTTATTTTTGTTTGAGAGACGGGGTACTCTCTTTACTTGCGAGAGACGGGGCTCTCTCATTGCTGTTCGAGAGACGGGGTTCTCTCATTGCTGTTCGAGAGACGGGGCTCTCTCCTTGTTGCTTGTGAGAGACGGGGAATCTCTCATTGTCTGTTTTCAAGCGTGTTGTGAATCCGAGGACGGATTCTTTTTAAGGGGGAGAGATTGTAACGCCCCATTTTTTCAGTTTTAACAATGTGGCGTATTTGTTTATAAATTGCGCAATTTAATTATTTAATTATATGATTAATTGTTTATAAATGTTTATATTTGATTTAAACTATAAACTATTGATACTTTAATTTAATTCATTTTATTTCAACTTGATACTTAGTGTTTAATTTCTTAATTAAGATTTCATGTTACCATAACTGTTTCGGTAATTTCATTAATTAATTTCAACATGTTATTAGTTGGTTTTAATTTATTTAAAATGGAATTTAAGTTTTAGTAATTAATTTATAACGTATGAATTCATTTATGCACATGAGTGTTCTATTTGTACTTCGTTCATATATGTAATGATATCGGAATGGTATGGAAATTTAGTATGTCGTTAATATGTGTGTTATGAACGTGCCTATATGCTCGGTTTATGTTTTCGGATTCATTTGACGTGTTAACGAATATAATTTTGATTGTGGAACCAAATCGGGGGCTAACGAGCAATTAGCGCACCCTTGGTTCCGTGCGAGATATCTTGAGCTCGGGAATTCAGATTCGAATTCCGACACTTCCGTTGCCTTCGTATCGACGATTCGGAGACAATGGAACAAGCTTCATACCTTTTTAAAATCATTAAGACCTCCGAAATCCAACCGTAACGAGCAACTCGTGCAAGAAGAACTCCTTTTGTTGACTAGTCTTCATGGTGGGACCCTTAACACCTCCTTAACCTAACCATACCTTAAACCATGACTTTTGTACCTTGAGTTAAGCCTTCTCCTCCCTTTTAGCAGCAAAAACCGAGCCAAAATATCTCCTCTCATTGCTGCAACTGATCGATATGGAGGAAGAGAAGAAAAGGAAGAAAACCCTAGGCCATTCTTGAGATTTTGAGCTCAAATCACCTCTCTTCTTCTTCCAATCTTCAAGGTATGAATATTTATGTCTTCTCTACTCTATTATGCTTGATTTCATCTATTTAATACATGATTTGGATCAGATTTGGTTAGGGTTTGAGGGATGAGTTTGATATGAACTTTTAGGGATTTTTGCTCTTGTGACCTATTTGCTTGTGTAGCTGATTTTCTTGCTTATACATGATCATATGAGCTTGTTTCTTGACCTATTTCTTTCCTAACTGATAGTATATGATATTAGGAGGATTTTCTCTCTTGACTCTTTGATGAAATTATGAGATATGGAGCTCCAAACTTGATGATCAAACTACTTCCCCTGTTTTCCGGACTGCTGCTGTTCATTTTGCTTTGTTGCTTGACCAAATGATCTTCTTTTCACGTGAAATTGCATGGATATTATGTACACTCATTTTTCTATATGTTAACATTCATGTTTTAAGTATTTGGATCCATTTTAAGCCTCAAAACCGAAAGACATGGCCTGTTCTTATGCATGATCTATGACAGACTTGTTGCTGTTGCAATTGTGTGGTTGTTGGTCACCCTAATGTGCTTTAAATTGTTCCATTTTGCATATATATGATGTATATTAGCTTTTTAGTATGTTAGCATGCATTCCCCAAAGTTTCAAATCCAAATTCAACCCCTAAGTACTTGATCATGGCTGATTGAAACAATAGGGCTTTTATGTGCGATTTTGGTGACCCAGTTTTGCTGCATGATTTAGGTGATCTTAACGTGTGATTTAGTCTTTGCACTCTAAAGGAAAAATGTTCCTAACATGCTAAATATATTGTATATGAAGTTTCATAGCATTTGGAGTTGATTTGGTATGCTTTTGGATTGATTTGGTATGAGATCAGTTTTGCCGGTAAAACTTTGTGTGTGGTTAAGTTCTGTACCGTGACACCCCCGTGTCTCATTTACACATAAGTGTGAGACACGGGCGTGTCACACCTTCTGGGAAGCTCTGTACCGAGACACGGTCGTGGCTCAGTTTGGCTAAGGAGGGTGACACCCCCGTGTCCCTTCCCTTGCGCAGTCCTTGTTGTTTCCTTTTCGGTTTTTGATTTATTTCACCTCTTGAATGAATTTATCTCCTTTTGTGTTGAACTATGAACTTGCTTTGCTATATGTTGAGAGCATTGTGGTTTAATTTCATGGCATTTGGATGAGTTATAGGCATGCTTTTGCTTATTGCCGTTTATGTGTGTTTATATGTCGTTTATGAATCGCATAATTCATTTTCTATTTCATATGCTTCCGTCTTGTTGTCAAACCTTTGAATTATGCTATCTTATGTAATATGAAGTATGTAGTAGCATGTTGGGAGAGCTTAAACATGTTCTATGCTCCTATTTGAATTCTTGAATTAATTTGGTTGGAGATATGAATTGATGAATTTGAATGAAAATGAATGAATAAGTGAATGACGTGGTTATATGATCTTCATTCCATCATATCATGCTTGTGCATTGCCGTGCGTCACATATGGTTCATTAAGAGTCTTGAGTCTCACGAACACGTCTTGTGGTCTTTTGTACAGTTTATCTCCAGGGTGGAGAGATTTTGATCGTTTAGGCACTTGGTACTCGTTCCTTGTTTCGTCACGGTTCAGGTGAGGGTGTTTTTGTTTTAGCTATGTAACAAACCCTACAACCCTTATGTGAAAAGCTTTGGCCAAAACCTTATGATTATATATATATATATGGTTTTCAAATGAAGTTATCGAGTAAATTCTTCTGAATTATACGTATGAGCGTATATAAGCTTAAAAATGGTTTTGTAATGAGGCTATGCTCCAAACCGTGTGTCTTCATGCTAGCTACGGATTCGGATGACACGGAGAGGTACGTATATAGCATATGCCGAGTTACACGGTAAGGTATGATTTCTTATAGTATGTATCCTATGTATGAATTGATATGTTTTGGCGAGATTATGCAAATATGATATGTTCACGGGCCCCGGGACTTAGTATATGTGGCTAACCGAGGAAGCAAGGGCTGACGGGGATCCCATATACTAGTCCCAACCAAACTACGGTGATACCGGCCCTCGCTAGGAGGTTTAGCGGGGAATGGGAGCTGAGTGCCTTTGGGGGATTCATGTACCCCCATTGGCCTATGTATGAACCGGTGGCCGGGTCTTGCAAGCCCGTCCACCACCCGGAGGAAGAAGGTTGGTTATGAATTATACTTATGCTTATGTATATGTTATGATATGATTATGCACCGTGCGGGAAAGCCGGGACACGGATTGCCCAAACGAATATATTTATGATATGATTTATGGTCTGCATGTATTATGATATATCGCATGAACACCTAATCAACTTATTAATGATATTTGTCGTACACGGTCGGAGTTTGGTTGGAGATTGTGCACGCTCACTCGCCGAGCCTTATATTTATGTATGATTTATGAATGTAATGAATTAATATGAGTAGTCATAAAATCCGAGCATTGATTAATCATTCTCTTGCCCTTTTTGGGAACTAATTTCAAACAAAACCTTGTTCGGAATTTATGACTTGCATGTGCATGTTTCTATATGTATATCGCTCCAGCTCACTCAGTCTTCTAGAGACTGACCCTCTCCCTCCCCAACACTTTAGTGTGCAGGTTTGGCTTTGGAGTTTCGAGCTAGGCGGGGGTGCTTGGAGTCTTTAAGTGGGTCGAGTTAGGTTAGGAGTGTCCCTGCACTCATTCATGTATTGGATTTATGTTTGATTCGATTCTGTAGTATCTCGGACTTGAATGTTTATGTAATCGTTATTGAATTGCTTTTACTGGGTTTTGTTATGTTTTAAAAGAGGCCTGAGAGCCCAAATTCTGTTTATGGTTTGTATGTTTGTACTTGGACTTTACGATGCATTATATATTGTGATTTGGTTATCATTGCAGGGTCTAGCTCCGCCTGGCTTAGGAAGGTTTTTATGTTTGTCTCCCGTTCGCTAGGGTTTGATACGGGTGCGGATTTACTATTTCATTACTCGTGTTGAGCCTTAGTGCGGGGGATGTGGCGCCTCACGTGCGGGGTGCTACAGGATAGATACCCAAAATGTTTCTGAGACTTCCGTTCGAATATTACGTATGTGTGAGTTGTGTAGCGAGATTATGTATACCTTGCAAGGACGCTTGCTTGGTTGGATATTTTGATAGCACTCGGGGCGGAGTAAGTGGTAAGACCGGGAACGCAAGGGCGGTTAAACCCTTACGAAGTACCCACTTTTGGACAAGTTTTCTAAGACTCCGAGGAGGTTTCGGGGTTAAGGTAAGCTTGGGGGAAGGTCGGTTTCATGGACCCACTTCTCCATGGTTCTTTTGCGATGTTCGGGGGCTGTACACTCTCGACATCAACGGTGTAAGGATGGATTGGTTTGATTTCTTTTGGTTTGGGAAGTAGGGATGGAGTGCTCGTACTCGCCGAGCCGGTGCTTCGGTTCATGATTCGATTTTTATAAAACTTGCATTGTTTTCCAAAAGAATTCAGATCATGAACATCTTTGATTTGAGCATGCATTGACCTCTTATATTTAAACTATGTAACCTTCTCCTCACCGGTTCCGTTTGAACTGACCTCCTTTACCTTTCGTGTCCGCAGGTCGCGTTTTGGAGTCTTGCTAGGCGGGGTCTTGCTTTGAGAGTTGTGTCGAGTCTAGCTTGTACTCGTTGTGTCTTTACATACTTCATATTTATGTCGCTTATGTTTTGAATTTATGGATTTAGAATGTATGATGTTATTATGCTAGTTTGGACCGTGTTGGTCACTAGGATGATTTTACATTCCGAAGTTTGAGCATTACGCGCTGGACCGTGACGGTCATCTACTTGTTGAATATATATTGCTTTTAGACCTTGTTGAATGTATTTTAATTCGAGCTTCCGCATACTTGTGATTGTTTACGTGCTTTGTGAGTCTAGTACCGCCTAGCTAGGATGTCCATTTGTCACCGCTTGCTTCGTTCTTGGAGGGTATATGGATAACAATTCTATATACAAGCAAGGACCGTAACGCGGGATAGGCGTGGATGCCCTTGTAGGGGCGTTACACCCCTATTTGGTTGGTATCAGAGCCGAAGGTTCAAAACCGGGCTCTTGAGTCGTCTTGAGTCGTCTAGGTTGTATGGCTTAGGGACAATGTGCTTTTGTGTTTATTTATTTTTGTAGCACCCGAGCGTAAGGTACCACATCCCCCGCACCGGGACCCGACCCGTATATGAAATGGAAGTCCATACACGTGCCAAATCCACGGCGAACGGGGACACAACACACACGCTGTGCTAGGCGGGACTAACCCTTGAACCATTCAACTCAAGAAGCATATAAAATCAGAGTTAAAGAAAATTTAGCGGAAGCAACAACGACAAAGCATATACAGTGAGCTATCAAGCTCCACAAATAGATACACAAAAGCATTCAAATATCCAACGGCACTCGCGGCCTACAAAATCATAACGCTCCAATCTACACTATGATCATATACAAAAGTATCAACAAGAGTATGAATATGAGACTGAAAAGAAGTGCTAAACATAAATGCAAAACCTAGACGACTTGTATTCCCGCCTAGCACTTCTATACCTGCACAAAACAGCTGAAAACAACCGGGTTCAGTCTAAAAGAGACTGGTGGGTATAAAAACGGGGCATAAGATATATAATATCGCATAAATTAAAACACATACATGCAAGCCCTAATCCCGTGTGAAGTTTGATAAGAATTTACCAAGTGGTTAAACAACAGAAAACATCAACGGGATTACGACGTTCATATTCAGTCATAATTATTCATAAGGGTTTAAGCTCGGCGAGTGAGCGTGCACAATCTCCAACCTTCTCCTCGTGTAATCATATCATAATTATTGGTTGTCATACATATCTTTCGTGCACATACATAAATGATCATAATCATACATATACACCTTCTTCCTCCGGGTGGTGGACAAGTTAGCTAGACCTGACCACCGGTTTATACATGGGCCAATGAGGGTACATGAATCCCCCAAAGGCACTCAGCTCCCATTCCCCGCTAAAACTCCTAGCGAGGGCCGGTATCACCGTAGTTTGGTTGGAACTAGTATATGGGATCCCCGTCAGCCCTTGCTTCCTCGGTTAGCCACATATACTAAGTCCCGGGGCCCGTTAAATCAGAAGTCATAAATCAGAAATGTGACTCGCCAAAACATAAGGTAGGATTTCATAAATAAAAAGGGGTCATACGTTTGAAACCATTTACCCAAAATAACTCGATTTGTATAAATATATTATTTTGGCTTAAAACTTTGCACATAAGGGATTTATAGGGTTGTTTTAACTAATAGAAGAAAACCCACCTTTACCAAAGCAAAATAAAAGTACAAGCGTCTCAATGCTCGTCCTTGTCTCCGACCAAACCCGAATCTGTGCAAAAGAAAAGGTATGAGACGCAATGACCACATATGACGCTCGGCAATGAAGTGCATATGACATGAATGCATAAATGATCATATTATATCATAAAAATGTTCATATGCACTATTAATAAATTTAAAACATATAATCATTCCTTCGTTCATATATTTCATTCAATTTCATAAGTTCATAAATTCATATAATTTTCATAAATTCATAATTCATAAATCCATAATTCATATCAATTAATCTAAAATTCATTCAATAAGCATAACTCATATAATATTCATAACTTCATATAAATTTCATGAATTCGTAGTGTTCATAATTCATAATGTATATCAATTAACCTAACATTCATATAATAAACATAACATATATAATATTCATATTCACATTTAGGACTAAAATAAATAAAACGTTCAATTAAAAGTCAGTAGAATAAATACGCGAAATAGAATCCAATTAATTTCAATAATTAAATTAAATCAAATAATATTTAAAATATATATTAAATATATATAATATATATATATAATAATATACAATATACATAATATATACATATATATAAATAATCATGTATTTAATATACCATATATATATACTATATACATATATATGCACGTACACACACACAAACATGCATGCACAAAATCATATATATATATTACATGCATGCTTATATATATAATACATGCACAATATATATACTATATAATACACATATGCATGCAACTACAACACAAATCCATGCACACAATTCACAGCCATGCATAATTATACTCAGCAGCAACAGTAGCAGCAACCATGAAACGCAGCAAAAGAATTCAAGTAAAATGGGGTGACACCCCCGTGTCACCACCAAGCCTGGACCGAGACACCCCCGTGTCTCGGTACAGAAAACCCAGCCCTCACAGCACCCCCGTGCCTCGCCGGAAAAGCAGCAATCGACACCCCCGTGTCGTGCAGCAGCAGCAGTCTCTGTTACACAGAAACTGGCGCAGAAACAGGGCAAGAAAAGGTAGCTAACTCCAGCAAGAAATTCAGGCAACCAAAGCAACAAAACAAAGCATGAAAGGCAGCAAAGTTCAACAAGAATACATACTACAAGATCACGAAATTGGCAGCAAGAAGAAGGAAGGAATGAGCAGTTTTTTGACAGCAAAACAGTCCAGAAAAACAGAGCAAAGTTTGATGAAAAACAGGGCAAGCTTATACTCAATCAATCCGATTTCATTCAGGTCTATAAGTCCCTCAAAAGTGCAGCATAACATCATAATTACAACACATAATTCAGCTCCAAACGTGATCAACCAAGGCATGGAGCATACGTGACATATATGTGGGATTTTCTGAAAATTTCATAAATGATATCTCATGAATAACTCAACAACCACGAAATCAAAGATCATAAATGACATGAGGATGTCAAAACAATAAATCTCAAGCTTGGAATCACTCAAAACCATAGAGAATCGAAGGAGATCAAGATTTTACCCAAAAATTCTCATTTTCGGAAATATGCCCAGAAATGAAGAATCCAAGCTCAAAATCATGAATGAAAAGATGAAAATTACCAGAATCAATCATATAATACAACCCTAAGCTTACCTTGTTGATTGGTTGAAGTTTGGATGAGATTTGAGCTCCAAAATCTCCAAATGGTGAAGGGTTACGGGACTGGAGAGAAAACAGTAGCTTTGGCTGATGTTTGGGGCTTGTGAGAAGATAATATCGGTTAGGGCTTGATATGTACTGATAGAGGGTTGAGTTAGGGTTAAAAGGAATCAAACCATGGTTAATTTGGTTATGGTTTGACCAAGATATGGTTGAATTAGTGCAACAAGGTCAAATTGGTCTCCGTTTCGTTTTTCGGTTGGATTTCGGAGTTTCAAATGAATTGGGAAAATTATAAGGCTAAGTTTACTAAACTCGAATTTTTGTTACGAGTTCAGCGGAGTTGACGAAACTCGAATCCAAGTTCCCGAGCTCAAGATATTAAATTCGGAACCAAGGGTACGCTAAGTGCTCGTTAGCTCCCGTTTTGGTTCCTCAAAACAAATTAAATTCGTTAACTAATCAAATGAATTCGAAAATGTAAATTGAGCATAAAATCATGTTCATAACACATATATGTACAACATATTACAAAACCGTGGCATTTCAATATCATTTCATAAGAAAACGGAGCACAAAATAAACGAATGACTTAATCATGCAATTCATGCATAATCCTATAAATTTTCATGCAAAATATAATGAAACTCATGCATAATTTAATTCCCATGCATCAATATAATTTGCATGCATAATTATATTAAATCCCATGCATATATTATGATTTCCCATGCAAAAATATGAGCTCTTGCATGAATATGTTAAACCCATGCAAAAATTGAAATTCATGCAAAAATTATAATTTCATGCACATAAATAACTTTCATGCAAGAATGAAATAAAAACATGCATAAATATATTGTTCCACGTATAAATATTTATATAATTAAGTAATTAATTAAAACATGATTAATTAACATAACATATAATTAGTATAATCATTAAATTAATAATAAAATAATTAAACATATATTTATATATATATATATAATACGAATTATATATTAAATTAATAGTATTAATATAGAATAGTACAATATAATATAATAAAATAATAACAATTATAATAAAATTAAATATAAAACACGTAAAACAATTAATTCGCGCAATTAGGTAAACACATACGTCCTACCTTTACGTCCGAAAAGTCGGGGCGTTACAATCTCTCCCCCTTAAAAGAATCCGTCCTCGGATTCACTGCTCGCTCGGAAATAACTCGGGGAGAAACCTTTACATCTTATTTTCCGTCTCACACGTAGTCTCTTCGGTTTTCACCATTTCTCCAAAATCTCATATGGTCCAATAACCCGAGGGTAAATTTTTCCTCCCTGTCCAAACCTTGAGAACCCTTTTCGTGGGGAAGCCTTGTTTCCAAACACTTCTGTAATTCTTGCAATAACCTTGAAGTAAATCTGGGATCCCGATCCGAGACAATATTAACAAGTACACCATGAAGCCTGACAATCTCGTCATTGTACCTCTTAGCCAACTTACTCACTTATCAGACATACTAGTTGCAAGATAATAAGCGGACTTCGTCGACCTGTCCACAATAACCAAAATTCTATCGAAACCTCCTCTCACTTTTGGTAATCCCGGAACAAAATCCATACTAATTGTTCCCATTTCCATTCCGGGATAGGCAATGATCGAAGTAGCCCCGATGGCTTTTGATGTTCTGCCTTAACCACTTGACAAGCCATGCAGTGTTTCACAAAGTTGATAACATCCCGTTCTCATCCATTCTACCAATAAAATTGCTTAAGATCCTTATACCTCTTGTCTCCTCCGAGATGTATCGAATATTCTGACCGATGTGCTTCCTCAAAAATAATCCCTTTTAACTCTTCCGGGACAACAACTCTAATCTTGAATCTTAGAAGTCCCGTATCATCAAACCCAACCGGACACTCTAAATCAGCTCGAGCTTTCTCAGCTAATTTCTGAACCTCGGAATCAATCCTCTGAGCATCAAATAACCTCTGTTTAAGATCTGGTTAAGCGTAATATTCCGAATACTAGCCCTCAATCTGAACAACTCATTCTCATCTCCAATTTCCTCTTTCACATTGGACACACTAGTTTTCCTACTAAGTGCATCCACGACCAAATTGACTTTGCCGGAATGGTATCGGGTTGTACACTCATAATCCGCCAAAAGTTCCATCCAACGCCGTGTCTCTTGTTCAATTCCTTATGTGAGAATAAGTATTGGAGACTCTTGTGATCGGAGAAGACCTTGAACGAAATTCCATAAAGATAGTGTCTCCACTTACCCAAAGCAAAGATCACTGCCACTAATTCCAAATCACGAGTGGGGTAGTTCTGTTCATGTTCTTTTAATTTCCTTGAGACATAAGCGATTACTCTTCCATTTTGCATCAACACACATCCCAAACCTTCCGTTGGGGCGTCCGTATAAACTGTATATCTTTCTGTACCTTCGGGAAGTGCTAATACAGGAGCGGTGGTCAACTTTTCCTTTAAAAGTTGAAAACTAACCTTACACACCTCATCCCACTCAAACTTAACCGCTTTCATAGTCAATCGGGTTAAAGGAACTATAGTCTTTAAGAAATCCTGTACAAATCTCTGATAGTAGTCTGCCAAACCCAAGAACTCCTTACTTCTGAAGCATTTTTCAGGCTTTGCCATAGAATAACCGTCTCAATCTTGGAAGGTCTACCCCCAAACCTTTCCTTGGAATAATATAGCCCAAAATGCTATCCGATCAATCCAGAACTCGCATTTGCTAAACTTAGCATACAACCGATGCTCTCTTAAGGTATCCAACCCAATTCTGAGATGCCTTACATGATCCTCCGGAGTTCTCTTCCTGGATCCTCAATTGATAATATCCAACTTTGAGTAATACCTCTAATTGAATCTTTAACTCTTTCATCTCAGCCGGTGCCATCCGATACGGAGTCTTAGAATACGGTGTGGATCCTGGATGTACGTCGATAACAAATTCAATCTTATAGTCGGGTGGCAAAGAACTCAAATTCGCCGAAAACACCTCGGAGAAATCCTTGACAATCGCGGTATCCTCCAACTCAACTTGATCTTTCGGTCTATTAAGAAGGTAAGGAATAAATCCCGTTACTCCTTCTCTCATCAACTTAAGAGCTTCCATATAAGACAAGAAGATACCGTTCTTGATCCACTACCAATCACCAATTCTTCTCCAAAATCACCCTCTTCGCAAAACAATCAACATTGGCCCGATGCCTGGACAACCCGTCCATACCCAAGATAACTCCATACCTCTTCATAAGCATAACAATTAAATCAGCAGGATATTCTTTCCCTTCAATCAGAACTGAACACTCCCGGATCAACTGATCTGTCTGAAGACTCCCTCCAGTAGCGAACTCACCAATCAACAGGAAGGAAAAGCAAATAACAGGCAAGCACAGAATAGCAACTAAGTCACAAGAAATAAAAGAATGCGTGGCACCCAAATCAAAGAGTGCATGAATGCTCATGTTATGTATGCATAAGGTACCTTCTACCACAGCTGTGGGATCGGTCTCTGCATCTTGCTCTTCACCTTCGAGGGCATAAGCATGAGCCGGGATCATTGGCCTTTGAACTCGTCTTTGATATCCGGGGTCTTTGTAGGGGCAAGTATCCGCCCTATGGTCAGCTTTTCCACATATTAGGCATAAACCCAACCTCCTCCAGCATTTGTGATAGTTGTGAGTTGGCCCTCCACAATATGTACATGGTGGCTTGGATAATCGTGCTTCACTCGGACCTTGTCGATCCCTCGTTGGTGCAGGCAAAGCTATTGGAACCGGTGGAGTTGATCTTCCCATTCTTGGCTTCTTAAACGGAACCTTAGGAGGGGGACTAGCTTGCATCATCGGCCTCTTTCCCGAATTCGATCCGGAACCTCTTTCCATAGGAGCTCTAAAAACCGGATCCTTCTTTTTGATTTCCTCCCCTTGCGTAGTAGACTGTCGGACTCCAGATATCCTCTCTACTCGAATCAACCAACCCTCCGAGACCGCATCATCAATAGGACCAGAAAATCGAGGGGGGTTGTAACTCAAAAACACCTCATGAGGATCTCTATTGTTAGGGTTTAGTGGAGAAGCTTGTTGTTCTGCTCGTTGTGGTGGGGGAGCTTGAGACCTCCTATGCTCGACATAGTTGAAAACTGCTTCCATGAAATTTCCCATGTCCATAGGTGGTGCTTGTGGTTGGGGTGGAGGCGTAGGAGATCGATCATGATGACGACGGCGTCCTGGAGATCTCTCACGGTGTCTACGTGGAGGCATCCTGTTCAGGAAACACTAAAATGCATGCTATTTTTAGTCCATGCATGCAAGTGCAGTCAATTCGATCAAAATTCAAAATTTAAAGCATATAAGCACGTAAACAATGCATATGCAACACATTGACAAGTTGTTCCTAAAGCCGAACGACCTAACTGGCTCAATCACGACACTAGAGCCCGGGTTTTGCAACCCTAGGCTCTGATACCACTTAAGGATGTAGCACCCGAGCGTAAGGTACCACATCCCCCGCACCGGGACCCGACCCGTATATGAAATGGAAGTCCATACACGTGCCAAATCCACGGCGAACGGGGACACAACACACACGCTGTGCTAGGCGGGACTAACCCTTGAACCATTCAACTCAAGAAGCATATAAAATCAGAGTTAAAGAAAATTTAGCGGAAGCAACAACGACAAAGCATATACAGTGAGCTATCAAGCTCCACAAATAGATACACAAAAGCATTCAAATATCCAACGGCACTCGCGGCCTACAAAATCATAACGCTCCAATCTACACTATGATCATATACAAAAGTATCAACAAGAGTATGAATATGAGACTGAAAAGAAGTGCTAAACATAAATGCAAAACCTAGACGACTTGTATTCCCGCCTAGCACTTCTATACCTGCACAAAACAGCTGAAAACAACCGGGTTCAGTCTAAAAGAGACTGGTGGGTATAAAAACGGGGCATAAGATATATAATATCGCATAAATTAAAACACATACATGCAAGCCCTAATCCCGTGTGAAGTTTGATAAGAATTTACCAAGTGGTTAAACAACAGAAAACATCAACGGGATTACGACGTTCATATTCAGTCATAATTATTCATAAGGGTTTAAGCTCGGCGAGTGAGCGTGCACAATCTCCAACCTTCTCCTCGTGTAATCATATCATAATTATTGGTTGTCATACATATCTTTCGTGCACATACATAAATGATCATAATCATACATATACACCTTCTTCCTCCGGGTGGTGGACAAGTTAGCTAGACCTGACCACCGGTTTATACATGGGCCAATGAGGGTACATGAATCCCCCAAAGGCACTCAGCTCCCATTCCCCGCTAAAACTCCTAGCGAGGGCCGGTATCACCGTAGTTTGGTTGGAACTAGTATATGGGATCCCCGTCAGCCCTTGCTTCCTCGGTTAGCCACATATACTAAGTCCCGGGGCCCGTTAAATCAGAAGTCATAAATCAGAAATGTGACTCGCCAAAACATAAGGTAGGATTTCATAAATAAAAAGGGGTCATACGTTTGAAACCATTTACCCAAAATAACTCGATTTGTATAAATATATTATTTTGGCTTAAAACTTTGCACATAAGGGATTTATAGGGTTGTTTTAACTAATAGAAGAAAACCCACCTTTACCAAAGCAAAATAAAAGTACAAGCGTCTCAATGCTCGTCCTTGTCTCCGACCAAACCCGAATCTGTGCAAAAGAAAAGGTATGAGACGCAATGACCACATATGACGCTCGGCAATGAAGTGCATATGACATGAATGCATAAATGATCATATTATATCATAAAAATGTTCATATGCACTATTAATAAATTTAAAACATATAATCATTCCTTCGTTCATATATTTCATTCAATTTCATAAGTTCATAAATTCATATAATTTTCATAAATTCATAATTCATAAATCCATAATTCATATCAATTAATCTAAAATTCATTCAATAAGCATAACTCATATAATATTCATAACTTCATATAAATTTCATGAATTCGTAGTGTTCATAATTCATAATGTATATCAATTAACCTAACATTCATATAATAAACATAACATATATAATATTCATATTCACATTTAGGACTAAAATAAATAAAACGTTCAATTAAAAGTCAGTAGAATAAATACGCGAAATAGAATCCAATTAATTTCAATAATTAAATTAAATCAAATAATATTTAAAATATATATTAAATATATATAATATATATATATAATAATATACAATATACATAATATATACATATATATAAATAATCATGTATTTAATATACCATATATATATACTATATACATATATATGCACGTACACACACACAAACATGCATGCACAAAATCATATATATATATTACATGCATGCTTATATATATAATACATGCACAATATATATACTATATAATACACATATGCATGCAACTACAACACAAATCCATGCACACAATTCACAGCCATGCATAATTATACTCAGCAGCAACAGTAGCAGCAACCATGAAACGCAGCAAAAGAATTCAAGTAAAATGGGGTGACACCCCCGTGTCACCACCAAGCCTGGACCGAGACACCCCCGTGTCTCGGTACAGAAAACCCAGCCCTCACAGCACCCCCGTGCCTCGCCGGAAAAGCAGCAATCGACACCCCCGTGTCGTGCAGCAGCAGCAGTCTCTGTTACACAGAAACTGGCGCAGAAACAGGGCAAGAAAAGGTAGCTAACTCCAGCAAGAAATTCAGGCAACCAAAGCAACAAAACAAAGCATGAAAGGCAGCAAAGTTCAACAAGAATACATACTACAAGATCACGAAATTGGCAGCAAGAAGAAGGAAGGAATGAGCAGTTTTTTGACAGCAAAACAGTCCAGAAAAACAGAGCAAAGTTTGATGAAAAACAGGGCAAGCTTATACTCAATCAATCCGATTTCATTCAGGTCTATAAGTCCCTCAAAAGTGCAGCATAACATCATAATTACAACACATAATTCAGCTCCAAACGTGATCAACCAAGGCATGGAGCATACGTGACATATATGTGGGATTTTCTGAAAATTTCATAAATGATATCTCATGAATAACTCAACAACCACGAAATCAAAGATCATAAATGACATGAGGATGTCAAAATAATAAATCTCAAGCTTGGAATCACTCAAAACCATAGAGAATCGAAGGAGATCAAGATTTTACCCAAAAATTCTCATTTTCGGAAATATGCCCAGAAATGAAGAATCCAAGCTCAAAATCATGAATGAAAAGATGAAAATTACCAGAATCAATCATATAATACAACCCTAAGCTTACCTTGTTGATTGGTTGAAGTTTGGATGAGATTTGAGCTCCAAAATCTCCAAATGGTGAAGGGTTACGGGACTGGAGAGAAAACAGTAGCTTTGGCTGATGTTTGGGGCTTTTGAGAGGATAATATCGGTTAGGGCTTGATATGTACTGATAGAGGGTTGAGTTAGGGTTAAAAGGAATCAAACCATGGTTAATTTGGTTATGGTTTGACCAAGATATGGTTGAATTAGTGCAACAAGGTCAAATTGGTCTCCGTTTCGTTTTTCGGTTGGATTTCGGAGTTTCAAATGAATTGGGAAAATTATAAGGCTAAGTTTACTAAACTCGAATTTTCGTTACGAGTTCAGCGGAGTTGACGAAACTCGAATCCGAGTTCCCGAGCTCAAGATATTAAATTCGGAACCAAGGGTACGCTAAGTGCTCGTTAGCTCCCGTTTTGGTTCCTCAAAACAAATTAAATTCGTTAACTAATCAAATGAATTCGAAAATGTAAATTGAGCATAAAATCATGTTCATAACACATATATGTACAACATATTACAAAACCGTGGCATTTCAATATCATTTCATAAGAAAACGGAGCACAAAATAAACGAATGACTTAATCATGCAATTCATGCATAATCCTATAAATTTTCATGCAAAATATAATGAAACTCATGCATAATTTAATTCCCATGCATCAATATAATTTGCATGCATAATTATATTAAATCCCATGCATATATTATGATTTCCCATGCAAAAATATGAGCTCTTGCATGAATATGTTAAACCCATGCAAAAATTGAAATTCATGCAAAAATTATAATTTCATGCACATAAATAACTTTCATGCAAGAATGAAATAAAAACATGCATAAATATATTGTTCCACGTATAAATATTTATATAATTAAGTAATTAATTAAAACATGATTAATTAACATAACATATAATTAGTATAATCATTAAATTAATAATAAAATAATTAAACATATATTTATATATATATATATAATACGAATTATATATTAAATTAATAGTATTAATATAGAATAGTACAATATAATATAATAAAATAATAACAATTATAATAAAATTAAATATAAAACACGTAAAACAATTAATTCGCGCAATTAGGTAAACACATACGTCCTACCTTTACGTCCGAAAAGTCGGGGCGTTACAATTTTGCTTTTGCATAAGACTTTATGTTACTTATATCTCGTTAATTCTTACTTTTAATTTATGTAATTGCATTTCTTACTTGATATTACGTGACATGAGCATATAACTAACCAACATGCATACATGATTGAATTGTGTAGGATGCCTCCACGTCGTTGTGACCGTTCTCCAGCTCGTGGAAATGAGCAAGATCCTCCAGGGAATAATCAAAATCCATCTCCACCGCTGCCTCTACCTAATGCAGCGGATCTTATGGCTCTTATGACCCAATTTGTGCAAGCCGTGAATGCACAACAAGCCGCTCAACAAGCCGCGCAAGCACCTCCTCCGGCACCTCCTCCACCACCGGTTCTGGTTGAGAGTGTTTATGACCGATTTAGTAGGCGCCGTCCACCTATATTTTCGGGCACTACGGATGATTTGAAAGCGGAGTATTGGATCACTACCATTGAGAGGATTTTCCGGGTTGTTACTTGTACCGAAACGGATAAGGCTTTGTGTGCTATTGATCTTCTTAGTGATGAGGCTTATAATTGGTGGCGTAGCACTATATCTTGCCTTGGGGTTGGTGAAGATAATGTTACATGGGAGACGTTCGCTAGAGAGTTTCGGGCACATTACATCCCGAAGCAAGCAAGGAAGAGCCGTGAGAGGGAATTCATGAATTTGGAGCAAGGGAATATGTCCGTGACCGAGTACATTGCCGAGTTCAACCGATTGTCTCCGTATGCACCTCATATCACCGATGAGGAAGACCGCAAGTGCGAGAAATTTGTGGAAGGACTTCGTGGGGAGATTTCAAGATCTTTGGCTCCGGTGCAGATTTATAATTGGGCCGATGCTACCGGGTTAGCTTTGAAAGTGGAAGCGGAAGAACAAAGGCTTGGAACTAAGAAGGGTGTTATGGGTTCCGGTTTGGGATTTAAGAGAACAACTCCACAATCATTCTCTAAGTCACCACAACCATCTTCTAGGGGTCGTTTTATGGGAAACAAGGGGGAAGGAAAGCAAACTCCGCAAGTGGTGAAGAGGCATGATCCATGTGAGCATTGTGGGAGTACTATACATGTTGGGGAGAATTGTTGGAAGAAGCATGGTAAATGCTTCAATTGTGGCAGCACTAAGCACTTGGTGAGGAATTGTGATCAACCTAGATTTCATGGTTCGGGTAATGAGGCAAGGCCCGTAGCACATGCACGTGCTTATGCTTTGGATGGAGAGCAAGAGAATGCCGAGATCGACCCTACCGCCGTGGTGGAAGGTACACTCCACATACATGACATTCCCATACATGCATTATATGATCCGGGTACATCTCATTCGTTTATTACTCCTTCTATGGCTACTATGTTAAATTTGCCTCTTGCGAGTGATTCTATGTTTTATATTGTGCGTTCTCCTTTGGGTGGTATGATTAGAACTGATTGCTTGTATCGTGATTGTCCGGTGAGTATTGAGGGACGCGTTTACCCCGCGAATTTGATTGCTATTCCGATGAAGAAGTACGACGTGATACTCGGTATGGATTGGTTGTATACGCATCGGGCGAAGATGGACTATTTTGGGAAGAAGGTTGAGTTGGGTACCGGTGTGATTACGGGTTCGAGCGTTCGTGGGAGTCCGTTTATTTGTTTGATGGAAGCTAAGAAGCTCATTCGGGATGGAGCTACCGCGTATGTGGCGTATGTGTTGAACCGGCCTAAAGATCAATTTAAGCTTGAAGAGACTAAAGTGGCAAATGAGTTCCCCGATGTCTTTCCGGAAAGTTTGGGGACTTTGCCACCGGAAAGAGAGATCGAATTCATCATTGATCTATTCCAAGGCCGAGCCATTTTCGAAGACGCCGTATAGAATGGCTCCCGCCGAACTCAAGGAACTTAAAACTCAACTAGACGAGTTATTGGCGTGTGGGTTTGTACGACCGAGTACTTCGCCTTGGGGTGCTCCGGTGTTGTTCGTGAAGAAGAAAGATGGGACACTCCGTATGTGCATAGACTATCGGGAGTTGAATAGGATGACGGTGAAGAACAAGTATCCCCTCTCGCACATCGAAGAGTTGTTCGATTTGTTGCAAGGTTCGAAGGTATATTCGAAGCTCGATCTCCGACAAGGTTACTATCAGTTAAGGATTAAGGAGTCGGATATACCGAAGACGGGCTTTAACACGAGATACGGACACTATGAGTTCGTTGTGATGCCCTTCGGACTAACCAACGCACCCGCAGCTTTTATGGATTTAATGCACCGTGTTTTCAAGGAGTTCTTGGACAAGTTCGTTGTTATATTCATTGATGACATCTTGGTTTTCTCTAAGTCGGTTGAGAAACACGCTCTACATCTTCGTTTGGTACTTGAGAAGCTACGTGAACACAAGTTGTATGCTAAGTTTAGCAAATGTGATTTTTGGATGGATCGGGTAACATTTTTGGGACATATTATTTCTGGTGATGGGATTTCAGTGGATCCTTCTAAGATAGAAGCAGTTTCTCTTTGGGAGCAACCGAAGAACGTGTCGGAAGTAAGGAGTTTTCTTGGCTTAGCAGGCTATTACCGCCGATTCATCAAGGATTTTTCTAAGATTGTCGCACCTCTCACATGATTAACTAAGAAGGAAACAAAGTTTGTGTGGGATGAAGCTTGTGAAGAGAGCTTCCGTGTGCTTAAGGAGAAATTGACAACGGCTCCGGTGTTGACTCTACCAGAAGGTTCGGATGGGTTCTCAGTTTTTACCGATGCATCCAAGGAAGGGTTGGGATGCGTGCTTATGCAAAATGGTCGAGTGATTGCTTATGCATCGAGGAAATTAAAGGAGCTAGCAGAATTACCCAACACATGATCTTGTTGTGACACCCCGCATTTTCGGAGCAAGATACAATGTCGTTTTCGTGCGATTAGATTGTTATTTATTTAACTCTTCTTGTGTTTGAATTGCTTTATTTATGTTTTAATAGTTTAATTGACTGATTTCAATCGTATGAAAATATGTGAACTTAACTGAAATATGTGTTTGGTGCCTAATTGCTCTTTAATTTAAATTATGTGGGCTAATTTGAGATTATTGAAAGTTGGGGATCTATTTCTAATTATGAGAAATTCAATTTGGACTTAATTGGTCTTTACTTTAAATCTTGGGGTACTTTTATAATTTTCTAATCTCTAATTGGATCTAATTGAACCCTAATTCGATTTTGTGAACTTAATCGCATCAATTAATTTTCTTGAGGGACTTGTTCGCAATTTCTGGGAGTTGTGGTTGTTATATTCCGAGAAACCCTAGCAGCCTTCATATTCTTCATTCCCATTCTTCTTCCCTTCGTCTTCTTTAGCAGCAGCACCGCGGAGCCACCCCATCCCCGTCGTGCCGCCGCCACCTTCTCTTCCACGCCACCACCAACTCTACCACCAGCCATCGCCTTTCTCATCTCTTCTGACAGAAAAACAGAGCAACAGTCTTCTTCTCCATCGAAGCGCCGCCACGACTCAGCCCAACCACCACCAGGTGAACACCGTAGAACCACCACCCTCGTTCAGATCTGAACAGAGGCGGAAGATCTCCACCATTTCTGACCTTGCTCCACCACCATTCCAAAACCACCGCCGGGCAGATCTGCTCTCGTTCGCCGGTCACCATCTCCGCCTCTCCACCACCACCATTCCAAAACCACCGCCGGCCAGATCTGCTCTCGTTCGCCGGTCACCATCTCCAAACTCTAACGCCATCTCGCCGCCTATTGCAAGGAAGGAGGCCAGTCCGTGCGTCACCACTTCTACCGGCGAACTTCTCCTTCAGCCATTCTTTCTTTCTCTCCTTTCCCCGCCACTACGAGCCACCCCTGTGAACAAGGAGGGAAATACAGGGCAAGCAACAGCATCTCTGTCGCCAAGCGCCATCACGCCACCGTTCAGACACCGCCGTGACCTTTCTGCCGCCACCGCAGATCTGCTTCCATCATCGCCGGTTCTGACTACAACTATCTCTGATAAGCGCCGTCCGGCTTCAGATACCGTTCTCTCCTTTCCGCAGCTGAGGTACAGAACAATAACAGTGGCATCTGTTCACCACTCGATTTTCGGAGCCCAATCCCAGCCGATTACTCTTATTTCTTTTTCCTGCGAGTGTGAGCTATCCATCTTTTACTTTTTTATTTAGACGTATTCCAATTACAACCCAGCTGTATATTTGTATGTTGATTCTTGGAAACTCTAATGAAATGAGTATCTACATATCCTGAATTTGGTGGTGTAATGTTATCATGGGAATATGGTGTGAATATATTGTTATCACGTAAATTCAATATAGTAAATCCGATTCATCATAGAGTTTGCAATTCTGTTCATGGAGATAATGCTATGAGTGCATGTGTTATATTCGAATTTATAATGATTTGGGTTCGTAATTATGGATGCTTAATATCATTTCATTATAATTTGAATTGGGGTCTATGATTGCAGACATTGAGAAATTGGTTTCAAGAATACAAATGGGTGTGAATTGGCTTATCTCATGTGTAATTCTTTGGGGTGTATACATATTGTGGGTAATGTCGTGGGTTCTGCGTGAGGGTTGGTATATGTATATCCTGTCTTAAAACTTTCTTTAAGTGATAAGAAATGGTTTAATTTGAGACTGTGTTGTAGATGTTGCCTATATAAGAAATGAAAGTATCTGTTTATGAATTGAAGTGAATTAGGTGCTGACAACTCAATTGATTGAAGGAACATGGTACTATGAGGTTTATGTTGATTTGGAATAAGCGTTTCAATTTATGTCTAACTTGTATTTATAATCTAAATGTGATTAATTGATTAAAGGTGAAACTCAGCGGTCTATAAGTTTGTTAATATGTATGGCTCGAACTAAATTAGTTTTAGAGATTAAAATGGATCTTCTGTTTACTTCATGAAAATAATTATATGCTATCCCCAAATTTAATTGTTATGATATGTGAATACATTGAATGTAATTGACACTAATGATGGTAAAGTGGTTAAGAATTTCATTGTTGGTGTGTGGGTCAACATATTTTGTGTGGTTGGGGTTGTAATTGTCTTACTATGACAATGATTTTCGTTTACTTATGATTAAATATAGAATATTAAAATGAATCAACTCTCTTGTAATTAAATTGAAGCCTTGTTCTTTAGTGTCGTTAATGTGCGTACTGGGATTAAATACCTCATTTGTGTATTTAGGGCCTGAACTATATTGAGTATAAAAGGGTTAAAGAACTTGGATTCGTTTAATTGGTTTGTTTGTCTATGTGGACTATTTGAGATTAACTATGTGTCAAATTGCAACATGGGACATTAAGTGTGCATATGAACACTTGCCTAGCATTCTTGTAATCTATCCGATATAACTTGGAATGCATCTCTGGATCTTAATACTTTGTTACTTGCATAAATTACTTGAATATTTGAATTATCCCTTGTGACCAATTTGATAAGCATCATTCCATTTCGCATATCATTCATGCTTTGTACGCCGTGCGTCCTACTTGGTTTATGTAGAGTCTAAGTTTGGGCTTTTGTATGTCTTGTCACAGAGTTTGGTGGTAACGGTGGGCCCGAGGTTTAGAGTGTTTGGCCCTTCACACTCTCAGACTCTACTACTACGAGGTGAGGTTTAGGATTTTGTATAGTTATGCGACCTATGGCCTTAATATGCTGATTTCAACCTCTGCATGCGAGTATATCTATTATATACGTATGTGTTGGGTATGATATGTTTATGACCTTGTGAAACAACTCTGTTTTTGGAAAATTAGATATGAAAGCATATATAAGCTGTTTTCAAAAGTATGTTACGTTATGTTCCTGTAGCGAGTTTGCCATGAAATATTGGCATCTGTATGTATGTATGTATGTGGATCCAAGGAGCTATGGGTAAGGAGCCCCCGGGACGGTTAGGGCCGTCGGGGATATACCTGTGCGTAGTTCCAAGGAGCTATGGGTAAGGAGCCCCCGAGACTGTTAAGGCCATCGGGGATATACCTGTGCGTATTTTCCTTTTGAGATATCATTGCGCGACCTTAGGGTGATGAGGGAGACGTGGTATCTTGAGCCTTCGGCTAAGGCCGGGGAGGACTCTTGTGGGTTCGCTACCCCTTGAGGGTGTGTATGTTCTGGATGGTTTGGGGACGGCACATCCCCTCCATCACTGGTGTAAAGGTTGGATTTGATTCTGTATTTTATGTTTTGTTATGTTCTGAGGAGTAAAGGTTGGAAGCTCGTACTCGCCGAGCATGTGTTCTGTTCTGTCTGGGAATTATGAATCGAGATAGAGTTTCTGAAATGTTTTCCAAAACTTATACTTATATTTATCTTTTGGGTACTTTTGGAAATGTCTTTGGTATGCAACACCTATCTCCGGTTCATGAGTCCACCCTTCTGATATGTGCTATGCTCTATATATATATAGTGGGTGTGCGTTAGCCCCCTCACTCGGTCAAGTTGACTGACCCCTCATTTACACTTTTAGTTGCAGGTTGTTGGAGTTGCTAGGCGGAAGTGAGTCCTTTGAGTCACTCTTTGTCAGTCTAGTCTTTCTATTTGCATTTGTCGCTTCATACACTTTACTTATGTTTTGAATTGTAGATTGGAGATTATACTTTACTATTCGGTAGCCCTGCGTGGCACTCTCATTCGGCCCTTGTGGCACTTGATGATTATTATGTTATGTTGATCTGACTTTTCGGGACTAGGTATCTATGCTAGTTGAACCCGTCACCTGTTATATTTATTGTTAATATTCGGGACTAGGTATCTATGCTAGTTGAACCCGTCACCTGCTTTGCATGATTTGATTTAAATGCTTCCGCTATCTTGTCTGAATGTTTGTTTAGCTTCCGCACTCTGAGTTTTGGTCAAGTTAGATCCGCCTAGCCTAGTGTGTGAGTTGGTCTCCCGTTCGCTCTGATTCGGTTTCGGGCATGGACTTCCATTTCATGTCCGGGTCTGGATCATAGTGCGGGGGATGTGGCACTTCTCCATTTGGGGTGTTACACTTGAGTTGGCCGCTGTGATATTTGCCTTAGCAAAATGGCGACACTATCTCTATAGGATTAGGTTTGAGGTATTTACCAACCACAAGAGTCTCCGTTACTTGTTCACATAGAAGGAATTGAACATGAGACAACGACGGCGGATGGAATTCTTGGAAGATTATGATTGTGTCATACAATATCATCCGGGGAAGGCAAATGTAGTTACGGATGCATTGAGTCGGAAAGCGAAGATTGCTAATCTTGAGGTTGATTCCGGTAAGGGTGAAACCGAGATCCTTGTTTCACAATCGAGGTTGGCTAACATCACTATAAGGCCGGATTTGAGGCAAAGGATCCTAGATGCTCAATCAAGGGATGAGTGGATTCAAAGACAAGTGATTCGAGCAAAGGCTAATCCGAGGTCTAAGTTTGGATTTGATGATTTGGGGATCTTTAGGTACAAAGGCCGAGTATGTATACCGGATGGATTGCAAAGGTTAGTGCTTGAAGAAGCACATAGGACCGTCTATACGATGCATCCGGGTGGTAACAACATGTACCGGGATCTTAAGAAGTACTTTTGGTGGCATGGAATGAAACGAGATGTGGCTAATTTCGTTAAGAGATGTGTGATTTGTCAATGGGTTAAGGCCGAACATCAATTACCGGCGGGAAAGTTGCAACCGATACCGATTCCCGAGTGGAAATGGGAACAAGTCACCATGGATTTCGTGACCGACCTTCCGAGAGTTCGAAAGGGATTTGATGGGATTTGGGTTGTCGTGGATCGTCTCACAAAATCTGCACACTTTCTACCGATTCGATCAACCGATAAAGTGGAGAAATTAGCGGAGTTATATCACCAAGAAATTGTGAGATTGCATTGGATACCCGCTAGTATCATTTCGGATAGAGATCCTCGTTTCACTTCTAAGTTGTGGAAGGTTCTTAACAGATTATGGGGTACGAAGTTGAGTTTTAGTACCGCATTCCACCCGCAAACCGATGGACAATCCGAACGGGTGATTAAGTTTCTTGAGGATTTACTAAGGGCTTGTGTAATGGATTTTTCGGTTGAGTGGGATAAACAATTGACTTTGATCGAATTCACCTACAATAATAGTTACCAATCTTCGATCAAAATGGCACCGTACGAAGCTTTGTATGGCCATAAGTGTAGGTCTCCTCTTTATTGGGATCTTGAGGAATGGAGATGGACCGAGGAAAACGGTTTGGAAAGAGGAACCGAGCCCGATTTGATTAAGGGAGCAATTGAGAAAGTGGAAAAGATTAAGCAACATATGAAAGCGGTACAAGACCGGCAAAAGAGTTATGCCGACCGGAGAAGGAAAGATTTGAAATTTGAAGTGGGTGACCGAGTTTTCTTGAAGGCAACACCGAGAAAGGGTTTCTCACGAATTGGAAAGGGTGGTAAGTTGAATCCGAGGTTCATTGGTCCGTTTGAGATTGTGGAACGTATTGGGGAAGTTGCTTATCGCTTGGATTTGCCTCCGAAACTCACAGGAATCCATAACGTGTTTCATGTGTCACAATTGAGAAGGTATTTCCAGGATGAGATGGAAACTATGCCGGCTGAAGAGGTACAATTGGAATCAGATTTGACATTTAAGCAACAACCAGTGAAGATCTTGGATAGGAAGGTCCAAGAGTTGAGGAATCGACAAATTCCGTTGGTTAAGGTACTTTGGAGAGATCTTAAGTCCGAAGAAGCTACTTGGGAAACGGAAGACAAGATGCGAAGTTTTCACCCAGAGTTGTTTTCCAATGGTGAATCTGGGGACCAGATTTCTTTAAGGAGGGGAGGTTGTGACGCCCCGTTTCTCGATCAAGGTAAGCTTATTACGAGAGTGAACGATTTACTTTTCTTTGCATGAATTATGTGAATAATATGCCTTAATTGACCGTTATGCTTGAACTTATGTGGAATATATAATTTGTATGAAATACGTGACTAATTGATGTGTTAATTATGTGCTCGTATTGTTTTTATTAACCTTTGATAGCATGCTTTATGCTTAAACAAAACAATGTGCTTATTTGGACATTGAAGCATAATTTAGGGACTAAAAGGTAAATTTATTTTCCAATCCTGAAACTGGATAGAACTTAATGAAATTGAGTAGATAATTCGATTACGAGTTCGTGGGTTTTTGAATCGCTCGATTTGGAGTTCGGACGAAGAAGTTATGGCCATTCTACGAAAAGTCAACCTTTTTATAAGACTTATGACCCAATTTCGAAATTACCCAATTTGAGACCCAATTTCTCTTATAATCTGACCCGTATGACCCGCTCCATGACCCTAATATCTGACCCAAATAACCAATTCAGATTTTTAAACACTAAAACTCATTTGACATTATTTCATAAGAGATTCAAGCAAACTCTCTCAAGACTATTCATCTTCTCTCAAGAAAACCCAAAAACCTTCAAGCCATTTTCAAGAGACAAGAGAGGAGATTGAAGCTAGAGATTCAAGACTCAAGACCAAGCTATTCTCTTCGATTCTCAGCTCCTAAGGCGGTGCGTCTCCGGCAGAGTAGTTCGTTGCTCGTGGTCGACCTTTGAGTTCTTGGTAAAGGTGAGGAGTTATATACTTATGAAATGATTTCAAAACTGTGGACACCTATAGCCTTTCATGTTTATTGGTTTTTAACTCCCGTTTTGAAAATGTATATTTAGGCTTTATAAGCCAAGTTTTGTGAGCTATGCTCGTATATTGGATATTCGCTCATGGAAAATGGTTTACAAGTAAAACTTGAAGTTTTGGTATATGGGATAGATACCCAAAATGTTTCTGAGACTTCCGTTCGAATATTACGTATGTGTGAGTTGTGTAGCGAGGTTATGTATACCTTGCAAGGACCCTTGCTTGGTTGGATCTTTTGATAGCGCTCGGGGCGGAGTAAGTGGTAAGACCGGGAACGCAAGGGCGGACGGTTAAACCCTTACGAAGTACCCACTTTTGGACAAGTTTGCTAAGACTCCAAGGAGGTTTCGGGGTTAAGGTAAGCTTGGGGGAAGGTCGGTTTCATGGACCCACTTCTCCATGGTTCTTTTGCGATGTTCGGGGGCTGTACACTCTCGACATCAATGGTGTAAGGATGGATTGGTTTGATTTCTTTTGGTTTGGGAAGTAGGGATGGAGTGCTCATACTCACCGAGCCGGTGCTTCGGTTCATGATTCGATTTTTATAAAACTTGCATTGTTTTCCAAATGAATTCGGATCATGAACATCTTTGATTTGAGCATACATTGACCTCTTATATTTAAACTATGTAACCTTCTCCTCACCGGTTCCATTTGAACTGACCTCCTTTACCTTTCGTGTCCGCAGGTCGCGTTTTGGAGTCTTGCTAGGCGGGGTCTTGCTTTGAGAGTTGTGTCGAGTCTAGCTTGTACTCGTTGTGTCTTTACATACTTCATATTTATGTCGCTTGTGTTTTGGATTTATGGATTTAGAATGTAAGATGTTATTATGCTAGTTTGGACCGTGTTGGTCACTAGGATGATTTTACATTCCGAATTTTAAGCATTACGCGCTGGACCATGACGGTCATCTACTTGTTGAATATATATTGCTTTTAGACCTTGTTGAATGTATTTTAATTCGAGCTTCCGCATACTTGTGATTGTTTACGCGCTTGGTGAGTCTAGTACCGCCTAGCTAGGATGTCCGTTTGTCACCGCTTGCTTCGTTCTTGGCGGGTATATGGATAACAATTCTATATACAAGCTAGGACCGTAGCGCGGGATAGGCGTGGATGCCCTTGTAGGGACGTTACAGAGCCGGACGAGCGGGATGTCACAAACTCCCTTCCTTCAAAAGGACCTGTCCTCAGGTCAAGAGCGAGATCTTGAACGGCTCTGAAGACAAACCAAACTCTCACTACAAAACTCTAATCTCAGAGAATGGTAGACTCTTTGATTATTACCTCCTTAATTAGCAAACCGAGCATAAAGTCCTGATCGTTTGCCCCCACATCCCAAATTAAATTCGGAGTAGTTGGAGAATCCTCAACTCTTGGCTTGTAGACATTATTACACAAAGTCCATAACATCTTTCTTATGCCACTACAACCGGTCTCCCAAACCTCGAACAACTTCAAACCATGAGCGGGATAAACTTGTGACCTTGCACTTGTCAGGGCGTAGGCTACAACTCTTCTGCAAGCAACATACAACAAAGGCCTCCCTTTGTGCCTCGGTTGGAAACGAAGTAGCCTTTCCTACCCCGGTTAGGCAAAAGCCAATATTCGGGGCAACTCGCTTCAACCGCCTCTTCCCACTCAAACCGAGCCTCTCACTCTGAGGTAATTCTCGGTTCTTCTACGCGGAATATCAACGGAGTAGCCTTCCATCTAACACCCGTAGATACCGTTGAGCCCAAACGGACCTTCTAAGAGCAACTACCAAGAACAACAAGAACAAAACGCCTCCAATAAAGCCCACTGGAAACAGCTCGACCCTCACAACTCACCGAACACTCTCGAGCACTCAACGTCACCAACTCTCTCCAAAAGAGAGTTAACACAAAAGAGAAAAGAAAACACGTAACAAGCAAGAACTAAGAAAGAAAGGAAACACATAACAAGTAAAAGCCAAGAAGCATCAAGGAATAAAGAAGTAGGCAATAAACACGTGGGTTTCCTCGAGATTAAAATATGCATGAGATGAAATGCCATGAATGCCTCGTGTACCTTTCACCGAAGCGGTAGGATCAAACTCGGTATGCACTTGAGTGTGAATCGGAATCTTGGAGCTACGGTTCTTTGAAGGTCTTGGATTCGGTTTAGTTGGGCAAGCACTCACCATGTGTCCGATCTCACCACATCCAAAGCAAGCACCTGACTTCTTCCGACACTTCTCCTCCATGTGATTCGGACCTTTACAATCAGCGCACTGATTTGGATCCGTTAGAGCAGGTTCAAGAGTTGATCTCGATAATCGTAGCTTTTTCTTCTTCTTCTTGGATGGGTTAACATCTTGAGAATCATGAGGCTTTTGTTGTGGCACGGGCCTCTTGCCCAAACTTGAGCTCGAACCGGATTCTTGTCCCAATTGGAGAGTGTGGGGTTTCATTCATTGCTTATCGATCACGTTGGACCACCTTTCTCATTGCCTCCGACCATTGATTCACCGTTGAAGCAGAGAGGGCTTGTTGAATCTCACTCTTAAGTCCTTGCATAAAATTTAGGGCTTTAAGTCGGTAGTTGTTGACAACTTGTGTAGCATAAGGACCCGATCTTTCAAGCTCCACTAGATAATCCTCCGCCATCTTTAAGTCTTGTTGGAGGTCTAGAAATTCTTGAAGCCTCTTAATTCTCGCACTAGAAGGAACGTACTTGTTGTGAAATTCTGGGACAAAGTTCTCCCATGTAAACTCTTCCCCGGACCTCTCCAACCACGACCTTACCTCTTTAAGCCAAATTGAATCTTGGCCTTAAATTAATCGGGAGGTGCAAATCACCCTATCTTGTGATGTCCCTGATAGAGTATTCTATATCCATGAAATTTCGGTAATCCATTGTTCGGCCTTCACATCATCACCTCCAAACCACAACGGAGGGTTGTAATTTTAGAATTCTTGGTATATCGATGGCATTCGTTCTTCTCCCACGGTTGTATGTTGAGATGACATCTTGAATAAGAAACACAATTCAAGAAAATATCGATGCATGGAAGGGTTTACTACATGTTCATGTGAACAATTAATACAAATAAAACCAAATAAGTCACATAATGATGAAAGTGAATGCAAACAATCACGTAATCCTAAGCCGAATGACCTAGACAGACCCGACACGACACTAGAGCTCCGGTTGTCCAACCCAGAGCTCTGATACCACTTTAGATGTAGCACCCCGGAGCCAAGGGCACCACATGCCCCGCACCATAGCCCGGCACGTGCATTGAAATGGGAACTCCACACACGTGCTAAGCGATGGTGAACGAGTGACAAACAAAAACACACCCTAGCTAAGCGGTCTACATCCTTAACAAACGTATAACATCACATGAATCAGCGGAAGCAATTTAAAATAGTTCATATATAATCTCAAAATCAACATGTACACCTAAAATAGTTCGAGGAAAAAGCTTGCAACTCCCTAAAAACTCCAAACGAACCACACAAACATCAAGCTAACATAAATGCTAAGTTAGGGTGGCAAAAAGTCATGCATTTCAAGACATTAAATGGTCTAAAGTTGCAACAACTCATGCTAGAAGTGAAAAGAGAACAAGTTCATGCAAAACCTCCAAATTTCATAAATGGCAAAGTCATGAATTCTTAACTAACACTCAAACCAAGTTCATATATATCATAAATGATGTCTTAGGAACAATATACAAGCTTCATATTAAAAGATTTCACAAGAAAGCAAGCTTGTAAAAGCCCAAAACAGGGGCAAGTTGGAAATTACGAAAATACCCCTATAGCTCCAAAATATTCTTACATTTCCCGAAATACTTTCATTACCCAATATTTTAACCAAAAGAATCCTCACATTATTTCGAGGATCGTGACACTCTCCGTGAACCATAATTCCCATCCTAACTCCCGCAGTATCAAAAACCGGCAAAAACCCTAGCTTATGATTCGATCATCAATAAATCCTTACACATCTACTTTTTTATATTCAAAATTATAACCAAAACGATCCTTAAATTATTTTATGAATTTTCATGCATTTGCCAAAAACTCGATCTCACCATAGCATATTTTATAAATATTTTCCTTTCTAAAAATCATCATTTTATTTTGAACAAATTAGCTTTTATTCAATAGTCGAAATTATACTTGAAACGATCCTTGAATTTTTCTCTACATTATAGTGATTTTTCCCAACTTTAAACTCTATCATAGCTTCGTTTATATAATTTTCCTATGATTTTCATCATCTTTAATATTTATAATTTATAAACGAAAGCTCTAAATATTTCACATTTATAATCAAAACAAAGCTCATTTTTCACCCATTCTTTCATTAATTCACTACTTCAATCTTTTACCTCTCGACTCTTGAATAAATTTTATATCATTTTACATTTATTTTTATTCAAAATGACATCATCCATGACCACATGATCTTCTAGAAGGATTAAACAAATGAGCATAATTTCTCCACATTACCTAGTTAATTACCAAGCATTTGTTCATAATGTAATTTAACCACATCTCCTAATTTATTACCAAGCATTTGGTGAAATCATAAGCAACCACATCTCCCATAAACTCTCATTTATTGCTTAGAAACCCCTCATGACTACCTATAAATACCCCCCTTAAGTTTCATTTATACCTCACAAATCAACACACAAAATCACTCTCTTCTCTCCATTTCTCACGCCATTCTCCCTCTCTCTCTCTAAGGTATGTTTTTCTTTTATTATTTCATGCTTTATATTATGTTCTTAGTATAAATATAGTCATAGCATACTTAGATTTAATTAAATTATGCTTTAGGAATTTATTTTATGGAATATATGCTATTTATGCTAGTTTAGGAAAATGTGATAACATATATGCATTTTATTTAATTAAATGCATGAGTTATGATATGATATGATATGAATATATGTTTAAATAATTATGATCTTGTTTAATTAAATTCATGTCAAGAATAATTTATTTAGAATTATTTTTCATAGAGAATTAATATATTTTGCTATATTATGCTTCAAATTCTATGTTATAAATATGAATATGATCAAGTGTGTTACATACCTTCTTTGAATATTCAAATAGGCTCAAGAACATGTTCATGTTGTTCTTGAATAATTTTAAGTGCACATGTGATAGTGCGTGAGTATGTGTGTTCGATTTTGTGTTATAAAGTGTTTAATTCATAAGAAATTGAATAGTAAATGTTTTCAATAGTAACTTTGACTTTTTGATCAACCCATAAGCTGATAATTTCGAAAATATTATTAAAATAATTATAAAATTAGTTTTGGAATTTTTAAATAAAGATTTTATCCGAATTTTCCAAAAATCGGTAAATTATGGATTATTTTCGAAATATAACCTACATTGTCAAATTAAATTCTAAGTTCCATTTCTAATGTTATAATTAAGATTATAATGTGATTAATAAATATTTAAGTGGTTAAAGAATTCATGAAACCTGATTAATTACTTAATTTCCCTTAAACGGTTGAAATTAGAGTCTACCGGAAATTCTCTAACATGATATAGTTTATGTGTTTACTTGATGTAACCCTTTTATGCATGAACATTATGTGTTTTATGTGCTTATTTGATTAATATAAGGAACCTAGTTCTAAGTCTATAGTAGTTAATACTTTCAGGCGCACTGGAATCCACGTTACAATGTCTGACTACCGGTATAGGTGAGGGTTAAAATGTTTTCAACTGGAATCATGCTATATATATGTATCTATATAAAAACTATTTTCAAGCCTACCCATCATATTGATTTACTGCCCTACATACATATTATTGTACTACAATGTCCCTCTTAAGGGAAAAATACTTTCATGCCGGAATCAACGTCTTACTAAGACATTATATATTTCAAGTCCACTTTATCAAAACATTGATTCCGGGTTATGCAAGCAAAATATTGTTCTTGATTCATGTTATGGGCCCCGGCTGTAGCCGTAGCGAGCAATTACCCGGAAGGTATCGGGCCGAGGGTATTGTTGGTGCTGCGGACTGCCACCACCTCTTGGTAGTGGTTTAACTGGAGGTTAGTTACTCCACGCCAAGGGATGAGGGAGAGATAGCTGCCTCCCGAATCTAGTTCGTGGTCTCTAGGGTTTGATTCCCTATTGACATCAAGGAGTAGTGGAGTTAATATTCTTGGTTTTATTGAAGTATCGGAGCCTGATCAGCCCGATACTATTTTACCAACTATTCAAGAAGTTATGGGTGGAAAGGCCTAGCTTGCGGGCAATAATGTTCTTGTTACAAACGGTTCATATTTCTACAAATATTCCAAACTACCCCTCTCCCTGTTTTACAATTATTATGAACCGTTTCCTATTTGCTATATCCTATTGCTATTATTTCAGATCAAGATCTTCTTGATCATATACATATATATATATACACATATACATATAAGTTATTATACCCCCTTCACTTAGTCACTTTGACTAACCCTCTCGCCTATTTTTAAAATGCATGATTTCAGGAATCAATGAATGACAACTAGAGGTATCTTGAAGTACTACAACCATAGGTTGGATCCGATCCTAAGAGTACACTGTCTTGAGCCTACTCTCTGTAGAAACAAACCATCTCATACTTTGTCCTTGCATGTCAACCTGTTGTACTCTTTTGTGAACTACTTTGCTCAATAATGATAATCCTTACTCATTATACGTTATCCTCCCCGCTCATTGGTAAAGTTAAATCTCTTTATCTTCCGCTGCACTGTGATAAATACTCCATTCATATATTATCCTGACCGTTCGCCGTAGTATTTCCTGGGTGTTGGGTCTAACCTCCACTCAGGGAGTATTGCGGTGCGGGGTTGTAGTGTTGGGGAGGCGCTACAATTAAAGTGGTATGAGAGCCCCAGGTTGCGGAAATCTGGGGTTCATCATTCATAGAATCTCATATGTACTCTCGTGTCTTTAGTGCTTAAATTGTGATCAATCACTGTTGGGGCGGCCGACCAGCATGTGATTTGTTACAATTATAAGTACTAAACCCTTCCTCGATCAAGTCAAGCATACAGTCTTAATCCATACCAAAATCTCAAGTTCTATCAAATCCTTCAATTATCAAATTCTTGGTAGATTCGGTTACAAGATCTACATCTCCTTCATCATACTAGTATTCCTAAGTCATGGAAACACTTCACTTATTCGTTCAAATCCTAAGTTATTAGAATTGATTCAAGATACCAGTAGGACCGAAAACTAACTTATTAATTTCCTGTGCCTTTATATTGCTTTATCTTCGCTAAGGATGTTTTGTCTGTTAATTGCTATTACTTGCAAATTTTAATTTTGGGATCATCTGCACATCATTCTCAACTACCATGCATTATATTATCTCTATAAGGGTGGTTGCAGCTTAAAATTGTCATCCCCAAAGTTGTTAAAGGTATGCATTCTAAACACGCCAGTTACTAATCCTGGCGCCATGCATTCATTGCATCATTTATGTGCGCGTTCAAATTTTTTTACTTGAACAATTACCTTATGTGTTTAAAGTAAGTCCTCCTTTGGAAACCTATCTTATCATGAATGGAGGATACCAACATTACTTAAAGTTATTATGAAACATGAGGAGAATCTGAGGACAGATTCTTTTTAAGGGGGAAGGATTGTAACAGCCCAAAACAGGGGCAAGTTGGAAATTACGAAAATACCCCTATAGCTCCAAAATATTCTTACATTTCCCGAAATACTTTCATTACCCAATATTTTAACCAAAAGAATCCTCACATTATTTCGAGGATCGTGACACTCTCCGTGAACCATAATTCCCATCCTAACTCCCGCAGTATCAAAAACCCTAGCTTATGATTCGATCATCAATAAATCCTTACACATCTACTTTTTTATATTCAAAATTATAACCAAAACGATCCTTAAATTATTTTATGAATTTTCATGCATTTGCCAAAAACTCGATCTCACCATAGCATATTTTATAAATATTTTCCTTTCTAAAAATCATCATTTTATTTTGAACAAATTAGCTTTTATTCAATAGTCGAAATTATACTTGAAACGATCCTTGAATTTTTCTCTACATTATAGTGATTTTTCCCAACTTTAAACTCTATCATAGCTTCGTTTATATAATTTTCCTATGATTTTCATCATCTTTAATATTTATAATTTATAAACGAAAGCTCTAAATATTTCACATTTATAATCAAAACAAAGCTCATTTTTCACTCATTCTTTCATTAATTCACTACTTCAATCTTTTACCTCTCGACTCTTGAATAAATTTTATATCATTTTACATTTATTTTTATTCAAAATGACATCATCCATGACCACATGATCTTCTAGAAGGATTAAACAAATGAGCATAATTTCTCCACATTACCTAGTTAATTACCAAGCATTTGTTCATAATGTAATTTAACCACATCTCCTAATTTATTACCAAGCATTTGTTGAAATCATAAGCAACCACATCTCCCATAAACTCTCATTTATTGCTTAGAAACCCCTCATGACTACCTATAAATACCCCCCTTAAGTTTCATTTATACCTCACAAATCAACACACAAAATCACTCTCTTCTCTCCATTTCTCACGCCATTCTCCCTCTCTCTCTCTAAGGTATGTTTTTCTTTTATTATTTCATGCTTTATATTATGTTCTTAGTATAAATATAGTCATAGCATACTTAGATTTAATTAAATTATGCTTTAGGAATTTATTTTATGGAATATATGCTATTTATGCTAGTTTAGGAAAATGTGATAACATATATGCATTTTATTTAATTAAATGCATGAGTTATGATATGATATGATATGAATATATGTTTAAATAATTATGATCTTGTTTAATTAAATTCATGTCAAGAATAATTTATTTAGAATTATTTTTCATAGAGAATTAATATATTTTGCTATATTATGCTTCAAATTCTATGTTATAAATATGAATATGATCAAGTGTGTTACATACCTTCTTTGAATATTCAAATAGGCTCAAGAACATGTTCATGTTGTTCTTGAATAATTTTAAGTGCACATGTGATAGTGCGTGAGTATGTGTGTTCGATTTTGTGTTATAAAGTGTTTAATTCATAAGAAATTGAATAGTAAATGTTTTCAATAGTAACTTTGACTTTTTGATCAACCCATAAGCTGATAATTTCGAAAATATTATTAAAATAATTATAAAATTAGTTTTGGAATTTTTAAATAAAGATTTTATCCGAATTTTCCAAAAATCGGTAAATTATGGATTATTTTCGAAATATAACCTACATTGTCAAATTAAATTCTAAGTTCCATTTCTAATGTTATAATTAAGATTATAATGTGATTAATAAATATTTAAGTGGTTAAAGAATTCATGAAACCTGATTAATTACTTAATTTCCCTTAAACGGTTGAAATTAGAGTCTACCGGAAATTCTCTAACATGATATAGTTTATGTGTTTACTTGATGTAACCCTTTTATGCATGAACATTATGTGTTTTATGTGCTTATTTGATTAATATAAGGAACCTAGTTCTAAGTCTATAGTAGTTAATACTTTCAGGCGCACTGGAATCCACGTTACAATGTCTGACTACCGGTATAGGTGAGGGTTAAAATGTTTTCAACTGGAATCATGCTATATATATGTATCTATATAAAAACTATTTTCAAGCCTACCCATCATATTGATTTACTGCCCTACATACATATTATTGTACTACAATGTCCCTCTTAAGGGAAAAATACTTTCATGCCGGAATCAACGTCTTACTAAGACATTATATATTTCAAGTCCACTTTATCAAAACATTGATTCCGGGTTATGCAAGCAAAATATTGTTCTTGATTCATGTTATGGGCCCCGGCTGTAGCCGTAGCGAGCAATTACCCGGAAGGTATCGGGCCGAGGGTATTGTTGGTGCTGCGGACTGCCACCACCTCTTGGTAGTGGTTTAACTGGAGGTTAGTTACTCCACGCCAAGGGATGAGGGAGAGATAGCTGCCTCCCGAATCTAGTTCGTGGTCTCTAGGGTTTGATTCCCTATTGACATCAAGGAGTAGTGGAGTTAATATTCTTGGTTTTATTGAAGTATCGGAGCCTGATCAGCCCGATACTATTTTACCAACTATTCAAGGAGTTATGGGTGGAAAGGCCTAGCTTGCGGGCAATAATGTTCTTGTTACAAACGGTTCATATTTCTACAAATATTCCAAACTACCCCTATCCCTATTTTACAATTATTATGAACCGTTTCCTATTTGCTATATCCTATTGCTATTATTTCAGATCAAGATCTTCTTGATCATATACATATATATATATACACATATACATATAAGTTATTATACCCCCCTTCACTTAGTCACTTTGACTAACCCTCTCGCCTATTTTTAAAATGCATGATTTCAGGAATCAATGAATGACAACTAGAGGTATCTTGAAGTACTACAACCATAGGTTGGATCCGATCCTAAGAGTACACTGTCTTGAGCCAACTCTCTGTAGAAACAAACCATCTCATACTTTGTCCTTGCATGTCAACCTGTTGTACTCTTTTGTGAACTACTTTGCTCAATAATGATAATCCTTACTCATTATACGTTATCCTCCCCGCTCATTGGTAAAGTTAAATCTCTTTATCTTCCGTTGCACTGTGATAAATACTCCATTCATATATTATCCTGACCGTTCGCCGTAGTATTTCCTGGGTGTTGGGTCTAACCTCCACTCAGGGAGTATTGCGGTGCGGGGTTGTAGTGTTGGGGAGGCGCTACAAAGCTAGAATCAACAAATTCCTCCAAACCCTTAGTATTCACTATATGAACCATATAGAACTCAATTCATGGTGAAATCATGCAAAAATGGAAGTTAAAATGATCACAAATTCATGGAGATAACAAATATTAACTTACCTCTTTGATTGGGAGAGAATTGATGGGGTGTTGAGCTCAAAATCACAAGAAATAGAATAGTGCATCTTCTTCTTTCCTCTTCTCTTGGATATCAGCTTTTTGGGAGAGATTTCTCTTTGTTTTTGGGGTATGGTTCGAAATAGGACTGATGGGGAGAGATAGAGGCTTAACTCAAGCCATAAAAGCCATAGTTTAGCTTTACGTGTGGTTAAAGTGGGGTCCACAAGCTCAAGACTAGTCAAAAGGTGTCTCCTTGGCGCTAGGTGCTCATTTCAGTTGGATTTCAAAGGTTCAAATGGGCTTAGAAAAATATGAGGCTAGGTTCCTTGACTTCCTTTCTTCGTTATGAGTCCAACGCATCTTCCGTAATTCGAATTCGAATTCGAATTCCCGAGCTCCAGTTATGTCGCCCGAAACCCAAGGTGCGTTAAGACGTTTTAGGCCCTTAAGTCCCTCACAAATCCCGTTTTTACAAAACGAGCCAAGAATCAAATAAAACAAACCCTAAAATATGTAACGAGCATGCAAAAACGTTCATAACTTACATATTTCACGTACACCAAGATTTCACAAAAATCGGAATTGAAATCGAACGCATATAGATCAAGTTCTAGAGCACATAGACATAAACGTTCAAAGTGCAAGTTATACCTTAACAAATGCTTTATATAAACCAAGATTAGAATATATTGATCATTTAAATCTCATTTAACCCACATAAGTGCATAATTAATTAATTTAAATGCACATATAACACTCTTGTTACAATGTACCTATAGAGCCGGACGAGCGGGATGTTACAGTGAGGGTCATGTGGGTCCAAGATTTTCTTAATTTGGTTAAGTATAAGTCAAGATATGATTAAAATGGTGAGGGGTGGTCATTTAGGCGGGTGAAGCTTGTATCAGGTAAAATTTGAGGATTCAAACGAGCTTAGAAAAATAAGAGGCTTGGAATCGTCTACACGAGTCCAACGGAGTTGACAGAACTCGAATCCGAGTTCCCGAGCTCAAAATATGCCGCCCGGAACCAAAGGTACGCTAGTTGCCCTTTATCCCTCGATTTGGTCCCGTTACCAAAATAAAATTCAAAACCATAACAAACAAGTCCGAAAACATGAAACGAGCACATAGACAAGTTCGTAACGCACAAATCTCCAACATACCAAATTTTTACGAAAATCGGAAATCAAATCATATAATTAGAACGGCACGCGATCATATCACATAAGAGCATAACGTTCAAAAATTCATAAAGGTTCATATCAAATAATTCATATAACTTCAAAAATTAACAAATAAAATAAAAATAAAATATATAAATGCATGATTAAAATAATTTGAATGCGCAAATAATTATCACATACGTCATACCTGTACGGCTGAAAAGTCGGGGAGTTACATTTGAGCTCCATGACTTTGTTTATTTGTCCCTAATTCGTGGTAGATGAGGTATGAGTGAATCACCATTAATGGCTTTGAAGAATTTTGGAGTTCTTGGACCTGAAACTTGAATTTTGCTTCTGCACTTCCAAGACCTGCTGTTGCGTTGATTTTGTGATTGAAATGGTGGTCTTTGGTGTTGTTTTCTTCGTGTTTTTGGTATGGTTGATGAGTATACACCTTGCCCTATGTGTTCCCCTTAGTTTCAGCAACAAAAACGAAGAGGAACAGGAGCAGAGCAGAAACGAACGCCCGTTCGCCCTGTATGCAGACAAGGTTTGAACGGTCATTCAGCTGGGGCTGCAACTTCTGTACATGTTAACGGCCATTCAGAGCATAAAGAGGAGAGGACTGAATGGTGTTCGTTCCGGAGCCGTGCACGTGATCCTTTGCTCTTTTTCTTGAATTTATGTGTTGTTCTTGCTATGTATATGCCTTTATATGTTTTCTCCCACCCCAATTATGATCCTAACATGTTAATGAGTTGTTATATAATATGTTTTGATGCTTATTTTAATTTTATGGATTTATCTTTTAAGTGTAAACGAGATTTGGATACATAATCGTTTAAGAGCAACGTGAGATATATTCTTCCATATCTTGCCTTGTATATGTAATTTAAAATTGTATATACATGAGGTATGATATAATTTGATATAATATATGTTTATTTAATGTGTTATTTGTTGCTTTATATGCCGGTTACGTGATTCCGACCTTTGTATACGTGTATGAACCTATATGCCCTAAATGCTAACTCTTGTTGCTCCTTTTGTATCTGTTGCCTCCCTTATGTATCTTAATCTCATATATGATTATGATATGCTATAATAGGATATATTATGAGTTTATTTGATATGATATGACTTTAATTTATGTGTCATTGATACGAAAGTATGATATTTGCTCCGATATGCCTAAGTTTGAAAATATGTGAAGTGCATTGCATCATATGCATCCATATGCATTAGCCGAGCATCTATTTGGTTCATATTGAGTCTAAGTGTGTCTTTTGTTCTTTGTTTTGTTCAGAGGTTCGTCCCGTGGGTAAGGAGGTGGTGCATTAGGTGTTTTTTGCTTCGCTTCGTTCGGTTTGGTCGACAAGGTGAGCTTTTTTTCTTTTAGTTAATATGACCTACAACCCTAAATGTATTTTAAGCCCACATGCGACCTACGTATATATATATATATGTATTTAGATACGTGTTTGATATGTATTTTGTGGGAATTGGCCCGTTTGTTATGAAACGTTTGAAAAACACTTTTATATATATATGTAAGTTATATTTTCATTTGTTTTTTTTGAAAAGGGTCGGTGCGTGTTTTGGAACTAGCGAGTTATGACTTTGAAAGATAAGTCTGTTTTTGAAAATTTAGAACTTTTGAACTTTGAAATTTTGAACAATTTGAACAGGGCCCCGGAGATTTGTGCAAAGGATCCCCGGGAAGATGTTGGGTCGTCGGGTCACTCCCAAGTGTGGTCTCCACACTTAAAGGATCAACCCTGAACCCACCAGGAGATTTGGTGGGGGATGGAATCCTCGGGCGTGAGCGTCATGAAACTCACGACCTGTAACGTCCCGACTCTTAGGCATTCCAGGTACGGCGTTACGAGAGAGTTTAATTCCGTATTTATGTGATTCGCATGCTTTATGTGTCAACGTGTAATTTGTTTAAGTTATATGTGCTTTAGAATTTAATTAAAATGTTTGGGCTCGAATGCCCAATATTTAAATGGTTAGAGACCTAATTGTAATTAGGGTGTTTTAGCCTTCGTGGCAACCTTGAGCTCGGGAATTCGAATTCGAATTCCCACCCCTTCATTGAGTTCGTTTTGATGATTCAGATTCAATGAAATTAACTTTATATTTTTCTAAAGCCGTTTGATAGCCCTACCGTTTCAAAATCCGATCCGTTTGGACTAGGTACCGTTTGCCCCTACCCGTTTTCTTTCAACCCGACCCGTATATACCTTGAATGAGCTGAAAATCAGCTCATTCTCTCTCCCTCTTCACAAGGTATGGCAGCCATGGAGAAAGAAAAATGAAGAGAAAGCCACCCCAATCCTTAGAGCTCAAGAACCCTGCCCTCGTTCGTCCGATCAACGATCCAAGGTAAGATTTGTGACCCTCTCATTACGTACTTTGATTTAATATCTCGTTCGTGCCTTGAATACGTGTTTAAGTGCCTATTTGGGGAGATGATGAATAGTATTAGGATCGGGATTTTATGTGTTTAAGCCCGTTTCGGGAGTTCTAACTTGCGTGTATATGATCTACGTGTTATATGTGTTCCGTGGTGTGATTATTGCAGGATTTTGGGTTGTTTTGAGGGGGGGTGTGTTGGGTGTGTTCTCCGCCATTAATGGCGGAGCTTGAAGCTGGAATTCGGGGGTGAGTAACCCCCGTTACCACTTTTGTTCTTGGGGAAGGTAACGCCCGTTACCTCCCAGCTTTGCTTTTGGTTTTGGCGTCTGCTGTCCGTTACCCCCATTTGGGCAGGCAAGGGGTAAAGCCCGTTACCGCTATGCCCCCTTTGGCGCCTATGTCCCTTAACGGGAGTTTCTGCTTTTGTGCTTGGAGGGGGTAAACCCCGTTACCCCCATAGCTTTTTGTAGAGGTTTGCCTCATTTTCCTTTTCGTTCGTTTTCGTTTTCGGTTTCTTTTCTAACGTGTTTTTTGTTATTTTGTGATATTAATCGACATGCATTGTTATGATCTCTAATGCACCGACACTTCTAAAAATATCAATTTGCCGTGTCGTGTCGTGTCGGACACTCGTGTCGGATACCGTGTTCGACACTTCTCACGTGGAAAATTCACAAAAAAATCCGTGTCGCCGTATCCGTGTCGTGTCGTGTCCGTGTCGCCGTATCCGTATCCGTGCAACATGGGTTATGATTTAATATGATATGAATGTGAATCATGCAATATGATATGTTTTGTAATTGTATAATGTAATTTGATGCAAAAACGTGTTATATGCCCTTACACGACTAATTGCCACCATATGCATTCCGATTGCTCTTAATTGCATTAATTGTGCACATGAACATGTTTTATTATGAATTGCAATTATGTTAGGCTATAAAATGCGTTTAATTACATGAAATGAGTTTGAATATGAACTTTACCTATGTGTTTACATCTCTTAAGTGCTTATGCATACGTTGTGCGTCTATACGGTTCATTTTGAGTCTAAGTCTTGTCTTCTGCCTTCAGTTTGTTCAGGTGCACCCGGGGTGGTGTTTTGTCGGTCAAGTTGATTTCGGGGTGAATCAAGTGCTTTGTCTTCGGCTTCTTTTGGTATAAGGTGAGGTTAGGATATAGTTATACCCTAATGCAAAGTGCTCGTTTTGAATGCATGCGATTTATAAGCCCTATGTATATGTAAATATGTGCGGAATACGTATTTTGACGGTTTTGTTATATGTTTGGAAGTATGAACGCTATTTATGGGCCTATGTATGCTTAGTTTTTGATTTGGTACGTCTGTATGTTGTATGTAAGCTTGTATGTATATATAGTATGTATGCATGGAATATGGATGTATTTGTGTGTGTGTATATGATACGTATGTTTGTGGCACGCACGATATATCTTAGTATGCACGTTTGTAGCGGGCTTAGGTTTTATTATGCTTTGTACATGATATGTTTTGTTTGATGGGGCCTCGACGTACGTTATATGCTAAGTGTAACATCCTGCTCGTCCGACTTATAAGGTACGCCACGTTTCAACCTTTTTATGTGTTTAATTATGTGATTTTGTGTTTTAGGTGGCCCTATTTTGAACTCTTTTAGAGTTTAGGGGCCCCTTTGTAATTTTCTCTTTTTGGGGGTTTTTTCCGGTCACTGCTCGTTTGAAGCGAGATTTTGACCTCTTTAACCCCTTCAATGTTGATGATGCTAAAAATTGGTTCGTCGGAACTTGAACGGGATCGGCTCCAAATCTCCAGCAAATCAGCCAAATGGTGGGTTCTTCGACCTGCTAAGATCAAAGCAACGTAAGAATACCAGGCGGGAGGTGTTTCCCGCGTAGGCACTCCGACGCTCAAGACAGTGAGATTGTCTCAGGTGGAAAGGTGATCGAAAATTTTGGCAGAGGTTCGGTATGTCAAAGTGTGCGTACCTGATTCTGATGAGAAAAGATTATTTATACTATCCGAATTACGTTAAGGAGCGAGTTTCGCGGGATCGTGTGTTGAGTAGTGGAGAAACGTGCAATCGTGGGTAACCGCCACGCGCCCATGCCAAACGCATTCCGATCCCATCTTATGTAGTGCGGAGCTAGTATATGTAGACCTCGCAAGGTACGGATCTCGCATATACGGACCTCGTAAGGTGCGGACCTCGCATATGCAGACCTGGCAAGGTGCAGACCTCACATATGCAGACCTGGCAAGGTGCAGACCTCACATATGCAGACCTCGCAAGGTGCAGACCTCGCATGTGCGGACCTCGCATATACAGACCTCGCAAGGTGCGGAGCTCTCATTTACGGACCTCGATACTTAGAAATATTTTGACACTATCATTTGCCCCCCTACTCTGCGAGTGTCGAGTAATTGAGGCGCTCGTAGAGTACTTATACAATCTCGAAACAATACAATTGCCTTCCAGATTGAATACTTACGCGTTTATCTTTTCAAGCCTAATTCTCTGTGCCCAACTTGAGACCCGCTCGAATCTCTTGCCTTTGCACTGAGAGGAAGAATTTTCTTTGCCCTTTCACGCCATCTGCATAGGCCTTGTTTTTTCTAAGGTTTGAGATGGGAAAGTATGACTTTCCTATTAGCTTAATTGGTTGAGATTTTCGGTCAGCAATTTAACTTCGCCCCATAAGTGGGGCCATGGTACATTACTATCCCATTTACCAAATTACCGTAGCCACTGTTCATTCTCTTCCAAGAGCAGAATACAAAAAATCATTTCCAGCCCTAACAGCAAGCTCCAATGACGGCGGCATCTTGGCAGCGGCGGCTGCGCCTTCAAATCTCAAGGTTCGGTTGAGCTCCGATTATTGCCGGCGAGTTCTTGAAAGCTCAAGCTGGTACTAGATCTTGAGGGGACCGATTCTCCATCATTTGTTTTCAGGCTTTCCGCCACCCCCAGGCTTCTTCTCCGCAGTGTGGCTTTCGGCGAAGTGAGGACATACGGCGGCAGCGGGCGGCGTGTCGCTGCTGGTCGCTAGATCTAGCGCCGGCGGGTTTCTTCGCCTTCCGCGCGGCTTCTCTAGATCTGAAATAGCTGGGTATCAGCTTGCTCCTCGCAACTCCAGCGACAGTGCACCCTCCGAATTCGAGATTTTGTGACGGCAACAACCTTCAGGCGCGAGCCAGCCATGTTCCAACGGCTTTCAGCCGTTATTCTCGAATTCTACGGTGAGTTCCACCAGTTGGGTGTTAGGGTTTCTTTGCCAAGGGGTGGCGCTGCTGGATATTTTTTTCTTCTTTGCTCTCTTTTTTTTTTTTTTTGAATTTTGTCTTGTATCTTGAACTCCAATGGATGAAACGGAACAGATTATTTCATGAATGGGATGGAATTGAATGGTTTCTTAAATTCCCAAATTTCAACAAAATGCTTCTTGCACTTTGATGGAGGATACGAGGTTGAGTGTCTCTTGAATCTCGGTAAGTGGAATGATAGTTTCCCAATTTCAATAAAATGCTTTGAATGCTTCTTGAATTTCAATGAATGAAATAGAATTGGTTGTTCCTTGGATTTGATGAGTGAAATATGTGTTTTACCTTGAATTCCAGAATTCCAATGAATATAATTGCGTTGGTTGTTGGTTGCATTCCAATGAATGAAATTGGAACTGTCTGTTCCATGGGTTCCATGAATAGAAATGGGATTGATTTTTTTTTATTTTTCCTTGAGCTTTGATACCGATTGCATCTTAAATTTCTGAATTTCGATGAGCTGCTCCCTTGAACTTTGATAAAGGATGTGGAACCAGCTATTTCTTGAATCTTCTTTTGTGTAACGAAGCATATTATCTCTTGAATTTCAATTGATGAAACGAAATTGAGCTCCAACTTTCACAATTTGTAACAACTTATGTCGAAAATGTTTAACAGCCATTCTTTGAAATATTTCTCATTGAAAGAAATAATATAATGGCCATTTGGTGAAAATACTCCTCATTGAGATAGTGTAATAGCTTTGAGTAAGCCTATTTGGAATTTGGAAATTTTATTCTAAAGCAGCTCCTCGTTTGATTTAGGCAGCAAGGAACTCATTCGGCATTGAGCGTACCTATTTCGTCCCAAAACGAGCACTTGAGCGTACCTATTTCGTCCCAAAGCGAGTTGGTCATCGTTATCTGAGGTAAACTCTGAGCTTCCCTCTTTGAATTATATCAGTTGAATTAGCCGGGTTATGTCGAATGGTGGGTTGAATACCCGTGGGGATGTGCTGGGACCAAGCGGTAGAGACAATGTAATTGATGAACGGGGAGTTTGTATTGATGGGTCTATTGAACAGAGTGATCATGTTGATGAGGCTAATGAGGCCGAAGGCGATGCGGTTGTAGGAAATCGAAACTCGGCTGTGCTCGATCCTTGTGATATTCCTCCGAAGATGTCTGACATAGAATTTGATGGATTGAGACAACGGTTTCATATCCCGGAGTATTATGAGATCATCCGCCCTTTGCCAAATCAGCGGATTACTACCCCGCCCGAGGGAGCAATCGCGGTGTATTGTGAGGCTTTAGAGGCGGGTCTCCGCTTTCCGATCATGCGCACTGCCGCTGATCTGTACAACGCCACTGGGGTCAGCTTGGCTCAGTTGATGCCCAACGCCCACTCATTGATATGTTGTTTTATCGTGATCATGGAATGTTTGGGAGAAGAGCCTTCAGTAGCTAACTTTGCTTACCTATACAAGATCCAGCGGTCAACTTGATCGGCCGAGAGCCGACAGGGGAGTGGATATATTTATGTTTCTGCTGGTCATTCACCGCCCTTACATCCGGTGACCACTCTCAGTAGAAAGTGGAAAGAGCGTTTCGTGTATATTAGAGACACAAGGGCTGAGCCGTGGGATGTTCGTGAGAGATGGGTGGTGCGTGGTCGGACTCGGATTTCTAGTAATGATGAGAGGACTATCACAGACGACTCGATAGAGGCCTGGAGGAAGTTGGGAAAGTTATATATCTCCAGCCTTTTGACTGAAGAGAATCTCTCTTTGGCCGGCATATCCCCAGTTCCGGCTCGGCGTATCCATCCCTTAGGTAGCCTTTACATGTTGCATTTATTGTACCACTCAAAGTTATGCTTGTTTTGATGCGCTCTATTTTATGTTTCAGGTATCGACGATCTGATGAACGCTCAACAGGCCATAGCTCGCGTAGCTAGTTCCAACATGATTGTTCACCGCAAGCCTGGCAAAGGCAAAGGCAAGAGCAGGCGAGCTCCGTCCGTTCAACACAGTTCGGCTGAGCAGGGCGATGGGGAGGTCCGACGCGAGGGGACCGACGAGGTTGTTATTCCTGAGAGCCGTGTTGTTGTGGTTATTGACGGTGCGCCGACCGGAGACCATAATGGGGAGGTCCCCCACGAAGAGATCGTAGAACATACCCCCCCCCCCCCCGAGGCTCGTTCGGAGGAGCATACCAGAGATGGTACACTGACTGACGCGTTACTCCCTGAGCTGGCGCTCAATGCTCCTGAGGCCTCCGACACTCGCGTTCGCTCCAGAGAGGAGGACCAGGTTGGGGGAAGGCGCTTGAGGCACCGCGTTGAGGTCACTGCTAGAGGGGCCAACTCTCTTGTCATACGTGAGCCGACCGCCTCAGCTGACACCGTTCCCTTGGAGAGACGCATCGGTCCAGATTCCACCCGTGGGAAGGAAAAGGTTGTTGCTGATCGGGATGACTCATGGGTTTTTGATTCAGATGAGGAGGAGCGGATCCTTGGCTCTCCTCGATGCCCACCTCCTTCCTTATTCTATGAAAACGGTGATCCTGTTAACTTCCTCACTGACCAGCGTTCGCAGAGCAGGGAGGCGCTTATCTCCGTGTTTGACTCGCTTCAATCTGAGGCTGATCATAGGAAATTGATGCTTAGCGGTCTTGAGGAGAATGGGCTTCGTGTGAGGAGGAGCCTCATGGTGAGTAACTATGTTTATTTTCCCCTTTGATTCGATTTGATGTTTTTTTTTTTTTTTTTTTTTGCGCTCCACTTCTTAATTCCATGAGTTGCTTTGGTACCGACCTGCATACTTGTGTTTTCTGCGCAGGATCTCATTCTGAGAACTGACCATACTGAGCGCCGAGCCCTTGTTTACAAAGGAGGGAAGGATAGGTATAAGCGCCTGTATAGGAGTGCTCTTGTGAGAGTTCAGGACCTTGAAGAGGCTCTTGAAAAAGCCAATATAGAGATTGACCGGAAGGAGAATGAGATTCGCGTTCAGGGGACCCTTGTCACTGGCCATAACAAGCATATTGAGCTCCTCCAAAAAGATGAGAAAATTCTTAAAGATAAACTGGAGAAGGCGAATGAGAAGGTGACTGATCTTAACAGGGAGTTGAGGAGGAACAAAGAGAAGCTTAGGGAGAGCGAGCAGGCTTGCGATGAGCTGAGCGCGAAGCTTGAAGAGTACGAATGTGGCGCGAAGACCCGGGCGCGTGCCGAGTTGATGGATGGGATTAAGCGCTTTATGAGGAGCCCGGTGTTCGAGGTTGCGAGCGCCCTCCATAGCTACCCTCAGATTCAAGAGGCGTTTGAACGCGCTTATCAGCAACTCGATCACATTGGGGCCATTCATGAAGATGCGAATGTTGATGAAATTGGCCTTGAGAGGGATGGTGAGATGAGGCTCATACTCGTCCAAGAGGGAACGGCGGGTCCCGGTGACAGTGATCTTAGCGCTCACGAGTTCGGGTTTGCCTTGGGTGAGCTCGACGTTATACTTGCTGAAAAGAGGGGAGCCGCTCATGTAGTGGGTGAGGGCGTTCCCCCTGAAGGAAATGCTCAAGGTGAGCATGATAGGGACGAGGAGGCTCGCAAGGAGCGCGCCGCCAATGATGAGATCACCGCCGACGCGGCTGGGGAAGCAGGGGTCATTCCGGAGCACGTTGAAAGGAATGATGGTGACGCCGAATCTGTTAGCGGCGATATCATGGATCAAATCGAGATATCTTGAGATACTTTACTTTGCTTAGTTTTCCTTTTATTTTTGAGAAGGGAGCCGCTCGCGTTTGCTTATGTAGAGGGCCCTTTGATCTTTGTAGTATCCACGCTTAGAAATGAATATGTAATTGCCATGCATATATATGAATGAATGTATGCTTTCTCAATAGCATTTTTAGATGAGATTATATGCATGTTGTGTGCAAAATTTGTAAGTGTTGCGTTCGAACTTTGACATATAACACACCTAACTTGAACTTGGTAAAGTAAAATTTGAGCAAGTCTCATGCTCGTACTGTGTAATTGAACAAGTCCCACTTTCGTAATGTGTAAATGAACAAGTCCCACGTTCGTAATGCGTAAATGAGCAAGTCCCACGTTCGCAGATTTTCGATAAAAATATTCTAAGGGTGGAGCTTGGAAATTTTTAAATGTGGAGGGGTTCGGCTCCCCCTTCAAGTAGGCTTCTTGAGCCTATAAGTTAAATTTTGCAAAGCGCTCAAACTGAAAGTGAAAGGGAAACACTTGCGAGATACTCGCTTTTTATTAATAAAACTGAGCGGAACACTTGTGTAACACAAATGTTTTTGTTTCCTAACACAAACTGAATACTATGAACTGAAATTCTGACATGAATTGAAAACTAAGATGATCTGAATGCTAAATAAAACAAATGCCATACTTAGACAAAATATGGTAATTCTTACACATAAAATTTTTTCAAGTTGATCGCATTACAGGGCCTAGGAAGCGGCTTGTCCTTTGCGTCCGCCAAGCGATAAGCATTGTTGGCGAGCACTTCAATCACTTTGTACGGACCTTCCCAGTTAGGTTGGAATTTGCCAACGTGCTTTGACACTTCAACCTTCCTAAGGACGAGATCCCCGAGCTGGAAGCATCGTGGGTTAACTCCTTTGTTAGAGTGCTTGGCCATCGTTGCCTGATAGCGCTTCATGTTCTGTCAAGCTCTCACTCTCTTTTCTTCGAGGCAGTCGAGTTCGAGCGCCCTATTATCTTCATTGGTAAGCGACGCGAAGTATGCAACCCGAGTTGTCTCGTGAATGATCTCAACAGGTAATACCGCCTCGACGCCATAGACGAGCGAGAAGGGGCTCTCGTTCGTGGCGGTTCGGGGGGATGTGCGATATGCCCAAAGGACGCGAGGGAGCTCCTCGGCCCACTTAGTGCCCTTTCCATCAAGGATGGTCTTCAAGTTTTTTAAGATGATTCGGTTGGTCACCTCGGCTTGCCCATTCGACTGTGGATTTCCAACTGATGAGAAACGTTGCTCAACACCAAGTCCATAGCACCAATCCACCGTTCGTTTGCTAATGAACTGGAGTCCGTTATCCAAGATTAGAACTCGGGGTACTCCAAAGCGGCACACAATGTTTTTCCATATGAAATCTTGAACAATAGATTCAGTGATTTTCGCAACGGGCTCAGCCTCTGCCCACTTCGTGAAATATTCCACTGCTACGATCGAATATAACTTCTGAGCTTTTGCCAACAGAAATGGCCCAATGATGTCGATTCCCCACTGATCGAAGGGCCATGAAATTTCATGACTCACCATCTCCGCAACGGGTTGGTGAATCACGTTCCCAAACTTTTGGCACTGAGGGCATTTGCAAGCGTACTCAATAGCATCCGCGAGCAAGGTTGGCCAGAAGAAACTTGCTCGGGCTATCTTCTTAGCGAGTGCCCTTCCTCCAGCGTGATTTCCGCAAGTACTTTTCTCTTGACCTGAATGGATAAGTTGGAGGACCTTCTTAGTTTGTGATGGGCGAAGGCATCTCTGATCCGGACCAAAGAATGACTTACGGAACAGCCTCCCTTCCTCATCCAGCACATACCGAGCAGAGCGATATCTTATCTGCCGTGCTTGAGTTCGGTCTGAGGGGAGCACTCCGTCTTTGAGAAAGATCACAAGGGGGTCAAGCTAACATGGCTCGACCGGATCAAGGGAGAGTACCTCCTTACTCCCCTCCAACATGATTGTGGGTTCCTTCGCCGTAAAAAATGAGATCACATGATCAGCGGTACCCTGCATGCTGTTTGCGAATTTAGACAAGGCATCCGCCTTTGATTTTCCTCTCTTGGTATTTGAGAAAGGCTGAAAGTTTTGAACTGAGCGCGAAGTTCGTTCGCTCTTTTCAGGTACCGAATCATGGTTTCTTCCTTTGCTTCGTATGAACCATCAACCTGACTTGCAACAAGCTGAGAATCAATGAATACCACCAAGTGTTGTATTCCTCTTCGTAGCGCTAAGTCAAGTCCGGCCAAGAGTGCTTCATATTCCGCCTCTGATACGAACTCCACGTACTTGCCGTGAAACCCTATACCAATACTTGGAGTTCTTGATTTTCGATCGTCCACTTCAAGGTTAAAATAGAGGAGTGTGACCCGTTTGCTATAATGAGCAAGGAACCAACACTATCAGATTTGAATTATAGGAGTGTGACCCGTTTGCTATAATGAGCAAGGAACCAACACTATCAGATTTGATAAGTAATGCACCCCGTCGACTATAATGAGTCGGGAAATGACATTATCCGGTGGAGGTTTGAAACTCCGGTGTCGTTCAACTAAGAACTTGTGAGTATAACTCACTTGAATCACAATTCATTCATTTTTTGACTGAATATTTAGAACTACAAGGCTGGAATATAAAGATGCATGCATGGAAACCTAAGAGACACTAGAATACTAAAGGACACAAGCTATTCCCGCCACTTGCCATGAAGGCTTACAAAAGTGGGCTTAAATAAACTAATATGCAGTTAAATAATGATAAAATAAAGGCCCAACTAATACTATAATAGGCTTAGGGCTGAATTACATCATTTCCACACTTTGGACTTCAGAAATTGGACATAAAAACATTGAAGTATTCTGAATTTGGTTCAGCAGCCCATCTTGAAGGTTGGAGTCCAGTTTGAGCAAATTGGTTTAAGAGATTTCCAACTTCCTCTTGGATAATTTTGGCCCGAGCTCTTGTAATTGGACCACCATAACTTTGTTCCTTTTGTATGCTATCTTCTTGAGTTGTGGATCGGTCCAGCTCTTCATTTGGGACAAGATATGGCCGCGGTTCATCATGATTCACATCATTCTGATTCCTATCATTCTCCCCTTCTTGAAAAAAGATTCGTCCTCGAATCTGGATCGCGATAGTCATCTCACAAAACAAATAGCCCCTTTTATTTCTCAAAGTAGATCTAAAACCCAAAATGAAACACACCAAAGTTGTCTTCTTTCTCGTTTTTTTTCTAATTTTTTTTTCCTTCTTTTTTCTTTCTTTTCAACTTCTTTTTTTTTTTTTTTCCTCCCTTTTCACATTCCTTACTCTCAATTCTTTGAACAAAGTCACAAGAAGTTTCAAATTCCTCAACTAAATAATCCCTTAAGATGAATGATAAGGGTGTTAAAATTGTCACAAACGAACTGTTACAACTAAAAAGATACAAACAAACAAATCCACATGACTTATGATTTGAGATTACAAAGAAAATGACTGAAACAATGCTGCTCTCTTTTTTTTTTTTCGTTTTTTTTTTTTTTTTTTTTTTTCGTTTTTTTTTTTTTTTGCCTTTTTCGATTTTTTTTGCAGCAATATAACAATAATGAAAAGAAATTATACAAAAGATAAAAGATACGGATACATAACCTTGGATGGAAACCTAAGCTCTAGATACCAAATGATACGAACTCCACGTACTTGCCGTGAAACCCTATACCAATACTTGGAGTTCTTGATTTTCGATCGTCCACTTCAAGGTTAAAATAGAGGAGTGTGACCCGTTTGCTATAATGAGCAAGGAACCAACACTATCAGATTTGAATTATAGGAGTGTGACCCGTTTGCTATAATGAGCAAGGAACCAACACTATCAGATTTGATAAGTAATGCACCCCGTCGACTATAATGAGTCGGGAAATGACATTATCCGGTGGAGGTTTGAAACTCCGGTGTCGTTCAACTAAGAACTTGTGAGTATAACTCACTTGAATCACAATTCATTCATTTTTTGACTGAATATTTAGAACTACAAGGCTGGAATATAAAGATGCATGCATGGAAACCTAAGAGACACTAGAATACTAAAGGACACAAGCTATTCCCGCCACTTGCCATGAAGGCTTACAAAAGTGGGCTTAAATAAACTAATATGCAGTTAAATAATGATAAAATAAAGGCCCAACTAATACTATAATAGGCTTAGGGCTGAATTACATCATTTCCACACTTTGGACTTCAGAAATTGGACATAAAAACATTGAAGTATTCTGAATTTGGTTCAGCAGCCCATCTTGAAGGTTGGAGTCCAGTTTGAGCAAATTGGTTTAAGAGATTTCCAACTTCCTCTTGGATAATTTTGGCCCGAGCTCTTGTAATTGGACCACCATAACTTTGTTCCTTTTGTATGCTATCTTCTTGAGTTGTGGATCGGTCCAGCTCTTTATTTGGGACAAGATATGGCCGCGGTTCATCATGATTCACATCATTCTGATTCCTATCATTACCAAATGATACGAACTCCACGTACTTGCCGTGAAACCCTATACCAATACTTGGAGTTCTTGATTTTCGATCGTCCACTTCAAGGTTAAAATAGAGGAGTGTGACCCGTTTGCTATAATGAGCAAGGAACCAACACTATCAGATTTGAATTATAGGAGTGTGACCCGTTTGCTATAATGAGCAAGGAACCAACACTATCAGATTTGAATTATAGGAGTGTGACCCGTTTGCTATAATGAGCAAGGAACCAACACTATCAGATTTGATAAGTAATGCACCCCGTCGACTATAATGAGTCGGGAAATGACATTATCCGGTGGAGGTTTGAAACTCCGGTGTCGTTCAACTAAGAACTTGTGAGTATAACTCACTTGAATCACAATTCATTCATTTTTTGACTGAATATTTAGAACTACAAGGCTGGAATATAAAGATGCATGCATGGAAACCTAAGAGACACTAGAATACTAAAGGACACAAGCTATTCCCGCCACTTGCCATGAAGGCTTACAAAAGTGGGCTTAAATAAACTAATATGCAGTTAAATAATGATAAAATAAAGGCCCAACTAATACTATAATAGGCTTAGGGCTGAATTACATCATTTCCACACTTTGGACTTCAGAAATTGGACATAAAAACATTGAAGTATTCTGAATTTGGTTCAGCAGCCCATCTTGAAGGTTGGAGTCCAGTTTGAGCAAATTGGTTTAAGAGATTTCCAACTTCCTCTTGGATAATTTTGGCCTGAGCTCTTGTAATTGGACCACCATAACTTTGTTCCTTTTGTATGCTATCTTCTTGAGTTGTGGATCGGTCCAGCTCTTCATTTGGGACAAGATATGGCCGCGGTTCATCATGATTCACATCATTCTGATTCCTATCAGCCTCATTGTTTGTGGCTCGCCATTCAAGCCTTACTGCGAAGTCAAGCTCTTGTCCATCCAAACTCCTCAGTGAGATCCCTGCTCCTCCACCTCCGTTTGTTGATGATCCGTCAACATGGAGGGTCCATGGAAGTGCGACCTCGTTGGGAAGATCGCTTCTTTCTAACAAGAAATCCGCTAACACCTGGGCTTGTTGGGCAACTCTTGGTTGATAAGAGACCTCGAATTGCCCAAGTTCGATCGCCCACTTTACAAGCCGTCCAGAGACATCCGGCTTGCTCAATACTTGCCTCAATGGTTGATCGGTCAACACAACCACTGAATAAGATTGGAAGTAAGGCTTCAGCTTCCTCGAAGCATGTACAAGGGCGAGCGCGAACTTCTCAATTTCTAAGTAGTTTAGCTCCGGCCCGTGGAGTACCTTGCTCAGATAATAAACCGGCAAATGCTTCCGTTCACGAACAACCACCACCACTGAACTGATGGCTTCTTGAGAGACCGTAAGATAGGTGTATAGTGTCTCTCCCTTTTCAGGTTTCGCTAATAGGGGAGCTGATACGAGGTACGCCTTTAAGTTGGCGAGCGCCTCATCGCGCTCCTTTGTCCACTTAAATTGTTTCATATTCCTTAAGATTTTGAAGAACGGAAGACTTCGATTAGCCGAATGTGATATGAACCTGTTGAGTGAGATGATTCGCCCAAGGAGCACCTGGACCTTCTTGATCGAATCCGGAGGTTGGATCGCTTTAATGGCTTCGATCTTATCCGGGTTTGCCTCAATTCCACGTTGGCTTACTACATAACCCAAGAACTTTCCCCCTTCAACGCCAAACGTACACTTGCCAGCGTTGAGTTTCATTCCATATTTCCTCAAAACTAAGAAGGTTCCTATGAGGTGTTCAAGATGATCGGATGCCTTAACACTTTTTGTGATTATATCATCGACATACACTTCCATTGTATCACCGATCTCAGATGCGAACATCCGATTCACCAGCCTCTGATAAGTCGCACCTGCGTTCTTGAGACCAAACGGCATAACCTTGAAGCAATATATACCATTCACCACCACAAAGGCTGTTTTTGCTCGGTCCTCGGGCGCCATGAAAATCTGATAATAACCTTGGAACGCTTCCATCATACTCATGAGTTCGCACCCAGCTGTGGAGTCAACAAGCTGGTCTATCCGAGGAAGTGGATAGGGATCCTTAGGGCACGCTTTGTTCAGATCCGTAAAATCGTTACACATACGCCATTTGCCATTTGCCTTAGGAATGAGTACCACATTACACAGCCATTCGGGGAATGGAATTGGCTTGATGTAGTCCGCGTCAAGGAGTCGGTTCACCTCCTCTTCGATGATCGCATTCCTCTCATTTCCCAACCTTCTAGGCTTTTGCTTCACGGGCTTCATAGAGGGATCGACGTTGAGTCGATGCACAATCACATTTGGATCGATCCCTTTGAAGTCCGAGGGCTTCCATGCAAATATGTCTACATTTTCTCGGAGGAAGTCGATCAACATGACCTGCTCCCTTTAAGCTGAGCTCCAACCTTAGTTGTTTTTGAACTATCGCCAGGGATGAGCTCGATCTCTTTGAAATCTCCGGTTGGCTTTAGCCTTGTTTCTTTGGGCTCAATCTGAAGAGGCTCTAACTTGCGTTTTTTTGGGTGAGGAATCCCCTCCATATCTGGCATTTCGTCTTCCTCTTCATGAGCCGCTTCCAGCGGTTTCGGAGTTTCGTGAATTGGCTTAGGCTTCACAGTTGAGAGCGTGTAGCACTCCCAAGCCTCTTTCAATTGGCAATTTACTTCTCCGATTCCGTTGGGAGTTGGGAACTTCATCTTACGATGGAATGCAGAGTGGATGGCTTTGAACTTTGCAAGAGCGGGTCTCCCAAGAATCACGTTATATGGGAGGTTGACCTCGACCACCGTGTATATCAATGGGACCGTGGCTCTTTTTGGAGCGCAACCTAATGAGCTTGCCAGTTTCACTTGGCCAATCGCGTACAGCTCTGATCCGCCGAACCCAAGGAGAGGGGCCTCAATGGCTTCGAGCTCGACATCCTTCCCACACAATTTCTTGAAGGTGGAGAATGGCAAGACATTTACTGAACTGCCGCTATCTACCAACGCCCTTTTGACTTTGGTGTTGTAGATGTCAACGTCAATTACCATCGGACAATCTGGACACTCACCATTCTCATCGACCACAACATTATCAAAATCACGATCGGTAAAACCCAGGACCTCTCCTTTCTCAACATGGAAGATGTGCTGAGCAGGAGTGTTAGGCTCTTGGCTAAATCGGCGCCCAGCTTTCTTGCGCGAGGTCTTGGTATCACCGTTTGTCACCCCTCCGGCAATCATATTAACCACCCCACGAGTGGGCATATTATCATCAGGTACTTGCTTGGTGCCTCTTCCAGCTCGTCGATCACGATGCGGGCTACGGGAGCGGGGTCGACGAGGGCTACGCGAACGTGATCGGGCCCTGTCCCCTCCCTCGCCTCTTGTGATTTCGATCCATTGACTTAACAAACTCTGAAAGTTTACCCCCGGCTACCAAGCGCTGGATTTCCTTCTCCAAACTAATGCACTCGTCCGTATCATGCCCGTTTTGTTGATGGAATGCACAATACTTTTCGGAGCGAGAGTTTTTCTCGCTCTGGGCCATCGGGCGTGGCTTTTTGAACATCTTGGAACCGGCTATGTTCAGGATCTCCGAGTTACGTTTAGTGAGTTCAACTCGAGGTCCCCTGGGGAGGGGTCCAGCTTGTCGTTCCCTACGTTCCTCACGATTTGAGCTCCTTGATAGTCTATCCTGGATATTTGAGCTTCTCCATAGTCTATCCTGGACACGAGCTCGTTTCATGCGAGCCATGTCTTCCTGCTCCATATACTCACTTGCTCCTCCGGAGATGAATCATGTCCTTAGGCTTTTGACGGGCAATAGCATCTCCACACTCCGTACTTATCTTGGAATCATTCAGCCCTTGGTAAACTGCCTGCCTCAGGAAATCACCGGATGGAATCTCAACTTTGGTTAGTTCAGCACCAAAGCGAGTAAAGTACTCCCGTAGAGTTTCATGGGGGCCTTGCTCGACATTCCATAGATAGGTTGTGGGCAGCTTAGTCACCTTCAGAGGGCTAAAATGGCTATCAAACTGTCTGCACAGGTCATCATAGCTTCGAATCGATCCAGGTGGAAGCCGCTTGAACCAATCATAGGCGGTTCCCGTGAACGAAGTGACAAATATCTTGCACCAGAAGTCCAGTGAGTGCTCATATAGGTGTATGAGGTGCTCAAACGCGGTCATGTGTTCCTCAGGATCGCCCGTGCCATCATAGCGGGGTAGGTTGGTAGGAACCTTTCAGGGTCCCGCCCGGGCCATCAGAATCTCTTCGCAAAGTGGCGAAGGTCGCTCAGGCCTCGATCTTCGGGGTCGACTATGCCTCCGATGGGTTGATAGCTCGATAGGCCTCTCTCGATCGCCTCGGACAGGACGATGCCTAGGCTTGTCAACCGCCTCCTCGTCTCGATGCCGGTGGGTCGGCGATGAGCCTCGTCTTGATCGCCAACCTGAGATCCTTCAACAATCTTGCTCAGGGCGGCACACAGGTTCTGATTCTCCTCTTCCAACTGAGTGAGGTGGTCATTCTCTCTCTCCCCCGTCGAGTTTTGGAATGTTGAATGGATTGAGAGGATCCGGTTCCTCTTCGTCTTCCACCATGGTCTGTTTCCCATCGCGCCGCACGAATGAGACTTGGTCATCACCATCCGGAGATGGGATAGGGTTTCGCACTCGGCTCGGTCCCGCTACCGTCGGATGGGGGTTCCGTTCGGACAGGTAGTTCCCCCTGTAGCGGCAGGTTGGCCATGTGCTCCGCTTCGCTCGTCACGATGGTAGTGCGAGGTGGAGCAATAGTGGCTTGGACTCCTCCGATCTGGGCTTATGTTCCTCCTTGGAGTCCCCAGAGCGGATTGAACAACAACGGGTTTAGTAGCAAAGGGTTTAAACCTGCCGGAATGTTGAATGAATTTTGGCCTATTCCGGTACCAAGAGCTTGCAAGGAGTGGACGGGCAGACTGAAGTCCACGGTGGCTCCGGTGCGGTTTCTCTTATGCGGGAACACCGGCGGCAGATGGCGCAACACGTCGACGTTCGCTTGACTCACGTTGATGTTCGCTTGACTTACTCGGGTTGGGGATAGTTGTGGAGGCAAGCTAGAGCTTCGCTCGCCACGGCTAGTGTTATCAGCTCCGGTCATCTTCCAAATGAAACAAAAAGAATAACTTTGATAAAAGGTTGGGAAATCCGATGGCTTTCCCACAGACGGCGCCAAACTGATGATGCTAAAAATTGGTTCGTCGGAACTTGAACGGGATCGGCTCAAAATCTCCAGCAAATCAGCCAAATGGTGGGTTCTTCGACCTGCTAAGATCAAAGCAACGTAAGAATACCAGGCGGGAGGTGTTTCCCGCGTAGGCACTCCGACGCTCAAGACAGTGAGATTGTCTCAGGTGGAAAGGTGATCGGAAATTTTGGCAGAGGTTCGGTATGTAAAAGTGTGCGTACCTGATTCTGATGAGAAAAGATTATTTATACTATCTGAATTAGCTTAAGGCGCGAGTTACGCGGGATCGTGTGTTGAGTAGTGGAGAAACGTGCAATCGTGGGTAACCGCCACGCGCCCATACCAAACGCATTCCGATCCCATCTTATGTAGTGCGGAGCTAGTATATATAGACCTCGATGTTAGGAATAGTGCCCTAGAAAGCCGATTGTATATCCGCTTTGTGTTTTTCCTTATTGTAATCACAGACAATCTTTGAATGAAATAACGAATTGAGGCAACACTTCTTTATATGCTCTTGTTTGGTATGCGTTTACTTTAGCTGTGCATGTATGAGGACTCCCCTAATCCTGATGACTTTAGGACTCTACCATTTAGGTGAAATGGTTCATGAAACGAGCCCCATATCACATAAGTCATGATTAGTAAAATACTCCAAGCCGATGAGTCCTACAGACAGTGGGAGTGTCAACCTAACTCCTCTAAGGCTTGCTTGTAGGATCACGCCCTTAAGAAGGACCACCTTGTTTCATGGAGGTGCAAAGTGTATAGTTGATACGTGCGTGATACATGAGGGTGCTTACTTTAATAAGTAAGTTCACTGAGGTGCCCCGTGTGAGAACATTCCTAAATGGGAAAGGAAGTTTCTATTTCAGGAAATGGAAACTTCCAGATTAGGAAATATCTCACGAGTCATTGATGTGATTAATTGATCCTTAAGACTTGAGGTTCCTTGTCACTTTATGAGTTAACTCTGTAGTCTTAGGTATAAGCTTTAAAGGGTGTCGCCTTAGACAACTGATTCAAGGCTTATGCTGGGGCTGCACAAGTGATTCATGAAAGTGAATCAGAATCAAGAAAGGACCTACACTTGCATTTGCAAGGTGATCTCTTATTGTGTAAGTCATTCATACGCCATATGGAGTCCTTGGCCAAGGCAGTAGATCAAGACATCAAGAAAAGGGTTTCTTGGATTGAGATCAAATGGATATGAAATGCACTTAGCTTTAAGACCGGATTATTAGGGTTCTGATTATTCCCTTGCCCTAGATCTTGGTTGAGAGATAGTAAGTAGAAGGATTGTATCTCACATGAATCAATGACTTAAAGGTTCTGTCGAATCTGAACATTCCAATTCAGCTAGGGGTTAAACACCTGTTGCTAGACTATGGTCGTTTAATCTGTGGACTGATTAATTAATTAGTGAATTAATTAATTAGGGACACTGCTAATTGAATTGAGAACCTAGAGGGTCACACACAACAACTTGGTTACATGAGTTGAGGCTTTAAAATGATTAAACGAGTTAATCAAGCCAAGAGGGTTCCACACGTGTGAAACCACACGTGTGGCTCACGTGAGTGGACACGTGTCCTTACACGTGTGTGTATATATATATATTATATATTAAATAATTAATTTGTTAATTATTTAATAGACTTTGGTTTAATTTTGAATTAAAAAGAAAGTCTTATTTTGGAGAAAAATAATCTAGTTAATTAATTACGAATTAATTAATTAGATAAAAATAAGTTATTTATTTTATAATAAATAAAGTATAAAATTATCCAAAAATAGTTTGGATATTTTTAGCTCTCTTGAAAGTTGATTTGAATTAGAATTCAAAGTCAAAGTCAAAATTACTTGATGATCAAGTAATAGGAGAGAGAGAGAGAGACCAAAATCCTAGCCCATTAAGGACTAGGAATTTCGGCACCCCCTCTCTATAAATAGGGGAGCTCGAGCTCCTCTAGGAGCTAATTTGGCAATTCTTTTGGTTCATGTGTTGAACACCTTCCTTTCTCCAAGATTAAATAAAACCCTAGGTTAAGCCTAAACACTAACTAGAGAACTAGCATCCTTACTAGTTAGATTGTGATCAAGTTGGTGGACTTTCTCTAGAGACTTCAAGTTAGAAGTTTGAAGATTCGAGCTTTACCAAGGAGAGGGGATCAAGCCGGGAGAAGAGCGTTCTTGGGTGGCTTGAAACGCTTCAAGAAAGAATAAAAGAAAAGTAAGTTTTCTATCTTTACGAATTTGGATACACGATTGCGAGTTCAAGATCCTTTTGTTGGGAAATTTTTTTTAAATTCCGCTGCTTTCTGATTCGTGTTTTCCAACAAGTGGTATCAGAGCCACCTCGTTAATCGTGTTTCTGATTCGTCTCAATTATTCTGAATTTGGTAGAAATTCTTAGGCTTAGATGCGAATTAGGTATTCATGAGTTCTTTTAGAAAGCCTGAATTACAAAACTGTAATTTTTCTTGAATTTCTGAAACTGTTTTCTTAAATTGTGTTTCTGAAAACCGTTTTGATTGAAATATGTTTAAATCGAATTTTTTAAATTTTGGATTGAACCGGGTTTTGGAGAAACCCAAAAATATGAAATGGGACACGAAAAGAACGGGCCTGGGCGTGCTAGCACGTCACACGCCCAAGCCCCATCACCGCCGCCCAGCCCTCCCGCATCCGCGCGGGAGGCCTCCCGCCCGCCTAGGCGCCTTGCTCGCCTGTCCCGCAACCGTGCGGGACAGCCGCATGCTCCTCCCGCAACCGCGCGGGAGCGCCCGCCTAGGGATGGGCGTGACTGCCTGCCCGCGCCGCACGTCTGCGCGCAACGCTGGCGGCAATCGCTGCCGGCTGTGCGCAGCACTGGCGCGCCTAGCGCGCGTTCCTGCGCGGCGGGCGGGCGATCCCGCGTCGTCCCGGGTCCGTGTTTTCGTGTTTTCGTGTTTCGTGTTTTTTGGTCCGTAAAATCCCGATTTAATTTTATTTTAATTTTATCTTTTAAAATCAGATTTGCTAAAATAAAATTATTTTAAAATTTTGATTAAATTGGGATTTTTGAGAAATTAAGCGATTTAAATTTTGGAAAAATTACAATCTCTATTTTCTGAAAATATTGAAAGAATAAAATTATTAATTTTCAGAAATTAATTGGAATTTTATTAGTTTAATGTTTTTCGGGTTTTATTGAAAAGGCTCTTGAACAAGAATTGCATCTAAGTCGTGTTTTAAGCTATTAGAGCTTAAAGCGAGAATTTTAATTTATTGGTTAAATTTAAATTCTTGCAAAAGCATGTTAGGTGATCATGGGTTTAGATCTATGTATGGTTTTAATTTATGCACATGGATGGTTTAAATTGGGGTTGGAGCCCTATAGTTGCGTTTTTCAATTGAGGTTGGAGCCTCACTTATGTGCGTACTGTTATGTGATTTATTATGTGGCATTCCATATTACTGTTTTTGAGGTCGGGGTATGCCCCGTGTAATTGTCTAAGGCCAATATGAAGATTGAGCCTTATTACTTTATGTCTTTTTCTTTTAATTTGAGAGTAGGGATAGGTGGTGAGGTTTTATTTTCATTTTGGAGACAATGCACCCATGGAGTAAGATGGACCACATTCAAGTAACAAGGAGGCCATAAGTGAAGACCCCTCAAAATGTTAGGGAGGGGAATCTCAATTGTTAAATGTAATAGAGATAGGGCTCGTATTTTGTTACCGCTTTCCCTTATGTGATTTGAACTGTTTATGTGGCATGTATGTTAGAACTTGTGATTGTGGAGTGGCTCCCACACATCACGCATAAGATAGGTAGAACCCATGATCGTTACATGTTAGTATCATGCTAGGACATGTTATCTGTTTATGTGCTTGTTTGAAATGCAATTAAGTGTACTTGCATTAATCAAGACTAATAAAATTGGATAACATATATGTTGGTGAGGTCGAACCGGACAACTCTCCGGTTGATTCGAAAATTCCCATTAAATATTAAGCTAATTTCGAACAAATAGGTGTTTAATTCGAGATGCAAATTTTGAATTAAATTCCTAGCATTCCATCAATAGGTTTTAAGTTTAGTAAGTGAAGCTAGTTATTATCCACGAGTCGTGGGATAGCTAGTGGAGCTTATTAGTTCTTAGTTACCTAATTGATCATTTTAAATGATCAATATTTCGTAATCAATTTTAGCAAGGGCGATGTCCGCGAGTCGTGGGTCGTTCGAACTAAAGTTTTGATCATGATCTTATGATTGATGGGTCTAGCTTAACGCCTAAGTAAATATGGATGTCGCACTAGTCGTGGGTCCATATTGAAAGATAGGTGATGCAAAAACAATTACTAAGAGTTCTAAAGGTGTTAGAATTGGCAAGTTGTACCTACCTAGGGTTCTTACTTAGAATGTCCGCGAGTCGTGGGTTCGAGGTAAAATGCCTAGGATCTTAGTACCCACTGGGAAACGTGTTCCTCTTAGATCTTTGGGAATTATAGATCTTTGAAAAACAGTGGGAGCTACATTAGATTAAAGACCTTATCTTTTGTATATCGTTATAATTCAGCATGCTCACTAGTTCTCTGTTTTTACCATTTAGGTCGTAGATTCTGTGATTCTCTACGTGTTTTGAAATGGCAACCAAAAACCCTCTTGTATCGATCCTCGAGTCAAACAAGTTGACTGGTCCCAACTATTCTGATTGGCTGAGGAATCTAAAAATCATTTTAGATTCTGAGAAGAGAACTTATGTTCTCTTCGAAGGGGAGCCCAGTCCCGAAGGGGAGGCTCCCACTCGGGCCGAGCGGGATGCGATTTAGAAGTGGAAGGATGATAATCTCCAAGCCCGTTGCCTTATGTTGGCTAACATGTCCCCGGACTTGCAAAGACAACATGAGGCCATGGAATTTGCTTGGGAGATTTACGACCACTTAGAGCAACTTTACCGCCCTCATGAACGTGTTACAAGGTATAACACTTCAAAGGAATTGTTCCACTTGAGAATGAGGGAAGGTTCAAGTGTCCATGAATATGGACTCAAGTTTCTTGCCCTTACTGAGAAACTTGCTTCCATGGACATGCAGCTGAAAGATGAGCTTTCAGTGGATTTGTTGCTAGCCTCGCTCCCACCATCATTCAATCCATTTGTCCTTAACTTCAACATGAATCATGCTGGTGCTACTGTAGCTGAGCTGATTAGTCAGCTTGTGACTGCTGAAAGCACGATCAAGAAGGACAATAAGGTTTTGATGGTGAATGCTCCATCTTCCTCTTCTGGGCCTTCTAAAGGTAAGGGCAAGAAAGCCTAAAAGAAGAAGAAGAAACCCCTTAGGCCCACTGGTGGCATTTCGAAGGGGAAGGCCCAAAAGAAGAAGCGTGATCAGAAAGAGGATGTTTGCTTCCATTGTGGCAAAGCGGGACATTGGAGGAGAAACTGCCCAGAGTACAAGGCTACTCTAAAGAAAGGTATCTTTCTCGTTGAAATAAATCTTTCTATTAATTCTAGTTCTTGGGTACTTGATACCGGTTGTGGAACTCATATCTGTAATGATGTAAAGATGCTAAGTGAAGTCCAACAACTCAAAGAAGGAGAATGTGTCTTGAAGATCAGCGATGGCTCAAACGTTGAAGCTCGAGCTTTAGGCACAATTAGATTAGATTTAGGTAGTTTTGAGTTAGTCTTGAATAAAGTCCTTTATGTACCGAGCATTATTCGTAATATAATTTCAGTTCCAATATTAGATTGTGAAGGTTATGAAACTTATATTAAGAATGGTAAATACTTTATCAAACGGAACAACTCTTCCGTTCACATCGGTACTCTAAGTAATGGACTTTACCTAACTCAAAATATCAATATTATGAATATACAACGAGAAACGAAGCGTAAGAGAGATGACAAAGTTTCAGCTCCCTTATGGCACGCTAGATTAGGACACATTTCCAAGAACAGAATTAGCAAGATAAACACTTTAGGATCATTCTCTGAAAATGATCTCAAAGAGTTAACTTCTTGCGAATCGTGTCTCAAAGGAAAAATGTCCAAAGTTCATTTTAAAGGAACTGTGGAACGTGCCATTAAGGTATTGGATTTGATCCATACTGATGTTTGTGGACCGCTTAGTGTAAGCACTAGAAACAATCATCAGTATTTCATAACCTTTACCGATGACTTTAGTCGATATGGTTATGTATACTTAATGAAGTATAAATCTGAAGCTTTTGAGAAATTCTTAGAATTTCGAAAGGAGGTTGAGAACCAAACTGGTCACAAGATCAAAGCACTTCGATCTGATCGAGGAGGCGAGTATCTTAGTGAAGAATTCCTTAATCATCTCAAAGATAATGGGATTATCTCTCAGTGGACTCCTCCGGGAACCCCTCAGCTTAATGGAGTTTCTGAGAGAAGGAATCGAACCTTACTTGATATGGTTCGTTCCATGTTGAGTTTCACTGACTTACCACCTTCTTTCTGGGGTTATGCCCTAGAAAGTGCAGCAAAGATTTTGAATCTAGTTCCCTCTAAGTCAGTCCCTAAAACGCCCTATGAAATGTGGCATGGTAAAATCCCTAGCTATTCTTACTTAAGAATTTGGGGTTGTCCTGCTTACGTGAAGAGGACAGTGGGAGATAAGTCTCGTTCTAACTTATGCTACTTTGTAGGTTATCCTAAGGAATCCATAGGATACTACTTCTATGATCAATCTGAGCAAAAGGTGTTTGTTTCCAGAAATGCCACTTTTCTTGAGGAACCGTTCCTTAAAGAAAAGAAAGGCAAGATCATAGAATTGGAAGAAGTACAAAGTAACCCCACACCACCCACTGAAGAAACGTACCCTTTTTGATCAACTACAACCAATCACAAATTTCGATACACACGTAAATCCTCCTCTGAGGCGTTCTGAACGCACTCCTAGACAGCCGGAAAGATGGTATGGATTCTTCCATGAAATCTCTCAAAAGGATAATGATCCTTTAACATATGAGGAGGCACTTTCAGATTCTGACTCTGAACAGTGGATAGAAGCCATGAAATCCGAAATGGATTCCATGAACTCCAACCAAGTTTGGACCTTGGTAGATTTGCCTAATGGGGTCAAACCCATAGGTTGCAAATGGATCTTTAAGAGAAAGCTTGGAGTTGATGGAAGCATTGCAGCCTACAAAGCAAGACTGGTTGCAAAAGGATTCACTCAAAGACCCGGCGTGGACTTTGACGAAACCTTCTCACCAGTTGCAATGCAAAAGTCTATTCGGATCATGCTTGCCATTGCTGCATATTATGACTACGAGATATGGCAAATGGATGTGAAAACTGCCTTTCTCAATGGTGACATTGATAAAGACATTTATATGGAACAACCGATAGGTTTCACATTCAGTGGGAGTGAGCAAAAGGTTTGCAAACTCCAAAGATCAATCTATGGATTGAAACAGGCGTCTAGAAATTGGAACATTCGATTTGATGAATCAGTCAAAGCGTTTGGCTTCATTAATGAGTCTTGTGTGTATAGAAAGGAATTGGAGACCTCAGTGCAATTCTTAGTACTTTATGTTGATGACATCCTTCTTATTGGGAATTCGAAGGATGACATGAAAGTGACTAAGTTATGGTTATCGAACCAATTCGAGATGAAAGATCTTGGTGATACGTCCTATATCCTTGGAATTAAAATCTATAGAGATAGATCTAGAAGGTTAATAGGACTATCACAGTCGATGTACATTGACAAAGTATGGAAGAGATTCAATATGAAGTCAGCAAAGGTTAAGAACCTTCCTATGAGTGTAGGAACATGTCTTTCAAAGAAGATGTGTCCTAAGACTAACCTTGAGAAGGAGAGAATGACTCATACACCTTATGCATCAGCAATAGGTAGCATAATGTATGCAATGTTATGTACTCGACCGGATGTGGCTTATGCACTTAGTGTAACAAGTCGTTTCCAATCTGACCCTGGAGATGGTCACTGGGCTGCCGTGAAGAATATTCTTAAGTACTTGAAAAGTACTAAAGATTTATTCTTAGTTTACGGAGGTCAGAAAGATCTTACTGTCGAAGGATACGGAGGTCAGAAAGATCTTACTGTCGAAGGATACTGCGATGCAAGCTTTGCATCTGACTTAGATGATTTTAAGTCAATGTTAGGATACATTTTCTGCCTAAACGGCGGAGCAGTAACTGGAAGAGTTCCAAGCAAACGACCACTGCAGATTCGACCACTGAGGCCGAATACTTAGCTGCAAATGAGGCAGCTAAGGAAGGTGTTTGGATTAGAAACTTCATTCAAGAGTTGAATGTTGTTCCTAGCATGAAAGACCCCATTACTGTGTTTTGTGACAACACTGGGGCGGTTGCTCAAGCAAGAGAACCAAGATCTAACCAACGGACCAAGCATATTATGAGGAAGTATCACCTAATCCGTGATATTATCAAAAGAGGAGATGTGCAAATCGAGAGGGTCACATCAGCAGAGAACGTGGCAGATCCACTTACCAAACCCCTTAGTCGAGAAGCTTTCCAAGGTCATCTTCAGAAGATGGGACTTAGAGTAGCTTTAGAATGGCTTTGACGGGCAAGTGGGAGATTGATAGGAATAGTGCCCTAGAAAGCCGATTGTATATCCGCTTTGTGCTTTTCCTTTTGTAATCACAGACAATCTTTGAATGAAATAACGAATTGAGGCAACACTTCTTTATATGCTCTTGTTTGGTATGCGTTTACTTTAGCTGTGCATGTATGAGCACTCCCCTAATCCTGATGACTTTAGGACTCTACCATTTAGGTGAAATGGTTCATGAAACGAGCCCTATATCACATAAGTCATGATTAGTGAAATACTCCAAGCCGATGAGTCCTACAGACAGTGGGAGTGTCAACCTGACTCCTCTAAGGCTTGCTTGTGGGATCACGCCCTTAAGAAGGACCACCTTGTTTCATGGAGGTGCAAAGTGTATAGTTGATACGTGCGTGATACATGAGGGTGCTTACTTTAATAAGTAAGTTCACTGAGGTGCCCCGTGTGAGAACATTCCTAAATGGGAAAGGAAGTTTCTATTTCAGGAAATGGAAACTTCCAGATTAGGAAATATCTCACGAGTCATTGATGTGATTAATTGATCCTTAAGACTTGAGGTTCCTTGTCACTTTATGAGTTAACTCTGTAGTCTTAAGTATAAGCTTTAAAGGGTGTTGCCTTAGACAACTGATTCAAGGCTTATGTTAGGGCTGCACAAGTGATTCATGAAAGTGAATGAGAATCAAGAAAGGACCTACACTTGCATTTGCAAGGTGATCTCTTATTGTGTAAGTCATTCATATGCCATATGGAGTCCTTGGCCAAGGCAGTAGATCAAGACATCAAGAAAAGGGTTTCTTGGATTGAGATCAAATGGATATGAAATGCACTTAGCTTTAAGACCGGATTATTAGGGTTCTAATTATTCCCTTGCCCTAGATCTTGGTTGAGAGATAGTAAGTAGGAGGATTGTATCTCACATGAATCAATGACTTAAAGGTTCTGTCGAATCCGAACATTCCAATTCAGCTAGGGGTTAAACACCTGTTGCTAGACTATGGTCGTTTAATCTGTGGACTGATTAATTAATTAGTGAATTAATTAATTAGGGTCACTGCTAATTGAATTGAGAACCTAGAGGTTCACACACAACAACTTGGTTACATGAGTTGAGGCTTTAAAATGATTAAACGAGTTAATCAAGCCTAGAGGGTTCCACACGTATGGCTCACGTGAGTGACACGTGTCCTTGTGACACGTGTCCCACACGTGTGTGTATATATATATATTATATATTAAATAATTAATTTGTTAATTATTTAATAGACTTTGGTTTAATTTTGAATTAAAAAGAAAGTCTTATTTTGGAGAAAAATAATCTAGTTAATTAATTACGAATTAATTAATTAGATAAAAATAAGTTATTTATTTTATAATAAATAAAGTATAAAATTATCCAAAAATAGTTTGGATATTTTTAGCTCTCTTGAAAGTTGATTTGAATTAGAATTCAAAGTCAAAGTCAAAATTACTTGATGATCAAGTAATAGGAGAGAGAGAGAGACCAAAATCCTAGCCCATTAAGGACTAGGAATTTCGGCACCCCCTCTCTATAAATAGGGGAGCTCGAGCTCCTCTAGGAGCTAATTTGGCAATTCTTTTGGTTCATGTGTTGAACACCTTCCTTTCTCCAAGATTAAATAAAACCCTAGGTTAAGCCTAAACACTAACTAGAGAACTAGCATCCTTACTAGTTAGATTGTGATCAAGTTGGTGGACTTTCTCTAGAGACTTCAAGTTAGAAGATTGAAGATTCGAGCTTTACCAAGGAGAGGGGATCAAGCCGGGAGAAGAGCGTTCTTGGGTGGCTTGAAATGCTTCAAGAAAGAATAAAAGAAAAGTAAGTTTTCTATCTTTACGAATTTGGATACACGATTGCGAGTTCAAGATCCTTTTGTTGGGAATTTTTTTTTAAATTCCGCTGCTTTCTGATTCGTGTTTTCCAACAAGTGGTATTCAAGAAAGAATAAAAGAAAAGTAAGTTTTCTATCTTTACGAATTTGGATACACGATTGCGAGTTCAAGATCCTTTTGTTGGGAAATTTTTTTTTTTTTAAATTCCGCTGCTTTCTGATTCGTGTTTTCCAACACTCGCAAGGTACGGATCTAGCATATACGGACCTCGCGAGGTGCAGACCTCGCATGTGCGGACCTCGCATATGCAGACCTCGCAAGGTGCGGACCTCACATATGCAGACCTCGTAAGGTGCGGACCTCGCATATGCAGACCTCGCAAGGTGCGGAGCTCTCATTTACGGACCTCGATACTTAGAAATATTTTGACACTATCAAATGTGTTCGGGGCATCGAAACGAGTCCGTAGACTCTAAGTTTGCCCAATTCTGACATCATTAGTCTATCCTCTCGTTCGTTTTACGCGCGAGAACCCGTGATATATCACCCAGATCCTCGTTTTTCGCACCAGAACATCAGCAGCTCTCTCTCTCCTTCACGAACCAGCACACACACTCATGGTGTGTTTTCACACATAACTCAAACTCGCTTGTTTCTTGACAGAATTCGACGAATCAATAGTGTTTTTCGATGAGCTCGACGACGCGGTCACAACCGTACCAAGATCTCGACCAACCAATGACCAACGATGGAGTTATTGTTGAATTTCAGGCGTGGCTGGAGAGGGTGGCGGAGCCGCCACTTCGCCAGCCTCTAGTGGCGGCTTCTGGCAACCATCCGGTGACACGCGCCCCATGCCCGGCAAGAAAAACTCCCGGTGTTTCATCTGCGTCGGCGGCGCGAGTTACCGCGTTCCGGCGGCTCCCGCCGAGTTCCGGCGGCTTTTTCCGACGAAGGTTAGTGTTTTCCAAGGTTTTTGGACCCCCTGAGTTCATTTCCGGCATCGATTTCATCTAATTTTGGCCGTAGGTGGTGGTTCCGGTGACTTGAGCGGCGGCAAAAACTTCGGCGGCCAACGGGGGCCTTTTTCGTCGATCTTTTGGCTACGGGCTCTTCACGAAAGTTGTTCAGAACGACAAGAACTATTATCATAACACCCCGTTCGTCCTACAAATAAGGTACGTCACTTTTCAATCTTTGTATGTGTTTAATTATGTGATTTTATATTTTTCGTGGCCCTATTTTGAACTCTTTAAGAGTTTAGGGGCCCTTTTGTAATTTTCTCTTTTAAGGGTTTTTCCGGTCACTTCTCGTTCAGTCGAGATTTTGACCTCTTTGACCCCTTCAACGCGTTCGGGGCGACGAAACGAGTTTGTAGACTCTAAGTTTGCCCAATTCGGATTTCGTTAGCTCGTTCGTTCGATCGTTTTTGCGTACAAAGACCCGAGATATATACCCTGGTTCCTCGTTTTGAGTGCCAAAACTTCAGCTCCAACCTCAGCGTTTTTCTCCAGCGAACGACACTGTTCATGCAGTCAATGTGTGAAAACACACACAAGCTCGTTCTCGCTCGTTTCTCGACGGAATTCGACGTGTGAATAATGGAAATTTATCAACTCGACGAGCCCGTCACGATGATACAAGAATCAAGGCCTGAAACTCAACGGTGGAGGCGCTACGGCACAGCGGCGGCGGCGGAACGGACCCTCCGCCACTTCACCGCCCCTCGCGGTGGTTTCCGGTGGGATTCCGGCGACACGCGCCCCAGACCCAAGAAGAGGAGGTCCCGGCACAACTCCAGTTCAAGCGGCGTGGCCAACGGTGGCCGGACGGCGCCGCACTCGCCGCCTAAACTTCACGACAGGCGGCGGTGCTACTGTAGCGGCGTGTTTCGCCTCTCTCCGGCGTCTTTTTCCGACGGGGTTTGGTGGTTTGCGGACGTTTTCGACCCCCTGAGTCCGTTTCCGGTGGTGGTTTGAGTAGACGATGGTCGTAGGTGGGGTTTTCCGGCGTGGTAGCGGCGGCACAGCTTTGGGGTGACGGTTCGGCCATTTTCTGGCCGATTTCGGTGGTTCTCCCTTCACAAAAGTTATTCCTGACGACGTGTTGGAGCTGTTCGTGGTGGTGGCGGTCAGAGAACCGGCCGCCGGTGGCGAACCGGTGGCAGACCGGCCCTGGACCGGCGGTCCGATTTTTCGATAATTTTTCCGGCATATGGCTATGGGGCTTTCGTAGGGCTCTCTACGGGCTTTCCAACGGCATGTCCGGATTTTATTTTCGTTTAGCGGTTTGTATTTAATTTCAGTTTTCGTACTAGGATTTTGGTTCGATTTTTCGTCAACGAAGTCCGGCGTGTTTGCTATTTTCTGAAATTGGTTGAGGGCTTTTATTGAGAAGGCCGAGGCGCACGTTTCTGTCCTTCCGAGGATTTTTCCGACCATCGGAGGCGGTATTCCGGTGGCGGTCGGTGGCTGTTCGGCCGGCTGCGGTGGTGGCATTCCGGTGACTTTCAGTCAGCGTGTTCCTTTCGTCGTGGTGAGTCCAACGCCACTTCCCGTTCGTCAATCGGATATCCGGTTGATTTTATATGAATTTTTGAAGTTATTGTATTCGTTTTCGTTAATTGATTTAAACTGTATTTCGATCATCTATGTACGTTGAAATGGAAATTATGAATTATTTGATATATGAGAATATGTTATGTTGTATGAAAGCATGGTTCATAATTTATTGAATTTAATTGCCTCGTTATATGCCTATTTATTCGAAAATAATTATTATTTAAGGGGTGTGAGTATAATTTTAGAAACTAATTGATTATGGAATCTCATGAAATGTAAGAAATGAATTATGAAAAGATACGTTGTATTTAATTTGAATAAATTGATCAAGTATGCCAATTGTTATTATTATCGTGAAATATGCCAATGTGTAATTTATATATTTATTGTTAGGTAATTCATGTTTAATTTCGTGAGATTTTGTGCATAATATGATTTGAATTCTTCATATCTTAATTTATTTTACGTAATTAGTGTTATGATTCCATAAGTTATGCATCGTTTAATGTGTAAAATGATTGTGATTTGATATGAATGACTTGATTTGGATAAATGTGAACTAATTGTGCATCATTTGTATTCGTGAGCATGGCCGTGCGTCTTTGTGGTTATGTTTGGAGTCTGAATCTTGTGTTCTGTGTGTGTTCAGTTGTTCAGGGGTTTTCCAGGGAGTGTTTGTCAGCTGTTTGGGTTCCAGGGGGACTTCTTGGCTTGTGTTTGCCATTCTCGTCGGTGTAAGGTGAGGTTTTAGGATTTTTGTTGTAGCACCCCGCACGTGGGATACCACATCCCCCGCACTAAGATCCAACACGAATACGAAATGGGAAAATCCGTATCCAAGTCCAAACCATAGCGAACGGGGAGACATACACACCCACTAGGCTAGGCGGAGCTAAAACCACACTCAGAGTGCGCAAAGGAACAATAAAGGAATCACATTAGCATAGTAGCGGAAGCACTTATCAAATATCAACATCAAAAGTCAAATGGATCAAGTAAATACAAGCCATGAGTTCATAAATCCTACTAGGATCCTAATTCAAAATAATAACATAAATCCCAAGGCATGACAAAATATATGCACGTGCAGCCGGAGACATCCTAACTCGACCTAAACAATGAAGTGTGACTCGTGAGACTCACTTCTCCGCCTAGCTCGAGAACAAAAGAGTAACCTGAAAAGTTAAAGGAGGCGTCAGTACAACGACTGAGTGAGGGGGCTAACGCACACCCACACACTATAAATAAAAAGCATAGCACGAAATAGGAGATGGAATCATGAACCGGGAATAGGTTTTGCATACCAAAAAGGTTTTTAAAGAAAAACAATACATATTTATATACTTAATCATAAACGAATCATAAATACTGTCCTCGATTCATAATTTCCCAAAGCATAAACATAATGCTCGCGCGAGTAACGAGCTTCCAACCTTACTTCGAATACATAATCATAAAAACCGAAATCAAATATACAATCCCCAATCTCCACGATAGAAGGGCCATGTGAACCCTAACTATCCATATATAGACATAACCTCGAGGGGTAGTACTCCCCCTACGAGTCCTTCCCGGCTTTTACACCGCGAGCATCGAAGAGAACGCCTTCCCAAACTCCCAGGGGTCGCGCGTAACACTTCGGATGGAACTATGCTAAGGAGTGATAATCCCGACGGCCCGACGCCGTCCCGGGTGTCCTCGCTCATAGATCCGGGGCCCAAATATACGGGACATATCATACATATACCAATCTTTCATGGTTTAACTCGCTAGCATATCATATCATATCATAAGGTTTTCAAACTCAAGCTTACATATGCCCATATAACTAATTTCAAAATCCAAAGGTGATTCATAAGATCATAACATATATAGTCAACACATATCTAAGTATATATATAATATATAATCGCATGCGGGCTTAGAAATACGAGCATATAGGGGTTTTAGGTCATTTAACTAAAAGAAAATACCTAAACCTCACCTTACACACAAGAGCAAAAGAACACGTGCGTGCCGACCACCAACAACTAGGTCTCGGGCTCAACAACCTGCTCGGGAACTTCCACTGTAATAAACAAACACAAAACCCGAGACTTAGACTCGATTATGTACTAAATAGATGCACCGCGATGCGAATGTAGGTAACTTATACGTAAGAGATGCGAAAATGCAACACATAATTCATTCAAGGTTGTAACATGTATAATTCATAATAAACAATTCATAAAATTAAATCAAGAATTAAAAATAATTAATTCATAAGACCAAAATTAGAGGTAATCAAAATTCATGGAATTAATATAACTAATAATAATTCATTCATTAAATTAACTTAAATAAATCAAGATACTATTATAATACACATTAGATATTAGTATTATATATATATAACGTATATACGTACGTACTTAATCACAATGCTATCCACTACTAACATATTACATATATATAATATAATATACATCTAGCATTAACATATTAATATACTACACATTACATATATATATATACACATTATCACGTACACACACACCCATACATGCACTTACACCATATATATAAATATATAACATACATATAGCACTAACATATTAATTTGTATACATACCTCTAGCACGTACACACATGCAATTCATGCAATAAACAACTAACCTACATGCATAACATAAATATACATAGCACCACGTAAACACACACACACTCATGCATGTAAGAGCAGCAACAACAAATCAGTAAGAAAGGCAGCAACAAATCAGTTCGTGGAGGGCAAAAAAACAGGGCAACAACAACGTTCAGCAAGGCAGCAATTAAACAAGATATTCAGGCCATAATCATGCATAAATCAGTCCAAAAATGCACAAGGAACAGCAGCACAAACGCAACAATTGACAGCAGTTCAATTCGGCCATGACAGCAGTTTATTATGCATGAAAATCAACCAAAATGCAGCTGAAATGAAGAGAAAAACAGGGCAATAACGCAGCACAACAGGGGCAGCCAATAAACCATCATTTTCAGGCCATTTCCAAGCATAAATTCCATGTAGAACTCACAAAAACGCAGCAGCAGTCACGTTAGAAGCAAGCTGACAGCAGTCCAGTTTTTGGCCCAAAAATCCCCAAATTTTTAATCCAAAACTCAAGTGTATTAATGGTAGAAGTTAATATACTCAACAACCAAGGATTGAATGCAAAGAAACAGGAGATAAAGACATAAATGAACTCACTATCTAGCTTAGAAGTCAAGATAAATTCATGAGAGCTTGGGTTCAAAATTCTTGAATTAAAACCTAACTATTCCTCCATCTAACCACTTCATGCTTGAAACCTTAAATTCAAGACACAAAAAGGAGCATATAATGAAGTATAAATCACAAGGAATATAGATCTTACCTCTGATCGTTGAGAGACAAAGAAAACAAGACAAATCTTGAGCAATTAGATGAAGAAGATGATGAATAGTGAAAAAGTCTTCTCCTTGCTTCTTGTGCTGCTGAATATCGATGGTAAGGGGAAAGAAATGAGCATGAATTGGTATAAAATTGGCTTAAGTTCAGATCTTAAGGTCAAAGTGGGACCAACTCTTGAGTTTAGGTTCAAATGGGCTGAAAATGGCTTCGTCGGGGGTTCAAACGGCACCGAAAAAAATACGAGGTTAATTCCATTGGGTCCAGATCGTCAAAACGAGTTCATCGCCACAAACGGATCTCGAATCCGAGTTCCGTAACTCAAGATACGAATTAAAGAAGTTCAAGGGGTCCTATTTTCAAATAGGTCCCTAAACTTTCAAAAAGTGGCAAATAGGCCCAAAGCCTATTTTCAATTAAGCCCTAAAACTATAGAACTCAAGCAATTAAATCCAAATCAAATATAATTCAATTAAATTCATATAATTTCAAGAAATTAGCATGCTAGAAAATTAAATGCATATCATATAAATTTACATATTACAAGATTTCAAATAATTTAAACACTTAGGCATAGATATGACGTTTAAATCAAATAATTCAAATAATTTCATATAAATATCGAATGAAGAGCATATTTCAAAATATAAACAAATTAAAGTATAAAATTAAAGGTAAATACGGAAATTAAACTCACACGTGGCACGAACCTGTACGGTCGGACGAACGGGGTGTCACAACCTCCCCCCCTTCGGAGAACCTGGTCCCCAGGTTCACCGCTCGGCACTGAAAAGCCTCGGATACAACCCTCTCATCTTCTCCTCGGTTTCCCACGTAGCTTCTTCGGACTTCTGATCTCGCCACAACACTCTAACCAAGGGGATTTGTCGATTCCTCAAAACTTGCATCTTTCGGTCTTGAATCTCAACCAGGTGTTTCACTATTGTTAGATCCGGCTCGAGTTGTACCTCTTCAACTGGGAGAATGGTTGCTTCATCGGGATAGTATTTCCGAAGTTGTGAGACGTGAAACACGTTATGTATCCCGGTCAAACTTGGCGGTAGGTCCAACCTATACGCCACTTCTCCAACCCGTTCAAGGATTTCAAAAGGTCCGAGGTATCTAGGATTGAGCTTTCCACCTCGACCTATTCGAGAAAAGCCCTTCCTAGGAGATGCCTTCAAGAACACGCGATCTCCGACTCCAAATTCAAGGGGCCTTCTTCTCTTATCGGCGTAGCTCTTTTGACGGTCTTGAGCTGCCTTCATTCTTTGTTGAATCAACTTAACTTTGGTAGTAGTTTTATCCAACTTCTCCGGAGGTGTTGCTCTCTCGAGCTTATCCTCTTCTGTCCACCGCCAATCCTCAATATCCCAAAAGAGAGGCGATCTGCACTTCCTTCCATAAAGTGCCTCATAGGGGGCCATGCCAATAGAAGCTTGGTAACTGTTATTATAGGCAAACTCAATAAGAGCTAGATGCTTATCCCACTTCTCTTTGAAATCCAAAGCGCATGCTCTTAACAAATCCTCGAGGTATTTAATCAATCTCTCTGATTGCCCGTCCGTCTGCGGATGGAAAGCGGTGCTGAACTTGAGTCTTGTACCCAACCGTTTCTGAAGATCTTGCCAGAATCTAGCTGTAAACCGAGGATCACGATATGAAACGATACTAGTAGGAGCTCCATGTAACCTTACAATCTCATCACAATACAAATCTGCTAGCTTAGGAGTCTTGTAGGACATCTTAACCTTGAGAAAATGAGCTGACTTTGTTAGACGATCAACTATCACCCATATTCCATCATACCCTCCTCTTGACCTCGGCAAGCCGGACACAAAGTCCATTGTCACTTGCTCCCATTTCCATTCGGGGATTGGAAGTGGTTGGAGGGTTCCTCTCGGTTTTTGATGTTCAGCTTTCACCACTTGACACGTGAGACATCGCTTCACAAAGTTTGCGACATCCCTCTTCATGCCATTCCACCAAAATAATTCCTTTAAATCTCGGTACATCTTAGTACCACCGGGATGAATTGAATAACCTGAGTGATGTGCCTCCTCAAGTATTAACCTCTTGAGCTTTCCTGGAACACATGCTCTCGCCTTGAACCTGAACAAACCCGAGTCATCAAACCCAAACTTGGTCTTTGGATCAACTCTCGACCGAGCAACCAATCTCTGAATCTCTGGATCCGTGGCCTGACCATCAATTAGCCTTTGTTTTAAGTCAGGCTGAACTGTGATGTTAGCCAAACGTGCAACTGAAACCACAACCACTGAACTCTGCCTCGAAGAACCTGCTTCCAAACTTGAAACACTTGCTTTGCGACTTAAAGCATCGGCAACCACATTAGCTTTTCCAGGGTGGTACTGAATCGTGCAGTCATAGTCCTCTAAAAGCTCCACCCAACGCCTCTGTCTCAGGTTAAGATCCTTTTGAGTAAACAAATACTTAAGGCTCTTGTGATCGGTAAAGACCTCAAAAGTAGTACCGTAGAGGTAGTGACGCCACTTAGACAAAGCAAAGACAACCGCCGCAAGCTCCAGATCATGAGTGGGGTAATTCTTCTCGTGTTCTTTCAACTTCCTTGAAGCATAGGCCACTACTCGACCATCTTGCATAAGAACACAACCGAGGCCTTCCTTGGAAGCATCCGTGCAAACCTCATAGCCATCGGTTCCCTCAGGTAGGGTAAGCACTGGTGCTGAAGTTAACTTCTCTTTCAAAGTTTGAAAACTTCCCTCACACCTATCATCCCACTCGAATTTCACCTCCTTCTTTGTTAACTGAGTCAATGGGACCGCAATCCTAGAAAAATCCTTCACAAATCTCCGGTAGTAACCCGCTAACCCCAGAAAACTTCTCACCTCGGAGGCATTTCTCGGTCTCTCCCACTGCGAGACTGCTTCAATCTTGGTTGGATCAACCTCTATTCCCTTGCCTGAAATGATATGGCCAAGGAACATCACTCTGTCGATCCAAAACTCGCATTTGCTAAACTTGGCGTAAAGCTTATGCTCTCTGAGCGTTTCCAAGACGATTCGAAGATGCTGTGCATGTTCTTCAACAGACCTCGAATACACCAGAATGTCGTCTATGAAGATCACCACAAACTTATCGAGAAACGGTCTAAACACTCGGTGCATCATGTCCATGAACACAGCGGGGGCATTAGTCAACCCAAACAGCATTACCACGAACTCGAAATGCCCATACCGAGTATTAAACCCAGTCTTCGGAATATCCTCCTCCCTGATACGCAGCTGGTAGTATCCTTACCTCAAATCTAACTTAGAGTATACTCGAGAACCTTGCAAGAGATCAAACAACTCTTCGATATTAGGCAACGGATACTTGTTCTTTACCGTCATCCGGTTTAACTCGCGGTAATCGATGCACATCCGTAATGTTCCATCTTTCTTCTTTATAAATAGAACAGGAGCACCCTAAGGAGAAATACTCGGACGAATGTACCCGCAAGCTAGAAGTTCATCAAGCTGCGACTTCAACTCCTTCAACTCAGCAGGAGCCATCCTGTAGGGAGTCTTCGAAAATGGCTCAGCTACGGGATAAAGGTCTACCACAAACTCGATGTCCCTATCAGGAGGTAAAGATCCCAAATTCTCAAGGAAAACATCGGGGTATTCTTGTACGACCTCTGTCTCCTCAAGTTTGGCTTGATCCTTTGGTTTGTTAAGGAGATAAGCCACAAAACCCGTTGCTCCATCCCGGACAAGCTTTCTTGCTTCCATAAACGAAACAAATGGGCTAGTCTTTAACCTCTCGCCTATGAACACCACTGAACCCAAGGATACCTTCTTCTCATAACAATCCATATTGGCACGGTGTCGAGAGAGCCAATCCATCCCGAGGATTACTCCAAACTTCTTCATCGACATCACTATCAGATCCGCAGGGAAAACACGGCCCTCGAAACTCACCGGGCACTCTCGAAAAACTCTATCCGTCACCAAACTCCCCCCCAAGGGAGAGCTCACAACATACACATGCGCAGATAAGTTAACAGGCAAAGTCAAAGAAACAGCTATATCCCGGGAAATAAAAGAATGCGTAGCCCCGGGATCAAATAATGCATGTAATGAGATGCCATGTATGTTGATCGTACCTTCCACCACGGCATTCGGGTCAAGCTTGGCTTCTTCTTCCTCGCCCTCGAGGGCATAAGCACGTGCCTGGATCACCGGTCTTTGATTCCCCCTATCCGCAGGAGCAAACTTCTTTTTCGGGCATTTATCAACCATATGGTCCGGAGATCCACACCCGTAGCATCTTCCTAAGAGCTTCCAACATTTCTCGACCGGGTGTCTTCCTTGACAATAAGTACATTGGACGGGTGCCGGTAGTGCTAGAGGTGCTGCGGGGCCCGGAAGGCGAAGTTTCTTGTTGTTGTTATTGTTGGGCTTGATATTACCTTGAGGCCGGAAAATAGGAGTACCCATTGGAGGTGCGGGCCTCTTGCCCAAATTCATGCTCAAACTAGAACCACGACCCGACTGATAAGTTTGTGACTTAAACCTCATTCGTTCCGCCTCAACCCGAATTACTTTCTTAGTTGCTTTAGCCCAAGTATCAACAGTCACGGCTTGTAGAGCCTCTTGAAGCTCCATCCGAAGGCCACGAACAAAGCTCCCCGCCTTTAGCTTGTCATCATTGGTGATGTGAGTAGCATAAGGCGCGAGCCTCTCAAACTCGAGGATGTAACCCTCCACCGTTCTATTTCCTTGTTTCAAATCAGAGAACTCTTGCAATCTCCTATCTCTTGCACTTTGAGGTATATACTTATCACGAAACTCTTGAACAAAGGATTCCCAATTGAATTCCAACCCATTTCTATCAAGCCCTGCTCGAACTCCCTTTAGCCAAGTCGAAGCTTGCCCTTGAATAAACCGGGCAGTGCATATAGCTTTGTCTTGTGAACTTGCTGGACAAATTTCCCAAATACCGTTGATCTCGCTAAGCCACTCCTCGGCTTTAATATCATCTCCACCGAACCATTTTGGAGGATTGTTGTTCCGGAATTCCTTATAAGCCACCGAAGTAGCTCCCTCTTGACCTTCAACGGGAGGCGTTTGATGCCTCTGATTCTGTTGGAGCTGATTCAATAAGGCCTGAACGATGTTTTCGGCATTCAATGGTGGTGGCGGAGGTGCATTCTGTTGTGCTGGAGGGGGTTGATTAAGATCAGGAGTTTGTTCACGGTCTCTCCTTCTTGGAGGCATCCTAAAATTCACAAATCAAAGCAAATATCAATGCGTGAAGGTCAGTACATGTTCATGTGTACAATTAATAGAAATAAACAAGTAATCTATCAATTAAAGCACATAAGGTAGAAAGGAGCAAACAAACACATAATTCCTATGCCGTACGACTTAGACAGACTCACACGACTCAAGAGCTCAGGTTTTGCAACCTCGGGCTCTGATACCACTTAAGGATGTAGCACCCCGCACGTGGGATACCACATCCCCCGCACTAAGATCCAACTCGAATACGAAATGGGAAAATCCGTATCCAAGTCCAAACCATAGCGAACGGGAGACATACACACCCACTAGGCTAGGCGGAGCTAAAACCACACTCAGAGTGCGCAAAGGAACAATAAAGGAATCACATTAGCATAGTAGCGGAAGCACTTATCAAATATCAACATCAAAAGTCGAATGGATCAAGTAAATACAAGCCATGAGTTCATAAATCCAACTAGGATCCTAATTCAAAATAATAACATAAATCCCAAGGCATGACAAAATATATGCACGTGCAGCCGGAGACATCCTAACTCGACCTAAACAATGAAGTGTGACTCGTGAGACACACTTCTCCGCCTAGCTCGAGAACAAAAGAGTAACCTGAAAAGTTAAAGGAGGCGTCAGTACAACGACTGAGTGAGGGGGCTAACGCACACCCACACACTATAAATAAAAAGCATAGCACGAAATAAGAGATGGAATCATGAACCGGGAATAGGTTTTGCATACCAAAAAGGTTTTTAAAGAAAAACAATACATATTTATATACTTAATCATAAACGAATCATAAATACTGTCCTCGATTCATAATTTCCCAAAGCATAAACATAATGCTCGTGCGAGTAACGAGCTTCCAACCTTACTTCGAATACATAATCATAAAAACCGAAATCAAATATACAATCCCCAATCTCCACGATAGAAGGGCCACGTGAACCCTAACTATCCATATATAGACATAACCTCGAGGGGTAGTACTCCCCCTACGAGTCCTTCCCGGCTTTTACACCGCGAGCATCGAAGAGAATGCCTTCCCAAACTCCCAGGGGTCGCGCGTAACACTTCGGATGGAACTATGCTAAGGAGTGATAATACCGACGGCCCGATGCCGTCCCGGGTGTCCTCGCTCATAGATCCGGGGCCCAAACATACGGGACATATCATACATATACCAATTTTTCATGGTTTAACTCGCTAGCATATCATATCATAACTTAACATATCATATCATATCATAAGGTTTTCAAACTCAAGCTTACATATGCCCATATAACTAATTTCAAAATCCAAAGGTGATTCATAAGATCATAACATATATAGTCAACACATATCTAAGTATATATATAATATATAATCGCATGCGGGCTTAGAAATACAAGCATATAGGGGTTTTAGGTCATTTAACTAAAAGAAAATACCTAAACCTCACCTTACACACAAGAGCAAAAGAACACGTGCGTGCCGACCACCAACAACTAGGTCTCGGGCTCAACAACCTGCTCGGGAACTTCCACTGTAATAAACAAACACAAAACCCGAGACTTAGACTCGATTATGTACCAAATAGACGCACGACGATGCGAATGTAGGTAACTTATGCGTAAGAGATGCGAAAATGCAACACATAATTCATTCAAGGTTGTAACATGTATAATTCATAATAAACAATTCATAAAATTAAATCAAGAATTAAAAATAATTAATTCATGAGACCAAAATTAGAGGTAATCAAAATTCATGGAATTAATATAACTAATAATAATTCATTCATTAAATTAACTTAAATAAATCAAGATACTATTATAATACACATTAGATATTAGTATTATATATATATAACGTATATACGTACGTACTTAATCACAATGCTATCCACTACTAACATATTACATATATATAATATAATATACATCTAGCATTAACATATTAATATACTACACATTACATATATGTATATACACATTATCACGTACACACACACCCATACATGCACTTACACCATATATATAAATATATAACATACATATAGCACTAACATATTAATATGTATACATACCTCTAGCACGTACACACATGCAATTCATGCAATAAACAACTAACCTACATGCATAACATAAATATACATAGCACCACGTAAACACACACACACTCATGCATGTAAGAGCAGCAACAACAAATCAGTAAGAAAGGCAGCAACAAATCAGTTCGTGGAGGGGAAAAAAACAGGGCAACAACGACGTTCAGCAAGGCAGCAATTAAACAAGATATTCAGGCCATAATCATGCATAAATCAGTCCAAAAATGCACAAGGAACAGCAGCACAAACGCAACAATTGACAGCAGTTCAATTCGGCCATGACAGCAGTTTATTATGCATGAAAATCAACCAAAATGCAGCTGAAATGAAGAGAAAAACAGGGCAATAACGCAGCACAACAGGGGCAGCCAATAAACCATCATTTTCAGGCCATTTCCAAGCATAAATTCCATGTAGAACTCACAAAAACGCAGCAGCAGTCACGTTAGAAGCAAGCTGACAGCAGTCCAGTTTTTGGCCCAAAAATCCCCAAATTTTTAATCCAAAACTCAAGTGTATTAATGGTAGAAGTTAATATACTCAACAACCAAGGATTGAATGCAAAGAAACAGGAGATAAAGACATAAATGAACTCACTCTCTAGCTTAGAAGTCAAGATAAATTCATGAGAGCTTGGGTTCAAAATTCTTGAATTAAAACCTAATTATTCCTCCATCTAACCACTTCATGCTTGAAACCTTAAATTCAAGAGACAAAAAGGAGCATATAATGAAGTATAAATCACAAGGAATATAGATCGTACCTCTGATCGTTGAGAGACAAAGAAAACAAGACAAATCTTGAGCAATTAGATGAAGAAGATGATGAATAGTGAAAAAGTCTTCTCCTTGCTTCTTGTGCTGCTGAATATCGATGGTAAGGGGAAAGAAATGAGCATGAATTGGTATAAAATTGGCTTAAGTTCAGATCTTAAGGTCAAAGTGGGACCAACTCTTGAGTTTAGGTTCAAATGGGCTGAAAATGGCTTCGTCGGGGGTCCAAACGGCACCGAAAAAAATACGAGGTTAATTCCACTGGGTCTAGATCGTCGAAACGAGTTCATCGCCACAAACGGATCTCGAATCCGAGTTCCGTAACTCAAGATACGAATTAAAGAAGTTCAAGGGGTCCTATTTTCAAATAGGTCCCTAAACTTTCAAAAAGTGGCAAATAGGCCCAAAGCCTATTTTCAATTAAGCCCTAAAACTATAAAACTCAAGCAATTAAATCCAAACCAAATATAATTCAATTAAATTCATATAATTTCAAGAAATTAGCATGCTAGAAAATTAAATGCATATCATATAAATTTACATATTACAAGATTTCAAATAATTTAAACACTTAGGCATAGATATGATGTTTAAATCAAATAATTCAAATAATTTCATATAAATATCGAATGAAGAGCATATTTCAAAATATAAACAAATTAAAGTATAAAATTAAAGGTAAATACGGAAATTAAACTCACACGTAGCACGAACCTGTACGGTCGGACGAACGGGGTATCACATTTGTATTAGTTACAGCGACCTACCACCTTCTGTTCTCGTTTTCAAGCCTGCATGCGATTATTCTATTATATTTATATAATAGATATGTGTTTATATGATATGTTTATGAATTTGGCATACGATTAAAGATTTTCGAACTGTATATGTATGAGCATATGTAAGCTTGAAATGTTTTGCAACGAGGCTATGCTCCAAACCGTGTGTCTTCATACCAGCTGCGGATTAGGATGACACGGAGAGGTACGTTTATAGCATATGCTAAGTTGCAAGGTATGGTATGCTCCGATAAGGTACGTACGTTACGATTAAGATATGTATAAGTATGATATGTAGCGAGTTATGATCTGTTATGTTATGTTTGATATGTTGGGCCCCGGAGACTGTGGGTAAGGAACCCCGGGACGGTAACGGGCCGTCGGGTTAAACCTGTGCATTGTCTCCATTTGAGGTATCTCGTGCGACTCAGGGAGATAGGGGAGGCGAGATATTCTTGAGCCGGTGGCGTAAAACCTGCCGAGGACTCGTAGGGGATCATTACCCCTCGAGGTATTTATATGATATGGATGGTTAGGGGCGTATACACCCCTTCCGTCACACGGAGTTGAGGATGTTATGTTATGTTATGTTTTCTGTTTTGATATTATGATATGGAAGTAAGGTTGGAGACCCGTACTCGCCGGGTATATGATTATGATCTGTTATGTTGATGATGAAACGGGATAGGAGCTTTCTCTTTTAATAAGATATAAGTATGCACAGTTTGTTAAGTTATGAATAAGATAAGATATGTATAAGTATGTTTTGAAAGTGGTTTTGGTATGCAAAACCCTACTCCCAGTTCATAATCTCTCTTTTGATACATGCTCTGCTCCTTATTATGTATAGCGTGTGTGAGTTCAGCCCCCTCGCTCAGTCAATGGACTGACCCTTGCCCCACCTATGTTTTAGTTTGCAGGTTCAAGTTGTTGGAGTTCGAGCTAGGCGGCTTTGAGTCGGGTCTGTCGAGTCTGTGTCGGTCCGTTTGATTTTGTTAAGTATTTTGTTCTGATTATTTATGAAAATTATGTATATATTATGTTCTGTACAAGATGATACTTATGCTTTGATTATATGAATTTTCGGGACAGGTTAGGACAGGGCTTGGATTAGTTGAACCCGTCTTTGTTGTATGTTTGAATTCGGGACAGGTTAGGACAGGTTCGTGGAATTAGTTGAACCCGTTTATTTATGTTTGTTGATTAAAGTTTTTGTTAGTTTGTATTTTGCATCGCTTCCGCATTCGGGTTTTTGCATATTTGGCTTGTACAGGGTTTAGGAACCGCCTAGCTTAGGTTGGATTTTTCGTTTGTCACCCGTTCGCTGTGACTTGGTACGTGTGTGGACTTTCCATTTCGTGCCACGTATCGGGTCATAGTGCGGGGGTGTGGTGCCCCACCGCTTGGGGTGCTACATCTTAAGTGGTATCAGAGCTACCAGGTTCAGAACCGGTGCTCTGGAGTCGTGTCGTGTCAGTTTAGGCCATACGGCATAGGAATACTTGTGCATTGCATTCGCTTGATGTGAAATTTTAATTTCTCTGCATCAATTGGTCTGAGCTTATGTAATTGTGTGCACACTATGATTACGATTTATGCAAAATTATCATTGTTATGCTTTAAATTTTACTAAATTACTTGTTGCATCTGCATTAATTAGGTGCTCTTAATTGCTTTCATTACTTGACATACCCACGTACTAACCCTCATGCATAGATAATTGTCCAATTTGTGAATTGTAGGGTGACACTCGGTGCCAAATTGCAATTGATCATGACAACACTCCCCACTTCTACAAAATTATGAAGGAAGATTTGAAACTTCCGTTTTCTGACTACTTGGATGAGAAGCAAATAGACCTCTACAAGAATTTATAACAAGGAATCAATGCTATTGCTATGAAAACGGGTATTATGTATACATGGCACGTGCATCATGCATTGGAGTAAATTTTAATTATTTTGGACATTTGTTCTACGTGCTTGACTGCTTTCTTTGTTGGATATGAGTGCACGCCATTCACATCCCTAACCCCACATGCATTAGCTCTGTGGTTATATTTAGGTGACTTCCTTACCTGTTCCAACGAGGATCGATTTTAGTGGAAGCAACATTGGGATTCGAACCGGGGTTGACCAGAAGATGTATGATCAAGCTAACACATTCGGGGTATTGGGTGGATAAAAGAAGATACTCGAATATGTGGGAGACAAGAGATCCTTTAACTATCAAGGTGCTTTCAGGATATGTACTTACTACTTGGAGGTGCTCGGGAGTAACATATTTTTTTTTTAAGAAAGTCAGAATTTCTAACTCTGGATGGTGTGAGGTGACAATGAAGAGATCAAGGCACTTGTATCATTCAGAGAATTCCAAGCAGGAAATCGGGTTACTATTATAAAGACACTCACCAGAGTAGTTACACTTACACAAAGGAAAAGGGGAAAATTGTGCAAGCAATGGAATTTTGTGCCGAGGTCATTGAAGATCAACTCCACCAAATATTGAGGGTAAGGACATCATTTACAACGACGGTGTACTAAGCAAGACGGTTTAAAGATTCTTCATTTATTTCTCCACGATTGTCCTGAGAGATTTCACATTTGAAAGAAATGGCAATTTCCGATTACCGAGGATTCTATTGGGATTTCAAGAGATTACATGGATCACTATATACTCCGAGAATCAAGTGAGACGGTCCAAGATCAGTTTAGTACCCCGAGAATCTGAAGGAATACTAAAGAATGCAAGTTTGAACGGAAAGTTGGAACTATGTCCAATTAAGGAGTTGACTAACCTTTCAAGTTAAAGAATTGCCAACCTCGACTTCATTTCTATGGTGAAAGGTACATTGATCATTCATGGCATTTGCACCCATGCATTTCATAAGTAATTATATTTTATTTTGCTTGACTAATGTGACAACGTGGAATGCGTGATGCTGCCTTGATTTTAATAACGTGGCTAATTGATTTAATTTCCATAAACTTGAGATTTATTGTTGTTGTGAATTCTTGTAACTGAATGGATTGCATGCTTGCGTGAACTATTCGTGCTTCAGTGCTTATAATTTCTTTAGTTACTCATTAACCCTTCATGCACATACAAGCATATTGTGATCTTATTTTACAGAGATTCCATCGCGATATCCCCCTTGAGTTGGGCATGGATGATGAGTCTATACTCTAGGGACACCGATATCAGTCGGGTAAAGGTACACTATACATGCATCCCATGTTTTGCATCCAGTGTTATTTGGATGTGTGTATGTATGAATGCTGTGTATGTGAACTTGTATGCTAGAGAGTTGTTGAGATCTCTCTATTTTCGTGTTAGGGAGATGTGGGATTCTCCCTATTTATCTGATATAAATATGCTGGATTCTTTCTGAATTCATGTGAGCAAGAGATGCTGGAGTCGGGTGAGCAACGGCGGGGGTAGCTCCGGGGATATTTTCCGGCGGGGGTTTCGAAGAGCTCGTCACGGGTAAGACAATACCTCTTTCGGATCTCATTTTCGTTCACCGGTTTGGAAGTAATTGGACTTTGAAGATTTTAGGGTTTCTGTTGTTAGATCTGAAATTGGAGACGTTTGGCTTGGAATTTCCAAAAATTGATCGAGGATTTGGAACGAGCACGAGGAGTACTTGCACGAGAGATTTTTCAGGATTTTTCCGGCGGCCCGGCCAAATTCCAGCAGCTACAGTGGTGGCATTCTGGCGGCGTCCGGTCAGAATGTTCTTCTCATTGTGGTGAGTTCAACGCCACTTTCCGTTCGTCAATTGGACACTCGGTTTAATTTCTGCAAATTTATTTGTGCATTTGGGATTTATTTAATTAATTGTTCTAAATGTAATTTAATTGCTATTAGCTTGATTTATCGATTTATATGAACTCTAATATATACGAAATCATACCTTTAATGAAATGTGATATGTACTGATGCTTTGAATTGTAAATTGAACCCCGTTATGCTGAAATTGTATTAGTTGTTAATTATTTAAAATGTAATTCGTCCTTGTATGTTTGATAAATTGATGAATATGCATTGCTTGGTATTTGACAATATGTAATGAACTATGAATGTATGAATTCATGATTTGTTGTTGATATTAGTCCCGTTTCATGCCAATTGTTATGCATAAAAACAAGGGGTGTTTACGTAATTTTAGAAAATACAATTTGTATAACTTGATTTGATTGAACATTATCATTTGAGAACGATTATGCTAATTTTGATTAAGTAAAAGTTGAATTATTATGCCTTGGATGATCAAATTTGAGACTTCTGCAATTAAAGTTTAATTACCTAAATTGAATTTGAATCTATTATGCAATGTATGAACTTTGAATGGTTAAATGGCTTAGTCGAAATTTGGTATGTAACCCCGTGGGTCTAAATGAGTTCGTCACATGCTATTATATGATTTAATTGATCCTGTAATATGTAGATTTCGTATAAAATGTGATATATGACTTGAATGGAACTTAATAGGATTTAATTAGAAACTTTTGCACGTAAGAAATAATTTATTCGTACGAATATGAATTGGTTAGGCAATGTATGAACTTAGTAGGGTTGAGTAATTTAGTTGGAATTTAATATACAATCTTATTAATTAAAGGAAATTCGTAACATGCTATAATATGATTTATTTGGTCTTGCAATACGTGCTTTTTGAATGGAAGGTGTTATGTGCAGGTTCGCATTTATGATTTGGATCGGGACAGGTTAGGACAGGTTCGTGGAATTAGTTGAACCCGTTTGTTGTTGTATGTTATTCGGGACAGGTTAGGACAGGTTTGCTTGTCTAGTTGAACCCGTTTAGTTGATGTTTATCTACTTACTGGAATATATGAATTATGATTGTTGATTTAAAGTTTTTGAAAATTCGTATTTTGTATCGCTTCCGCATTCAGGCTTTGCATATTTCCTTTTATACAGGGTTAGATACCGCCTAGCTAGTGTGTGTGTTTTCGTTTGTCACCCGTTCGCTGTGATTTGGTGCGTGTGCGGACTTTCTATTTCGTACACGTGTCGGGTCATAATGCGGGGGTGTGGTGCCCCACCGTTTGGGGTGCTACACTAAGGATGTACCGGAACCCACCCGGAAGTGGGTTGGGGGATGGAGTCCTGAGGTTTGAGGAGCATTGAGCACTCCCCTCGTCCGTTTTTGCATGACTAGGGTCGCGCGCAGCCCTTATATCACCTTGGTTTGAGGTTTGACACGTCTGCACCTGTTGGTATGTATTGTGTTGTTTATTTTGTTGTTTTACACGTTTTATTTGAGAGGTTTGCACTCGTGCCCGCCGAGTTTCGTTACGTTTGTCTTAAGTTCGTGAAACGGGGGTAGATTCATAAATTAAGATAAAATTTGGTATACTTTTAACTTAATAAAATATGTTTTGATTTGTTTGCTAAGTCTGCATGAATTTGAACGTACGCTTTCATATAAGTTAAGTTAGTTTCGTTTGTTCTGTTTTGCTAAGTCACTCTATATATATATTATCACGGACAAATGTTTTGGTGTGCAAAAACTAACCTCGGATTCACGATCATCTTCTTTTAACGTGCTTTGCTATGTATATATGTATAGTGTGCGTGTTTTAACCCCCCGCTCAGTCAAGTGTGACTGACCCCTCCCTCTTTACGTTTTTAGCTTTGCAGGTTTGCTTTGGAGTTCAAGCTAGGCGGAGTCTTTCATTTGTGGAGTCCGTTCAAGTCGTGTCTTTTGTATAGTCTGCATTTTGCATTTTTTATTTCGTTTTGAATTATAATTATATGTTATGATCGCACTTTTGTATAAATATGATTTGTTTAATTATGATTTGAATTCGGGATAGGCTTCTAGGGACAAAATTGAACCCGTTTGTATTTATGATTTATGTTATGAAATGATTTCGGGATTAGGAATTATGCTAGTTTGAACCCTTCACCTGGTTGCATGGTTTTGACTTTTGTTTGGCATGTTCAAGCTTCCGCATATTCTGTTAAGTACCATTTTGTGCAGGGTCTACGTTCCGCCTAGCTTAGGGGTGGTTTTGTTTTGTTTGTCTCCGTTCGCTATGGCTCGGCACGTGTGCGAAGGTCTGGTTTCGTTACATGTGTCAGGCTATAGTGCGGGGCTATGGTTCCCACTGTTGGGGTGCTACACGACCCATACAATATGAACGATGGTTAGGGTAGGCCACCCTTCCATCACCCGGAGAAGATGTGTGTTTGATTCTGTTTTCGTTTGGGTTTTTAGCGTATTTTTCAAACGACCATGTGGGAACCTGCTGGTATGCGTGAATGTGATGTCTATCCTTTGTTTATGTGCTTTTCTTTCATTCTTTACGTAATTTCCTAGCCCGATCATGTCCCTAATGTGTGGTATCATGCATGATTATATACGAATGTCTAAAATTGATGTATTGTGACTTTCATTGCCTCTTGAGTCTGTCAGTTGGGTCGAGTCATTATGGTTGTATAAGTTCACTTTGTTTTATGTTTCGCATTCGGTTTAGTCATGATTGTATTTTACGTTCATGTTATGTTTGATTTCGAGACAGGTTTTTAGGTCCTAGTTGAACCCGTTTATATTTTGTAAATTGTTGTTGAACTTTGATTCTTGGGATTAGAGATCTATGCTAGTTGAACCCGTCACTTGATGTTGTTGTTGAACTTTGATTCTTGGGATTAGAGATCTATGCTAGTTGAACCCCGTCACTTGATGTTTTGCCTATTTATGTTTATGTACTTACGCTTCTACATTTGTGACTTGTGTGATGTTGTTTTGATTTTGAAGTCAGGGTCTACGTACTGCCTATTTTAGGTGTGTTTGTCTGTCTCCTGTTTTGCTATTGCTCGGTTTATGCATGGACTTCCCATTTCGTATGTGAATTGGGCTTTAGTGCGGGGGATGTGGTGACCCATCGTACGGGGTACTACATTAAGTTTTACAAATAATACTCTAATTTAAAATGTAAGTACTTTAACTTTTACAAACAATACTCTTTTTTTTTTCTTTTTCTTTATTTTTCTTCTCGTAATTCAATTTTAAATCTGAGTACTTTAACTTTTACAAATAACACTTTACTTTTAAATTTGGATGCTCTATTTTATAATTTGGATGCGGTGTTTTATAATTCGGAAACTTTATAATATTCTGTTTTATAATTTGGATACTTTGTTTTATAATTTCAATACTCTAATTTACAATTTGGATACTCTATAGTTTCTAATTAATATTCCAAAATATAAATGAACAATTAATTTTTACTCCACCATCCACCTACACAATATATATATATTAATTTTTACATATGAAGTATGAAAATTATATTTTGAAGTATTAACATACAAAATAAAAGTATAAAATCGTGTATGAGATATTATATTAATAAAATGATTTGTGTGGCAGAGAAGAGTTATGTATAATGTCATTTCATGTTTTTCTAAGACTATTTTGGTAATTTTATCAAAAATGGGGATTACAAATTTAAATTAAAGGGTTAATATTTATATATTTTTTTTATGAAATAGTGATATCAAATTTATCTAGTGATTTGGAGAGTTTTGCCATATCGTCCCCAAATAAAACCATAAGATAATGGGGGGGATTCGGTTAAAAGGGACACCCAAGTGTTTTTTTAGTAAGTTAACCCCTAATTTCAAAAGAATTGGGTACATAACCCTTTTCTCAATTTTGTCTAATAAAATAAATATTAAATATAATTATTTTCCACGTGGCAAATCGAGTAGCAAATCGAGTAGGCGATCTTACAAATTGCACACTCAATTTTTTTTCTTTTCTTTTTTTCTTTTATTTTCTTTAATTATTTTTATTCATCATGATTTCTTTAAATCTATTTTTCAATTTTTTCTTTATTTTCATTTATCACTTTTTCTTTTTTATTTATTTTCTTTTATTTTTTAAAGATCTAGATTTGGTTTATTCATTTTTCCACAAGAAATCGCGTACGCGATTTCTGCCATCGCGCGCTCGATTGCAGAAATCGCGTACGCGATCGCAGAACTCAAGAAATCGCGTGCGCGATCGCAGAACTCAAGAAATCGTGTACGCGATCGCAGAAATCGCGTGAGCGATTTCCACTATCGCGCAAGCGATTTCTGCGCGATTTCTGCAATCGCGTGAGCGATTTCCGCAATCGCCCAACCAATTTCTGAAATCGCACGCTTGATTCATGAAAACGCACGATTATAGAAATCACGTACTTGATTTCTTGAAGAAATCTGGAAAAAAAAAATGCAGAAGACTAGAAGAAGAAGACGATAAGATTTCTGGATCTTCAATTGCAGAATGCAGTCAGAAATAGTTGCAGAAGATAAAGATACGACGATGCAGAACACGAATTCGACGAAGGCCATTGCAGAAGATGAATCCATGACGAGAAGACATCTATGGAGGCGATTGCAGAAGACATCGGCGGCGAGAGAAGGTGAGAAGACGAATCGCGATGAGAGAATGTGAGAAGATCTGGGTGGGAGATCTGAATTTGAAAGATATGACGTGAATATTAGCCACGTCAGATAATAGAGAATAAAAAAAAGGGAAAAGAAATTGAGGGTTATATCCCTAAAATAAATCTTGGGCGTCCCTTGGGTCCTAATTGTCTCAAGATAATGCCCGTCAAAAAAAAAAAAAAAAAAGTGGAAAAGTAAACTTTTTCTAGAGTCTAAAGTAAACATCTCAAAAATAAAAACGCTATAAGAGACGAGAATGAAAATTACTCGCATCAACGCCTCCTTATATGCGCTGTGCGGTGCCTGTTTGAACATTGTGTGACCCCACAATCGAACAGCAACATTTTACATTTCAAGCACTATTAATTTTATTCATTTAATTCTATATGTACCAATTTTACTATATATTATATTTATTAATATTTTCATTTCCAGCGAAAGACAGCTCTCCCGTTCAACTCGACGAATTTTCTCTGCTGGGCACCTCCCTTTTTCTTTTCGTTTCGCCTTTTCCGTAAGCCATTCTGATTTTTTCTCCCTCAATCGATCTCGATCTCGACAGCCATCAGCCCCATTTCTCCCTCCCTTTCATTCTCTGGAATTCTGTGTACTGTGGAGGAGGCTGTGAATTCCTTAGGTACGAAAATTATTTAACAGAAATTTTGTGATTCAATTCATTGCAACTATTGGGATCTCGAACCTTGTAGCTTCTAGATCTAATATCCATGAGCTAAAAATTGAGCTTGTAACCCTCCCCTGTCGTTTGCTGATTCGTCAGATCTGTTTTTGTGTTCAATTACCGTGGCTGGTTTGATAAAGATTCGTTTGTTTTTGGGAGACTTTAATCGTTTTTCTGGCATTGTTTTTCTCGTTTGCTTATTTTCTGTATTAATGTCTGGGTGTTACTGTTTTTTCGCTTGTTTATTGGTTATTGGGGGTTGTTTTGTAGTTTTTGTTAAAGAGATCATTTCTCCCATCCATGACTTCCATTTGATATGTTTTAATTGATCGTGATGAAATGACGAAATTGGAATGTTTTTATCTTCCAAACTGATGTTTGTTGTCTTGAAATATCTGATTGTGGTTCAATGAAGAGAGAATCTAAAGAAATATGGAACAGCTATTGATGTGGGTGATATACTATTTTCTTTTGGCTTTACAGGCAATAATTTGGAAGACAGTTTGCTAATTTAGCTTCTCCTAAGCCAAGGGTGAAATGAAGAAGGCTTTTGATCAAACTGTCCGTGACCTGTGAGTTTTTCATTCGTTAACTGGTGCAGATATTGTATTGTACCTGCAATTCAATTCATGGACTGCCTCTGTTCTCGTATTGTATCTAACCTTAAGGTTCTTAGCAGTTCGAGAAAGAAGTATCCATTTAAAAATTTGTTGAGGACTGTTAGAAAATTTCAAATGATTGAGCTTGAACTGTTTGGAGTTCATATATGTTCCTTATGAATAGACGTTGTGGTCATTTATCAGTTCTAACAGTTTGATTTGAGATCCTTTTCTAAAATGGACTGCAAGCATTTCTTACTAATGCAGTAATGTGTTTGTTACATTGTAGTAAGAGAGGGGTGAACAAGAAGGTCCTTAAAGTCCCTTCAATTGAACAGAAGGTGATTATCTTCCTTTACTTTCTGATCCACTTATTTCTTTTTGTAATTTCTTGTTGGGATTTTGTCGGTTGTGTATGAGAACGTGTTTTAGGCAGCATTGATTGAAAAACACATTCTATTTTTGTGGAATGCTCTGTTGGTTGTCCCTTCCTTTTTCGCTAACCGATGTTGTTTTCTGTCCTTCAGGTTCTTGATGCAACTAGCAATGAGCCCTGGGGACCTCATGGATCACTCCTTGCTGATATTGCTCAGGCAACCAGAAACTAGTAAGTTTTGAGCTTCAAGATAGAGTAGTTCATGTGGGTTAATTTAGAAAATACTCATTTCTTTTGAAATAACAGTCACGAGTATCAGATGATCATGTCAGTAATCTGGAAACGCACAAATGACACTGGAAAAAATTGGCGGCATGTATACAAGGTTTGTTTTCCCTAATTTGAAAATTTGAGTTTGCTTAATGTACAGCAGTGTCTGTGGTCTCTTAAATTCATACCAAGCTCCCCCCCGATACAAATTGCTGAGATTCAACTGAATTGTTTTCCATATTGTGGTAAAGGAATAATTCCAACTAGTGACTCCTTATTCAAGTTAATCAACTTTTGTTCTCCAAACACTTGGACTAGTGCCTATTTTTCGCTTTGTGTTTGTCACATGTGTGTTAGTGCTGCTTTTGTAGGAGCTAACATTGCTTAACAATGGGTCTTCCCTCTGCTGTTTTTGCAGGCTTTGACTGTGCTGGAGTACTTGGTTGCCCATGGGTCGGAACGTGTCATAGATGACATCCGAGAACATGCATATCAAATATCAGTTAGTTTTCTTATTGTCTCATTCTTTTCTTTTGGAGCTTCTTTGAGTAGTAGATTGATATTTGGTGTTTACAATGTTTTCTCTTCTCAGACATTGTCGGATTTCCAATATATTGATTCCAGTGGGAAAGACCAGGGAAACAATGTTAGAAAGAAATCTCAGAGTCTTGTAGTTCTTGTAAATGATAAAGAAAGAATACAAGAAGTTCGTCAAAAGGCTGCTGCTAATAGGGACAAGTAAGTGAGCAATATAAGTTTTCTGATTGTGCACATCATGTCTGCTGGCTCTTCAACTTCTTTGTTGTAATAAGTGTTATATTTATTATCAGATTTAGTATAATGCTTTTACTAGAAGTCTATGATTTCCTGTACACTATTTGTGAATTATCGTGCTTGGTTTTGACCTCATCTAAATAGACATTCACTGTGACATTTATGCATCTATCTGAAAATATGAAACTATGCTTTTGTCCTGTAATCTGGCGAGTTCTGCACTTTCATGTACTCTGTGGATAATATTGTAGACCAAAAATTAGAAATTTTTCATGGAAGTTGTTTGTTTGGAATTTTCCTGAAAAGCTAATCATAGGCTCAACCATTGGAAATTTCACTATGTTCGTTTGTAAACTTATTTTATTTGATTTATCTTGTAATAGGTTCCGCAGCACCCCAACGGGTACTATGTATCGTCCTGGGTCCGGAGGATATGGTGACAGATTTGATGATGATCGTTATGAAGGCCGATACCGAGATGATGACCGCAATGGCTATGGAAGAGAAAGGGAATGGGGTTCCAGAGATGATGATAGATATGGACGTGAGGGGGACAGGTATAATAGAGATCAGGAGGAGCGCTATGGGCGAGATGGTTACAGGGATGATGAGAGCCGAGGAAGGGGTCAAAATGCTGATGATTATCATTATGTGTCAAGGAGTAGAAGTGCTGATCGAGAGCGAACTTGTGCGGATGACGATGATGGTCAATATTCTTCCAGGTTTGTTGAATTCCTGTATCCATAAATCCAAGGCTGATTTTTTCTTGAAGAGTATACTATATCTTTGCATTTAGTATGATAAGAGTGGAAACTTTATGATGACTTTGAAAGGTATTCAACCTTATGGAACAACATGAACTATATGAACATTTTATGGAGTTATGGATGACTTCAAGTTAGAATTTTTTTTTTCATGATCATAAATTGTTGAAGAATGTGACAGCAATTGATTTCCAGTTTTGAACAGTACTGGACATGAGATCTGTTGCAAGATGAGTAACTAGAGCATAATAGAGGAGATGAAGAAAGAAAACTACTCAATACTCCTCTGGGTACATAGTTAACTTTACCTGACAAGGTTCATAGAAAACATGTAACAACCTACTAGCTGGAGGCTGGTGCTCTTGAGAATGTTCAATTTCAGTTTCAGTGCAGTCACCAAATCCATTTAAATTAACTGTTAGTTAAATTCTTCTCCGCATTTTGTAATACCCAGGCGTGTCACTTGCCTATGTGTTGCTACACCATTGGACTGATTGCTAAGAGTATGAGGCATGATGCTGAATTTGTATTAATATAGCATTTCAGTTTTAAGTTTTATCATATGCTTTGGGTAAATAGACTAGGCCAATTTATAAGAATTTTCCATTCTGAGTTTTTCCTTTTGCAGAGGAAGCGGTGCTAAAGCTGATGATCCTTCTCAAGATGGAAGGTAGTTGGCGTGTTTTGACATGTTTTACTTTTCTTTTATGCTTGAAATAATGATTGGCCTAAGTAATTTAATTTGTTTAATCTCCAAATCAGTACTACTGGCAAGGGGCTTGCTCGTAAATATTCTGAGCAAAGCCTTGGTGCACCTCCTAGTTACGAGGACGCTGTTGGTGCTAGCCGCAGTCCTACGTATAGTGAACGGTAACAAGCTTATTCATCACGTGCCATCTGTTTGACAGTTACCGAATTGGTTCTAAGTGTTTTTATCAACAGGGATGGGGAGTCTTCTGCAGCATATCCCCCTAAAGCATCCTCTCCCCCAGTAGCTAGTCCAAGCCATTCCAAAACTGCAGTTGCCCCATCCCTTTCTCCTGCTTCACCACCTGTTCCTGCTTCAGCATCTGCTCCTGCTTCTACAGCTCAACATGGGAACAATGAAGTTGATGGATTTGATGAATTCGATCCGAGAGGTTCATTTTCAGGTTCGAAATATAAGTAATTGGAGTTACATGACATTAGTGTATTTCATTGTCTTCTTATTACAGGATTGTTTTTGATTGATTGAGTGGATAGATGGTTCGTATGCACATCTTTTGTAGTTCCATCTAGCCTTATGTGTCATCATTTCAACTGTAAATGTGTTGATTGTTACGATGCTTGTGAGCCTTGAAGGCTTTGAAATACTTTCAAGCTGTCCAAACCAGAAATTCTGCAGTTCAGTTATCTTCTTTAAGGCTGTTATTTGATGGTTTTTGCTGGCATCTAGAGTTTCTTGTTTCTTGCCTTGGTAATCCTGTATGGTTATACTATAATTTTAATGAAGATTAACATCTAAATTGAAGATTTATCTGAAATTAGGGACAGATAGGGTAAGTGCTCGTACTTTGGTGTTCCAGGTGAAATTATCCCATGGAGATGCCATTTGGTATATTGTGTGCAACCTTTGTTTTAATTCTTGAGGTGAAGTAATGTATCATGGATAATATGTTATCCATTTTATTTCCTAAGATTTAGTCTGTTTGATTCCTTTTCACCTTGGCGACGACCTAAAGGAAACAGTGAAATAAAAAAATGTTTGGGTAATATAAGCTGTACTTGGTTTTGTTTTTATTTATAGAAAATTTGTCCATAAGATGAAAATAAGACCGTCTGGTTCTAGGATCTTAGGAATGAAAACAAGAGAAATGATCAGGTGGAATATAAGTTTCGTGTTTGTTTGGTTCCTAAAGATAATAGGAAAAAGGGAACATAAAAGATTCTTGTTAAGAAATACGCACTATGAAGTAGCAGAATTCTTTTCCTTCGAAAATAGTGAGGTGTCAGACAGGAAGAGAAAACAAAGAAAAACTAACCTTCCCATTTCCATTCTACCTCGTCACTCAATTCACTTTTACTAATCAATCCTCATTTCTTTTTCAATTTGGAAACTCATTATCCTCACCTGTTTATTTAACTACCAATCAAGTTAAGCTTGTCGGGTTTCTTTTTCTTCTCTTTTCTTTTCCTTAGTAAAGGTTTTGTAGAAAGTATATCCAATTTAAATGTGTTCTGGTTGATTAATGAGAAAATAGAAATTGTTGGAAAATGTTGATTGGTTGATGTTATAGATTGGCCAGAAATTATGTGTTACCTTCTAAATTATCATGATTTTCAATAACCACAGAACGATTGTTCTTTTGCTAAAACTATTTTTGGCAACATGTGCTGAGCCAACTAATATTGGAAAGAGGATTCACAGAGCCAATTTTCATATCATTATGGAAGAGAGCTTGGTAGAATTAAGTTTTCATTCTATTATGGACATAAAATTGTGTGCCATACACTTCCTCGTTGGGAAATATCTAAGTTAGATTTTTGTTTGTTATGACTTTCTTTCTCATTTTTTAAATTCCTTGCATAGCCGCCCCAGCTGCATCAACGAGTCCCAATCCCGCTCCTGTTCCTGCTCCCGCTCCCTCTTCTGTGGAAATGGATTTGCTTGGTTCCTTATCTGAGTCGTTTTCCTCAAATTCATTGTCTCTTGTGCCTGCTAGCCAGCCTGAAGCTAGTCCCTCGGCAAACTTTAATTCTGGATCCACATTTGTTGCTGCAGAACCCACACCCACAGCTAATAATCAGGTATTCAAAGAGCATAACGATTTCATTAACCGGTGGTTTTTGTCATTCTCCTAAAGTTTCTACATTCTTGTGGATGGAAAGGTTGTGCTGAGATCAAAGAAAAAGTTCAGTATATTTCTTATATTAGAAAGTGCAAGATATGAAGTGGACATAGAGTTATCTCCCTTGTTAAACAAGCGAGTTCATAAAGCTGCTATGCTTCTTGTGCTTCTATTGGAACCTCATTTTGATGATTAAATAAATGGCCTTTTTTGCAGCCTTTCGATGATCCCTTTGGAGATGGTCCATTTAGAGCTGTTCCTTCCGCTGACACTCCACCATTCCAACAACAGATCACTCCATCCAATTCCTTCAATGCAAACTCTATTCAAAACCTTGACGTGCCACAACCTGTAGCAACTGAAGGTGGAGATGCTTTTCATGATGCAACTTACATGCCATCTTCAGGCCCTCCTAGCATGCAGTTTAATCAGAACTTGTCAACCCCTAACCAGGATATTGACATATTAGCAGATATCCTCCCACCATCTGCTACTTTTCCAGTTCGACCCAGCCAATCTATGCCTCATAGTGGCTTTCCTCAAACCAATCAACCTGCATCACCTCTAACTGGCCAGGGTGCACCACCAAACAGCTTCCAAGCACAAGGCGACCATCCTGTAGGTTTTCCTAGTCAACTCGGTCAGCCTTCTGTACAAACAAGTTATCCACTTCAATCAGCAGAATCTGTTCCACAAACAGGTTTCGCAAATAAAACTATGGCTTTGACCTTCCCAGGTCAAACTGGTCAAGCATCACAAATGGGGTTCAATCCTCAAAGTGGTTCTACACAGCCAAATCAGCCAAATCCCAACTTCTATGGGAATTACCAATCAGTAGCTAGCGGTCCACCTGCTGGCTATATGGTTCCTCCTAGTTCCACTGGACCTGCTACTCAGCACAATTTCCTTTCACAGCCGCAAATGACTCCTCAAGCTCCACAGGTGTCAACTAATCCATCATCAACAGGATCTTCTGCTATAGTTCCTCAACCATCGAAAGACAAGTTTGAGACGAAATCCACGGTTTGGGCCGACACTCTGAGCCGTGGACTGGTCAATTTGAACATATCTGGACGTAAGCACCTACATATTAATAGTTTTTATTTAAATATTGTTTCGTACCGTTTTTGTTGATGTCAATTTTCTGGTGCAGCTAAAACAAACCCATTATCTGATATTGGAGTTGATTTTGATGCCATAAACCGCAAAGAGAAAAGGATGGAAAAACCAACTACATCTGCAGTGACATCTACAATTACCATGGGGAAAGCCATGGGATCTGGTTCTGGCATGGGCCGTGCTGGTGCTGGTGCTCTCAGGCCTATGTCAAACCCAATGGTGGGTTCTGGTAATATGGGCATGAACGGGGGCAATATGGGCTTGGGCCTGAATGTTGGTAATATGGGCATGGGCCTGAATGTTGGTAATATGGGCATGGGCATGGGCATGGGCATGGGCGTTGGAGGTTATGGAGCAAGTCAACCAATGGGAAGGGGAATGGGGATGGGCATGAATATGCCCGGAAATATGGGTATGGGAATGAACATGGCTATGGGTCAAGGCATGACCATGCAACAGCCAATGGGATTTCCTTCAGGAGGTAGCATGCCCTCAGGTTACAATAATACAATGGGAAGCGGCAGTTATGGTCAACAACCGCCATATGGTGGTGGTGGCTACCGATGAGCATAAAGCCAATACAAGGAGAAGATAATATTGGTGGTTGTTTATAGAAAACATGAGTCAACCATAAGTTGTGGTTTTACAAATTAGCTGTATGATGATGTTACCTGATATAAGGTTTTTTTTTTTTTTTTTTTTTTTGTTTACTAGTATTTCTCATGGTTGTGTGTAGCATTTGCGTGTATTCATTCTTTCAGGGTTTTAATTACGGTTACCTGCTATTTTTGGGTCACGGTGAGCTCTTTTTATGTGACCCATTGTTCTTATAGCTGCAGCGCGATTTGTATATTACGAAAAACCAGGGAAACCTCTCTCAGGTGACCCTTCTATTTTTTTTTTTTTTTGTGTATTTCTATGTATCTTTTGACATTGCCCCTATTGAAATATCCTTGAATAAGCCGATCAATTCATTTTCTTTCTAAGCTTTCTGCTTTTTGTTTTTTATTCGTCTTGTATGATCATTGTGATTATCTTCAATGAAGATAAGCAGCGCCCAATTTTATGCGCAAATATTAGATGAGAATAATATCCGGTATTGTTGTGTACTTGTGTTGCATGAAGCATAGGGAAAGGATGTGCAACATTTTCAGGTATTCGAGACTACCTCGTGTCTAAATTTAGATGAAAGTGGCTTAAGAGTCCGAATTTGATTTGGTTATCCTGAATGTCCAAACTCCAAACCTGCTGAAAGGTAAGGCTTTGATTTTTGAATTGGCATGATTGCTTAATATGTCAAGTCAATGGTTCGCTATTTCGGATTTGGTGCGGATTTAAACTGATCACATAACCCCGGAGCGTAGGGTCACCACATACCCCGCACTCTGACCCGACACATATACGAAACGGGAAATCCGTATACATGCACAAGTCAAAGCGAACGGGAGACAGACAAACACTCCTAAGCTAGGCGGATTCTAACCCTTACAAAATGTACATTCAAATATCAAATTACAAACACATGCAGAAGCGTAATATTTCAAAAGGATTTACACACACGAGCCCTTCACAGGCCATAACTGAGCAAATATATATTGTTTACAAAAGCTATTCCAAAAGTTCAAGTCTGACAGGGGCAATTTAAAACTTTACATCTAAGCTGGCAAGGCCACAATATATACATGAACAAAATGTAGAGTGTATGCAAGTACCACCCAAAGACTCGACTTAGACGAACACGAACTTGACTCGACTCAATGCTCCGCCTAGCTCGACCAAAGCATACCTATACCTGCGAAACTAAAAGATGGAAAAGCGAGGAATCAGTCCATGACTGAGTGAGGGGTTAACCCACGCACGCTATAAATATAACAGAGCAGAGCACGTATCAAAATTTGAATGTTCATGAACCCAAGGATGGTTTTTGCACACAAACACATTTTCTAAAAGCAAAAGGATATATACGTATACAAAAGAAATGAAAATCCTATTCAGCCCATCCTTGTTTCACAAACTCAAAATAGAACAAAGCTCGACGAGTACGAGCTTTCAAACCACATCCATCAACAAGCCTCAGAAACACAGGAAAAACAGAAATCAAAATACAATCCCGCCATCACGCCATGGAAAGGAAGGGAGTGCACTCCAATCCTTTTCAGAAACACGTATACACATCGAAACGGGGGCTCATGACTCCTACCCGCTCCTTCGATGGGGTTACCACCGGTTCAAGATAACTGACCTGTACCAAACCTCCTGGAAGCAAGCAAGTAATCTCAAATGAAGACTATGCACAGGGCATGGTCCTGACGGCCCAATACCGTCCCAGGCTCCCTTACCCACAGTCTTGCCCAATACACGAAGTATCCACAAGTATCAGGAATGCATTTGCCATATCTTTCAATGGCTTATCTCGCAAGAGTACATGTATCACATTTTATCACTTTCAAGAGTTACCACTTCTCAAGACCAAGGCATACATAGGCCCAAAATTATACACGTATCAAATAAAACCTTCAAGAGTGCAAATATCAGAAGTATACGTACATATATAACCTTAATAAATAGCTATTCAGGCTGGAAACAATCATATAGGGGTATTAGGGCATAACTAAAACACACCTAACCTCACCTTTGACAAAAGAGTTCCAAAGAACAACACCGGGCACAAAAATGAGACTAACCCTCCGGATCGAACTCTCCTGGGATCACCTCTGAACAAACAAAGAGCAAAACATGACAAAGACTCGATCATGACCCACTTAGACGCACGACAATGAAAAATGAATGCAATGGAATGCAAGAATTGAAATGCAGTTGAGCAAGGGTTTCATTTAGGTATGCCGGGCTACGAGGAAGCAAATCACGGAACATATTTTCAACTCATATCGTAGCACCATAATCTTAACAGTACATAATTACATAATTTAACATGTTAGGAACAAGTTCGGTATGGAAAAATCACGGAAGAGAAGCTCAAACGAGGCTTCGGTTTCAAATCTAGTAAAAGCTGGCAGTTTTCTGAAAATGACCAGGCTGTAGGAAAATCAGAATATCTTAAAATTTAGAAGTCCAAATTCAGTTTCGTTTTTTGGAAATGAAACTAGACACACACATCTTTCTGAACATATATGGCTCAATTTTTTATTCCATGCGGATCAAAACAGTTTATTATTTAAAGTTGGCTGAACGCAGGATTTCGGCAGACTGATGACACCATTTTGTATTGGGCATATCTCACTCTCCAGAATGAATTTTGACAAGCCATAAAAAGGAGAGTGTCCTAGACTCAACGAAGTTTCAGTGGTTACAAATTCAGGCGATTCTAAGATGTTTTTCTTGGGTAACAGATGCAAAAAAGTCACTGCAGAAACTGTGAAACAGGGTAGAACAGGGGATCCTTTTGTGGGTTCAGTTCCTACTTGTTCCAGGCCTCAAAACTTGAATATCAGGTCCATAAATCATACATAAAGCATCTATAATTTCATGTAAGGTAACATGCTGCAAATAATTTCAGTTTATGCAAGAACTATGCAGTTTATACACTTAAAATTCGCACAACGTTCATCAACTTTCAGCAAATGCACAAGAATCTCCAATTTCTCCTAAATTCCTACACATAGCTGCACGTATAACACCATGGCCACCATGTTAGAGACTGAACCTTGCTGAAATGGAAGGAGAAAGATGATGAGGGACCTATTTCTTACCTTCCTTAACTGAAAACCGAAGTTTGAAGTAGAGGGATAGCTGGTTTCTTCACTTGTCTTCAATGAAGTCTCCAAATCTTGCAAGAAGGAAAGGGGGCTGTCCGTGAGGGGAAAAGAACAAAATAGATGTGTATGGCTGCTGCTGTTTGCCTTAACGTGAGGGGAAATAGGGAAGCAAGGAGGTGATGATGCTCTTGAAGTTAGGAGTTGCTGCCACTTGCTTTAACGTGAGGAATAATTGGAAGCAAGGAGGTGATGAGGCTGAAAAGAAATGGCTGCTCTCTCTTGGTTAAACGTGAGGGAAAAAGGAAGCAAGGTGGTGACAAGGTGTTGAATTTAAGAGCTGCTATCACTTGTTTGAACGTGAGGGGAAAAATGAAAGCAAAGAGGTCATAAGGTGCTGAATTTAGGAGGAAAGAGAAAGAAGCTAGTAGGTGACAATTCTAGGTTCAATTCCAAGAGAAACCGGTTCATGTGGTCCGGTTTTAGGGTGTCGAGGTAGCAAACGGTCTCCAAAAATTATGAGACTAACGTCAATCATCTCAAAACATCAAAATGAATCCAATGCCGAAGACGGATCTCACATAGCTCATCCCGAACTTAGGTTAATTCAATGAAATTTGAAAGCGATCTATTGACGTTGTTATCCCGAACTAGCTTGCTAGGGTTACATTTCTTCTAACGGATTCTTCGTGCGAACTTCCCACGACCCTAACACTTGTTAACCTAAACCTTTAGCCGAACGGGGCATCACAACCTCCCCCCCTTAAAAGAACCTGGTCCCCAGGTTCACTGCTCTGATCTGAATAACTCTGGATACAGCTTCCTTATCTTTTCTTCAGTTTCCCAGGTGGCTTCTTCAGACTTTTGATCTTTCCATAACACTTTAACCATTAGGATTTGCCGACTTCTTAACTCTTGCATTTTTCGATCCATGATTTTCACCGGTTTCTTCTTGATGGTTAGGTCCGGTTCAAGTTGTATAGCTTCAATTGGGAGAATGGTTGATTCATCGGGATAATATTTTCGGAGCTGTGAAACATGGAATACATTATGAATCCCAGTCATGTTCGGAGGTAAGTTCAATCTATATGCAGTTTCCCCAACCCGTTCGAGGATTTCAAAAGGTCCAAGATAGCGGGGATTAAGCTTTCCACCTTTACCGATACGGCTGAATCCTTTCCTTGGAGATGCTTTCAAGAAAACCTTATCTCCGACTTCGAATTCCAGGGGTCTTCTCCGGCGATCGGCGTAACTCTTTTGACGATCTTGGGCCGCTTTCATGCGTTGTTGAATTATTTGAATGATCTCAATGGCTTCTTCAATAACCTTTGGAGATGTAGCTCGTTTAACACCACCTTCCTTAGTCCACAGCCAATCTTCCAAATCCCAAAAGAGAGGGGATCTACACTTTCTTCCGTACAATGCTTCGTATGGGGCCATACCAATTGATGCTTGATAACTGTTGTTATAGGCAAATTCCACTAAGGATAAGTGCTCATCCCAAGATTCTTGAAAGTCCAAAGCACAGGCTTTGAGCAAGTCCTCAGGATACTTGATAAGTCTCTCTGATTGGCCATCCGTTTGAGGATGCTGAAATTGAGTTTAGTCCCCAAACATCTTTGTAGATCTTGCCATAAACTAGCTGTAAAGCGAGGATCTCGGTCTGATACGAAACTAACCGGCACGCCATGAAGTCTCATGATCTCCTTACAATATAACTCGGCTAGCTTTTCTACTTTGTCGGACATTCTAACCTTGAGGAAGTGAGCTGATTTGGTTAAGCGATCCACAACTACCCAAATCCCGTCGAATCCTCCTTTGACCCTCGGTAAACCAGATATGAAATCCATAGTCACCTGTTCCCATTTCCACACCGGTATAGGAAGTGGTTGTAAAGTTCCTCCTGGTTTTTGTTGCTCGGCTTTCACCTTTTGGCAAGTGAGGCAACGCCTTACAAAGTTAGCAACATCTCTCTTCATACCGTTCCACCAGTAGTACTGCTTCAAATTCCTGTACATTTTAGTTCCTCCCGGATGAATAGAATAGGGTGAACGGTGTGCCTTTTCAAGAACGAGACGTCTAAGTTCTTCTGGAACACAAACTCTGGTCTTAAACCGAAATAATCCCATATCATCGATCCCAAATTTCGACTCTGGATCATCTCTTGCCCGTAAAATTTGCCTCTGAGTCCATGGATCTCTGGCTTGAGTATCTAATAGCATTTGTTTCAACTCCGGTTAGACGATAATGTTTGCTAATCGGACTTCTGAAATCAAAATCTCGGAACCCTGACTTCTCAGACTAGCCTCGATGCTCGAGATACTCACTTTCCTGCTCAATGCATCAGCGACCACGTTACCTTTGCCTGGATGGTACTGAATGGTACAATCATAGTCTTCAAGAAATTGGTGGAAAACAGGAATCAGAAAGCAGCGGAAATTTAAAATTTTTTTCCAACAAAAGGATCTTGGACTCACAATCGTGTATCCAAATTCGTAGAGATCAAGAAACTCACTTGGGCAGTAGCTTTCTTGACACGTTTTGAGCCGCCCTCAAACGCGCTTAATGGGGTAATGGCAACCCGTTCCTCAAAAGTCTCTTTCTACTTCAGAATCCATTGTAGGGATAACAATCCACACCAACCTAGATTCAATTCATGTTAGGGAAGTTCTTAACAATATAACATAAAGAAAGAAATATGAAACGAGAAAGGCATGATTGAAACTCCCTTCGAAAACCAGTTTTGCGAAAGTAGAAATCTGCCAGCCATAAAACCCTCGTGAAAAAATTCATCCTTCAGGATATCGACGAACGGTTTTCGCCATCTTCTTTGGTTCGATTTTTTCACTCGTTTTCTGTTGGGTTCAGAATCGTTTCATCATCCCTTCTGATCGTTTTGCTTGATCCCCACTTTTTGGTAAAGCTCGAATCTTCAAAACTTCTAACTTGAAGCTCTCTAGAGATAGTCCACCAACTTGGCTACAATCTAACTAGTAAGGATGCTAGTTCTCTAGTTAGTGTTTAGGCTTAACCTAGGGTTTCGTTTATCTTGGAGAAAGGATGGTGTTCAACACATGAACCAAAAGAATTCTTGATTAGCTCTAAAGGGGAGCATGAGCTCCCCTATTTATAGGAGAGGGAGAGGGACGCCGAACCTAGTCCTTGTGGGGAAAGGATTTGGTCCCTCTCTCTTATTACTTGATCATCAAGCAATTTCCAACTTTGACTTTGAATTCAAATTCAAATCAACTTTTAAGAGAGCTAAAATATCCAAACTATTTTGGATAATTTTATACTTTATTTATTTAAAATAAATAACTTATTTTATCTAATTAATTAATTAGTAATTAATTAACTAGATTATTTTCTCCAAAATTAGACTTTCTTTTTAATTAAAAATTAAACCAAAGTCTATTAAATAATTAACGCATTTAATTATTTAACATATATATATATACAATATATATATTTGTGACACGTGTCCCACATGTGACCCACACGTGTGGTTTCACACGTATGGAACCCTTTTGGCCCGATTAACTCGTTTAATCATTTTAAAGCCTCAACTCATGTAACCAAGTTGTTGTGTGTGACCCTCTAGGTTCTCAATTCAATTAGCAGTGACCCTAATTAATTAATTCACTAATTAATTAATCAGTCCACAGATTAAACGACCATAGTCTAGCAACAGGTGTTTAACCCCTAGTTGAATTGGAATGTTCGGATTCGACAGAACCTTTAAGTCATTGATTCATGTGAGATACAATCCTCCTACTTGCTATCTCTCAACCAAGATCTAGGGTAAGGGAATAATCAGAACCCTAATAATCTGGTTTTAAAGCTATGTACATTTCATATCCATTTGATCTCAATCCAAGAAACTCTTTTCTTGATGTCTTGATCTACTGCCTTGGCCAAGGACTCCATATGGCATATGAATGACTTACACAATAAGAGATCACCTTGCATATGCAAGTGTAGGTCCTTTCTTGATTCTCATTCACTTTCATGAGTCACTTGTGCAGCCCCAACATAAGCCTTGAATCAGTTGTCTAAGGCGACACCCTTTAAAGCTTATACCAAAGACTACAGAGTTAACTCATAAAGTGACATGGAACCTCAAGTCTAAGGATCAATTAATCACATCAATGACTCGTGAGATATTTCCTAATCTGGAAGTTTCCATTTCCTGAAATAGAAACTTCCTTTCCCATTTAGGAATCTTCTCACACGGGGCACCTCAGTGAACTTACTTATTGAAGTAAGCACCTCATGTATCACACACGTATCAACTATACACTTTGCACCTCCATGAAACAAGGTGGTCCTTCTTAAGGGTGTGATCCCACAAGCAAGACTTAGAGGAGTCAGGTTGACACTCCCACCGTCTGTAGGACTCATCGGCTTGGAGTATTTTACTAATCATGACTTATGTGATATAGGGCTCGTTTCATGAACCATTTCACCTAAATGGTAGAGTCCTAAAGTCATCAGGATTAGGGGAGTTCTCATACATGCACAGCTAAAGTAAACGCATACCAAATAAGAGCATATAAAGAAGTGTTTGCCTATGATATTAATCAATCGTATATTATTCAAAGATTGTCTGTGATACTAGGAGAGTCCCAAAACGGATTATGACTAATCGGCTTTCTAGGGCACTATTCCTAACAATCTCCCACTTACCCGTAAAAGCCATTTAGGTACTCTAAGTCCCATCTTCTCAAGATGCACTTTGAGAGCCTATTAACTTTGGGCGTTTCCAAAGTGGATCTGCTATATTCTCTGCTGATGTGACCTTGTTTACACATCTCTTAGGAAATACCTTTTCCTTATAAAGTGATTCGTAATCACGTGTTCAGTCTCTTGGTGAGGTCTTGGTTCTCTTACTTGAGCAACCATCCATTTTATCATACAATATGATAAAGGAGTTGTTTCATGCTAGGAACTTCATCTAACAAGTTAGATGGAGTTTCTTACCCAAACACTTAACTTTGCGTTATATAATATGACTAAGTTCTCAACTACGATAGTCGAGTTTTGCAATGTCCGTCCTTTGGAACCCCTTTCCAACACATTGCATTACCATTCTGGTAGAAGTTGTATCCTTTCAATGATTTCATAATCATCTATGTTTGATGAACGGTTACATCAAATATCCTTCTAATAACAAGATCTTTTGGGCTCTGTAAACTAATACATATCCTCATTTCTTCTCAAGTACTCTGAGGACATCCTTTACAGAAATCTAATGACCTTCTCTGAGGTCATATTAGATTCGACCCACTACGCTTAGTGTTGCGCCATATCAAGTCTAGTACATAACATTTCATACATTATGCACCTTTTCACTTAAAGGGATTCTGGACATTCTAACTTTCTTAAAGTTATCTTAGGACACATACTCTTCAAAAGAGATGTTCCATTGTCCATACTAAACTCCTTTTAGTACCATGGTTATGTGCTCGTTTTGTGATAATCCATTTATGCTCCTAGATCTATCTTCTATAGATCTGAATATCGAGAATTTAGGATAATCACTAAGATCTTTCATGTCAAATTGTTTCTTAAACAAGAATTGGTAACTTTCACATTATCCTTGACATTCCTAATGAGAAGGACATCGTCTTCTAAATAACCAAAATTGACTCTTACATCACTAACTATCATATGTACACTTTTGAGACTTATTCGACTTCCATCTATGTCAAACGATTTGACTATCCTATGGAATCGAATTGTCTAACTCCTAGAAGCCTTTATCAATCCACAGATTGACTTTAGGGATTTGTATACCTTATGCATACTCCCACTGAATATGAGATTTATAGAAATACCTTATTTCAGTCTCTTTCAATCTCATATTGAACAAGATAGTTCTCATATTCATTTATCATATCTCATAGTCAGAATATGAGGATGTGGTAAATATAATCCAAATGGACTTTTGCATTTTAGTCGTCAAGAAGGTTGTAATGCTTTCCATTTACTCGAAGCTCCACGAGCTTGATCCTATCAGGTGGATCAACCAAGGTCAAAACTTGGTTTGAGTATATGGAATCCATATTTGGATTTTAAGGCTTGCTTACACTACTCAGATTCCAAATCTGACAGTGTCTCCTCTTCAAATAATTCCTTGGCTATCTAGGAACGCGTTCTAAACGCATCTTAAGAGAAGGGTTTCACACGTGTACATATTCTAAAATTTGGCTAAGTTTTATCAGATGGGCTCGTTTCTTCTATATGTGGCGTGAATATTTATCCTCAAATTTCTTGAGGTATGCCTGCTTGTCTTTCTTCTTATATAGGAACGATTCCTTAAGAAAGATACATTCCTTGAGACAAACAACCTTTGTCTAAGGAAATCGCAGAAACGATATCCAATATTGTTGTATAAACTTGAACTCATTTCAAGCTTATCTCCCACTATCCTCTTCACTTAAGAGGATTCCATTAAATTCTTGGATAAGAATAATTAGGGAATTTAGTATGCCACATTGCATAGTGCAACTAAAGGACTGATTATGGAAGGTACTAAATTCAAAATCTCTAACTGCATATTCTAGGAGTTTATTCCTAGAATGATTATAAGTCAGTAAAGCTTACTATGGAATGGACCATATCCTATTAGGTTTCATTCCCTCATTCGGAAACACTAAGGTGTTCTCGAATTAGTTTACTGAGAGATAATCCTTATTATCTCTAAGATGACTAAGGAATTAGTTGCTAAGATATTGGTTATCTCGATCATATCGATTTACCTATAACTTATGACTATATCGGTTCTTAACCTCCTTTTGAAATTCTAAGAATTTCATATTAGTTTCGAATTTGTACTTCAACAAGTATATTCATTCATAATGATTAAACTGACGATTGTATCTAGTGCTTACATTAAGCATCTTACACTCATCAGCATGGATCGAAATCCACTATAATTTTGGAACGTTCCACGTTTCTTACAAACGGGATTCAGGAACTCTTCCCTCATTCCAGGATTCACAGGAAGTCAACTCTATAGGTTCATTTTCATAGAATGATCCTAAGGTGTCTGACTTGCTAATCCTTTTATATCTCAACGTTCCAAAGTAATTCGAAGCTTTGTCATCTCACTTACTTTTGTTATCTCGTTGTATGTTCAGAACATTAGTGCCTTGAGTCTTTGCACAACAGATTATGCAGAATCAACTCAAGACTTGTGAATTCTATTCCTAGTAGAATTACTAAATGAGGTAACATTTCAGAGTACTCTTTGCAGTTCCCTTTCAAAGTCCTTATTTCCTACCATAGAAGCAAACGTCCAATTTGATCTCTAGTATCTTTTGGGCGTACCCCTTACATGCCCCTCCATTGGGCTCTTAAGGGTTTCTTCTTCTTTAGGCCTTCAAGCCTTTAACTTAGTGAGTTTAGAAGAAGAATTAACCATCACAACCTTTTATTCCTTCCTAAGAATGCTTTCAACCATTATGAATTAAATGATTAACTATGCTACATTAGCATCATTCTAGTTGAGCATAAAGGGTTTGAATGATGGTGGAAGCTGTTGGAAAACACGAATCAGAAAGCAGCGAAATTTAAAAAAATTTTCCCAACAAAAGGATCTTGGACTCGCAATCGTGTAACCAAATTCGAAGGAATTAAGAAACTTACTTTTCTTTTATTCTTTCTTGAAGCGTTCCAAGCCACCCAAGAACGCTCTTCTCGCGGCTTGATCCCCTCTCCTTGGTAAAGCTCGAATCTTCAAACTTCTAACTTGAAGTCTCTAGAGAAAGTCACCAACTTGATCACAATCTAACTAGTAAGGATGCTAGTTCTCTAGTTAGTGTTTAGGCTTAACCTAGGGTTTTATTTAATCTTGGAGAAAGGAAGGTGTTCAACACATGAACCAAAAGAATTGTCAATTAGCTCTAAAGGGGAGCATGAGCTCCCCTATATATAGGAAAGGGAGAGGGGCGCCGATCCTAATCCTTGTTGGGCAAGGATTTGGTTCCTCTCTCTCCTATTACTTGATCATCAAGTATTTTCCAACTTTGACTTTGAATTCTAATTCAAGTCAACTTTTAAGAGAGCTAAAAATATCCAAACTATTTTTGGATAATTTTATACTTTATTTATTATAAAATAAATAACTTATTTTTATCTAATTAATTAATTCGTAATTAATTAACTAGATTATTTTCTCCAAAATTAGACTTTCTTTTTAATTCAAAATTAAACCAAAGTCTATTAAATAATTAACACATTTAATTATTTAATACATATATATATATATAATATATATTCACACGTGTGTGACACGTGTCACAGTGACACGTGTCACTCACGTGAGCCACACGTGTGATTTCACACGTGTGGAACCCTCTTGGCTTGATTAACTCGTTTAATCATTTTAAAGACTCAACTCATGTAACCAAGTTGTTGTGTGTGACCCTCTAGGTTCTCAATTCAATTAGCAGTGACCCTAATTAATTAATTCACTAATTAATTAATCAGTCCACAGATTAAATGACCATAGTCTAGCAACAGGTGTTTAACCCCTAGCCGAATTGGAATGTTCGGATTCGATAGAACCTTTAAGTCATTGATTCATGTGAGATAAAATCCTCCTACTTACTATCTCTCAACCAAGATCTAGGGCAAGGGAATAATCAGAACCCTAATAATCCGGTCTTAAAGCTAAGTGCATTTCATATCCATTTGATCTCAATCCAAGAAACCCTTTTCTTGATGTCTTGATCTACTGCCTTGGCCAAGGACTCCATATGGCATATGAATGACTTACACAATAAGAGATCACCTTGCAAATGCAAGTGTAGGTCCTTTCTTGATTCTCATTCACTTTCATGAATCACTTGTGCAGCCCCAGCATAAGCCTTGAATCAGTTGTCTAAGGCGACACCCTTTAAAGCTTATACCTAAGACTACAGAGTTAACTCATAAAGTGACAAGGAACCTCAAGTCTAAGGATCAATTAATCACATCAATGACTCGTGAGATATTTCCTAATCTGGAAGTTTCCATTTCCTGAAATAGAAACTTCCTTTCCCATTTAGGAATGTTCTCACACGGGGCACCTCAGTGAACTTACTTATTAAAGTAAGCACCCTCATGTATCACGCACGTATCAACTATACACTTTGCACCTCCATGAAACAAGGTGGTCCTTCTTAAGGGCGTGATCCCACAAGCAAGCCTTAGAGGAGTCAGGTTGACACTCCCACTGTCTGTAGGACTCATCGGCTTGGAGTATTTCACTAATCATGACTTATGTGATATAGGGCTCGTTTCATGAACCATTTCACCTAAATGGTAGAGTCCTAAAGTCATCAGGATTAGGGGAGTTCTCATACATGCACAGCTAAAGTAAACGCATACCAAACAAGAGCATATAAAGAAGTGTTGCCTCAATTCGTTATTTCATTCAAAGATTGTCTGTGATTACAAAAGGAAAAGCACAAAGCGGATATACAATCGGCTTTCTAGGGCACTATTCCTAACAATCTCCCACTTGCCCGTCAAAGCCATTCTAAAGCTACTCTAAGTCCCATCTTCTGAAGATGACCTTGGAAAGCTTCTCGACTAAGGGGTTTGGTAAGTGGATCTGCCACGTTCTTTGCTGATGTGACCCTCTCGATTTGCACATCTCCTCTTTTGATAATATCACGGATTAGGTGATACTTCCTCATAATGTGCTTGGTCCGTTGGTTAGATCTTGGTTCTCTTGCTTGGGCAACCGCCCCAGTGTTGTCACAAAACACAGTAATGGGGTCTTTCATGCTAGGAACAACATTCAACTCTTGAATGAAGTTTCTAATCCAAACACCTTCCTTAGCTGCATTATTTGCAGCTAAGTATTCGGCCCCAGTGGTCGAATCTGCAGTGGTCGTTTGCTTGGAACTCTTCTGTAACGCCCCGACAAGGGCATCCCACGCCTATCCCGCGCTACGGTCCTAGCTTGTATATAGAATTGCTATCCATATACCCGTCAAGAATGAAGCAAGCGGTGACAAACGGACATCCTAGCTAGGCAGTACTAGACTCACAAAGCGAGAATAAAAACAAACACAAGTATGCGGAAGCTCGAATTAAAATACATTCAACAAGGTCTAAGAGAAATATATATTCAACAAGTAGATGACCGTCATGGTCCAGCACGTAATGCTCAAAATACGGAAAGTAAGTCCAAAGCATAATAACATCAAACATTCTAAATCCATAAATCCAAAACATAAGCGACATAAATATGAAGTATGTAAAGACACAACGAGTACAAGCTAGACTCGACACAACTCTCAAAGCAAGACCCCGCCTAGCAAGACTCCAAAACGCGACCTGCGGACACGAAAGGTAAAGGAGGTCAATTCAAACGGAACCGGTGAGGAGAAGATTACATAGTTTAAATATAAGAGGTCAATGCATGCTCAAATCAAAGATGTTCATGATCCGAATTCTTTTGGAAAATAATGCAAGTTTTATAAAAATCGAATCATGAACGGAAGCACCGGCTCGGCGAGTACGAGCACTCCATCCTTACTTCCCAAACCAAAAGAAATCAAACCAATCCATCCTTAACACCGTTGATGTCGAGGGCGTGCACCCCCCCGATCATCGCAAAAGAACCATGGAGAAGTGGGTCCATGAAACCGACCTTCCCCCAAGCCTACCTCAACCCCGAATCCTCCTCGGAGTCTTAGCAAACTTGTCCAAAAGTGGGTACTTCATAAGGGATCAACCGTCCGCCCTTGCGTTCCCGGCATCACCGCTTACTCCACCCCGAGCGCTATCAAAAGAACCGACCAAGCAAGCGTCCTTGCAAGGTATAACAAAGGCTCGCTACACAACTCACACGTACATAATACTCAAATGAAAGTTCCGAAACCATTTTGGGTATCTATCCCATATACCAAAACTCAAGTTTTACTTGTAAACCATTTTCCATAAGCAAATATGCATAATACGAGCAAAGCTCACAAAACTTGGCTTATAATGCCTACATATACATTTCGAAAACGGGAGTTTAAAACCAATAAATATGAGAGGCCATATTTGTCCACAGTTTTGAAAACATTTTGATATTATAACTCCTCACCTTTACCAAGAACCTCGAAGATCAAGCACGAACAAGGAGGGTTACACGCGTCCGGAGACTCACCACCTAACAAGACAACATACCAACAAAGGTAAGACTCGACTCGAAACACTACAAGACGACGCACGACTTTGACATGAATGCAAATGTGCTAATGATGTGCAAGGAATGTTCGACGATGGTATAGATTGGCAATTAAGATCGCATTGCTTCATATAAGTCATATATCAAGTTCTCAAGTCATATGTAATAAGCGACCTATGAATCACACTTAACACAATTTAATTAAATGCATAACTTAGTCAATTAAGATAACTTAAGCATGATTGAGGTATAAAGATCATAATATGAGGTATGCATGAGATGTCACAACATATAACGAGGTCACAATACATTAGAGACATAATATAAATAAGTAAGGAACAAACGAGAAGCAAAACAAGTGAAACGAATCAAGAAAACAAGGCTGGGGAAAATCCACCCCCATGGATTTTCCTTCACAAAAAAATCCACCCTCGCGGATTTGGTCCAGAGCTACTGCCTTAAATCCACCCCCATGGATTTTTTACACAGCAAAAATCCACCCTAGTGGATTCTGCCCAAAATTTAAAAAAAACGTGACAGCCACTCCGAATTCGACGGGAATGAGTTCTAAACACCCCAAAACATGAAATTAAGATTCCAAAACCTCAATTAAGCATCATAAAACATTCATATATCATATAAGAACATAATATAAGCATAAAATCCAAGAATGGAATCATTTAAGCAAGAATTACATATATGCATAAAAGCTTCATAGTTCAAGCATGCTCTTCAATGGTGAATCTCTAATCCTAGCATGAATTCAACTAAAATTGATTCCAAACCTCATAACAACTCAAGCATAATCATTCTAAAACACCAAGATTGCAAGAAATCAAATAAATCCTAGACATGCAAGAATTTCTTCAAATCTTCGAAAACTCAAAAATGGTAAAATCAAGAGAATAGATGGAATCCAACCTAAACATGTTTCTAGGGTCCAAATAGCATACTTAGAACACGAATTCATCAAGAAAACATGGATTAAACTCATAAAATTCAACCCTAGTTCATGCTTCTACCAAGAACTTCAAGCTCAAAGCATAACCCAAGCATTTACACAAAACCTTACCTTAGGAGCTGAGAATCGAAGAGAATAGCTTGGTCTTGAGTCTTGAATCTCTAGCTTCAATCTCCAATCTTGTCTCTTGAAAATGGTTGAAGGTGTTCTTGAGAGAAGATGAATGGGTTGGAGAGAAAAGTGGGGGAGAGAAGGGTTTGAATCTTTCAAATAACGTGAAATGGGATGTTGGGTGTTAAAATCTGATTTAGTTATTTGGGTCACGAACCGGGTCAATTGGAGCGGGTTAGGAGTGAAATTGGGTCTCAAATTGGGCTAAATTCGGAATTGGGTTATAAGTCTTATAAAAAGGTTGACTTTTCGTAGAATGGCCATAACTTCTTCGTCTGAACTCCAAATCGAGCGATTCAAAAACCCATGAACTCGTAATCGAATTATCTACTCAATTACAACAAGTTCTATCCAGTTTCAGGCTTAGAAAATAAATTTACCTTTTGGTCCCTAAATTATGCTTCAATGTCCAAATAAATAAGCACATTGTTTTGTTTAAGCATAAAGCATGCTATCAAAGCACAATAAGAATAATATGAGCACATAATTAACACATCAATTAGTCACGTATTTCATACAAATCATATGTTCCACATAAGTTCAAGCATAACGGTCAATTAAGGCATATTATTCACATAATTCATGCAAAGAAAGGTAAATCGTGCACTCTCGTACCAAACTTTACCTTGACCGAGAAGCGGGGCGTCACAACCTCCCCTCCTGAAAGAAATCCGGTCCCCAGATTTACCATCGGAAAATAACTCTAGGTGAAAACTGCGCATCTTCTCTATCGTCTCTCAAAATGCTTCTTCGGACTTGAGATCTCTTCGTAGAACCTTATCCAAAGGAGTTTAGCAGAACCCATAATCCCTAGGGATTCCATCTGAAATCTTTCCCGGTTGTTGTACAAGTGTCAAGTCTTGATCCAAGTGTATCTCTTTCATCGAAATAGTCTCCATCTCCTCTCGGAAATACTTCCTCAATCTGTTCCACAGCTCCAGGCGGCTCGCTAGATCATGAGTTTAGGTTACTGCTCGCATTGTTTTGGGGGAAACTCCTTCTTGTTACCTCTAGGAAGACTCGGTCACCATCTTCGAATTCAAAGTCTTTCCTCCTTTGCTTGGCATAACTCCGTTGCCGGTCTTATACCATTCCTACATGTGGTTTAAACTTCACACTTTGTCGATGTGAAAGATCTTAGTTGCTGTATACACCTTCGGTCCTTCTTGATCTCGCTTAACCTCTTCAAAAGATCCCTTCTGATCGGAGCAATCTGAGTGCGCTAGCCAACGAGACGAGACATACAACAAGAGAACCCCGTCTCTCAACAAGCAACGAGAGAACCCCGTCTCTCAACAAGCAACCAGAGAACCCCGTCTCTCAACAAGCAACGAGAGAACCCCGTCTCTCAACCTAAGTTCGAAGGAATCCCGCATCCCTCAAACATCTAAGTTTGAAAGAGTTAACATCTCACAAACTCCTAAATTCGGGAGGATGTAACATTCCCAAATGACTAAACCGAGGGGACCCAACATCCCCCGAACACAAAAGAGGGAGAACCCTACAACACCCGAGCACAAAAGCACACGAACAACTACTCGGATCCAAAACATGCAAAGCACAAACAAGACACACGACAAGGGACCGCTGTACGGTTGAGTCGTTCTCCATCGGTGAGGTAAAGGCTTCGTCGCATCAAAGGCGTCCCTCATAGCTCACCGTAACAAAGTGCACAAAATCGAGCATGTACAACATCCAAGGTTACAAAAGTCACAAGAATTAACTCATACTTACATCATACAAGTTCACCAAAGTATCCAAGATCATGCGATTCGGTTACTAACTTCGTACCTAGTAGTAGCATGCATAAAAAGGTCATTTGATTCAATTTCCAAGCTCAAGTCTTGTATTAACATGCATAGATAAAGTCAATTTGAGCATTTAACGTACATGAAGTTGTAAGTATCTAAACATAGCAATTACAAGTCGTACTTTAACGATTGATTCAAGTAGTACTAATCAAGATGTCGTAATCTTAATCATGTATAAGTCTATGCATCGCTTAAGTATACGTACGTCATGCTCAATACATATAAGGCATACATTTATTCACATAAGGTCATACTTCCAAGGTAAACAACATATTCTCGATTCCTTATATCACACTCTAATGATCAATTCAAGTCTCATATTCGAAATCGTAGATGAGTGTATGCATAGTCATCCCATATTATCATGCTCAAATGAACAACATAATTTAATCACATAAAGTCATGTTTTTAAGGTAAGTGGTAAATTCTCAAATCATTTAATCATGCCTTACGAATTCGTAACATGCATCGGAGCACAAACTCAAATTTTTACACACATTCAAGATTTAGAGATATTACAATTAGATCCCCCTAGGCGATTCACATAAGTTTGGAATTAATAAAAAAAACATCCTTTAAGGTTCTTAGCTACTTGACATAAACCATCCATTTGTTAACTAATTAAGCATGATTCTTCAATTACATGAAAGTTCCCCATAAAAAAAAAAAATTGACATAATTTCAACAATAATCATGCATCCCGAAAGCAAGTAAACAACATGGTCTCACAAGTACTTATTCATGCTTTACATCCATTCAACATAGCTCATAAATCTCAAGGTTGCATTAATGCAAGGGTTACTAGGGTTATCACATGGTAGCACAACTGATCAAGGAAAGCATTTATGCAATTTGCACAAGTAGGAGACAAGCTAAATACAAACGTAACATTTAATGCCAATCATTACCGACATAGCATAAGAGAGACTGCAAAATAATTCAAGTTTAGGTGGAGTGCATGTATCAACTATCAAGTACACCAACCGGTAAAGAACAATCAATTTCTAATATCCAAATCAAAATGTATGAGTGCAATGCCATGAATGCAGTCCGTACCTTTCACCGTAGTAATGAAATCATGCTCATCATCCTCTTGCCCGCCATTCAACGCATAGGCACGTGCATGTGCAACGGGCCTTATCTCATCACCCGGTCCCTTAGTCTTAGGTTCGGTACAATTCCTTGCTATGTGTCCGGTGCTCCCACAATTGAAACATTTACCAAGCTTCTTCCAACAATTTCCCTCACGATGAGTGATGCTACCACAGTGATCACAAGGTTTACGCCCTTGTGCAGTTGATAGGATCTCCTTTCCTTTCCCTTTCTTAACCATCACGTGGCCCTTTTTCCGTGGTGGAGGTTGAGAGAAAGAACTAGGGACAACTCTCTTAAGACCCGAACTGAAACAAGGATTAGCAACATTCTTCATAGTTCCAAGTCTTTGTTCCTCCGCTTCCGCTTCCATAGCTAGCCCGGTAGCGGTGGCCCAATCGTTGGTCTCTACCTGAGTCAAGGTCCTCGCTAACTTTCCACGAAGCCCTTCCAAATTCTGTCGGTCCGTCCTCTGATTACAATCCTTAGCCCAAAGCACTGGATCCCCACAAGTAAAGCATTTCCCAATCTCTCCCCAACATTCGTCTCCCTTATGGCCAATGTCACTATGATGTTCATACGAACCTCTAGTTCCCGGTTTATCACAATTCTTTACCCAGTGTTTGGTGCTGCTGCACTTGAAACAGTTGTCTTGTTTCCACCAACAATCTTTCCCAAAGTGTGTAGCACGACCACAATGCTCACACGGGTTATGGCCCTTAGCAGCTTGAGGGGTCTGTACTAGAGATGTAAAAATCTTAGCCTTACCCTTGTCATCCATATGGTGGCCTCTCCTCTGATCGCAATCCTTAGCTTTTACATTTTGGGTTGCCACAACATATAAAACACTTCCCGTGTCCTTTCCGGTAGTTATCCCCGAAGTGATTGGTGCTCCCATAATGCTTGTACGAGTTTCGGCCCTTAATAGCCCAAGGGGTCGCTGATCCGGATGCAAAATTTTTAGCCTTTCTATCTCCTAACCCCTTATGTGGTACTCGAGAAGTCGAAGGTGCCATCAAGGATGGTGATCTCTCAGACCCCAATCCGGAAACTACTCCCTTAGTTCGAAACCCTTGTTCCTTGACGGTGGGCGTAGGTATCAACGCCAGAGGTGCCAATAAGGTTTACGGTGCTTGTAGGAGTTGCAAAATCTGAATCATAATAGTGAGCAAATCATTGACATTCAGAGGCGACATTGGTGGTGCATATTGATTTTCTATCGAAGGGTCTTGCTCATTTTGGCGTGCCGGAGAGCGATCACTTCTACGATGAGGCATCCTACACGCAATCTTATCATGTATGTATGTCGATTAGTCATATGCTCATGTCACATATTGTCAAGTAAGCAATGCAATTGCATAATTTAGAAGCAATAGTTACAAGATATACGTATCTTGAGGAATTTCATATATGAAATCAAACCAACACATAAGCACGAAGTTAATTTAAGTGCAACAAAGTAGTTACAAGTTAAGTGATATAGGCAAGTAGTTAACAAAAGGCCACAATAGAAACAACATATTCAATCCAAGATGCTCATGTGATGCAAGAACAATTACGTTAATCAATAATGTAGCATATGCAAAATAAATCAATTAAAAGCACACAAGCAAGTTGTTCCTATTGCCGTTCGACCTAGACGACTCGAGACGACTCAAGAGCCCGGTTTTAAACCTTCGGCTCTGATACCAACCAAATAGGGGTGTAACGCCCCGACAAGGGCATCCCACGCCTATCCCGCGCTACGGTCCTAGCTTGTATATAGAATTGCTATCCATATACCCGCTAAGAACGAAGCAAGCGGTGACAAACGGACATCCTAGCTAGGCGGTACTAGACTCACAAAGCGAGAATAAAAACAAACACAAGTATGCGGAAGCTCGAATTAAAATACATTCAACAAGGTCTAAGAGAAATATATATTCAACAAGTAGATGACCGTCATGTTCCAGCACGTAATGCTCAAAATACGGAAAGTAAAATCATCCTAGTGACCAACACGGTCCAAAGCATAATAACATCAAACATTCTAAACCCATAAATCCAAAACATAAGCGACATAAATATGAAGTATGTAAAGACACAACGAGTACAAGCTAGACTCGACACAACTCTCAAAGCAAGACCCCGCCTAGCAAGACTCCAAAACGCGACCTGCGGACACGAAAGGTAAAGGAGGTCAGTTCAAACGGAACCGGTGAGGAGAAGATTACATAGTTTAAATATAAGAGGTCAATGCATGCTCAAATCAAAGATGTTCATGATCCGAATTCTTTTGGAAAACAATGCAAGTTTTATAAAAATCGAATCATGAACGGAAGCACCGGCTCGGCGAGTACGAGCACTCCATCCTTACTTCCCAAACCAAAAGAAATCAAACCAATCCATCCTTAACACCGTTGATGTCGAGGGCGTGCACCCCCCCGATCATCGCAAAAGAACCATGGAGAAGTGGGTCCATGAAACCGACCTTCCCCCAAGCCTACCTCAACCCCGAATCCTCCTCGGAGTCTTAGCAAACTTGTCCAAAAGTGGGTAATTCATAAGGGATCAACCGTCCGCCCTTGCGTTCTCGGCATCACCGCTTACTCCGCCCCGAGCGCTATCAAAAGAACTGACCAAGCAAGCGTCCTTGCAAGGTATAACAAAGGCTCGCTACACAACTCACACGTACATAATACTCAAATGAAAGTTCCGAAACCATTTTGGGTATCTATCCCATATACCAAAACTCAAGTTTTACTTGTAAACCGTTTTCCATAAGCAAATATCCATAATACGAGCAAAGCTCACAAAACTTGGCTTATAATGCCTACATATACATTTCGAAAACGGGAGTTTAAAACCAATAAATATGAGAGGCCATATGTGTCCACAGTTTTGAAAACATTTTGATATTACAACTCCTCACCTTACCAAGAACCTCGAAGATCAAGCACGAACAAGGAGGGTTACACGCGTCCGGAGACTCACCACCTAACAAGACAACGTACCAACAAAGGTAAGACTCGACTCGAAACACTACAAGACGACGCACGGCTTTGACATGAATGCAAATGTGCTAATGATGTGCAAGGAATGTTCGACGATGGTATAGATTGGCAATTAAGATCGCATTGCATCATATAAGTCATATATCAAGTTCTCAAGTCATATGTAATAAGCGACCTATGAATCACACTTAACACAATTTAATTAAATGCATAACTTAGTCAATTAAGATAACTTAAGCATGATTGAGGTATAAAGATCATAATATGAGGTATGCATGAGATGTCACAACATATAACGAGGTCACAATACATTAGAGACATGATATAAATAAGTAAGGAACAAACGAGAAGCAAAACAAGTGAAACGAATCAAGAAAACAAGGCTGGGGAAAATCCACCCCCATGGATTTTCCTTCACAAAAAAATCCACCCTCGCGGATTTGGTCCAGAGCTACTGCCTTAAATCCACCCCCATGGATTTTTTACACAGCAAAAATCCACCCTAGTGGATTCTGCCCAAAATTTAAAAAAAACGTGACAGCCACTCCGAATTCGACGGGAATGAGTTCTAAACACCCCAAAACATGAAATTAAGATTCCAAAACCTCAATTAAGCATCATAAAACATTCATATATCATATAAGAACATAATATAAGCATAAAATCCAAGAATGGAATCATTTAAGCAAGAATTACATATATGCATAAAAGCTTCATAGTTCAAGCATGCTCTTCAATGGTGAATCTCTAATCCTAGCATGAATTCAACTAAAATTGATTCCAAACCTCATAACAACTCAAGCATAATCATTCTAAAACACCAAGATTGCAAGAAATCAAATAAATCCTAGACATGCAAGAATTTCTTCAAATCTTCGAAAACTCAAAAATGGTGAAATCAAGAGAATAGATGGAATCCAACCTAAACATGTTTCTAGGGTCCAAATAGCATACTTAGAACACGAATTCATCAAGAAAACATGGATTAAACTCATAAAATTCAACCCTAGTTCATGCTTCTACCAAGAACTTCAAGCTCAAAGCATAACCCAAGCATTTACACAAAACCTTACCTTAGGAGCTGAGAATCGAAGAGAATAGCTTGGTCTTGAGTCTTGAATCTCTAGCTTCAATCTCCAATCTTGTCTCTTGAAAATGGTTGAAGGTGTTCTTGAGAGAAGATGAATGGGTTGGAGAGAAAAGTGGGGGAGAGAAGGGTTTGAATCTTTCAAATAACGTGAAATGGGATGTTGGGTGTTAAAATCTGATTTAGTTATTTGGGTCACGAACCGGGTCAATTGGAGCGGGTTAGGAGTGAAATTGGGTCTCAAATTGGGCTAAATTCGGAATTGGGTTATAAGTCTTATAAAAAGGTTGACTTTTCGTAGAATGGCCATAACTTCTTCGTCTGAACTCCAAATCGAGCGATTCAAAAACCCATGAACTCGTAATCGAATTATCTACTCAATTACAACAAGTTCTATCCAGTTTCAGGCTTAGAAAATAAATTTACCTTTTGGTCCCTAAATTATGCTTCAATGTCCAAATAAATAAGCACATTGTTTTGTTTAAGCATAAAGCATGCTATCAAAGCACAATAAGAATAATATGAGCACATAATTAACACATCAATTAGTCACGTATTTCATACAAATCATATGTTCCACATAAGTTCAAGCATAACGGTCAATTAAGGCATATTATTCACATAATTCATGCAAAGAAAGGTAAATCGTGCACTCTCGTACCAAACTTTACCTTGACCGAGAAGCGGGGCGTCACAACCTCCCCTCCTGAAAGAAATCCGGTCCCCAGATTTACCATCGGAAAATAACTCTAGGTGAAAACTGCGCATTTTCTCTATCGTCTCCCAAAATGCTTCTTCGGACTTGAGATCTCTTCGTAGAACCTTATCCAAAGGAGTTTAGCAGAACCCATAATCCCTAGGGATTCCATCTGAAATCTTTCCCGGTTGTTGTACAAGTGTCAAGTCTTGATCCAAGTGTATCTCTTTCATCGAAATAGTCTCCATCTCCTCTCGGAAATACTTCCTCAATCTGTTCCACAGCTCCAGGCGGCTCGCTAGATCATGAGTTTAGGTTACTGCTCGCATTGTTTTGGGGGAAACTCCTTCTTGTTACCTCTAGGAAGACTCGGTCACCATCTTCGAATTCAAAGTCTTTCCTCCTTTGCTTGGCATAACTCCGTTGCCGGTCTTATACCATTCCTACATGTGGTTTAAACTTCACACTTTGTCGATGTGAAAGATCTTAGTTGCTGTATACACCTTCGGTCCTTCTTGATCTCGCTTAACCTCTTCAAAAGATCCCTTCTGATCAGAGCAATCTGAGTGCGCTAGCCAACGAGACGAGACATACAACAAGAGAACCCCGTCTCTCAACAAGCAACGAGAGAACCCCGTCTCTCAACAAGCAACCAGAGAACCCCGTCTCTCAACAAGCAACGAGAGAACCCCGTCTCTCAACCTAAGTTCGAAGGAATCCCGCATCCCTCAAACATCTAAGTTTGAAAGAGTTAACATCTCACAAACTCCTAAATTCGGGAGGATGTAACATTCCCAAATGACTAAACCGAGGGGACCCAACATCCCCCGAACACAAAAGAGGGAGAACCCTACAACACCCGAGCACAAAAGCACACGAACAACTACTCGGATCCAAAACATGCAAAGCACAAACAAGACACACGACAAGGGACCGCTGTACGGTTGAGTCGTTCTCCATCGGTGAGGTAAAGGCTTCGTCGCATCAAAGGCGTCCCTCATAGCTCACCGTAACAAAGTGCACAAAATCGAGCATGTACAACATCCAAGGTTACAAAAGTCACAAGAATTAACTCATACTTACATCATACAAGTTCACCAAAGTATCCAAGATCATGCGATTCGGTTACTAACTTCGTACCTAGTAGTAGCATGCATAAAAAGGTCATTTGATTCAATTTCCAAGCTCAAGTCTTGTATTAACATGCATAGATAAAGTCAATTTGAGCATTTAACGTACATGAAGTTGTAAGTATCTAAACATAGCAATTACAAGTCGTACTTTAACGATTGATTCAAGTAGTACTAATCAAGATGTCGTAATCTTAATCATGTATAAGTCTATGCATCGCTTAAGTATACGTACGTCATGCTCAATACATATAAGGCATACATTTATTCACATAAGGTCATACTTCCAAGGTAAACAACATATTCTCGATTCCTTATATCACACTCTAATGATCAATTCAAGTCTCATATTCGAAATCGTAGATGAGTGTATGCATAGTCATCCCATATTATCATGCTCAAATGAACAACATAATTTAATCACATAAAGTCATGTTTTTAAGGTAAGTGGTAAATTCTCAAATCATTTAATCATGCCTTACGAATTCGTAACATGCATCGGAGCACAAACTCAAATTTTTACACACATTCAAGATTTAGAGATATTACAATTAGATCCCCCTAGGCGATTCACATAAGTTTGGAATTAATAAAAAAAACATCCTTTAAGGTTCTTAGCTACTTGACATAAACCATCCATTTGTTAACTAATTAAGCATGATTCTTCAATTACATGAAAGTTCCCCATAAAAAAAAAAAATTGACATAATTTCAACAATAATCATGCATCCCGAAAGCAAGTAAACAACATGGTCTCACAAGTACTTATTCATGCTTTACATCCATTCAACATAGCTCATAAATCTCAAGGTTGCATTAATGCAAGGGTTACTAGGGTTATCACATGGTAGCACAACTGATCAAGGAAAGCATTTATGCAATTTGCACAAGTAGGAGACAAGCTAAATACAAACGTAACATTTAATGCCAATCATTACCGACATAGCATAAGAGAGACTGCAAAATAATTCAAGTTTAGGTGGAGTGCATGTATCAACTATCAAGTACACCAACCGGTAAAGAACAATCAATTTCTAATATCCAAATCAAAATGTATGAGTGCAATGCCATGAATGCAGTCCGTACCTTTCACCGTAGTAATGAAATCATGCTCATCATCCTCTTGCCCGCCATTCAACGCATAGGCACGTGCATGTGCAACGGGCCTTATCTCATCACCCGGTCCCTTAGTCTTAGGTTCGGTACAATTCCTTGCTATGTGTCCGGTGCTCCCACAATTGAAACATTTACCAAGCTTCTTCCAACAATTTCCCTCACGATGAGTGATGCTACCACAGTGATCACAAGGTTTACGCCCTTGTGCAGTTGATAGGATCTCCTTTCCTTTCCCTTTCTTAACCATCACGTGGCCCTTTTTCCGTGGTGGAGGTTGAGAGAAAGAACTAGGGACAACTCTCTTAAGACCCGAACTGAAACAAGGATTAGCAACATTCTTCATAGTTCCAAGTCTTTGTTCCTCCGCTTCCGCTTCCATAGCTAGCCCGGTAGCGGTGGCCCAATCGTTGGTCTCTACCTGAGTCAAGGTCCTCGCTAACTTTCCACGAAGCCCTTCCAAATTCTGTCGGTCCGTCCTCTGATTACAATCCTTAGCCCAAAGCACTGGATCCCCACAAGTAAAGCATTTCCCAATCTCTCCCCAACATTCGTCTCCCTTATGGCCAATGTCACTATGATGTTCATACGAACCTCTAGTTCCCGGTTTATCACAATTCTTTACCCAGTGTTTGGTGCTGCTGCACTTGAAACAGTTGTCTTGTTTCCACCAACAATCTTTCCCAAAGTGTGTAGCACGACCACAATGCTCACACGGGTTATGGCCCTTAGCAGCTTGAGGGGTCTGTACTAGAGATGTAAAAATCTTAGCCTTACCCTTCTCATCCATATGGTGGCCTCTCCTCTGATCGCAATCCTTAGCTTTTACATTTTGGGTTGCCACAACATATAAAACACTTCCCGTGTCCTTTCCGGTAGTTATCCCCGAAGTGATTGGTGCTCCCATAATGCTTGTACGAGTTTCGGCCCTTAATAGCCCAAGGGGTCGCTGATCCGGATGCAAAATTTTTAGCCTTTCTATCTCCTAACCCCTTATGTGGTACTCGAGAAGTCGAAGGTGCCATCAAGGATGGTGATCTCTCAGACCCCAATCCGGAAACTACTCCCTTAGTTCGAAACCCTTGTTCCTTGACGGTGGGCGTAGGTATCAACGCCAGAGGTGCCAATAAGGTTTACGGTGCTTGTAGGAGTTGCAAAATCTGAATCATAATAGTGAGCAAATCATTGACATTCAGAGGCGACATTGGTGGTGCATATTGATTTTCTATCGAAGGGTCTTGCTCATTTTGGCGTGCCGGAGAGCGATCACTTCTACGATGAGGCATCCTACACGCAATCTTATCATGTATGTATGTCGATTAGTCATATGCTCATGTCACATATTGTCAAGTAAGCAATGCAATTGCATAATTTAGAAGCAATAGTTACAAGATATACGTATCTTGAGGAATTTCATATATGAAATCAAACCAACACATAAGCACGAAGTTAATTTAAGTGCAACAAAGTAGTTACAAGTTAAGTGATATAGGCAAGTAGTTAACAAAAGGCCACAATAGAAACAACATATTCAATCCAAGATGCTCATGTGATGCAAGAACAATTACGTTAATCAATAATGTAGCATATGCAAAATAAATCAATTAAAAGCACACAAGCAAGTTGTTCCTATTGCCGTTCGACCTAGACGACTCGAGACGACTCAAGAGCCCGGTTTTAAACCTTCGGCTCTGATACCAACCAAATAGGGGTGTAACGCCCCGACAAGGGCATCCCACGCCTATCCCGCGCTACGGTCCTAGCTTGTATATAGAATTGCTATCCATATACCCGCTAAGAACGAAGCAAGCGGTGACAAACGGACATCCTAGCTAGGCGGTACTAGACTCACAAAGCGAGAATAAAAACAAACACAAGTATGCGGAAGCTCGAATTAAAATACATTCAACAAGGTCTAAGAGAAATATATATTCAACAAGTAGATGACCGTCATGTTCCAGCACGTAATGCTCAAAATACGGAAAGTAAAATCATCCTAGTGACCAACACGGTCCAAAGCATAATAACATCAAACATTCTAAACCCATAAATCCAAAACATAAGCGACATAAATATGAAGTATGTAAAGACACAACGAGTACAAGCTAGACTCGACACAACTCTCAAAGCAAGACCCCGCCTAGCAAGACTCCAAAACGCGACCTGCGGACACGAAAGGTAAAGGAGGTCAGTTCAAACGGAACCGGTGAGGAGAAGATTACATAGTTTAAATATAAGAGGTCAATGCATGCTCAAATCAAAGATGTTCATGATCCGAATTCTTTTGGAAAACAATGCAAGTTTTATAAAAATCGAATCATGAACGGAAGCACCGGCTCGGCGAGTACGAGCACTCCATCCTTACTTCCCAAACCAAAAGAAATCAAACCAATCCATCCTTAACACCGTTGATGTCGAGGGCGTGCACCCCCCCGATCATCGCAAAAGAACCATGGAGAAGTGGGTCCATGAAACCGACCTTCCCCCAAGCCTACCTCAACCCCGAATCCTCCTCGGAGTCTTAGCAAACTTGTCCAAAAGTGGGTAATTCATAAGGGATCAACCGTCCGCCCTTGCGTTCTCGGCATCACCGCTTACTCCGCCCCGAGCGCTATCAAAAGAACTGACCAAGCAAGCGTCCTTGCAAGGTATAACAAAGGCTCGCTACACAACTCACACGTACATAATACTCAAATGAAAGTTCCGAAACCATTTTGGGTATCTATCCCATATACCAAAACTCAAGTTTTACTTGTAAACCGTTTTCCATAAGCAAATATCCATAATACGAGCAAAGCTCACAAAACTTGGCTTATAATGCCTACATATACATTTCGAAAACGGGAGTTTAAAACCAATAAATATGAGAGGCCATATGTGTCCACAGTTTTGAAAACATTTTGATATTACAACTCCTCACCTTACCAAGAACCTCGAAGATCAAGCACGAACAAGGAGGGTTACACGCGTCCGGAGACTCACCACCTAACAAGACAACGTACCAACAAAGGTAAGACTCGACTCGAAACACTACAAGACGACGCACGGCTTTGACATGAATGCAAATGTGCTAATGATGTGCAAGGAATGTTCGACGATGGTATAGATTGGCAATTAAGATCGCATTGCATCATATAAGTCATATATCAAGTTCTCAAGTCATATGTAATAAGCGACCTATGAATCACACTTAACACAATTTAATTAAATGCATAACTTAGTCAATTAAGATAACTTAAGCATGATTGAGGTATAAAGATCATAATATGAGGTATGCATGAGATGTCACAACATATAACGAGGTCACAATACATTAGAGACATGATATAAATAAGTAAGGAACAAACGAGAAGCAAAACAAGTGAAACGAATCAAGAAAACAAGGCTGGGGAAAATCCACCCCCATGGATTTTTCTTCACAAAAAAATCCACCCTCGCGGATTTGGTCCAGAGCTACTGCCTTAAATCCACCCCCATAGATTTTTTACACAGCAAAAATCCACCCTAGCGGATTCTGCCCAAAATTTAAAAAAAACGTGACAGCCACTCCGAATTCGACGGGAATGAGTTCTAAACACCCCAAAACATGAAATTAAGATTCCAAAACCTCAATTAAGCATCATAAAACATTCATATATCATATAAGAACATAATATAAGCATAAAATCCAAGAATGGAATCATTTAAGCAAGAATTACATATATGCATAAAAGCTTCATAGTTCAAGCATGCTCTTCAATGGTGAATCTCTAATCCTAGCATGAATTCAACTAAAATTAATTCCAAACCTCATAACAACTCAAGCATAATCATTCTAAAACACCAATTGCAAGAAATCAAATAAATCCTAGACATGCAAGAATTTCTTCAAATCTTCAAAAACTCAAAAATGGTGAAATCAAGAGAATAGATGGAATCCAACCTAAACATGTTTCTAGGGTCCAAATAGCATACTTAGAACACGAATTCATCAAGAAAACATGGATTAAACTCATAAAATTCAACCCTAGTTCATGCTTCTACCAAGAACTTCAAGCTCAAAGCATAACCCAAGCATTTACACAAAACCTTACCTTAGGAGCTGAGAATCGAAGAGAATAGCTTGGTCTTGAGTCTTGAATCTCTAGCTTCAATCTCCAATCTTGTCTCTTGAAAATGGTTGAAGGTGTTCTTCAGAGAAGATGAATGGGTTGGAGAGAAAAGTGAGGGAGAGAAGGGTTTGAATCTTTCAAATAACGTGAAATGGGATGTTGGGTGTTAAAATCTGATTTAGTTATTAGGGTCAGCTATTTGGGTCGCGAACTGGGTCAATTGGAGCGGGTTAGGAGTGCAATTGGGTCTCAAATTGGGCTAAATTCGGAATTGGGTTATAAGTCTTATAAAAAGGTTGACTTTTCGTAGAATGGCCATAACTTCTTCGTCCGAACTCCAAATCGAGCGATTCAAAAACCCATGAACTCATAATCGAATTATCTACTCAATTACAACAAGTTCTATCCAGTTTCAGGCTTAGAAAATAAATTTACCTTTTGGTCCCTAAATTATGCTTCAATGTCCAAATAAATAAGCACATTGTTTTGTTTAAGCATAAAGCATGCTATCAAAGCACAATAAGAATAATATGAGCACATAATTAACACATCAATTAGTCACGTATTTCATACAAATCATATGTTCCACATAAGTTCAAGCATAACGGTCAATTAAGGCATATTATTCACATAATTCATGCAAAGAAAGGTAAATCGTGCGCTCTCGTACCAAACTTTACCTTAACCGAGAAGCGGGGCGTGACATCCCCGTTTCTTCATATAACCCACTTCTTCATATGCTCTTGTTTGGGATGCGTTTACTTTAGTTGTGCATGTATGAGAACTCCCCTAATCCTGATGACTTTAGGACTCTACCATTTAGGTGAAATGGTTCATGAAACGAGCCCTATATCACATTAGTCATGATTAGTAAAATACTCCAAGCCGATGAGTCCTACAGACAGTGGGAGTGTCAACTCATAAAGTTAACTCATAAAGTGACAAGGAACCTCAAGTCTAAGGATCAATTAATCACATCAATGACTCGTGAGATATTTCCTAATCTGGAAGTTTCCATTTCCTGAAATAGAAACTTCCTTTCCCATTTAGGAATCTTCTCACACGGGGCACCTCAGTGAACTTACTTATTAAAGTAAGCACCCTCATGTATCACGCACATATCAACTATACACTTTGCACCTCCATGAAACAAGGTGGTCCTTCTTAAGGGCGTGATCCCACAAGCAAGCCTTAGAGGAGTCAGGTTGACACTCCCATTGTCTGTAGGACTCATCGGCTTGGAGTATTTCACTAATCATGACTTATGTGATATAGGGCTCGTTTCATGAACCATTTCACCTAAATGGTAGAGTCCTAAAGTCATCAGGATTAGGGGAGTTCTCATACATGCACAGCTAAAGTAAACGCATACCAGACAAGAGCATATAAAGAAGTGTTGCCTCAATTCGTTATTTCATTCAAAGATTGTCTGTGATTACAATAAGGAAAAGCACAAAGCGGATATACAATCGGCTTTCTAGGGCGCTATTCCTAACAGAAGCAATGTAAGCAATTAGTGCATTGAGAACTCTTTTCTCAGTTGATGATCGAGACCATAAGATCTTCAAATAAGATCTTTAGACCTTGCTCATGTGCACTTGTTTCCTCATTTGGAATATTGTATAATTCCATAATGTTATACCTTGTAACATTTTTATGAGGTGGTTCAATTGCTCTTAAGTGGTTTGGAAAAATCCATTCACCTCAGGTTGCTTCTCTTTTGGCCCGGGTCGAATTTTCAAATAAAAAAAAATCTCGCCTTATAGAGAACAATTTCTCTTTTCGGATTCTAAAATGAATTTTAGGATCCGAAGCCATTTTAGAGTTAGTTAGGACTTAGTCAACTTGTTTGACTTAAGGATGGATACGAATGGGTTTGCATTTCATATTGTAGAGAATCACAGAACTACAACCTAAATGCTAAGCAGAGAACTAGGTGTGTAGCGCCCCCTAACACTACAACTCCCGCACCGTACTACCCTCGAGTGGATGTGAGACCTAGCACCCGAGAAATACTACGGCGAACGGTATAGACAGTACTTAAGCAGAGCGTAGGGTAAAATGCAGCGGAAAATGGAAGAATTTAAAATTTGCAACAAGCAACATGATAACACACAAAATAGTGCATGATATTGTAAGGGGGGTAATATAATAGTGTAGTGTACGGAGTTAATGTATAAGAGCAATTTATCAGTAATATATACATGATCAGGATTAAATGCTCTTAATCTAAGCTTGATCTAATAAATATGACACCTATAGCTTCAAGATACCTCTAGGTGTCGTTTATCCTCGCTCCCTGAAATCATGTATTTAAAACAGGCGAGGAATTAGTCAAAGTGACTAAGTGAAGGAGGTATTAGATTTAGATATATATATATGGTTATATAGATATATATGTATATATAAAATCATAGCAATAGGATATAGCAAATATGATACAGTTCATAAGTGAGAAACCGGGATAGGGGTATTTGGAGTTTATTTATAAATGATGAACCGATTAATAAAAGATTTGTACCGCCTGCAAGTAAGGCGTCTCCCTCCGATCTCCTTAAAGTATTTGTAAAACAGTACCGGGCTGATCAAGGCACCAGTACTTTAATAAAACTAAATATGGTAATAACTCCGCAACACCGTAGTGTCAGTAGGGGAGCAAACCCTACCGACGATATGTATATATGTGGGAGGAAGCTATCTCTCCCAGGGAGGTTATTCTCCCTTGTAAGTCTCTTGGCGTGGAGTAACTAACCTCCAGCTAAACCACTACCAAGAGTTGGTGGCGGTCTGTGGCACCAACAATACTCTCGGCCCGTTACCTTCCGAGTATTGCTCGACACAGCTGCACGCCGGGCCCATTTTGATAAATAATAATGATTTACTTGCTTGGTCGGGAATCAGTTCTTAATATTAATAGGACTGAAATATAAAATGTCCGTATAAGATCCTGATTCCGACTTATTGGTATTTTCCTCATAAAGAGGAATATGTACAATATTGATATATATATATATAGATAGGAAATCAAATAATAGATAGGTTTGGAAATCCTTTTATAATTAGATATAGATATAAACATGATTCCAGTTGAAAATGTTTTAACCCTCACCTAGTATGGAAATTCAAATAGTGTGGAACGGATCCCACTGTTCAGTGTAATTGTCGCCTGAAAATAATTACTATTGACTTAGAACTAATTTCTTATTATTCTAATCACATAATCACATAAGGTTTAGGAAATATAACATATTAGGAAATTCTTATAACATTTAGAAATTATTTTCCCGGTAAAATTTAATTTTAACTGTTTAAGGAAAATTAATAAATTAATTAAGTTTCAAAAACTCTTTAACCATTTAAATATTTATTAATCATGTTGTGACCTTAATTATAGCATTAGGAATTAAATTTAGAATTTAATTCAACAATGTAGGTTGATTTTGAAATTATTTTACAATTTTATTAATTTTTGAATTAATTTGGAAAAATAATTATTTAAAATTCCAAAATCATATTTTATAATTAAAATTAAATTAATTTCGAAATTAAGTAATTAAATGTTGACCAAAAAGTCAAAATTACTATTAAAAACATTTACTATTCAATTTCTTGTGAATTAAACACTTAATAACACAAAATTAAACACACACTATCACACGAGCACATGAATTTGGTTCAAGAACATTATGAATGTGTTCTTGAGCTCATGAAGATGTTCATACTAGTTCATGCTCATATTCAACAAAATTTTGAATTCATATCATATAATTAAATTCATATGTAACACTTTAATAATAAATTAAATCCAATTAAATTATTCTAAGCATAAATTTAATCAAATAAGAACATAATTATTTAAATACATAATCATGCTACAACATATCATAATTCATGCAATTAATTAAATACAATTCCATAATGTAGGCACATTAGACATAAAACTAACAATTAAGCATATATTTCATAAAATAAAATACCTAAAGCATAATTTTATTATTCCTAAGCATGCTACTAATATTATAATATTAAAAACATAACATAAAGCATGAAATAATAAAAGAAAATTGCACCTTATGAGAGAGAGGGAGAGGGTCACGAGAGGGAGAGAGAGATGTGGGAGATTTGTGTGATTTTTGTGCTATGCTTCTAAGGGTATTTATAGGTATGTCTTGGGGGCTTATGTTGCAATTATGAAGAGTTAATTAGGTGAATCATGGGGTGAGTAAGCTAAGTTCATTTATTAGGGGGGGTTAAGTGTATACTTATGTGTATATTTGAGATATAATTAATTAATCTAATAATCATGACACAATAAAATAATTCTAAAATAGGATGAAAATGGTACTAAATTCGTAGAAGAACGTCTAGGGTTTAGTTTGAAATGAGAGAAATTGCAAAAGAAAGAGAATCGAAAGAGCTTTCTAATGGTTATAAATACTTATCGTTTGAACGTCTACATTTAAAGTAGTAGTCGTTCGGGAATTTTGAAAAATACAATAAAATTCATAAACGAAGCTAGAATGTGAATTGATTTCCGAGAAAATGTCCATGATTCTTGAAATAATTCAAGGATCATTTTGACTGTAATATTGTATACCAAATGTTGGACGGTTTGAAAATTAGTTTTTACGGTAGAAATAGTACTTTGGGAAAATAAAGAGAAATTTATAAATCGAGTTAGGATTTGAACTAGAGTTTGGAAAAGATCCTAAAATTCATAAAATAATCCAAGGATCGTAATGGTTATAATATTGTATAGGAAAAACGTTGAAATTCAGAAATTTCTAATTTAGGCCAAAACTAGGGTTTTTCGGCCGGTTTTGATTTCTGCGGAAGCTACGTTAAGAATTAGGGTTTGGAAATCATACCAAAATTCATAAAATTTTGCAAGGATTCTATCGAGCCCAATATCGAATAGGTAGAAGTGTTTCGAAAATTCCTACAATTAAAGATGAATAGTAACTAGGGACCTAAATGGAATTTTCAACAAAAAATTTTAAAAATATATTTTGGAACAATGAAAGCTATGATATGAGTTTGGAAAATATAGAAATCAGCTTTCTAAGGGTTTTCAAGGTTTAGGAAAGGTTTAGGGTTCGGTGAATGAATAGTGATATGATTCTCTCAAAAAGGCACAAATCGTAAATCATAACATAAATGCACATAATTCACATAAAATGGAATGTGTAATGGACTAAGGCTATAAACGCTTTCCTCTTAACCCTTTACTTACCCGTACTATCCTGATCTTGAAAATCCGGGCTGTTACAATCCTCCCCCCTTAAAGAGAATCTGTCCTCAGATTCTATTCCTGTTTCGGAACAACTCTGGGTAATGTTTCTGCATCTTTTCCTCAGTTTCCCAGGTTTGTTCTTCTGTCCCATGTCCTTTCCATAACACTTTAACAAGGGGGATTTTCGGATTCCTTAGTTCTTGGAATTTCCTATCCAAGATTTCGGTTGGTCTTACTGTATAGGTTAAGTCGGGCTTTAGAGGAACTTCTTCTATTGGCAAAATGTGGGATTCATCCGTAAAGTATTTACGGAGCTGTGACACATGGAATACGTTATGTATTCCAGTGAGGTTTGCTGGTAAATCTAGGCGATAGGCTGTTGGTCCAACACGTTCTATGATCTCAAAAGGTCCTATGTATTTGGGATTCAGTTTTCCACCTTTCCCAATACGGGTGAAACCTTTTCTTGGTGATGCCTTTAAAAACACTTTATCGCCTACCGTAAATTCTATATCCTTTCTCCGGGTATCAGCATAACTCTTCTGCCTATCTTGAGCTGCTTTCATTCTCTGACGGATAATTTCAATCTTTTCTGTAGACTCTGCTATCCATTTTCTAATGGTTTTCCTTGTATTTCCTCTCTCGGTTGCTTTAGTCTCTTCTATGTCCCAGTATAACGGAGACCTACATTTCCTTCCATATAAGGCTTCATAAGGTGCTGCCTTGATCGATGCCTGATAACTATTGTGGTACGCAAATTCCACAAGAGGCAAACATTCTTTCCAGTCCTCTTGAAAATCCAAGGCACAAGCTCGCAACATATCCTCTAGATATTTGATTGTTCTTTCTGATTGACCATCGGTCTGAGGATGTGCGGCTGAACTGAAATGTAGTTTAGTCCCCATTGTTCCTTGAAGACTTTGCCATAATTGTGAAGTGAATTTCGGATCTCTATCGGAGACTATACTAATGGGTACACCATGTAACCTTATAATCTCTTTCTGATATAACTTTGCTAAAGAACCGACTTTATCAGTAGTTTTGACCGGTAAGAATTGTGCAGATTTACTCAACCGATCAATGATAACCCATATGCTATCATATCCTCCCTTAACTTTTGGCAAGCCCGTGATAAAGTCCATGGTGATTTGTTCCCATTTCCAAGTAGGAACTGGTAGTGGCTGTAACTTTCCTCCGGGTTTCTGATGGTCCACTTTGACTTGCTGGCACGTCAAACATCTTTTGACATAACTAGCAACATCTCGTTTCATTCCATTCCACCAGAAATGTTTCTTGAGATCATGATACATTTTTGTTCCTCCTGGATGTATCGTGTATCGAGTTTTGTGTGCCTCATCCAAAATATCTTTTCGAATTGCAGGAGGTACACAAACTCGGCCTTTATATCTCAAGATTCCATGATCATCTGTTGTAAATTTGGTCTCAATATCCTTTTCCTTGGAATTGAGACATTTCTTGATCCACTCATCCTGTGTTTGGGCTTCCCTAAGTTTTTCTTTTAATGGCGAGGATATCACTATACTGGCCAGTCGGGATTTTGAAAGGACAGTTATGGGTTTGCTTTTTCCGTCTAATGCTGATAGACTAGATTTTCGGCTCAAAGCGTCTGCCACTACGTTGGCTTTTCCTGGATGGTACTGTATTTTACAATCGTAGTCTTCCAGAAATTCCATCCATCTTCTCTGCCTCATATTCAACTCCTTTTGAGTGAATAAATATCTCAAACTTTTATGATTAGTAAAAACTTCAAAAGTTACCCCGTACAGATAATGCCTCCATTTAGCTAAGGCGAATACAATCGCAGCTAATTCTAAATCATGTGTGGGGTAATTCTCTTCATAAGGTTTAAGTTTCCTTGAGGCATAGGCTATAACCTTACCATTTTGCATTAGGACACACCCTAATCCTTCTTTGGATGCATCCGTATATACTACATAACCTTCTTTTCCTTCGGGTAAGGCTAATACTGGGGCAGTCGTTAATCTTTGCTTTAATTCTTGAAAACTCCGTTCACACTTTCCTGTCCATTCAAATTTTCCTTGTTTCTTGGTTAACTGCGTAAGAGGCGCTGCTATCTTGGAGAAATCTTTTACAAACCTCTTGTAATATCCGGCAAGTCCTAGAAAACTTCTCACTTCTGATGGGTTCTTTGGTGCCTGCCAACTCATTACAGTTTCAACCTTTGAAGGGTCTACTTCTATTCCAGAACCGGATATTATATGTCCAAGGAAGGACACTTTTTCTAACCAAAATTCACACTTGCTGAACTTCGCGTATAACTTATGATCCTTTAAAGCTCTTAACACTTTACGAAGGTGTTCAGCATGTTCTTCTGGGGTTCTTGAGAATACCAGAATGTCGTCAATAAAGATGACCACAAACTGATCCAAATACGGTCGAAACGTTCGGTGCATTAAATCCATGAATGCAGCTGGGGCATTGGTTAACCCAAAAGGCATTACTACAAATTCGAAGTGGCCGTAGCGAGTATTAAAAGCAGTCTTTGGAATATCCTCCTTTTTAATCCTCAGCTGATAATACCCTTGCCTTAAATCCAACTTGGAGTACACTCGCGATCCTTGAAGAATATCGAACAGTTCTTCAATATGGGGAAGAGGGTATTTGTTCTTGATAGTCATACGATTGAGTTCTCGATAATCAATACACAATCGTAATGATCCGTCTTTCTTTTTGACAAATAGCACAGGCGCTCCCCATGGGGATGTGCTAGGACGGATGTATCCTGAAGCTAACAACTCGTCAAGTTGTTTTCTCAACTCTTGGAGTTCGGCTGGAGCCATTCGATAAGGCGTTTTTGAGAATGGCTCAGCTCCAGGGACTAAATCAATTACAAATTCTAGTTCCCTGTCAGGAGGTAATGAATTCAGATGCTCAGGAAAGACATCAGTGAATTCTTTTACTACCTCTACTTCTTCAATTTTCAGCTGATCTTTGGGCCTATTTAACAAATAGGCAATGAATCCAGTAGCTCCATTACTCACTAACTTCTTAGCTTCGGCAGCTGTAACCAATGATACCGACTCAGATTTTCCTTTCGATCCAGAGCTATCACCTTTCCCTAAGGTGACTTCTTTCTTGAAACAATCCAACTTAGCATGGTACTTACTAAGCCAATCCATTCCCAAAATAATCCCATATCTTGGCATCGGTAATTCTATAAGATCTATCGGGTAGTATTGGGTATCAATCCTTATAGGACAGCGTTTATATCCTCTATCCGTAGTAAAACAAGCTCCCAAAGGAGAACTTATTTCGAGCATATAAGGTAATGATTCAAGTGGAAAATTGAAATGCGCACATAATTGAGATGCAATAAATGAATGCGTGGCGCCAGGGTCATATAAAGCAATAACTGGCGTGTTTAGAATGTGTACCGTACCATCAACAACCTTGGTAGGATCGGGATCCTCACTGCCTTCTATAGCATAAGCACGTCCCTTAACCACTGGTCTTCCAGGAGCCTTAGCTGGAACCTTTCCTTTACCCCATTGCTTTGGTCCTTTTGGACATTCTGGGTACTGATGTTCAGGGCTTCCACACCATGTACAGACTCCAGCTTTCTTACGACAATCCTTCTCAGTGTGCCCACGCTTCTGGCAATATTCACAGACAATCTCTTCTTGAGGTTTTGGGAATGTTTGTTGGGGTCGGGACCATGATTGCATCCGTTTCTTTCCTGGATTTGGCTTTGCTGGTCCAGCAGGTCGTTTAGATCCTTGAATTGGCTTGTAGAAGGATCCAGGACGGCTATTAGCTATACGAACCTCTTTATGTGTAGCCTCTGTCTTCATAGCCGTTTCCACAGCCTTAGTATAGATTTCCAACTCAAATGGAGCTAAAGCCCACCTAAGATCCGACTTAAGTCCCTTAATGAATCGCTGAGTCTTCCGACGTTCATCATGAAGGATATGTGGTGCATATTGGATCAATCGGATGAACTTGGCCTCATACTCAGCTACAGACATATTACTTTGTACTAATTCCATGAATTCTGCCTCTCGAGCATCCCTAACTATCTGAGGGATATATTTGTCTTGAAACACTTTGACAAAGTCTACCCACCTATAATTAACTTGATCTTCTGCCCACACACGCTTGATATAATTCCACCAACTTAATGCTGCTCCTTCTAACATAAAAACTGCAAACTGGATTCTTTCTGGTTCTCCTGGGGAAATACCCATGGCTTCGAAGATCTTTTCTATGCTAGCTATCCAATTTTCTGCTTTTACATCACTGGGTTCTCCAAAGAACTTTGGCGGGTTCATTCGTAGAAATTTCTCCAGAGTCTTTTCATTATTTCCCTTTGTTCCATTAGCACAAGTTTGCACTATCTCTTTCAAAGCATCTACTAATTCAGAGTTTCCTCCTGCCGAGGATGCGCCTTCGTGTGGGGAAGTGTTATCTTGAGCAACTCTTCGAGGAGACATATTGATTTGCAGTTGCTTTATGAAGAATATAATGCATGATGGTTAAGAATATGTTGCATATAATCACATAAATACATGTTTCAGATAATATCAAGCAATAGATATCATATCACACAGATTTAGTAAAGTAATGCGCAAAATTAAACAGGACAGCATTTAAAAGAGTGCAAAAATATAATAACAAGTAAAGGTGCAGGAAAATAAAATACTCACTCACGGTCCTGCCGGTATCTTGAAGCAATTCTAACTCGTAATGCAATAAGTATGAAAGCAGTAAATGTGAGATATGAATATAACTGTAAAAGTGGGCTATATATATGCATCAAGTTTGAGAGCTATAGCTACAACTACAAAAAGGCAAAATGGGGTGGACCTGATCTAAGTCAAGTTACACCCTACAAAGCTCTCAACTCTCTCATCTCCGTCAGGCTAGCTGCGTCAGCTGCTACGTCAAAAAGGGAAGGTCCTCTACTGACTGATCTGTACAACCTCCCACTGATACTACTCCTATATATACCAAGCTCCATAATAATGTCAATCTAATCATGCTGATCACTGTCCACAACCTCACCTCGAATAGGGCTCCAACCGTCACCCTGCTGGTCCTCCTCTGAATCCTGCTCATCCTCCTCAGGCTCCTGCTCAGCCTCTGCCTCACCTCCGGGCTCCTCCTCCTCGGACTCAGCTGCTGCATCCTCTCCCTGATCCATCATCTCCTCAACAGCCTGTACACCAGACATGTGATAGGCACCGGCCAGGAGGCTCCGAATACAAGAGCGGTAACGCTGATATAGAGTCCGGGCGGCATTCCTGGAAAGAGTCATAGTAGCTAGATCCTGCTGTAAGGTCGCCACCTGCGTGACAAGATCGGCGTTCTCCTGCTCTAATGTGGCTGTCTGCTGCTGAGAAAAATTCCTACTCACAGCATTCTGTAAGGCTAAATCAAGATGTCTAGCAGACTCCAGCTGATACTCATGAGCCATCTGTGCCTCCATATAATATGCATCTCGCTCCGACTCAAGTATATGCACTAAGCGGTTCGGATAAGCATGCCCAACTCTACCTGCTCTTCCTCCCCGAACTACATGTCTCGCCCTCTGCCAAGTGTAATAACGTATAGGACTCTCACGACGAGATACTGCTATAGTGTGTGGGACCTCGTACTCCTCAAGCCAGGTATGATGTGCGTTCCCGGGTTCCTGATTCTCCATTGCTATATAAAGAAACACTTAGAGTGAATTCTAAAGTTCAAGTACAAAACGAGCATTCTCCCAGCATTTATAGGTTAAGTCTCTTCTTAACCAAACCTAATGTCTCTGATACCACCTTAAGCTGTAGCGCCCCCTAACACTACAACTCCCGCACCGTACTACCCTCGAGTGGATGTGAGACCTAGCACCCGAGAAATACTACGGCGAACGGTATAGACAGTACTTAAGCAGAGCGTAGGGTAAAATGCAGCGGAAAATGGAAGAATTTAAAATTTGCAACAAGCAACATGATAACACACAAAATAGTGCATGATATTGTAAGGGGGGTAATATAATAGTGTAGTGTACGGAGTTAATGTATAAGAGCAATTTATCAGTAATATATACATGATCAGGATTAAATGCTCTTAATCTAAGCTTGATCTAATAAATATGACACCTATAGCTTCAAGATACCTCTAGGTGTCGTTTATCCTCGCTCCCTGAAATCATGTATTTAAAACAAGCGAGGAATTAGTCAAAGTGACTAAGTGAAGGAGGTATTAGATTTAGATATATATATATGGTTATATAGATATATATGTATATATAAAATCATAGCAATAGGATATAGCAAATATGATACGGTTCATAAGTGAGAAACCGGGATAGGGGTATTTGGAGTTTATTTATAAATGATGAACCGATTAATAAAAGATTTGTACCGCCTGCAAGTAAGGCGTCTCCCTCCGATCTCCTTAAAGTATTTGTAAAACAGTACCGGGCTGATCAAGGCACCAGTACTTTAATAAAACTAAATATGGTAATAACTCCGCAACACCGTAGTGTCAGTAGGGGAGCAAACCCTACCGACGATATGTATATATGTGGGAGGAAGCTATCTCTCCCAGGGAGGTTATTCTCCCTTGTAAGTCTCTTGGCGTGGAGTAACTAACCTCCAGCTAAACCACTACCAAGAGTTGGTGGCGGTCTGTGGCACCAACAATACTCTCGGCCCGTTACCTTCCGAGTATTGCTCGACACAGCTGCACGCCGGGCCCATTTTGATAAATAATAATGATTTACTTGCTTGGTCGGGAATCAGTTCTTAATATTAATAGGACTGAAATATAAAATGTCCGTATAAGATCCTGATTCCGACTTATTGGTATTTTCCTCATAAAGAGGAATATGTACAATATTGATATATATATATATATAGATAGGAAATCAAATAATAGATAGGTTTGGAAATCCTTTTATAATTAGATATAGATATAAACATGATTCCAGTTGAAAATGTTTTAACCCTCACCTAGTATGGAAATTCAAATAGTGTGGAACGGATCCCACTGTTCAGTGTAATTGTCGCCTGAAAATAATTACTATTGACTTAGAACTAATTTCTTATTATTCTAATCACATAATCACATAAGGTTTAGGAAATATAACATATTAGGAAATTCTTATAACATTTAGAAATTATTTTCCCGGTAAAATTTAATTTTAACTGTTTAAGGAAAATTAATAAATTAATTAAGTTTCAAAAACTCTTTAACCATTTAAATATTTATTAATCATGTTGTGACCTTAATTATAGCATTAGGAATTAAATTTAGAATTTAATTCAACAATGTAGGTTGATTTTGAAATTATTTTACAATTTTATTAATTTTTGAATTAATTTGGAAAAATAATTATTTAAAATTCCAAAATCATATTTTATAATTAAAATTAAATTAATTTCGAAATTAAGTAATTAAATGTTGACCAAAAAGTCAAAATTACTATTAAAAACATTTACTATTCAATTTCTTGTGAATTAAACACTTAATAACACAAAATTAAACACACACTATCACACGAGCACATGAATTTGGTTCAAGAACATTATGAATGTGTTCTTGAGCTCATGAAGATGTTCATACTAGTTCATGCTCATATTCAACAAAATTTTGAATTCATATCATATAATTAAATTCATATGTAACACTTTAATAATAAATTAAATCCAATTAAATTATTCTAAGCATAAATTTAATCAAATAAGAACATAATTATTTAAATACATAATCATGCTACAACATATCATAATTCATGCAATTAATTAAATACAATTCCATAATGTAGGCACATTAGACATAAAACTAACAATTAAGCATATATTTCATAAAATAAAATACCTAAAGCATAATTTTATTATTCCTAAGCATGCTACTAATATTATAATATTAAAAACATAACATAAAGCATGAAATAATAAAAGAAAATTGCACCTTATGAGAGAGAGGGAGAGGGTCACGAGAGGGAGAGAGAGATGTGGGAGATTTGTGTGATTTTTGTGCTATGCTTCTAAGGGTATTTATAGGTATGTCTTGGGGGCTTATGTTGCAATTATGAAGAGTTAATTAGGTGAATCATGGGGTGAGTAAGCTAAGTTCATTTATTAGGGGGGGTTAAGTGTATACTTATGTGTATATTTGAGATATAATTAATTAATCTAATAATCATGACACAATAAAATAATTCTAAAATAGGATGAAAATGGTACTAAATTCGTAGAAGAACGTCTAGGGTTTAGTTTGAAATGAGAGAAATTGCAAAAGAAAGAGAATCGAAAGAGCTTTCTAATGGTTATAAATACTTATCGTTTGAACGTCTACATTTAAAGTAGTAGTCGTTCGGGAATTTTGAAAAATACAATAAAATTCATAAACGAAGCTAGAATGTGAATTGATTTCCGAGAAAATGTCCATGATTCTTGAAATAATTCAAGGATCATTTTGACTGTAATATTGTATACCAAATGTTGGACGGTTTGAAAATTAGTTTTTACGGTAGAAATAGTACTTTGGGAAAATAAAGAGAAATTTATAAATCGAGTTAGGATTTGAACTAGAGTTTGGAAAAGATCCTAAAATTCATAAAATAATCCAAGGATCGTAATGGTTATAATATTGTATAGGAAAAACGTTGAAATTCAGAAATTTCTAATTTAGGCCAAAACTAGGGTTTTTCGGCCGGTTTTGATTTCTGCGGAAGCTACGTTAAGAATTAGGGTTTGGAAATCATACCAAAATTCATAAAATTTTGCAAGGATTCTATCGAGCCCAATATCGAATAGGTAGAAGTGTTTCGAAAATTCCTACAATTAAAGATGAATAGTAACTAGGGACCTAAATGGAATTTTCAACAAAAAATTTTAAAAATATATTTTGGAACAATGAAAGCTATGATATGAGTTTGGAAAATATAGAAATCAGCTTTCTAAGGGTTTTCAAGGTTTAGGAAAGGTTTAGGGTTCGGTGAATGAATAGTGATATGATTCTCTCAAAAAGGCACAAATCGTAAATCATAACATAAATGCACATAATTCACATAAAATGGAATGTGTAATGGACTAAGGCTATAAACGCTTTCCTCTTAACCCTTTACTTACCCGTACTATCCTGATCTTGAAAATCCGGGCTGTTACAAGGTGAGCATGCTGAATAATAACGATATACATAAGATAAGGTCTTTAATCTAATGTAGCTCCCACTGTTTTTCAAAGATCTATAATTCCCAAAGATCTAAGAGGAACACGTTTCCCAATGGGTACTAAGATCCCAAGCATTTTACCTCGAACCCACGACTCGCGGACATTCTAAGTAAAATCCTAGGTAGTTACAACTTACCAATTCTAACACCTTTAGAACTCTTAGTAATTGTTTTTGCATCACCTATCTTTCAATATAGACCCACGACTCGTGCGACATCCATATTTACTTAGGCGTTAAGCTAGACCCATCAATCGTAATATCATGATCAAAACTTAGTTCGAACGACCCACGACACGCGGACATCGCCCTTGCCAAAATTAACCACGAAATATTGATCATTTAAAATGATCAATTAGGTAACTAAGAACTAATAAGCTCCACTAGCTATCCCACGACTCGCGGACAATAACTAGCTTTACTTACTAAACTTAAAACCTATTGATGGAATGCTAGAAATTTAATTCAAATTTTGCATCTCGAATTAAATACCTATTATTCGAAATGAGCTTAATATTTAATGGGAATTTTCGAATCAACCGAAGAGTTGTTCGGTTCGACCTCACCAACATATATGTTATCCAATTTTATTAGTCTTGATTAATGCAAGTACAACTTAAATGCATTTCAAACAAGCACATAAACAGATAACATGTCCTAGCATGATACTAACATGAGATGATCATGGGTTCTACCTATCTTATGCGTGATATGTGGGAGCCAGTCCACAATCACAAGTTCTAACATACATGCCACATAAACAGTTTAAATCACATAAGGGAAAGCGGTAACAAAATACGAGCCCTATCTCTATTAAATTTTACAATTGAGATTTCCCTCCCTAACATTTTGAGGGGTCTTCACTTATGGCCTCCTTGTTACTTGAATGTGGTCCATCTTACTCCATGGGTGCATTGTCTCCAAAATGAAAATAAAACCTCACCACCTATCTCTACTCTCAAATTACAATAAAAAGAAAAAGACATAAAGTAATAAGGCTCAATCTTCATATTGGCCTTAGACAATTACACGGGGCATACCCCGGCCTCAAAAACAGTAATATGGAAAGCCACATAATAAATCACATAACAGTACGCACATAAGTGAGGCTCCAACCTCAATTGAAAAACGCAACTATAGGGCTCCAACCTCAATTGAAAAACGCAACTATTGGGCTCCAACCCCAATTTAAATCATCCATGTGCATAAATTAAAACCATATATAAGTCTAAGCCCATGATCACCTAACATGCATAAATTGCAAGAATTTAAATTTAACCAATAAATTAAAATTCTCTTAACTTTAAGTTCGACTAACTCAAAGTAATCTGAAAAACAGTTCCTTGTTCAAGAATAATTTCAAAATCAAAAGCTAGAATCTGATAAAATTCAAGTTAATTCAAAAATTAACAATTTTATTAAAATCATTATTTCAAAAATAATAATTATACTTTTCCCGAAAAATTAAAATTGACTTTGATTCCCGAAATTCCCAAATTATAATTTTATTTCCAAATTAAAATTTTTTCAGAATTTTTTTTTTTTTAAATTTTAAAATATTTTTAAAATAAAATTTGGGCCAAAAAACACGAAAAGTCGCATAGCGTCACATCCGCCCGCAAGCGTGCGGGAGATCGCACAGACTGGGCGGACGCTTGCGGGCGATCCCGCACAGGGGTGTGCGGGCGTGTGCGGGCAGTCCCGCACAGGGGTGTGCGGGCGATGCCGCACAGCCCCGCGCAGACGCGTGCGGGCAGTCCCGCACAGGGTGTGCGGGCGATCCCGCACAGGGCTGGGCGGACGCGTGCGGGCAGTCCCGCACAGGAGTGTGCGGGCGATCCCGCACAGGCTTGGCGGACGCGTGCGGGCAGTCCCGCACATGGGTGTGCTGGCGATCCCGCACAGGCAGTTCCGGACGCGTGCGGGCAGTCCCGCACAGGGGTGTGCGGGCGATCCCGCACAGGGCTGGGCGGACGCGTGCGGGCAGTCCCGCACATGGGTGTGCGGGCGATCCCGCACAGGCTGTTCCGGCCTCGTCCGGACCCATCCCCGTGCGGCGACGACGAGCGACAAACTCGCTTGGTCCTCGTCGTCCCGCACCGTTTTTCGTACAAAATTTTCAGAAAAATTTTCGTCTCGATTCGGGAATCAAAATCGCGATTTTGATAAATCTAAACTAAAACCTTTTTTTTTCAGAAAACGATTTTCTCAATTTATCAGGAAACCTCTCAGATTCAAAAGCTCAGATTACGATACAAATTCAAGAATACCTAACTGTAACTCAGATTCAAGAATTTCTCAAAATTCAGTTTAATTGAGACGAATCAGAAACACGATTAACGAGGTGGCTCTGACACCACTTGTTGGAAAACAGGAATCAGAAAGCAGCGGAAATTTAAATTTTTTTTCCAACAAAAGGATCTTGGACTCACAATCGTGTATCCAAATTCGTAGAGATCAGAAACTCACTTGGGTAGTAGCTTTCTTGACACGTTTTGAGCCGCCCTCAAACGCGCTTCATGCGGTAATGGCAACCCGTTCCTCAAAAGTCTCTTTCTACTTCAGAATCCATTGTAGGGATAACAATCCACACCAGCCTAGATTCAATTCATGTTAGGGAAGTTCTTAACAATATAACGTAAAGAAAGAAACATGAAACGAGAAAGGCATGATTGAAACTCCCTTCGAAAACCAGTTTTGCGAAAGTAGAAATCTGTCAGCCGTAAAACCCTCGTGAAAAAATTCATCCTTCAGGATATCGACGAACGGTTTTCGCCATCTTCTTTGGTTCGATTTTTTCACTCGTTTTCTGTTGGGTTCAGAATCGTTTCATCATCCCTTCTGATCGTTTTGCTTGATCCCCACTTTTTGGTAAAGCTCGAAGCTTCAAAACTTCTAACTTGAAGCTCTGTAGAGATAGTCCACCAACTTGGCTACAATCTAACTAGTAAGGATGCTAGTTCTCTAGTTAGTGTTTAGGCTTAACCTAGGGTTTCGTTTATCTTGGAGAAAGGATGGTGTTCAACACATGAACCAAAAGAATTCTTGATTAGCTCTAAAGGGGAGCATGAGCTCCCCTATTTATAGGAGAGGGAGAGGGACGCCGAACCTAGTCCTTGTGGGGAAAGGATTTGGTCCCTCTCTCTTATTACTTGATCATCAAGCAATTTCCAACTATGACTTTGAATTCAAATTCAAATCAACTTTTAAGAGAGCTAAAATATCCAAACTATTTTGGATAATTTTATACTTGATTTATTTAAAATAAATAACTTATTTTATCTAATTAATTAATTCGTAATTAATTAACTAGATTATTTTCTCCAAAATTAGACTTTCTTTTTAATTCAAAATTAAACCAAAGTCTATTAAATAATTAACACATTTAATTATTTAATATGACACCTGTCACTCACGTGACCCACACGTGTGGTTTCACACGTATGGAACCCTCTTGGCCTGATTAACTCGTTTAATCATTTTAAAGCCTCAACTCATGTAACCAAGTTGTTGTGTGTGACCCTTTAGGTTCTCAATTCAATTAGCAGTGACCCTAATTAATTAATTCACTAATTAATTAATCAGTCCACAGATTAAACGACCATAGTCTAGCAACAGGTGTTTAACCCCTAGCTGAATTGGAATGTTCGGATTCGACAGAACCTTTAAGTCATTGATTCATGTGAGATACAATCCTCCTACTTGCTATCTCTCAACCAAGATCTAGGGTAAGGGAATAATCAGAACCCTAATAATCTGGTTTTAAAGCTAAGTACATTTCATATCCATTTGATCTCAATCCAAGAAACTCTTTTCTTGATATCTTGATCTACTGCCTTGGCCAAGGACTCCATATGGCATATGAATGACTTACACAATAAGAGATCACCTTGCATATGCAAGTGTAGGTCCTTTCTTGATTCTCATTCACTTTCATGAGTCACTTGTGCAGCCCCAAGCATAAGCCTTGAATCAGTTGTCTAAGGCGACACCCTTTAAAGCTTATACCAAAGACTACAGAGTTAACTCATAAAGTGACATGGAACCTCAAGTCTAAGGATCAATTAATCACATCAATGACTCGTGAGATATTTCCTAATCTGGAAGTTTCCATTTCCTGAAATAGAAACTTCCTTTCCCATTTAGGAATCTTCTCACACGGGGCACCTCAGTGAACTTACTTATTGAAGTAAGCACCCTCATGTATCATGCACGTATCAACTATACACTTTGCACCTCCATGAAACAAGGTGGTCCTTCTTAAGGGCGTGATCCCACAAGCAAGCCTTAGAGGAGTCAAGTTGACACTCCCACTGTCTGTAGGACTCATCGGCTTGGAGTATTTTACTAATCATGTCTTATGTGATATAGGGCTCGTTTCATGAACCATTTCACCTAAATGGTAGAGTCCTAAAGTCATCGGGATTAGGGGAGTTCTCATACATGTACAGCTAAAGTAAACGCATACCAAACAAGAGCATATAAAGAAGTGTTTGCCTATGATATTAATCAATCGTATATTATTCAAAGATTGTCTGTGATACTAGGAAAGTCCCAAAATGGATTATGACTAATCGGCTTTCTAGGGCACTATTCCTAACAGAAATTCCATCCAACGTCTTTGCTTCATGTTAAGCTCCTTTTGTGTGAAGAGAAACTTGAGACTTTTATAGTCTGTGAAGACTTCAAACGTAGAGCCATAAAGATAGTGACGCCACTTTGCCAAAGCAAACACAACAGCCGCAATCTCAAGATCATGAGTAGGGTAATTCTTCTCATGCTCTTTTAGTTTCCTTGAAGCATAAGCCACTACTCGACCGTTTTGCATTAGAACGCATCCAAGCCCTTCTTTAGAAGCATCTGAATACACCGCATAACCTTTGGTACCCTTGGGTAAAGTAAGAACAGGTGCTGAAGTTAATCTTTCTTTCAGGGTTTGGAAGCTCCCATCACATGCATCACTCCACTCAAACCGGGTCTCTTTCTTTGTTAATCGTGTCAATGGGGCTGCGATCTTCGAGAAATCTTTTACAAATCGCCTATAGTACCCTGCTAGCCCTAGAAAACTTCGAATTTCAGAGGTATTTCTCGGTTTCTCCCACCGCATAACGGATTCCACCTTTGATGGATCAACTTCCACTCCATTGCCTGAAATGATATGACCCAGGAATGCAACTCTATCGATCCAAAACTCGCATTTACTGAACTTCGCAAACAACCGATGCTCTCTGAGGGTTTCCAGTACTCTTCTTAAATGTTACGCGTGCTCTTCTACGGACTTTGAATAAACTAAGATGTCGTCAATGAAAATAACCACAAATTTATCAAGAAACGACCTGAATACTCGGTGCATCATGTCCATGAACACCGCTGGAGCATTCGTCAATCCAAAAGGCATAACTACGAACTCATAATGTCCATAACGGGTGTTAAATCCCGTCTTAGGTATGTCTTCCTCCCGGATACACAACTGATAGTAACCTTGCCTCAGATCAAGCTTTGAATAGACCTTAGACCCTTGCAAGAGATCTAACAACTCCTCAATGTGTGGTAGTGGATACTTATTCTTGATAGTCATCCGATTCAGCTCACGGTAATCGATACACATACGCAATGACCCGTCCTTCTTTTTCACGTACAACACTGGGGCACCCCATGGGGATATGCTCGGTCGAATGTACCCACAAGCTAAGAGCTCATCCAACTGCGTTTTCAACTCCTTCAATTCTTTTGGACCGTGACCTTGTGATAGGTCCAACATAACTTGGTTAATCGTGAGTTGTGATCATATCAACATTTGGATCAAAGTGTGGCCTTGTCTTATGATTCACACCAGTAGAGATAGGTGATGAGGTTTTTTTTTTTCATTTTGGAGACAATGCACCCATGGAGTAAGATGGATCCACACAAAAAGTAACAAGATGGAGGCTATAAGTGAAGACCTCTCAAAGTGTTAGAGAGGATTTCTATTATTGTAATAGATAGGGCATCGTTTTATTTCCAATTCCCTTATGTGATTTAAACTGTTTTATGTGGCATGTATGTTAGAACTTGTGATTGTGGAGTGGCTCCCAGATATCACGCATAAGATAGGTAGAACCCATGATCATCATATGTTAGTATCATGCTAGGACATGTTATCTGCTAAGTGCTTGTGTGAAATGCATTTAAGTTGTACTTGCATTAATCAAGACTAATTAAATTGGATAACATATATGTTAGTAAGGTCGAACCGGACAACTCTCCGGTTACATCGAAAATTCCCATTAAATATTAAGCTAATTTTAAAAAATAGGTGTTTAATTCGAGGTGCAAGCTTCAAATCAAATCCCTAGCATTCTCAATAGGATTTAAGTTTAATAGGGGAAGCTAGATGCTGGCCATAAGTCGTGGGGTGTCTATGTGAAACCTATTAGTTCTTAGTTTCCTAAATGATCAATATTTCGTGTTCAATTTTAGCAAGGGCGATGGCCTCGAGTCGTGGGTCGTTCGAACTAAGTTTTGATCATGATCTTATGATTGATGGGTCTAGCTTAACGCCTAAGTAAATATGGATGTCGCATGAGTCGTGGCTCCATATTGAAAGATAGGTGATGCAAAAACATTACTAAGAATTCCACAGTGATGGAATTGGTAAGTTGTACCTACCTTAGGCTTAATTGAGAATGGCCATGATTTGTGGGTTCAAGGTTAAGTGCTTAGGATCTTAGTACCCATTGTGATAACAAGTATCTTCTAAGATCTTTGGGAATTATAGATATTTGAAAAACAATGGGAGCTACATAGATTAAAGACCTAATCTCATGTATATCGTTATTATTCAGCATGCTCACTAGTTCTCTGTTTTTCCATTTAGGTCGTAGATTAGGGGTATAAGAAGTGTAAAGGAAGTGAAAACGAAGCAAAATGATGAAAATCACAAAAACTCATTTTTTTGACCCGAGGGTACACAAACGGCCGTTTGGCCTTTTAGAGCAATTTACAAATACCCGTTTGGGCTTTAAAATCGTGACAGTAGCTTCCCACACGGGGGTTTGGGGTTTTAGTTCAAAATCGAAACCCCCGTTTGGCATGTTGCTGTTGCAAAACTCAATTACGGACATATGCTTGAACATGGTGAAAATTCAACTTAAAACACTCCAAAGTCATGCTTCAAAGTTAATATAATATGCACAAACATAATTAAACATCAAATAGCATGTAAAGAACATCTAGGAACAAATATGTATCAAGAAATTCAACAATTTGCACATATGAGCTTCATCTTCCCCAAGTATTCAAGCTTTAAACTCAACAATGGTGAAATTCTCTATCATGCAAGGGACTCAAAGGAATCAGTCAGATTCTTCATGAAATTGCTCAAGGAACAAGAATCTAACACGAAATCAAGCAAAAACATACAAGAGCATCATCTTCTTCATGTTCATGAAAGCTTCAAGCATCATCAATGGTGAAATCTTTAACCATGCATAAAACTCAAAGATATCTATCACATTCTTCCTAAAAACACGTAAGGGGCAAGAATCCATCATCAAATCAAGCTAAAACAAGCTAGAACATGAACATGCAAGAATTCTTCACAAAAGCTTCAAAGGTCAACAATGGTTGTTTCTTCAAACAAGCATGAAAATGAGAAGTTCTTACATCAAATTGTTCCCAACATCATAAGAAACATATTTCCATCATAATATTCGGATTTATTCCATCTAACATGAACCCTAGATTCACATTCAAGCTTAGAACCTTCAAGAACATAAACCCAACAAGAGAGCACATAATCTTACCTTGAGAGTTGGAAATCGAAGAGGAAATCTTGTTCTTTAGTCTTGAATCTCCAGCTTTAATCTTCATTCTTGGCTCTTGAAGATGGCTTGTAACGCCCGAGCGCGAGACGTCACATCCCCCGCACCATGACCTGACCCGTATACGAAATAGATTTCAATACACGTGCCGAATCATAGCGAACGGAGACAAACACACTCGCTAAGCCAGGCGGGACTAACCTATAACTTAAACCCCAACAACAACAACCACAACAATCAGAGCAAAGGAAACGAGGAAGCAATAATTCATATATTATATATTGAGCTAGAGCTCTAGGTACCAACATGTATTCCATATATGTTGAGCTATACGCTCTATGTACCAATAATTCAAGTAAGATACATATAGGTACCATATTCATGTACGCTCCATACATACAAAATCCAAAATGTAATCAAATGCGTGTAAAGGAAAGGCTAGACACTATGCAAGACTCTCCTCCCGACTCGCATCCCGCCTAGCATCCCCTTCCTGCAAAAACAACTGAAACAACTCCGGGTTCAGTCTTAGACAGACTGGTGGGTATAAAAAGATAGGCGTAATATCAATATATCGCGGAATTGAAACACATACATGCAAGTTATAATCCTTATTCGAGGTTTACAATCCTTTTTCCCAAGTGGGAGTTAAATAAGATACAACGAATAGGATTATAACCGTTCATTCATTCATTAGGTCATTAGTAGCCCGGCGAGAGGGCGTGCATTATCTCCAACCACCACCTCGTGTAATTCATTAATCATTCATTCATTCGTTCGTTCATGCATTCATTCTTTCGTGCACATTCATAGATCATTCATTCGATCATTCATATACTCCTTTTTCCTCCGGGTAGGGAACGGGTTTGCAAGGCCCGAACCCTCATTCATTAATGCTAGAGGGGTACATGAATCCCCAAAAGCGCGGGTCCCCTTTCATTCACTAATCTCCTAGTGAAATCTAGGTTGCCGAAATTATTGGAACTAGTATAAATGGATTCCTGTCAGCCCAAGCTTTCCCGGTTCACCACTACACTAAGTCCCGGGCCCCCATTCATTGTGATCACTCAATCGTTACTCGCCAAAACTTCTGGTAGGATATTCAAGAAAATGGCTTTCGTTTGAAACATTGTTCGTTGAAAACTCGCTATAAATACATATATAGGGTTTTGGCCAAAATCTTGCACATTAGGTGCTCGGGGTCATATTGTTATCTAATAGAAGAAAAACCCACCTGGTAGACAAAAAGAACCCGACAAAAGACCTCACTGCTCAACCTCGTCACCCACTGGACCAAGACCTGTGTGACAAAGGTAGTGTGAGACTCAATCATGGCCACATTAGACGCTCGGCTAAGAAATGACATGCTATGGAATGCTTAAAATGCGATAATATGTTCAATTATGGTCATGAATGTCATAGAATCCAATTAAACACATAATTCAACAAGTTTCGTTCATTATACGATAAAACCATATTCAATCTCGATCACATCGTTCATACTTTCATACTTTCATTCATAAGGTTATCAATATCATATATCAATCATAAAACATAGCTTTAATACACTCACGTTGCATACAATTCACAAATACGAGCAATAAACGCAAAACAAGCAATAAAAGAGTTCCCCCCAAAGCTGCCATTTCAAATGACACGGTCGTGTTGAGTTTTCAAAGGAAACGGACACGGCCGTGTCCGAGGTTTAAAATCCAAAAATTCGAAGTCAAGGGCTTGACACGGCCGTGTTGAGTTTTCAAAGGATTTGGACACGGCTGTGTCCTAGATTAAATTCAGAAAAATTCAAAGTCGAGAGCCCAACACGGCCGTGTCCATTTTTAGTTCAAAGCTGACACGGCCATGTCAGCTTATCGTCTTCGAAAAAAAACAGAGCAGAAACTCTGTTTTCTGCGTGGGAAAAGCTTTAAAAACAGGGCAGCCACAAGGAAGCTCATATATTGCACTTAGACATGCTTTCAATTCATATAATTCACATATATCATGCAATCCAATCATATATACAAGAATTCACACCCAAAGTCGGCCAAAGTTCATCCAAAATCAAGTTTCCATCCATGGAAGCTTCAAGCTCCATTAATGGCAAATCATGTAATACACAACCAACATGAAAACCAAGCATATAAAAATGAAAAGGAAGTCACAAGGATCATTTTCCATACATCAAATTCTACTTTGAACCATTAAAGCTAATAATCAAGTCCAAACCCTCAATTCATACTCAAACTCAAAACACAAGATTCCTTCACTCATGCCAAGCTATTCATGGATGAAAAGATAGAGGAGAAGTTGGAGATTCTAAATCACTAATTACCTTGAAAGGAGATGGAGGATTGGTTAAGCTTGAGCTCAAAGATTGGATGATCCAAAATGGAGGGTTTCTTGGAGCTTCTTCCTTGGCCTCTTGAAATGATGATGATCGATCAAAATGGGTGCAAGGAGGAGGAGAATGCTGATTTTTAGTAATAAAATGGGTAGGATTCGGGTCGGTTCAAGTCCGGTTTGTTTAGTAAACGGTTCAAACAAGTTATAAGAAACGAGGTTAAGGAAAAGTTCATTGTCGGAGGTTCAAACGGTATGGAAAAAGTATAAGGTCAAGTTTAATGGATAGGGTAACGTCGAAACAAGTTCAACGCCGGTTACGGATCTCGTTTTCGAGGTCCGGAGCTCAAGATATCGCGAAAACCGTTCAGGGTTGCCTATATACAAATAGGTCCCTAAACTTTCAAAAAGTGGCAATTAAGCCCAAACCCAATTTCCAATTGAGTCCAAAACATTCAAATAAGTTACAATCGAGCCCACTGAATATACGAAACACGTAATTTCATTCAATTAACACCGAATTCATGAAATTCACATTCTCACAAATTCATTCATATATTCATAACTCAAAGTAGAATTCATATAAAATTTAAACAATTAAATCAAATTAGAAACAAATTCAATTAGTAAACAAGATATAAAATCATATAATTAAATGTAAATGCGCACGTAACTCTTACCTGCACGTGTGAAAACACGGGGCGTTACATGGCTTGAAGTGTTCTTGGTGTTCTTGAGAGAATATGAATAGGCTTAAGAGAAAGTCTTGAGAGAAATGACTTGATTCGTGGAAAATAACGTAACTTAAGTTTGGTGCTTAGAATCTGATTTGGGTCAGCTGAATAGGGTCATGGAGCGGGACACACGGGTCGGATTTAAGTGAAATTGGGTCACAAATTGGGTTAAATCTGAAATTGGGTCGCAGGTCAACATTTAAGGTTTAAAAGATTGATTTTTCGTAAAATGGCCATAACTTCTTCATCCGAACTCCGATTTGAGCGATTCAAAAACCCACAAACTTGTAATCGAATTATCTACTCAATTTTATTAAGTTCTAACCAATTCCAGGCTTCGAAAATAACTTCACCATTTAGTCCCTAAATTATGCTTTAATATCCAAGTAAGCACGTTGGTTCGTTAAAAGCTAAAACGTGCTATCAAAGCTTAGAGATGATGATACTAGCACATAATCAGCAAGTCACGAAGTCACGTATCTCATGCAATTCACGTATTTCACATAAGTATGAAGCGGCTATCAAATTAAGGCGTAAATCCATATAAATCATGCATAGAAAGGTAAATCGTACACTCTCGTTCCAAACCTTACCTTGATCGAGAAGCGGGGCATCACAACCTCCCCTCCTTAAAGAAATTTGGTCCCCAGATTTACCATCGAAAAACAACTCAGGGTGAAAAGTCCGCATCTTCTCTTCCGTTTCCCAAGTTGCTTCTTCGGACTTGAGATCTCTCCAAAGTACCTTCACCAAGGGAATTCGACGATTCCTTAACTCTTGGACTTCATACCCAATCTTCGCCGGTCATTGTACAAATGTTTAATCCGAATCCAATTATGCCTTTTCCACCGGTATAGTCTCCATCTTCTCTCGAAAATGCTCCCTCAATCCGTTCTACAGCTCCAAGTGGTTCGATATATCCTGGGTTTAAGTTATCGCCCTTACCAGTTTGTGAGAAACCCTTTCTTGGTGTTGCCTTCAGGAAGACCCAATCACCTACTTCGAATTCCAAATCTTTCCTCCTCAATCGGCATTACTCTATTGTCGGTCTCGTACCGCTTCCATACTTGTTGATGCAAAAAGGTCTCTGTTGGCAAAAGGTCTCAATCGGCTTAACTTAATCTTCCATACTTGTTGATGCAAAAGGTCTCTGTTAGTGTGCGTACGTTCAATCCGCTTGATCTTGCTTACTTCCTTCAAAAGATCCCTTCTGATCGGAGCCACCTGATCATGCTAGCCCACGAGACAAGACACACACGAGAGAACCCCGTCTCCCAACAAGCAACGAGAGAACCTCGTCTCTCAACGAGAGAACCTCGTCTCTCAACGAGAGAACCTCGTCTCTCAACAAGCAACGAGAAAACCCGATCTCTCATCCTAAGTTCGAAGGAATCCCGCATCCCTCAAACATCTAAGTTTGAAAGAGTTGGCATCTCACAAACTCCTAAATTCGGGAGAATATAACATTCCCAAATGACTATAACCGAGGGGACCCAACATCCCCCGAACACAAAAGAGGGAGAGCCCTACAACACCCGAGCACAAAAGCACACGCACAACTACTCAAATCTAAACCTGCAAGGCACAAAACAAAGCACACAATGGAAGACTGTCGCAAGATAGAGTCGTTCTCCTTCAGCAAGGCAAGGGCGTTCGTCGAGACAAAGGCTTCTCTCAAGGCTCATCGTAACAGAGCACCCAAAATGAAGCGTGTACAACATCCAAGGTTACAAATATCACAAGAATTAACTCATTCTTACATCATACAAGTTCACCGAAGTATCCAAGATCATGCAATTCAATTACTATGGATCTAGCAGTAACGTGCATAGAAAGGTCATTCAATTCAATTACCAAGCTCAAGTCTTGTGTTAACAGGCGTAGATATAGTCAATTCGAGCATTTAACATACATGAAGTTGTAAGTATCTAAACATAGCAATTACAAGTCATACTTTAACAATTAATTCAAGTAGTACTAATAAAGAAATCACAATCTTAGTCATGTATAAGTCTATGCAGCGCTCATGCATACATACGTCATGCTCAATACATATAAGGCAAACATTTAATCACATAAGGTCATCCTTTCAAGGTAAATGACATATTCTCGATTCCTTCATATCATACTCTATGGACTCATAACATGGTTTGAAATATAAGCTCAAGTGTTACACACATTCATAGTTTAGAGATATTACAAATAGATTCCCCTTGGCGATTCACAAAAGTTGGGATTAATACATAAACATCCTCTATGGTTTCTAACAACTTAACATAAACCACCCCATTGTTAATTAGTTAGGCATGATTCTTCAATTACATGAAAGTTCCCCATAAATAAATTTCGACATAATTCCAACAAAAATCATGTGTCCCGAAAACAAGAATGTTACATGGTCTCACAAGTACTTATTCATGCTTCAAATCTATTCAACATAGCTCATAAATCCCAAGGTTGCATTAATACAAGGGTTACCAGAGTTATCAAATTGTAGCACAACTTATCCAAGAAAGCATTTATACGATTGCACAAGTAGGAGACAAGCTAAATACAAACGTAACATTTAGTGTCAATCATTACTGACATAGCATAAGAGAGGCTATAAAATAATTCAAGTTTAGGTAGAATGCATGTAGCAACTATCAAATACACCACCCGGTAAAGAACAATCAATTTCTAACTTACCGTATTCACATCGGCACTTAAAGCAATTAGCATCGTAAGTCACATGCATATCAAATAATTACATTCTAGCATATGTCATCAACAAGTATAACAATCCGGTAATGACATCCCAACCAAAATGTATGAGTGCTATGCGATGTATGCAATTCGTACTTTTTATCGTAGTAATGAAATCGATCTCATCATCCTCTTGCTCTCTAACCTATCCTTGACACGTGCTCGAGCCAAGGGCATTGACACGTGCTCGAGCCAAGGGCCTTGTCATGCCACCCTATCCTTGAGATTTTGGCTTATCACAATTCCTTGCCATGTGTTCGGTGTTCCCACAATTGTAACACTTACCAAGTCTCTTCTAACAATTTTCCTTACGGTGAGTGATGCTAACACAATGATCACAAGGTTTACTCCCTTGCATAGCCGGAAGAGTCTCCTTTCCTTTCCCCTTGATACCCATCATATGGCCCTTCTTTGGTGGAGGAGATTGAGAGAATGAGCGAGGGATAGCTCTCTTAAAACCTGAACTGAAATAAGGATTAGCAACATTCTTCTTAGCTCCAAGTCTTTATTCCTCCATTTCAACTTTCAAAGCTAGCCCGGTGGCAGTGGCCCAATCATCGACTTCTACCTGAGCTATAAACCTTGCTATCTCCCCACGAAGCCCTTCCAAGTTCTGTCGGTCCATCTTCCGATTACAATCCCTAGTCCAAAGCGGTGAATCCCCACAAGTAAAGCATTTCCCAAGCTTTTCCAAACATTCGTCTCCCTTATGGCCAATGCCGCTATGATGCTCATACGAACCTCTAGTCCGGGGTCTATCACAATTCCTTACCAAATGTTTGGTGCTGCCACAAGTGAAACATCTGCCTTGTTTCCACCAACAATTCTCCCCAGGGTGTGTAGCACGACCACAATGCTCACATGGGTCATGGCCCTTAGTAACTTGAGGGGCCGGTACTTGAGTTGTAGAAATCTTAGACTTACCCTTCTTATCCGTATAGTGGTCTCTCCTTTCATCACAATCCTTAGCTTTACGTTTTGGGTTACCACATATATAACACTTCCCGTGTCCTTTTCGATAGTTATCCCCGAAGTGATTGGCGCTCCCATAGTCCTTGTACGAGTTTCGGCCCTTAATAGCTGAAGAGGTCGGGGATCCAAATTCAGAAGTTTTAGCCTTCTTACCTCCTGACTCCTTATGTGGTATTCGGGGAGTTGAAGGTGCCATCAAAGATGGTGATCTCTTAGACCTCGGTCCAAAAATTTCTCCCTTAGTTTGAAACCCTTGTTTCTTGATGGTGGGTATAGGTATCGACACCGGAGGTGCCAATGTTTGCTCCCTTTGGACGAGTTACAAAATCTGAATCACAATCATGAGCAAATCGTTGACATTCAGAGGTGGCGTTGGTGGTGCGTTTTGATTCTTTGTCTGGGGATCTTGCTCTTTTTGGCGTGCTGGAGAGCGATCATGTCTGCGAGGTGACATCCTACACACAATCTTATCGTATATGCTTGTCGGTTAGTCATATGCTCATGTCACATAATATCAAGCAAGCAATGTAATTGCATAATTTAAAAGCAATAGTTAACAAGATATACATATCATAAGGTTGTACATAAATCAAAACAAGCCAACATATAAACACAGACCTAATCAAGTACAACGAAGTAGTTACAACTTAGGTGATATAAGCAAGTAATCAACGTAACGGTCACAATAGAAACAACGTATTCAATCAAATACATCACATGATGCAAGTACAATTATGTTAATCAACAATGTAGCACATGTAAGATGAATCAATTTAAAGCACATAAGCAAGTTGTCCTATTGTCGTATGACCTAGATGACTCGAGACGACTCAAGAGCCCGGTTTTGAACCTTCGGCTCTGATACCAACCAAATAGGGGTGTAACGCCCGGACGAGGGCATCCACGCCTATCCCGCGCTACGGACCTAGCTTGTATATAGAATTGCTATCCATATACCCGCCGGATACGAAGCAAGCGGTGACAAACGGACATCCTAGGTAGGCGGTACTAGACTCACAAAGCGAGTAAATCAAACACAAGTACGCGGAAGCTTAAATCAAAACACAACACGTGCATAAGTTCATTCTTTCAACAATTAAGTGACCATCACTGTCCAGTACAAAAATACCCACAGTACGGAGTGTAAAATCAACCTAGTGACCAACCCGGTCCAAACTAGCATATAAACATCATACATACTAAATCCATAAATCCCGAAACATAACATAAAATGTAAAGTATGCTACAAGCATAAACGAGTACAAACTAGACGACTAGACAAGACTCCAAAAGACCCTGCCTAGTTCGACTCGAAAACGCAACCTGCAAACACGAAGGGTAAGGGGAGTCAGCCTAAAGAACCGGTGAGGAGAAGTTTACATAAATAACTAGCATGGGGGGGGGGGGTTCAATGCATGCTCAAAATAAAGGCCTTCATGATCTAACTTATTTTCAAAACAATGCAAGTTTTATAAATGAATCATGAACCAAAACACCGGCTCGGCGAGTACGAGCACTCCATCCTTACTTCCCAAATCATAAGAAATCAAACCAATCCATCCATACACCGTTGATGTTGAGGGTGTACAGCCCCCAAACATCCTTACCATATGAGGAGACGGGTCCATGAAACCGGCCTCTCCCTTGTGAACCTTAACCCCAAAACCTCCTCGGAGTCTTAGTTAACAAGTTTCTTACATGTGGGAACTTTCGAATGAGGACATCTGTCGGCCCTATGCCTTCCCGGAATATCACTCATCTAGATCCCTGAGCGCTAAATAGCCAACCAAGCAAGCGTCCTTGCATGGGGCAACAAACCTCGGTATATAACTCTTACGTACATAATATTCAAAAAAGTTCCAAAAACCATTTTGGGTATCTATCCCATATACCAAAGCTCAAATTTTACTTGTAATCCGTTTCCATAAGTAAACATCCATAATACGAGCAAAGCCCACAAAACTTGGCTTATAAAGCCTACTTATACGTTTTGAAAATGGGAGTTTAAATCATCAAATATGACAGGCCATATGTGTCCACAGTTTTGAAAACATTTCATATATATATAACTCCTCACCTTTACCAAGAACTCCAAAAGTCAATCACGAGTAAACAAGCTACTCGTCCGGAGTCTCACCACCTAAACAAGACAAACGTACCAACAAGGTAAGGCATGACTCGAGACCAAATAAGACGACGTACGAATTCCATATGAATGCAAACATGCAAATGATGTGTTATGAACATCCAAGATAGCATAAGTTTAGCAATTACAATCGAACAACATCATATGAGGCATATAACAAGCTTTCAAGTCATAAGACATGCAAATAACAACATGTGAATCATACTTAACATATTCTCACACATAATCGAGGTATACAAGACATTAAAATGCACATAAACATGATTCGAAGTCATATATATCATATTAGGGTATAAGAAGTGCAAGGAAGTGAAAACGAAGCAAAACGATCAAAATCACAAAAACTCATTTTTTTTTTACCCGAGGGTACACAAACGGCCGTTTGGCCTTGTAGAGCAATTTACAAATACCCGTTTGGGCTTAAAAATCGACAGTGGTTTCCCACACGGGGGTTTGGGGTTTTAGTTCAAAATCAAAACCCCCGTTTGGCATGCTGTTGTTGCAAAACTCAATTACGGACATATGCTTGAACATGGTGAAAATTAAACTTTAAACAATCCAAAGTCATGCTTCAAAGTTAATATAATATGCACAAACATAATTAAACATCAAATAGCATGTCAAGAACATCTACGAGCAAATATGTATCAAGAAATCCAACAATTTGCACATATGAGCTTCATTTTCCCCAAGTATTCAAGCTTCAAACTCAACAATGGTGAAATTCTCTATCATGCAAGGGACTCAAAGGAATCAATCAGATTCTTCATGAAATTGCTCACGGAACAAGAATCTAACACGAAATCAAGCAAAAACATACAAGAGCATCATCTTCTTCATGTTCATGAAAGCTTCAAGCATCATCAATGGTGAAATCTTTAACCATGCATAAAACTCAAAGATATCTATCACATTCTTCCTAAAAACACGTAAGGGGCCCATCATCAAATCAAGCTAAAACAAGCTAGAACATGAACATGCAAGAATTCTTCATAAAAGCTTCAAAGGTCAACAGTGGTGGTTTCTTCAAACAAGCATGAAAATGAGAAATTCTTACATCAAATTGTTCCCAACACCATAAGAAACATATTTCCATCATAATATTCGGATTTAATCCATCTAACATGAACCCTAGATTCACATTCAAGCTTAGAACTTTCAAGAACATAAACCCTACAAGACAGCACGTAATCTTACCTTGAGAGTTGGAAATCGAAGAGGAAATCTTGTTCTTTAGTCTTGAATCTCCAGCTTTAATCTTCATTCTTAGCTCTTGAAGATGGCTTGAAGTGTTCTTAGTGTTCTTGAGAGAATATAAATAGGCTTAAGAGAAAGTCTTGAGAGAAATGACATGATTCTTGGAAAATAACGTAACTTAAGTTTGGTGCTTAGAATCTGATCTGGGTCAGCTGAATAGGGTCATGGAGCGGGCCACACGGGTTGGATTTAAGTGAAATTGGGTCACAAATTGGGTCGCAGGTCAACATTTAAGGTTTAAAAGGTTGATTTTTCGTAAAATGGCCATAACTTCTTCGTCCGAACTGTGAATTATCTACTCAATTTTATTAAGTTCTAACCATTTCCAGGCTTTGAAAATAACTTTACCATTTAGTCCCTAAATTATGCTTTAATGTCCAAGTAAGCACGTTGGTTCGTTAAAAGCTAAAACGTGCTATCAAAGCTTAGAGATGATGATACGAGCACATAATCAGCAAGTCACGAAGTCACGTATCTCATGCAATTCACGTATTTCACATAAGTATGAAGTGGCTATCAAATTAAGGCATAAATCCACATAAATCATACATAGAAAGGTAAATCGTACACTGTCGTTCCAAACCTTACCTTGATCGAGAAGCGGGGCGTCACAATGATGCTTCCCAAAGTATGAAATTTTCCTCAAAATCAAGCTTGCAATTTGAGATGAAATCTTCCTTGCTTGGTGTTTCCAACGTGATTTAGTGTGTGTGAGTGTGTGTAATTTTATATGAAATGTGAAGAATGAATTACAAGAGATAAAATCCGTATGATATATGATAGTCTTCCACTAACTCTCTGTAACGGCTCGGTTTTTCATTTATACTAATGTGTCATATTTGCTTATAAATTGCACAATTAAATTATTTAATTATGTGATTAATTGTTTATCAGTGTTTTAAATATTTAATTTTAATATAAATTGTTATTAGTTTATTTTATTTCAATTTATTATTTTATTATATTTTTAATCAGTTAAACTTAGTATGTTTTGTGACTCCCCGCTTCTCGGTCAAGGTAAGCTTTGGTACGAGAGTGCACGATTTACCTTTCCTTGCATGATTTATGTGGAATTATGCCTTAATTTGATAATGGATTTGTGCATAAGTGAAATATATTAAGTGTACAATATATGTGGCTTTGTGACATATTCCTTATATACTTGTATTGCTATTATTGAGCATTGATAGCATGTTTTACAGCTTTTAACGAAACAATGTGCTTATATGGACATTAAAGCATAATTTAGGGACTAAATGGTAAATTTGTTTTCCAAGCCTGGAACTGGTTAGAACTTAATGAAATTGTGTAGATAATTCGATTACGAGTTCGTGGGTTCTTGAATCGCTCAATTCGGAGTTCGTGGGTTCTTGGGACGAAGAAGTTATGGCCGTTTTTGTTGGAAAACACGAATCAGAAAGCAGCGGAATTTAAAAAAAATTTTCCCAACAAAAAGGACCTTGGACTCGCAATCGTGTAACCAAATTCATAAAGATAGAAAACTTACTTTTCTTTTGTTCTTTCTTGAAGCGTTTCAAGCCACCCAAGAACGCTCTTCTCGCGGCTTGATCCCCTCTCCTTGGTAAAGCTCGAATCTTCAAACTTCTAACTTGAAGTCTCTAGAGAAAGTCCACCAACTTGATCACAATCTAACTAGTAAGGATGCTAGTTCTCTAGTTAGTGTTTAGGCTTAACCTAGGGTTTAATTTAATCTTGGATAAAGGAAGGTGTTCAACACATGAACCAAAAGAATTGTCTATTCGCTCCATAAGGAGCTCGAGCTCTCCTATTTATAGAGAGAGGGTGCCGATCCAAATCCTTGTTGGGAAAGGATTTGGTTCCTCTCTCTCCTATTACTTGATCATCAAGTATTTTCCAACTTTGACTTTGAATTCTAATTCAAGTCAACTTTTAAGAGAGCTAAAATTATCCAAACTATTTTTGGATAATTTTATACTTTATTTATTATAAAATAAATAACTTATTTTTATCTAATTAATTAATTCGTAATTAATTAACTAGATTATTTTCTCCAAAATTAGACTTTCTGTTTAAGTCAAAATTAAACCAAAGTCTATTAAATAATTAACTAATTAATTATTTAATATATATATAATATATATATATACACACGTGTGTGACACGTGTCACAGTGACACGTGTCACTCACGTGAGCCACACGTGTGACTTCACACGTGTGGAACCCTCTTGGCCCGATTAACTCGTTTAATCATTTTCAAGCCTCAACTCATGTAACCAAGTTGTTGTGTGTGACCCTCTAGGTTCTCAATTCAATTAGCAGTGACCCCAATTAATTAATTCACTAATTAATTAATCAGTCCACAGATTAAACGACCATAGTCTAGCAACAAGTGTTTAACCCCTAGCTGAATTGGAATGTTCGGATTCGACAGAACCTTTAAGTCATTGATTCATGTGAGATACAATCCTCCTACTTACTATCTCTCAACCAAGATCTAGGGTAAGGGAATAATTAGAACCCTAATAATCCGGTCTTAAAGCTAAGTGCATTTCATATCCATTTGATCTCAATCCAAGAAACCCTTTTCTTGATGTCTTGATCTACTGCCTTGGCCAAGGACTCCATATGGCATATGAATGACTTACACAATAAGAGATCACCTTGCAAATGCAAGTGTAGGTCCTATCTTGATTCTCATTCACTTTCATGAGTCACTTGTGCAGTCCCAGCATAAGCCTTGAATCAGTTGTCTAAGGCGACACCCTTTAAAGCTTATACCTAAGACTACAGAGTTAACTCATAAAGTGACAAGGAACCTCAAGTCTAAGGATCAATTAATCACATCAATGACTCGTGAGATATTTCCTAATCTGGAAGTTTCCATTTCCTGAAATAGAAACTTCCTTTCCCATTTAGGAATGTTCTCACACGGGGCATCTCAGTGAACTTACTTATTAAAGTAAGCACCCTCATGTATCACGCACGTATCAACTATACACTTTGCACCTCCATGAAACAAGGTGGTCCTTCTTAAGGGCGTGATCCCACAAGCAAGCCTTTAGAGGAGTCAGGTTGACACTCCCACTGTCTGTAGGACTCATCGGCTTGGAGTATTTTACTAATCATGACTTATGTGATATAGGGCTCGTTTCATGAACCATTTCACCTAAATGGTAGAGTCCTAAAGTCATCAGGATTAGGGGAGTTCTCATACATGTACAGCTAAAGTAAACGCATACCAAACAAGAGCATATAAAGAAGTGTTGCCTCAATTCGTTATTTCATTCAAAGATTGTCTGTGATTACAATAAGGAAAAGCACAAAGCGGATATACAATCGGCTTTCTAGGGCACTATTCCTAACAATCTCCCACTTGCCCGTCAAAGCCATTCTAAAGCTATTCTAAGTCCCATCTTCTGAAGATGGCCTTGGAAAGCTTCTCGACTAAGGGGTTTAGTAAGTGGATCTGCCACGTTCTCTGCTGATGTGACCCTCTCGATTAGCACATCTCCTCTTTTGATAATATCACGAATTAGGTGATACTTCCTCATAATGTGTTTGGTCCGTTGGTGAGATCTTGGTTCTCTTGCTTGAGCAACCGCCCCAGTGTTGTCACAAAACACAGTAATGGGGTCTTTCATGCTAGGAACAACATTCAACTCTTGAATGAAGTTTCTAATCCAAACACCTTCCTTAGCTGCATCATTTGCAGCTAAGCATTCGGCCTCAGTGGTCGAATCTGCAGTGGTAGTTTGCTTGGAACTCTTCCAACTCACTGCTCCGCCGTTTAGGCAGAAAATGTATCCTGACATTGACTTAAAATCATCTAAGTCAGATGCAAAGCTTGCATCGCAGTATCCTTCGACATTAAGATCTTTCTGACCTCCGTAAACTAAGAATAAATCTTTAGTACTTTTCAAGTACTTAAGAATATTCTTCACGGCAGCCCAGTGACCATCTCCAGGGTCAGATTGGAAACGACTCGTTACACTAAGTGCATAAGCCACATCCGGTCGAGTACATATCGTTGCATACATTATGCTACCTATTGCTGACGCATAAGGTGTATGAGTCATTCTCTCCTTCTCAAGGTTAGTCTTAGGACACATCTTCTTTGAAAGACATGTTCCTACACTCACAAGAAGGTTCTTAACCTTTGCTGACTCCATATTGAATCTCTTCAATACTTTGTCAATGTACATCGACTGTGATAGTCCTATTAACCTTCTAGATCTATCTCTATAGATTTTAATTCCAAGGATATAGGACGCATCACCAAGATCTTTCATCTCGAATTGGTTCGATAACCATAACTTAGTCACTTTCATGTCATCCTTCGAATTCCCAATAAGAAGGATGTCATCAACATAAAGTACTAAGAATTGCACTGAGGTCTCCAATTCCTTTCTATACACACATGATTCATTCGAAATTTGCATGAAGCCAAACGCTTTGACTGATTCATCAAATCGAATGTTCCAATTCCTAGAAGCCTGTTTCAATCCATAGATTGATCTTTGGAGTTTGCAAACCTTTTGCTCACTCCCACTGAATGTGAAACCTATGGGTTGCTCCATATAAATGTCTTTGTCAATGTCACCGTTGAGAAAGGCAGTTTTCACATCCATTTGCCATATCTCATAGTCATAATATGCAGCAATGGCTAGCATGATTCGAATGGACTTTTGCATTGCAACTGGTGAAAAGGTTTCATCAAAGTCCACGCCGGGTCTTTGAGTGAATCCTTTTGCAACTAGTCTTGCTTTGTAGGCTGCAATGCTTCCATCAACTCCAAGCTTTCTCTTAAAGATCCATTTGCAACCTATGGGTTTGACCCCATCAGGCAAATCTACCAAGGTCCAAACTTGGTTGGAGTTCATGGAGTCCATTTCGGATTTCATGGCTTCTATCCACTGTTCAGAGTCAGAATCTGAAAGTGCCTCCTCATATGTTGAAGGATCATTATCCTTTTGAGAGATTTCATGGAAGAATCCATACCATCTCTCCGGCTGTCTAGGAGTGCGTTCAGAACGCCTTAGAGGAGGGTTTTCGTGTGTATCGAAATTCGTGATTGGTTGTAGTTGATCAGAGTGGGACGTTTCTTCAGTGGGTGGTGTGGGGTCACCTTGTATTTCTTCTAATTCTATGATCTTGCCTTTCTTTTCTTTAAGGAACGGTTCCTCCAGAAAAGTAGCATTTCTGGAAACAAACACCTTTTGTTCAGATTGATCATAGAAATAGTATCCTATGGATTCCTTAGGATAACCTACAAAGTAGCATAAGTTAGAACGAGATTCTAACTTATCTCCCACTGTCCTCTTCACGTAAGCAGGACAACCCCAAATTCTTAAGTAAGAATAACTAGGGATTTTACCATGCCACATTTCATAGGGCGTTTTGGGGACTGACTTAGAGGGAACTAGATTCAGAATCTTTGCTGCACTTTCTAGGGCATAACCCCAGAAAGAAGGTGGTAAGTCAGTGAAACTCATCATGGAACGAACCATATCAAGTAGGGTTCTATTCCTTCTCTCAGAAACTCCATTAAGCTGAGGAGTTCCCGGAGGAGTCCACTGAGAGATAATCCCATTATCTTTGAGATGATTAAGGAATTCTTGACTAAGATACTCGCCTCCTCGATCAGATCGAAGTGCTTTGATCTTGTGACCAGTTTGGTTCTCAACCTCCTTTTGAAATTCCAAGAATTTCTCAAAAGCTTCAGATTTATACTTCATTAAGTATACATAACCATACCGACTAAAGTCATCAGTAAAGGTTATGAAATACTGATGATTGTTTCTAGTGCTTACACTAAGCGGTCCACAAACATCAGTATGGATCAAATCCAAAACCTCAGTGGCACGTTCCATAGTTCCTTTAAAAGGGACTTTGGACATTTTTCCTTTGAGACAGGATTCGCAAGAAGTTAACTCTTTGAGATCATTTTCAGAGAATGATCCTAAAGTGTTTATCTTGCTAATTCTGTTCTTGGAAATGTGTCCTAATCTAGCGTGCCATAAGGGAGCTGAAACTTTGTCATCTCTCTTACGCTTTGTTTCTCGTTGTATATTCATAATATTGATATTTTGAGTTAGGTAAAGTCCATTACTTAGAGTACCGATATGAACGGAAGAGTTGTTCCGTTTGATAAAATATTTACCATTCTTAATATAAGTTTCATAACCTTCACAATCTAATATTGGAACTGAAATTATATTACGAATAATGCTCGGTACATAAAGGACTTTATTTAATACTAACTCAAAACTACCTAAATCTAATCTAATTGTGCCTAAAGCTCGAGCTTCAACGTTTGAGCCATCGCCGATCTTCAAGACACATTCTCCTTCTTTTAGTTGTTGGACTTCACTTAGCATCTGTACATCATTACAGATATGAGTCCCACAACCGGTATCAAGTACCCAAGAACTAGAATTAATAGAAAGATTTACTTCAACGAGAAAGATACCTTTCTTTAGAGTAGCCTTGTACTCTGGGCAGTTTCTCCTCCAATGTCCCGCTTTGCCACAATGGAAGCAAACATCCTCTTTCTGATCACGCTTCTTCTTTAGGGCCTTCCCCTTCGAAATGCCACCAGTGGGCCTAAGGGGTTTCTTCTTCTTCTTTTGGGCTTTCTTGCCCTTACCTTTAGAAGGCCCAGAAGAGGAAGATGGAGCATTCACCATCAAAAACTTATTGTCCTTCTTGATCGTGCTTTCAGCAGTCACAAGCTGACTAATCAGCTCAGCTACAGTAGCACCAGCATGATTCATGTTGAAGTTAAGGACAAATGGGTTGAATGATGGTGGGAGCGAAGCTAGAAACAAATCCACTGAAAGCTCATCTTTCAGTGGCATGTCCATGGAAGCAAGTTTCTCAGTAAGGGCAAGAAACTTGAGTCCATATTCATGGACACTTGAACCTTCCCTCATTCTCAAGTGGAACAATTCCTTTGAAGTGTTATACCTTGTAACACGTTCATGAGGGCGGTAAAGTTGCTCTAAGTGGTCGTAAATCTCCCAAGCAAATTCCATGGCCTCATGTTGTCTTTGTAAGTCCGGAGACATGTTAGCCAACATAAGGCAACGGGCTTGGAGATTATCATCCTTCCACTTCTGAATCGCATCCCGCTCGGCCCGAGTGGGAGCCTCCCCTTCGGGACTGGGCTCCCCTTCGAAGAGAACATAAGTTCTCTTCTCAGAATCTAAAATGATTTTTAGATTCCTCAGCCAATCAGAATAGTTGGGACCAGTCAACTTGTTTGACTCGAGGATCGATACAAGAGGGTTTTTGGTTGCCATTTCAAAACACGTAGAGAATCACAGAATCTACGACCTAAATGGTAAAACAGAGAACTAGTGAGCATGCTGAATTATAACGATATACAAAAGATAAGGTCTTTCATCTAATGTAGCTCCCACTGTTTTTCAAAGATCTAGAATTCCCAAAGATCTAAGAGGAACACGTTTCCCAATGGGTACTAAGATCCTAGGCATTTTACCTCGAACCCACGACTCGCGGACATTCTAAGTAAGAACCCTAGGTAGGTACAACTTACCAATTCTAACACCTTTAGAACTCTTAGTAATTGTTTTTGCATCACCTATCTTTCAATATGGACCCACGACTCGTGCGACATCCATATTTACTTAGGCGTTAAGCTATTCCCATCAATCATAAGATCATGACCAAAACTTAGTTCGAACGACCCACGACTCGCGGACATCGCCCTTGCTAAAATTGACCACGAAATATTGATCATTTAAAATGATTAATTAGGTAACTAAGAACTAATAAGCTCCACTAGCTATCCCACGACTCGCGGACAATAACTAGCTTTACTTACAAAACTTAAAACCTATTGATGGAATGCTAGGAATTTAATTCAAAATTTGCATCTCGAATTAAACACCTATTTGTTCGAAATTAGCTTAATATTTAATGGGAATTTTCGAATCAACCGGAGAGTTGTCCGGTTCGACCTCACCAACATATATGTTATCCAATTTTATTAGTCTTGATTAATGCAAGTACACTTAAATGCATATCAAACAAGCACATAAACAGATAACATGTCCTAGTATGATACTAACATGTAATGATCATGGGTTCTACCTATCTTATGCGTGATATGCGGGAGAAACTCCACAATCACAAGTTCTAACATACATGCCACATAAACAGTTTAAATCACATAAGGGAAAGCGGTAACAAAATACGAGCCCTATCTCTATTACATTTAACAATTGAGATTCCCCTCCCTAACATTTTGAGGGGTCTTCACTTAAGGCCTCCTTGTTACTTGAATGTGGTCCATCTTACTCCATGGGTGCATTGTCTCCAAAATGAAAATAAAACCTCACCACCTAACTCTACTCTCAAATTACAATAAAAAGAAAAAAGACATAAAGTAATAAGGCTCAATCTTCATATTGGCCTTAGACAATTACACGGGGCATACCCCGGCCTCAAAACAGTAATATGGAAAGCCACATAATAAATCACATAACAGTACGCACATAAGTGAGGCTCCAACCTCAATTGAAAAACGCAACTATAGGGCTCCAACCCCAATTTAAACCATCCATGTGCATAAATTAAAACCATACATAGATCTAAACCCATGATCACCTAACATGCTTTTGCGAGAATTCAAATTTAGCCAATAAATTAAAATTCTCGTTTCAAGTCCTAATGACTTAAAACACGACTTAGATGCAATTCTTGTTCAAGAGCCTTTTCTATAAAACCCGAAAAACAATAAACCAATAAAATTCCAATTAATTTCTGAAAATTAATAATTTTATTCTTTCAATATTTTCATAAAATATAGTTTGCAATTTTTCAAGATTCAAATCGCTCAAATTTTCAAAATCCTAATTTAAACAATTATTTCAAAAATAATTCAATTTTTTATAAAATTTTTCAGAAAAATTAAATCGGGATTGGATTGGACTAAACACGAAAATCAAGATCGCGAAACGAAGGCCCCGGGTTCGCCCGCGCGCCCAGCCCAGGCAGGAGCACGCAACGTGCGCGAGCGCGCGCACGCCAGCAGCAGGGCTGCCGGCACGCGCGCGCAAGGCGCGCACCTCGCCTAGGCGGCAGGCAGGCGGGCGGCGGAACGGCTCCCGCGCGGTTGTGGGAGGTGCTGGCGGGCGCGCCTAGGCGCTGGCGGGCAGCAGCGGCGGGCAGTCCCGCGCTGTTGCGGGACTGCTGGGCGGGTGGGCGCGCGGGCCTGGCGTGCTACGCCTTAGCACGTCCAGGCTCGCGTTTTCGTAACGCGATTTCGTGTTTCGTATTTTTAGTTCAAAAACCAAAACAATCCAAATTCAAAAATCACGATTTAAATTAATTTCTATCAAAACGGTTTTCCAAAAACACAATTTAAGAAAACAGTTTCAGAAATTCAAGAAATATTACTGTTTCGTATTTCAGGCTTTCTAAAAGAACTCATGAATACCTAATTCGCATCTAAGCCTAAGAATTTCTACCAAATTCAGAATAATTGAGACGAATCAGAAACACGATTAACGAGGTGGCTCTGATACCACTTGTTGGAAAACATGAATCAGAAAGCAGCGGAATTTAAAAAAAATTTTCCCAACAAAAAGGACCTTGGACTCGCAATCGTGTAACCAAATTCGTAAAGATAGAAAACTTACTTTTCTTTTGTTCTTTCTTGAAGCGTTTCAAGCCACCCAAGAACGCTCTTCTCGCGGCTTGATCCCCTCTCCTTGGTAAAGCTCGAATCTTCAAACTTCTAACTTGAAGTCTCCAGAGAAAGTCCACCAACTTGATCACAATCTAACTAGTAAGGATGCTAGTTCTCTAGTTAGTGTTTAGGCTTAACCTAGGGTTTAATTTAATCTTGGAGAAAGGAAGGTGTTCAACACATGAACCAAAAGAATTGTCTATTCGCTCCATAAGGAGCTCGAGCTCTCCTATTTATAGAGAGAGGGTGCCGATCCAAATCCTTGTTGGGAAAGGATTTGGTTCCTCTCTCTCCTATTACTTGATCATCAAGTATTTTCCAACTTTGACTTTGAATTCTAATTCAAGTCAACTTTTAAGAGAGCTAAAATTATCCAAACTATTTTTGGATAATTTTATACTTTATTTATTATAAAATAAATAACTTATTTTTATCTAATTAATTAATTCGTAATTAATTAACTAGATTATTTTCTCCAAAATTAGACTTTCTTTTTAATTCAAAATTAAACCAAAGTCTATTAAATAATTAACTAATTAATTATTTAATATATATATATACACACGTATGTGACACGTGTCACAGTGACACGTGTCACAGTGACACGTGTCACTCACGTGAGCCACACGTGTGACTTCACACGTGTGGAACCCTCTTGGCCCGATTAACTCGTTTAATCATTTTCAAGCCTCAACTCATGTAACCAAGTTGTTGTGTCCCCTCTAGGTTCTCAATTCAATTAGCAGTGACCCCAATTAATTAATTCACTAATTAATTAATCAGTCCACAGATTAAACGACCATAGTCTAGCAACAGGTGTTTAACCCCTAGCTGAATTGGAATGTTCGGATTCGACAGAACCTTTAAGTCATTGATTCATGTGAGATACAATCCTCCTACTTACTATCTCTCAACCAAGATCTAGGGTAAGGGAATAATTAGAACCCTAATAATCCGATCTTAAAGCTAAGTGCATTTCATATCCATTTGATCTCAATCCAAGAAACACTTTTCTTGATGTCTTGATCTACTGCCTTGGCCAAGGACTCCATATGGCATATGAATGACTTACATAATAAGAGATCACCTTGCAAATGCAAGTGTAGGTCCTATCTTGATTCTCATTCACTTTCATGAGTCACTTGTGCAGTCCCAGCATAAGCCTTGAATCAGTTGTCTAAGGCGACACCCTTTAAAGCTTATACCTAAGACTACAAAGTTAACTCATAAAGTGACAAGGAACCTCAAGTCTAAGGATCAATTAATCACATCAATGACTCGTGAGATATTTCCTAATCTGGAAGTTTCCATTTCCTGAAATAGAAACTTTCTTTCCCATTTAGGAATGTTCTCACATGGGGCACCTCAGTGAACTTACTTATTAAAGTAAGCACCCTCATGTATCACGCACGTATCAACTATACACTTTGTGTAACATCCCGCTCGTCCGACCTTTCCAGGTACGCCTTCACGGGTGAGCTATGTGTGCTTTTAATTAATTAATTATGTGTCTATTATACTTTTATGTGATATATTTGAATTACTTGAACGTATTTGACCTTATGTGACTTATTTGTACGTATTTGTTCTCTTTGTTTCGTTCTTGCTTCGTTTGTATTCGTTTTCGTTTTCGATTTTTGTGACTACGTGCTATGCGTGACTTATATGTGTTATGTATGTGTCTTTGTGTTCGTTACTTGTTTTTGAGTTCGTTTGATACGGTTTTGAAAACCGTTTTATGTTTTAGGGACATAAGGGCCTAACGAGCTTTACCGCACCTTGTGTTCCGGAAGGTGTAACTTGAGCTCGGGAATTCGGATTCGAATTCCGGAAGATGCGTTGGACTCGTAACGAAGAAATCAAGATAAAGAATTAGGATTCATATTTTTCTAAGCCCATTTGATTCCTCGTTTTTCGACTGGAACGAGCCCTTGTGCTTAAGAGTACCCTTTTGTTGACTAATCTTCACTTGTGGGACCCCATTTAACCCCAATTAAGCTTCTAACCTTGACTAATATGTATCTAACCATCCCTCACTCTCTCCTACTCCCCCATTTCGTCCCACACCCAAGAAAAAGAAGGGAAAGTGCAGCAACTTCAGCTCCAAGAAGAGAAGGAAGAAACCCTTGGCCATTCTTGATGATTTTGAGCTCAAATCACATCCGAATCTTCTCAAATTCGAAAGGTAAGTTTATGATTGTAATCTACACTCTCTCTTCTCTATTATATGTGGATTTGAGTTGAATTCATTGGTTGATTCTTGAGTTCTAGCAAGCATGTGAATAGTAGAGGTTGGATGAATTTGATGATTCTTGCTTCCCTTCTTGTTCCCTTGATTCTTGGTGATGATATATTACTTCTATGACTTGATTCTATGTATTTATTGCATCTCCTTTCATGGTAGCTTGATTATGAGTGATTGGCCATTGATGAGTGCTTGAGATTTGGGTGATAACTTGATGCATTTCTTCCCCCTTTCATTGTTTTGTTTCTTGCATATTTGGTGATTGAAGTTGTTGCTACTTATATGGCATGAATCTATGATGAATTAGTGTTATTTTCATGTTTGGTTTATGTGTTTTCTTTGGCTTTAGAGACTCCCCTAAGCTTGCACCGAAATCCCCTGTTTTTCTCTCCAAATCTGATGTGTTGCTTGTTGTCTGATCCTTTCTGTACCGAGACACGGGGGTGTCTCGGTTTGCCCTTTGTTGGTGACACGGGCGTGTCACCTTCTGGTTTCCGTTTCTCGTCCCCTGTACTGAGACACGGGGGTGTCTCAGCTGGTTCTTCCAGGGGGGCACGGGCGTGTCCCCTAGGAATTCTCGTTTTTCGCCCGTCTTCGCTTGACTTTGCTTTCTTTTCATTTCTTTTAGTTAGCTTTCTTGTCTTGTTTATGACTCGTATGCTTCATTAACTTGTTCATTATGTGTTAAGCTTAATGTTTTGAATCCTTGACTTGTTTTATACCCTCGTGTGTGAATTATGAACTTATATGCAACACATGCTCTCATATGACCTAAGTGTGAATTTCTTTTATACCCTTTGCATCATGAACATACATACACATCCGCCGAGCGTCTAATGTGGTTCATATTGAGTTTAAGTTTGTCTTTTGTCTTTGCCTTGCCTTTAGGTCCGTTCTTTGGTTGACGAGGTGGTCTTCTAGACATTCGTTTGCTTCTTTTGCTCCCGTTGCTTCTCGGAGGTGAGGTTTCTTTCCTTTTTAGATATTATGACCTACAACCCTAATTGCAATTTAAGCCCGCATGCGAACTATATATATGTATAAATAAGTGTTTGATATGTATTTTGCGGGAATTGGCCCACTTGCTATGAAATCCATTGAAAAGGCTTTTATATGTATATAAGCTACGTTTTGTTTATTCATTTTCGAAAAGGGTTGGTGTGTGTACGTGTTAAGTTTTGGCAAGAAAAGCTTTTGTGATAAGTATCCGTTTTGTGAGATATGTGTGTGAGTTCTGTGATCTGTTTGGGCCCCGGAGATTGTGGGTAAGGGAGACCCGGGACGACCATTGGGGTCGCCGGTTACGACCCCTGTGCACTTCTCCACCAACGGGAGGCTTAGTTCTCCTATGCCGACGGAGCGCATTTTGGCATGGCCGTCGAAGGAATCGGGCGGGATCCCTCGGTTCATCCGTTCTGTTCTGTGGTGGGAATCGAGAGGGGCACCTCTCTTCCCCAATGGTGTAAAGGTGGGATTGTTTTATGAGTTTTGCTTTAATCTAAGTAAGTGTGCGTGAGAACTCATTCTCGCCATGTTTCCGTTTATGTTTTGTATCCGATATGGTTTGCTTTATGCTTATGTATCCGATACGGTTTATGAAACGGGGTGGACTCCTAATTTGTAAAACTTGTTAGATTTTGACCTTTGGGGTCCTAACTCTTTCTTCGTATATATAGTATCACGTGTTAACACCTTTTGGAATGTAAAAACCACTCCGGATTCATGAACATTTCCGATTTGTATATGCTTGGCTCTTATGTATACGTATGTGTGCGTGTGTTAGTCCCCTCACCAGTCTCTAGGACTGACCCTCGTTGCTTCTTCTCTTTTTCCCCTTTGTTTTGAGCTTTGCAGGTACCCGGTTGGGAGTTTGGCTAGGCGGCAGTTGTCTTTCGTGTCTTGGGAGTTGTTCGAGTCTTTGTAGAGTCCTTGCATTACATATTTACTTTCCCGCTTTGGTACTATGTATAAATAAGTATAAGTTATGTTTTGTAATCTAAAGCTTTGCATATTTCTTTAGCCCGGGGTGGGCATAGCTTGTTGAAATATGTATATCTCTTTCTGAGCTTTTATATCTGTAATTGGTTTGTTTTGTGATCCTGTGGCTTCCGCACTTCTGATTTAACTTATTGCGCACTCTGTTCAGGGTCTAGACCGCCTAGCCTAGAGTTGATTTTTGTTTGTCACCCGTTCGCCATGGTTCGATGCGGGGATGGAGTTCCCCTTTCGATACCCGTGTTGGACTATGGTGCGGGGGATGTGGCGCCCTCCGCTCGGGGTGTTACACTTTGCACCTCCATGAAACAAGGTGGTCCTTCTTAAGGGCGTGATCCCACAAGCAAGCCTTTAGAGGAGTCAGGTTGACACTCCCTGTCTGTAGGACTCATCGGCTTGGAGTATTTTACTAATCATGACTTATGTGATATAGGGCTCGTTTCATGAACCATTTCACCTAAATGGTAGAGTCCTAAAGTCATCAGGATTAGGGGAGTTCTCATACATGCACAGCTAAAGTAAACGCATACCAAACAAGAGCATATAAAGAAGTGTTGCCTCAATTCGTTATTTCATTCAAAGATTGTCTGTGATTACAATAAGGAAAAGCACAAAGCGGATATACAATCGGCTTTCTAGGGCACTATTCCTAACAGTTTTACGAAAAGTCAACCTTTTTACTTAACCCAGTTGACCTGCGACCCAATTTCGAATTTAACCCAATTTGTGACCCGATTTCACTTAAACCCTATTCATTTGACCCGGTTCGCGACCCAAATAGCTGACCCAAATCAGATTATACTACTTAAGTTCATTTGAACGTTATTTCATAAGATTCAAGCCATTCTCTCAAAGAGTTTCTCTCAAAGCCTATTCATATTCTCTCAAGAACACCAAGAACATTTTAAGCCATCTTCAAGAGCCAAGAGTGGAGATTAAAGCTGGAGATTCAAGACTAAAGAATAAGATTTCCTCTTCGATTTTCAGCTCTTAAGGTAAAGGTTGCTTGAATGCTTATATGGGTCTTCTTCTTGAACTTGAAGCTTGAATTTGAAATCTAGGGTTCATGTTAGATGGATTAAATCTGAATTTGTTGATGGAAATATGTTTCTTATGTTGCTAGGAATGATTTGGTGTAAGAATTTCATGTTTTTATGCTCTTATGGGAAATCCTCCGTTGTTGACCTTTGAAGCTTTTATGAAGATTCTTACATGTCTATGTTGTAGCATGTTTTAGCTTGATATGATGATGGATTCTTGTTCCTTATGTGTTTTTATGGAGAATGTGATAGATTTCCTACAATTTCTTACATGATTGTTGATTTCACCATTCTTATGCTTCAAGCTTTCATGAAACTTGTAGAAGATGAAGTTCTTGTATGAATTGCTAGGTTTCTTGATGTTTATATGTTCCTAAATGCTTTATTATGTAACTTGATGATTTATGATGCTTATTTGTAGTTTTGGAAGCTTAATTTCATGTTTTGGGTTGTTTTGAACTCATTTCCGTCGAGTTTGAAGTTGCTGCCACGTTTTTTTTTAAGTTCTGGGCAGAATCCACTAGGGTGGATTTTTGCTGTGTAAAAATCCATGGGGGTGGATTTCAGGCAGTAGCTTCTGGACCAAATCCGCAAGGGTGGATTTTTTGTGAAGGAAAATCCACGGGGGTGGATTGTCCCCAGCCTTGTTTTCTTGATTCGTTTCACGTGTTTTGCCTCTCGTTTGTTCCTTACTTATTTATATTATGTCTCTAATGTATTATGACCTCCTTATATGTTGTGACATCTCATGCATACCTTATATTATGATCTTTATACCTCAATTATGTTTAAGTTATCTTAATTGACTAAGTTATGCGTTTAATTAAATTGTGTTAAGTATGATTCATAGGTCGCTTATTACATATGACTTGAGAACTTGATACATGACTTATATGATGCAACGTGATCATAATTGCCAATATATACCATCGTCGAACATTCCTTGCACATCATTAGCATATTTGCATTCATGTCAAAGTCGTGCGTCGTCTTGTTGGGTTTCGAGTTGAGTCTTACCTTGTTAGTACGTTGTCTTGTTAGGTGGTGGGTCTCCGGACGAGTCGACTTAGTTGCTCATGGTGGTTCGTCGGTTGGTTCATGGTAAAGGTGAGGAGTTATATATATGTAAAATGCTTCTAAAACTATGGCAGATATATGACCTATCATGTTTGATGGTTTTGAACTCCCGTTTTGTAAAAAGGTATATGTAGGCATAATAAGCCAAGTTTTGTGAGCCTTGCACGTATTATGAATATTACTTTTGGAAAATGGTTTAGAAGTAAAATTCATGTCTTGGTAGATGGGATAAGTACCCAAAATGCTTTTAGCACTTTCATTTGAATTTTATGCACGTGTGAGTTGTACGGCGAGGTTATGTTGTACCTTGCAAGGACGCTTGCTTGGTGGATTTTGTAGTGCTCAGGGCTAAGGTGGGTGATATTCCGGGAAGGCAAGGGCCGACGGTTGTCCTCATTCGAGGTTCCCACCCAATGTAAGAAACGTGCTACTAAGGCTCCGAGGAGGTTTCGGGGATAAGGTTGCAAGGGAGAGGCCGGTTTCATGGACCCGTCTCTTCACTGTAAGGATGCGGGGACCGTACACCCTCGACATCAACGGCGTAATGGATGGATTTTTATGGTATTGATTTTGGGAAGAAAGGATAGAGTGCCCGAACTCGGGGCCGGTTGTATGTGTGGTTCATGATCCGATGTTTATAAAAAATTGCATTGTTTACAAAACGAGTTCGGATCATGAGCACCTAGTTTATAGCATGCATTGAACCCCTTATATTATATGATGTATACTTCTCCTCACCGGTTCCTTTTGAGCTGACTCCCTTACCTTTCGTGTCCGCAGGTCGCGTTTTGGAGTCAAGCTAGGCGGGGTCCTTTGAGAGTTTTGTCTTGAGTCTAGCTTGTACTTGTTTACTTTTGTAGCGTACTTCACTTTATGGCTTATGTTATGTTTTGAGATTCTTGGATTCACTATGTTGATGTTATTATGCTAGTTTGGACCGTGTCGGTCACTGGGGATGATTTTGCATTCTCGCACTTGAGCATTTCGTGTTGAACCGTGTTGGTCACTTAGTTGATGAATTTATGATTATCCCCTTGTGATATCTGACTTGTGAAGAATTGTGAAACGCATGTATGATTGTTGATGAATCCATATGCTAGTATTATGTTTTATGCTTCCGCGAACTTATGTTTGTTTTATTACTTGTTGTGAGTCTAGTACCGCCTAGCTAGGATGTCCGTTTATCACCGCTTGCGTCGGTTTTGGCGGGTATATGGATAGTAATTCTATATACAAGCTGGGCCCGTAGCGCGGGATAGGCGTGGGATGTCCTTGTCGGGGCGTTACACCCCTATTTGGTTGGTATCAGAGCCGAAGGTTCAAAACCAGGCTGTTGAGTCGTCTCGAGTCATCTAGGTCGGACGGCAATAGGAACAACTTGCTTATGTGTTTTAAATTGATTCATTTTGCATATGCTACATTTTTTATTAACATAATTGTACTTGCATCATGTGAGCATTTTGAATGAATACATTGTTTCTATTTTGATCGTTACGTTGATTACTTTCTAATGTCACCTAAGTGGTAATTACTTCGTTGTGCTAAATTATTTCACACTCAGGTGTTGGCTTGTCTTGATTTGTCTAGATTCTTATGATATATATATATCTCGTTAACTATTGCTTTTAAATTTCGTAAATCACATTGCTTGCTCGATATTAAGTGACATGAACATATGACTAATCGACATGCATATATGATAAGATTGTGTGTAGGATACCTCCTCGTCGTCGTGCCCGTGCTCCGACTCGTAGAAACGAGCAAGGTCCTCCGGAGAGTAATCAAAATCCGCCTCCACCACCACCGTTAGCGAATCCCGCGGATCTCATGGCTTTTATGACTCAATTTGTGCTATCCGTGAACGCGCAACAAGCCGTGCAAGCACCTCCTCCGGCACCTCCACCACCAGCTTCGATTGAAAGTGTTTATGACCGGTTTATAGGCCGTCCACCAATATTTTTGGGTACTACGGATGACTTGAAGGCCGAATATTGGATTACTACTATTGAGAGGATCTTCCGGGTTGTTACTTGTACCGAACCGAAGGCTCAAGGTTCGGGTGGTAGGGCAAGGCCCGTGGCTCATGCACGTGCCTATGCGTTGAATGGAAGGAAAGAAGATGATAAGCATGACTTCATTACTATGGTGAAAGGTATGAATTGCATACATGGCATAACACTCATACATTTTGGTTTGGATGTCACTACAGGATGTTTATACTTGTTGATGATATATATATGCTAGAATGTAATTATTTGATCTGCATATGTCTTGCGATGCTAACTGCTTTAAGTGCCAATGTGAATACGGTAAGTTAGAGATTGATTGTTCTTTGCCAGGTGGTATATTTGATAGTTGATACATGCACTCTACCTAAACTTGATTTATTCTATAGCCTCTCTATGCTATGTCGGTAATGATTGACAATAAATGTTACGTTTGTATTTAGCTTGTCTCCTACTTCTGCAATTATGTAAATGCTTTCTTGGATAAGTTGTGCTACAATGTGATAACTCTAGTAACCCTTGTATTATTCAACCTTGAGATTTATGAGCTATGATTGAATATATTTGAAGTATGAATGAGTACTTGTGAGACATGTTGTTTTCTTGTTCTGGGCTGCATGATTTTGTTAAAAATTATGTCAAAATTTATTTGTGGGGAACTTTCATGTAATTGGAGAATCATGCCTAATTAAGTAAGAACGGGGTGGTTTATAATAAGTTGTTAGAAACCATAGGGGATGTTTGTGTAATCTTTCTTAAACTATGAATGTGGGTAACACTTGAGCTTATGTTTCAAACCATGCTATGAATCCGTAGAGTTGATATAAAGGAATCATAAATATCTCGTTTACCTTGAAAGCATAACCTTATGTGATTAAATGTATGCCTTATGTGCATTGAGCATGATGTATGTATGCATGAGCGCTGCATAGACTTATACATGACTAAGATTATGACTTCTTGATTAGTACTACTTGGATTAATTGTTAAAGTATGACTTATAATTGCTATGCTTAGATACTTACAACTTCATGTACGTTAAATGCTCGAATTGACTTTATCTACGCATGTTAATAAAAGACATGAACTTGGTAATTGAATCAAATGACCTTCCTATGTATGTTACTACTAGGTGTGAAGTTAGTAATTGAATTGCATGATCTTGGATACTTCGGTGAACTTGTATGATGCAAGTATGAGTTAATTCTTGTGATATTTGTAACCTTGGATGTCGTACATGCTTGATTTTGTGCACTTTGTTGTGGTGAGCCTTGAGGGACACCTTTGTCATGACGAACGCCTTTACTTCACCGTTAGAGAACGACTCGACCGTACAGCGGCCCTCTGTTGTGTGCCTTGTTTGTGCTTTGCATGTTTTAGCTTCGAGTAGTTATGCATGTGCTTTTGTGCTCGGGAATTGTTGGATTCTCTTTCTTTTGTGTGTGCCTGAGGGATGTTGGATTTCCTCGGTTATAGTCATTTGGGAATGTTACATTCTCCCGAATTTAGGAGTTTGTGAGACGACAACTCTTTCAAACGTAGATGTTGAGGGATGCAAGATTCCTTCGAACATAGGTTGAGAGAAGGGTTCTCTCGTTGCTTGTTGAGAGACGGGATTCTCTCATTGCTTGTTGAGAGACGGGGTTCTCTCGTTGCTTGTTGGGAGACGGGGCTCTCTCGTGTGTGTCTTGTCTCGTGGGCTACGATCAGGTGGCTCTGATCAGGATGGATCCTTTGAACGAAGTAAGCAAGATCAAGACGGATCGAACGTACGCACACTAATAGACCTCTTGCATCAACAAGTATGGAAGATTAAGTTACATGTTGAAGCGGTACAAGACCGACAATAGAGTAATGCCGATTGAGGAGGAAAGAGTTGGAATTCGAAATAGGCGATTGGGTCTTCTTAAAGGCAACACCAAGAAGGAGTTTCTCACAACTAGTAAGAGTGGCAAGTCAAACCAAAGAGCTGTCTAACCACTTGGAGCTGTAGAACGGATTGAGGGAGCATTTTCGAGAGGAGACGGAGACTATTCTGGTGGAAGAGGTATAATTGGATTCGGATTTAACATTTGTACGATGACCGGCAAAGATTTGGTAGGAAGTCCACGATTTAAAGAATCGTCGAATTCCCTTGGTGAAGGTACTTTGGAGAGATCACAAGTCCGAAGAAGCAAATTGGGAAATGGAAAAGAAGATACGGAGTTTTCACCTTGAGTTGTTTTCCGATGGTAAATCTGGGGACCAGATTTCTTTAAGGAGGGGAGGTTGTGACGCGCCGCTTCTTGGTCAAGGTACGGTTTGGTACGAGAGTGCACGATTTACCTTTCCTTGCATGATTTATGTGGAATTATGCCTTAATTTGATAATGTATTTGTGCATAAGTGAAATATATTAAGTGTGCAATATATGTGGCTTTGTGACATATTCCTTATATACTTGTATTGCTATTATTGAGCATTGATAACATGTTTTATAGCTTTTAACGAAACAATGTGCTTATATGGACATTAAAGCATAATTTAGGGACTAAATGGTAATTTTATTTTCCAAGCCTGGAACTGGTTAGAACTTAATGAAATTGAGTAGATAATTCGATTACGAGTTTGTGGGTTCTTGAATCGCTCAATTCGGAGTTCGGACGAAGAAGTTATGGCCATTTTACGAAAAGTCAACCTTTTTACTTAACCCAGTTGACCTGCGACCCAATTTCGAATTTAACCCAATCTGTGACCCGATTTCACTTAAACCCTATTCATTTGACCCGGTTCGCGACCCAAATAGCTGACCCAAATCAGATTATACTACTTAAGTTCATTTTAACGTTGTTTCATAAGATTCAAGCCATTCTCTCAAAGCCTATTCATATTCTCTCAAGAACACCAAGAACACTTCAAGCCATCTTCAAGAGCCAAGCGTGGAGATTAAAGCTGGAGATTCAAGACTAAAGAACAAGATTTCCTCTTCGATTTTCAGCTCTTAAGGTAAAGATTGCTTGAATGCTTATATGGGTCTTCTTCTTGAACTTGAAGCTTAAATTTGAAATCTAGGGTTCATGTTAGATGGATTAAATCCGAATTTGTTGATGGAAATATGTTTCTTATGTTGCTAGGAATGATTTGGTATAAGAATTTCATGTTTTTATGCTCTTATGGGAAATCCTCCATTGTTCACCTTTGAAGCTTTTATGAAGATTCTTGCATGTCTATGTTCTAGCATGTTTTAGCTTGATATGATGACGGATTCTTGTTCCTTATGTGTTTTTATGGAGAATGTGATAGATTTCCTACAATTTCTTGCATGATTGTTGATTTCACTATTGTTATGCTTGAAGCTTTCATGAAACTTGTAGAAGATGAAGTTCTTGTATGAATTTCTAGGTTTCTTGATGTTTATGTAACGCCCCGTGTTTTCACATGTGCAGGTAAGAGTTACGTGCGCATTTACGTTTAATTATATGATTTTATATCTTGTTTAGTAATCGAATTCGTTTCTAATTTGATTTAATGGTTTAAATTTTATATGAATTCTGATTTGTGTTATGATTATATGAATGAATTTGTGAGAATGTGGATTTCATGAATTCGATGTTAATTGAATGGAATTACGTGGTTCATGTAATCCGTGGACTTGTTTGTAACTTATTTGAATGTTTTGGACTCAATTGGAAATTGAGTCTGGGCTTAATTGCCACTTTTTGAAAGTTTAGGGACCTATTTGTATATAGGCAACCCTGAACGGTTTTCGCGATATCTTGAGCTCCGGACCTCGAAATCGAGATCCGTAACCGGCGTTGAGCTTGTCTCGACGATACCTATCCATTACACTTGACCTTATACTTTTTCGATACCGTTTGAACCTTCGACAATGAATCTTTCCACAACCTCGACCTTATAACTTGTTTGAACCGTTTACTAAACGAACCGGACTTGAATCGACCCGTATTCTACCCATTTCTATCACTAAAAATCAGCATTTTCCTCCTCCCTTGTTCCACTTTTGATCGATCATTCCATCATCCTAGAGACCAAGAGAAAGCTCCAAGAAACCCTTGTTTTGATCATCCACACTTTGAGCTCAAGATCAACCTTCATCCAATCTTCTTCCAAGGTAAGGTATGGAATGTTTTTCTCTCATTCTCCTCTCCATTTTCTTCCGATTATATCTAGGTATGGGTTGGAGATTCATGTGATATGTGAAAAAACTTGAATATGACCAAATGATATGAATTTTTGATTCCATGAGTTTCAATGGTTTAAATTGGGATTTGAGTTATGGAAATTGCTACATGATACTTCCTTATCATTTTTTTATATGCTTGGATTTCATGTTGGTTGTGTATTACTTGATGTGCCATTAATGGAGCTTGAAGCTTTCATGGATGAGTAGCTTGGTTTTGAGTGGTCTTTTGCCAACTTTGGGTGTGAATTCTTGTATATATGATTGGATTGCATGATATATGTGAATTATATGAATTGAAAGCATGTCTAAGTGCAATATATGAGCTTACTTGAGGCTGCCCTGTTTTAAAGCTTTTCCCACGCAGAAAACAGAGTTTCTGCTCTGTTTTTTTTCGAAGACGATGAGCTGACCGGCCGTGTCAGCTTTGAACTGAAAATGGACATAGCCGTGTTGGGCTCTCGACTTTGATTTTTTTCTGAATTTAATCTAGGACACGGCCGTGTCCAAATCCTTTGAAAACTCAACACGACCGTGTCAAGCCCTCGACTTGGGATTTTTGGATTTTAAACCTCGGACATGGCCGTGTCCGTTTCCTTTGAAAACTCAACACGGCCGTGTCATTTGAAATGGCAGCTTTGGGGAACCTCTTTTCTTGCTTTTATCTCGTTTATGGCTTGTAATGGTGGATTATTTTGACGTGAATGTATTAAAGCTATGTTTTATGATTGATATATGATATTTATAATCTTATGAATGCAAGTATGAAGGTATGAACGATATGAACGAGAAGGAATACGGTTTTACCGTAGTTTGAACGAAACTTGCGGAATTATGTGTTTAATTGAATTCTATGACATTCATGACCATAATTGAACATATTATCGCATTTTAAGCATTCCTTAACATGTTATTGCATAGCCGAGCGTCTAATGTGGTCATAATAGAGTCTCACACTACCTTTGTCACACAGGTCTTGGTCCAGTAGGTGACGAGGTCGAGCAGTGAGAGTTTGTCGGGTTCTTTTGTCTACCAGGTGGGTTTTTCTTCTATTAGATAACAATATGACCTGAACACCTAATGTGCAAGATTTTGGCCAAAACCCTATATAGATATTTATACCAAGTTTTAATGAGCAATGTTTTAAACGAAAGCCTTTTTTTTTTATGACTATCCTACCAAAATGTTTTGGCGAGTAATGATTGAGTGATCACAATGAATGGGGGCCCGGGACTTAGTGTAGTGGTGAACCGGGAAAGCTTGGGCTGACGGGAATCCATTTGTACTAGTTCCAACAATTTCGGCAACCTGGACTTCACTAGGAGATTAGTGAACGAAAGGGGACCCGCGCTTTTGGGGATTCATGTACCCCTCTAGCATTAATGAATGAGGGTTCGGGCCTTGCAAACCCGTTCCCTACCCGGAGGAAAAAGGAGTATATGTATGATCAAATGAATGATCTAATGAATGTGCACGAAAGAATGTATGCGTGAACGAATGTATGAATGAATGATTAATGAATTACACGAGGTGGTGGTTGGAGATAATGCACGCCCTCTTGTCGGGCTATTAATGACCTAATGAATGAAATGAACGGTTATAATCCTATTCGTTGTATATTATTTACCTCCCACTTGGGAAAAAGGGTTCTAAACCTCGAATAAGGATTATAACTTGCATGTACGTGTTTAAATTCCGAAATATTATGATATTATGCCTCTTTTTATACCCACCAGTCTGTCTAAGACTGAACCCGGATTTGTTTCGGTTGTTTTTGCAGGAAGGGGGATGCTAGGCGGGATGCGAGTCGGGAGGAGAGTCTTGGATAGTGTCTAGCCTTTCCTTTACACGCATTTGATTTCATTTTGAATTTTGTATATGTATGGAGCGTACATAGAATGGTACCTATATGTATCTTACGTAGTAGACTGGTACATAGAGCGTATAGCTCAATATATGAACTACATGCTGGTACCTAGAGCTTCTAGCTCAATATATAAAATATGAATGATTGCTTCCGTTTTTCTTCTGTTGCTCTGGTTGTTGTTGTTGGGGTTTAAGTTATAGGTTAGTCCCGTCTGGCTTAGCGAGTGTGTATGTCTCCGTTCGCTATGATTCGGCACATGTATGGAAATCCATTTCGTATACGGATCGGGTCATGGTGCGGGGGATGTGACGTCTCACGCTCGGGCGTTACAGTTTATATGTTCCTAAATGCTTTATTATCTAACTTGATGATTTATGATGCTATTTGTGGTTTTGGAAGCTTAATTTCATGTTTTGGGGTGTTTTGAACTCATTTCCGTCGAGTTTGAAGTTGGTGTCAGGTTTTTTTTAAGTTCTGGGCAGAATCCACTGGGGTGGATTTTTGCTGTGTAAAAATCCATGGGGGTGGATTTCAGGCAGTAGCTTCTGGACCAAATCCGCGAGGGTGGATTTTTTGTGAAGGAAAATCCACGGGGGTGGATTGTCCCCAACCTTGTTTTCTTGATTCGTTTCACTTGTTTTGCCTCTCGTTTGTTCCTTCCTTATTTATATTATGTCTCTAATGTATTGTGACCTCCTTATATATTGTGACATCTCATGCATACCTTATATTATGATCTTTATACCTCAATCATGCTTAAGTTATCTTAATTGACAAAGTTATGCGTTTAATTAAATTGTGTTAAGTATGATTCATAGGTCGCTTATTACATATGACTTGAGAACTTGATACATGACTTATATGATGCAATGTGATCATAATTGCCAATATATACCATCGTCGAACATTCCTTGCACATCATTAGCATATTTGCATTCATGTCAAAGCCGTGCATCGTCTTGTTGGGTTCCGAGTCGAGTCTTACCTTGTTAGTACGTTGTCTTGTTAGGTGGTGGGTCTCCGGACGAGTCGACTTAGTTGCTCGTGGTGGTTCGTCAGTTGGTTCGTGGTAAAGGTGAGGAGTTATATATATGTAAAATGCTTCTAAAACTGTGGACAGATATATGACCTATCATGTTTGATGGTTTTGAACTCCCGTTTTGTAAAAAGGTATATGTACGCATAATAAGCCAAGTTTTGTGAGCCTTGTACGTATTATGAATATTGCTTTTGGAAAACGGTTTAGATGTAAAATTCATGTCTTGGTATATAGGATAAGTACCCAAAATGCTTTTAGCAATTTCATTTGAATTTTATGCACGGTTAAGTTGTACGGCGAGGTTATGTTGTACCTTGCAAGGACGCTTGCTTGGTGGATTTTTATAGCGCTCGGGGCTAAGGTGGGTGATATTCCGGGAAGGCAAGGGCCGACGGTTGTCCTCATTCGAAGTTCCCACCCAATGTAAGAAACTTGCTACTAAGGCTCCGAGGAGGTTTCGGGGATAAGGTTACAAGGGAGAGGCCGGTTTCATGGACCCGTCTCTTCATTGTAAGGATGCGGGGACCGTATGTAGCACCCAGAACAAGAGGCGCCACATCCCCCGCACTATGAGCCCGATCCACACATGAAATGGAAAATCCATACATGAACCAAGCTCACAGCGAATGGGGACTCACTCACTCGCTATGCTAGGCGGGAGCTAAACTTAAAACCAAAAGAACAAGACTGAAATACATGAAATTTCAAAAAAACAAATCATACCATTTATAATAAACATAAGAAGTAATGACGGGTTCAACTAGCATAAATACCTAGTCCCGAAATTAAAACATAAATGTAAACATAATTCATAATCATAATCATAACCATGATTCATACATACATTTTTTCATCCCTTAATCAAAGTACAAAGATGCGTGCAAAGTGACTCAAACTAAGACATAGAACTTGACCGACTCGGAACCCCGCCTAGCATCCCTTCCTGCAAAATAACTGAAACAACTCCGGGTTCAGTCTTAGACAGACTGGTGGGTATAAAAGATAGGCATAATATCATAATACAGCGGAATTTAAACACATACATGCAAGCCATAATCCTTATTCGAGGTTTTAGAAACATTTTCCCAAGTGGGAAGTAAAATTCAACGAATAGGATTATAACAATTCATTTCATTCATTAGGTCCTTTGTGGCCCGACGAGAGGGCGTGCATTATCTCCAACCACCACCTCGTGTAATTCATTAAACATTCTTTCTTTCTTTCTTTCATTCATGTATAACATTCTTTTGTGCACAATCATAAACATTTACACCTTCTTTCTCCGGGTGATGGCCGGGTGATCGGCCTGAACCATCCATTCATTGACCAAAAGGGTTTCATTACTCCCCTAGTGGCACTCAGCGTCCATTCCTCGCTAACTCCTAACGAGGTCCGGTTACGCCGTACATTGGTGGGACTAGTGGGAGGGATCACCGTCAGCCCATGCCTCCTCGGGTCACCACTCACACCAAGTCCCTGGGCCCCATTCTGTGCATAACATTCTTTCTTTTCTCGCCAAAACATTTGGTAGGATCATAAAATAAGGGCTTACGTTTAAAATCATTGACTCGGGAAAAGGACTCTATACACATATATACTTTTGGCTGAAATCTTTACACGTTGGGAGTATATAGGGTCATTTAACTAAATAGAAGAGAAACCCACCTTTACATCTTACCGACCGATACCAAAAGGAGAAGAAGACTTGGGAGTAATCTATGAACCCGGCATGTCTCCGCCCTGGAGAAAACTGTACAAAAAACAACACCATGCACTCATGAGATTCGAGACTCAAAATGAACCATATATGACGCACGACAATGCTTTAACATGATATGACATGCATAAGAGACCTTAATATGTTATGAAGATGTTTATGTGCACAATTAATGCCATTTAGACAAGTAAACAATTCAATCTCTCCTTACATGAATAGATCGTGTCCGTTCATTATCATTCTTTCATTCTATAGTATTCATTCGTTCAATACCCAATTCATAATACATTATTACACATATCAACCATGCATGTGAATCATTTAGAAGAGTGGGGAATTCACTAAACATATAGGGAATGCATTGGTTACAAGAAGCGTCACATTATAGCACTTAAACGTTTCATATATATCGCGTTTGTCCAATGCAAATCATCATCCAATAATCCATTAATATCATAAATGTAAGTTTGAAGCACAAGAAATCAATTAAAACACATACGGATGTCAAGGGGGTGAAAGGAACGCAAGAAGATGGATTTTGGCGAAAGTTGACAGTTTCGGAAATGAGCAAGCTGTAAAGAATTGATCATATCTTAAGTTATCGAATTTGGAATTGAGTTTTGTTGATTAGAAATGAAACTAGACACATAGATCTTTTCAATGATATATGGCACGAATCATGATTCAAAGCGAGGTGAAAATGACGTAGGTTTGGAGTTGGACCAATGCAGACTTTCGATGAAGTAGCGACACCATTTTAAAACGATCATATCTCACAAATGGATAAAGATAATGAGGTGATTCTAATTTTAGGATGTTCTAGACTTCAAGAGGTTTCTGTGGGTTCAAAAATAAGGTCAATCCGAGTTCGTATGAGGGAGAACGAAGCAAAACAATCTCAGGCTGAAACAGGGGAGGGTCCAAAGTTTCTGCCTCAAATCCACCCCCGTGGATTTTTCCAAAAGGAAAAATCCACCCTCGCGGATTTAGGTCAGTGGCGAAAAACACACAACAAGTAGGGCAAAACTCAAGATAGACCATATAAACATCAAATTAACACACATAGGTAAGTTAAGGTAGCAAGAATTCATGCATTTCAATCCATTAAGACAACCAAAGAGGCAACCAATCAAGCAAGGAATGAATATGGAACAAGTTCATGCAAACTCTTCACTTTTCACAAATGGCAAAGTCATGAATCCTAATCCACTACCCAAACTAAGTTCATACATATCACATATGATGTGTTAGGAGTAAAATACATGCTTCATACCAAAAGAATTCCCAAGAAAGCAAGCTAGAATCATCCATTTTCTCCCAACCCATCACTATTCATGCCATATGCCCAAACATGCTCAAATCTTGGAGAAATCATGGAATATAGAACTTAAAATGATTACCAAGTGATACTCAACACAAATATGAGTTTACCTTTCAATTTGGAGAAGAAAAGGTGGGGAGATGAGCTCAAAACTCCCATGGCCAAAAAGGGTTTCTTCTTCTTCTTCTTTTCTTCCTTCTTCTCCTTCTCTCTCCATAAAACTGAAAATATCTAAGTGGGGGGGGGGGGGGGTTAGGGTGTCGGTTTGGGGCAGAAAAGGGTGAGGGAGAGAGTGTGCAAGTGGGCTAGGGTCAATGGTTAGGGTCTAGGTGCGTAATAATAGGTCCGTGACTTAGGTATAGTCTTGATCGGTCAATTTAAGCGCGAGTTGCTCGTTCCGGTTGAAATTTGAGGATCCAATTGGTCTTAGAAAAATATGAGGCTTCTCCAATTGTCTCCGATTCGTCAATTCGGATCCAATGGAGGTGACGGAACTCGATTCCGAGTTCCCGAGCTCAAGATATGCCGCCCGGAACACAAGGTACGCTAAATGCTCTTTAGCCCCCTTTTCGGTTCCGATCACACAAACGAACACAAAACTCAAACATGCAAGAACAAAATCATGCAAAGAGCAAATAAACATGATCTTAAAGCACATAATTCACTCATGCCAAGAATCCACGAAAAACAGAAATCAAATCGAATAAGAACGACACTCAAACAAGAGCATATACGCAAATACGATCAAGAGTTCATAATCAAACAATAAAACTTAACAAAAGAATCCATAATAAAAAAATCATATATAATTAATTAAATTATGCACTTTAGTAACCACATACGTCAAGCTTAAATCACAGAACTGGGGTGTTACACCGTACACCTTCGACATCAATGGCGTAATGGATGGATTTTTATGGTATTGATTTTGGGAAGAAAGGATGGAGTGCCCGAACTCGCCGGGCCGGTTATATGTGTGGTTCATGATCCGATGTTTATAAAAAATTACATTGTTTACAAAACGAGTTCGGATCATGAGCACCTATGTTTATAGCATGCATTGAACCCCTTATATTATATTATGTATACTTCTCCTCACCGGTTCCTTTTGAGCTGACTCCCTTACCTTTCGTGTCCGCAGGTCGCGTTTTGGAGTCAAGCTAGGCGGGGTCCTTTGAGAGTCTTGTCTTGAGTCTAGCTTGTACTTGTTTACTTTTGTAGCGTACTTCACTTTATGGCTTATGTTATATTTTGAGATTCTTGGATTCACTATGTTGATGTTATTATGCTAGTTTGGACCGTGTCGGTCGGTTAGGATGATTTTGCAGTCTCGCACTTGAGCATTTCGTGTTGAACTAGGTGGTTGGTCACTTAGTTGATGAATTTATGATTATCCCCTCGTGATATTTAACTTGTGAAGAATTGTGAAACGCATGTATGATTGTTGATGAATCCATATGCGAGTATTATGTTTTATGCTTCCGTGAACTTATGTTTGTTTTATTACTTGTTGTGAGTCTAATACCGCCTAGCTAGGATGTCAGTTTGTCACCGCTTGCTTCAGTTTTGGCGGGTATATGGATAGTAATTCTATATACAAGTTGGGCCCGTAGCGCGGGATATGCGTGGGATGCCCTTGTCGGGGCGTTACATGTTTAATTTAATAAATAAGTGTTAAAGATAATTATTTATACCTTTAATTATTCTAATTAATTAATTTTATAATTTCGTTCACTTTATTTAAATTAGAATTGAATTTAAATTTTGTTACTTAATTTGAAAAATTTTAACATTGTTTTGAGTGGTTTAAATGAGCTTCGTTCTTATATGATTTGATATCGAAAATTCGTGAAAACTTAGTATGTTGTAGATTTATGTGTTATGAACATGTTTGTATGCTCGTTTCATGTTTTCGATCTTGTTTGACGTGGTAACGAATTTAATTTGAATTGTGGAACCAAATCGGGGGTTAACGAGCAATTAGCGCACCCTTGGTTCCGTATGTGATATCTTGAGCTCGGGAACTCGGAATCGAGTTCCCTCAACTTTGTTGAACTCGTATCAAAGATTCGGGTTTAATAAACTTAGCCTTATATTTTTCCAAAATCATTTGAACCTCCGAAATTCAATCGAAAAACGGAACGGCATCAAAACAGCGACATTTCACTAAAATGGCCCTAACTTGTTCATACCTTAACCAAATTAACTATGGTTGGAGTCATTGTAACCCTAGTTCAGCCCACTATCTTCCCATACTCAGCCCCAACCGAACTTATGCTCACACAAACAAGAAATCTCAGCCAAAGCTACTGACTTCCAGTTCATCCCGTAACCTTGCCTTCCTTGGAGATTTTGGAGCTCAAATCTCTTCCAGCCTTCACCCAATCAACAATGTAAGCTTAGGGTTGTAATATACATTCATCCCTGGTTATTTTGATCCTTTCATTCCCAAATTTGAGCATGTTTTCATGGATTTTTGGCTGATTCTGTGAATAGTTAGGTATTGAGCATTTATGTTGTTCTCCTTCGATTCTTGATGGTTTTGGTTGATTCCAAGCATGAAAATGATTGTCTTGACTCCCTCTTCTCATTTATGATCATTGATTATGTGGTAGTTGAAGTATTCATGAGATTTCATTAATGGCACTTTGAGGAAAATTCATGAAATGATCACTTATATCTTCTTCTCACGTTTGAGCATTCTTGGGGGCTGATTTGTATGTTGGCTTGGAGTGGTTTTTCTGCATATTTGATGGCCTAACTTACCTGAAGTTGAGGGGATGAATTAGATCAATTTTTTGCCCTGTTTTCATTTGGTTTTTCCCCTGTTTTCTTGCGCGTAATCTGCTGCTCATTTCTTGTTGTTGCTGCGTGTATTTCTTGCTAGAATTGCTGAGCATCGGTGGTTGCCTTTATTTCCACCTTAATCGTTAGCATGATTGGTTGTAGTTTTGAGCTTGTCTTGGCCTGGTTTTTCTTTTCTTTTTCCTTCCCCTGCTTCGTTCTCGCTGAGGTTGCTGTCTGTTGCTGCTGTAATACTCTCCCCGGGCGGGGAGAGTTCGTTCTTGAGAGTACCCGGGCGGGTACTCCTACTGCAGAACTTTCTGTAATCAGCTTCCCCGGCCGGGGAAGGTTGCGTGGGGAGACTACCCGGACGGGTAGCCTGCGTTGCAGCTTCTGCTCTTTCTTTTCCCTTTTGCTGTTGTTGTTCTTTCTTTCTTTCTTGCTGCTCTATTTTTCCTTGTTTGCTGTGTGTGTGTGTGCGTCTATATATATATATATTAGCTGCTGCTTCTTCTCTTGTATATGCAGAGTGTGTATATCTATATATATATGTATAGTTGGTATAGTTGTTTGCATGCATGTTACTATGTACGTGTGCATGTATATATTTATATATATAATTATGTATGCATGCATTTGTGTTTTATTGAATTGCATGCATTTTAATTAGATTACATGCATGGGAATTGTAATTTGTACATGTTAGTTTGCATGCATGTGGTTGTACGTGTGCATGTATGTTTATATATATATATATATTTAGATAGTTATGCATGCATGAGATATATATATATATATATATGTTTATTAAATATTAAATATTATTTGATTTAATTGAATTATGGAAATTAAATTGTTATTTATTTCATATTCCTATCTAATTTCCAATCTTGATTTGAATGTATTTATTTGTCTATTTTATAATTGTAAACGTGTTATAGTATGTGATATGATCGTTAATTTGAATTCTTGAATTGATTTGTTATGAAATGTGTAAGGATTGAACTTGAATGAATATGAACGTTTCCTTGAACGAATGAATGACTTGACTCTATATGATTTAAATACGTTAATCATGCACATGAACATGTTCATGACATAATATCATCTCTTCTGCATTCATATCATGTTCATTGCATGCCTTGCGCCTTATATGGTTCATTTGGAGTCTTGAGTCTCACGAACACGTTACGTTGTCCTTTGTACAGTTTACCTCCAGGGTGGAGAAATCTTGATCAACTAGGCACTCGGTAACTCGTATCCTTGTATCGCCATGTTCCAGGTGAGGGTGTTTTCGTTCTAGTTACATAAAGAACCCTACAACCTTATGTGACAAGTTTGGCCAAAACCTTATGTATATATATATGTTACTTTTAAAGTAGAGTCATCAAGTAAATTATGATCGAGTAAACCCTTTTCAAATGAATTATGAAATATGTTATGTTTCTTAGGAATATTTTGGCGAGATTATGATTATGAACATGATTATGAATGCACGGGCCCAGGGACTTAGTGCAAGTGGCTATCCGGGGAGGCAAGGGCCGACGGTGATCCCTTGTACTAGTCCCAACACATTTACGGTGATACCGGCCCTCGCTAGGAGGTTTAGCGGGGAATGGGAGCTGAGTGCCCTTAGGGGATTCATGTACCCCTATTGGCCTATGTATGGACCGGTGGTCAGGTCTTGCTAACCCGTCCACCACCCGGAGGAAGAAGGTTGGAACTTATTTTATGATTATGATTTTGTTATGATTGATAGGCACTGTGCGGGAAGGCCGGGACATGGATTGTCCAAACGAATATGTTTTAGGATATGATATATGATTTGTGTGTATTATGATATATTGCATGATCGCCTATTCTTCGTACACGGTTGGAGTTTGGTTGGAGATAATGCACGCTCACTCGCCGAGCCTTTATGTTTATGTATGAATTATGAACTTAATAAATTTAATATGATTAGTCGTAAAGTTCGAGCATTGCTTAGTTATTCTCTTGCCCTTTTTGGGAACTAATTTTAAATAAAACCTTACTTGGGATTTATGACTTGCATGTACATGTTTTATATATATGCATCGCTCCTGCTCACTCAGTCTTCTAGAGACTGACCCTCTCCCTCCCCCAACCTTTTAGTGCGTAGGTTTGGCTTTGGAGTTTCGAGCTAGGCGGAGTTGTGTTAAGTCCTTGAGTCGGTCAAGTTAAGTTAGAAGAGACTCTGCACTCGCATATGTATTTAAATTGTATACTATTCGACTCTGTGAGGTTATAAATTTGACTCGTTATGTATTTGTTATTGAACTGCCTTGCCAGGGCTTTGTTATGAGCTAAAAGAGGCCTGAGGAGCCCAAGTCTGCTTGTGGTTCGTGTGTTTAATTTCTGCAGGCCTGTGGCAAATGCATGTGTTTGGATTTTAGTTTCCCGATGCATTATGTTTTGTTGATTGGTTATAATTACGGGGTCTAAGTTCCGCCTAGCTTAGGAGGGTTGTTTTGTTTGTCTCCCGTTCGCTATGGTTTGATACGGGTGCGGACTTCCTATTTCGTTACTCGTGTTGAGCCATAGTGCGGGGGATGTGGTGCCTCCCGTGGGGGGTGCTACACTCTCACTAATCACCATTATTTGCACTTAAGTCCTTGAAGTATTTGAATGAATGCAACAAGTTTCATTCCATGGAAAATGATCAATTAACTCCCAATTCATGTTATGCAATTAAGTCATCAAATTTATGAAATGATCAATTAAGGCATATAAGAGCATTTAATCATATTGGCAATTAATTCACAAAAGTTCACATTATCATAGTTTCATAGCAATACATGAAAGTATGATGTATATAATGCAATAACAATAAATAAGTAAGTGAATAAAGTAATTAGAATAGACCCCCAACTCCCGAAGACCCGCACGTGGCATGCTTACCTGAACTTCCGGAAATTAGGGCGTTACAACTCTCCCCCCCTTAGAAGAATCTGGTCCCCAGATTCATTGATTGGAAGAAAATAGCTCCGGGTGGAACCGTTTCATCTTATCTTCCGTCTCCCAAGTCATCTCCTCGGTCTTGTCACTTCACCACAATACCTTAACCATGGGAATACTCCGGTTTCTCAATTCTTGATACTTCCGGTCCAAAATTCTAACCGGTTTCTGAATAAACGACATATTCGGTTCAATGGGGAGAATCTCGATTTCATCAGGATAATACTTCCTTAGCTGAGACACGTGAAATACATTATGAATTCCGGTAAGGTTCGACGGTAGATCTAATCGATAAGCCACCTCTCCAATTCTCTCAAGAATTTCAAACGGACCCAAATAACAAGGATTAAACTTTCCTCCCTTTCCAATCCGAGAAAATCCTTTTCGTGGAGACACCCTTAAGAAAACCCGGTCCCCCACTTCAAACTTCAAATCTCTCCGACGAATATCGGCATAACTCTTCTGTCTATCTTGTGCAGCTTTCATCTATTGTTGTATCTATTGGAATTTCTCAATCATAATCCTTACGGCCTTGGAAGGTTTCTCTAACTTCACACCCTTCTTCACACCTTCCCGTTTCGTCCACTTCCATTCTTCTAAATCAAAAAACAACGGAGATCAACACTTCCAACCATAAAGCAATTCATAAGGAGCCATACCAATTGAAGCTTGATAACTATTATTATATGCGAATTCAATCAATGGAAGTTGCTCATGCCAAGAATTCTGAAAATCTAAGGCGCATGCACGAAGTAAATCCTCCAAATACCGTATTACCCTCTCGGACTAGCCATCGGTTTGAGGATGAAAACCCGTGCTGAACTGAAGCTTTGTACCTAAAAGTCCTTGTAACTCTTGACATAACTTTGAAGTAAATCGAGGATCTCTATCCGAAACAATACTAACTGGAATTCCATGAAGTCGAACAATTTCCCGGTTATAAATTTCAGCAAGTTTACGGAGCTTGTAAGACATTCGGACCGGTAGAAAATGCGTAAACTTCGTTAGCCGATCCACTATCACCCAAATACCATCAAACCCTCCTTTCACCTTCGGTAACCCGGATATGAAATCCATTGTCACCTATTCCCACTTCCACTCGGGAATAGGTAAAGGCTGTAGAAGTCCCCTGGGCTTTTGATGCTCGGCTTTTACCTTCTGACACGTTAAGCAATGTTTCACAAACTCGGCCACATCTTTCTTTAACGCTCGCCACCAATAATATTGCTTAAGGTCTTTGTACATTTTATTCCCTCCGGGATGGACCGAATACGCCGACTTGTGAGCTTCTTCAAGCAATACCCTTTGCTTAAGAAGTCCTGTGGTTACGCTTGAGAGGGTGGAGGTAGAGGGGACTGATCATGGCGATGGCTCCTATGGCCCGGAGAATGCTCTCTACGAGGTCTTCCATGAGGCATCCTGAAAATCAAACACTGTATATGCATGTTTGATTAACATGTGCAAATGAATGGAATAAAACACATAACACAAATATATCACATAACCCAAGTAATTCAAGTAGTTCAAAGAAGTTCAAGTAGGTTCAAATAAGATGCAAGACTCTCAGATAATCAATTAATCCTATGCAGTGCGACTTAGACACACAAGACACAACACTAGAACCTGGCTGTGATACCACCTTGGCATGTAGCACCCGGAACGCTAGGTAGCCACATCCCCCGCACTATAGTTCAATCCACATATGGAACGAATACCCATACATGAATCAAGCCTATAGCGAACGGGAGACAATAAAAAAATGACTCGCTAGCTAGGCGGGACTAACCCTCAATTAATTACCAACATGCATAACGATAAAGCGGAAGCATAATGATATACATTTATTCACATATTCATATCCATCATTCCCATATATACAAACTTCCAAAAGTCAAACTTAATACATAGGTATCAAGAGACATAACAATGCATATATGCATCAATAATGTACAATAACCGTGCTAGACCCAAAAATAAAGACCTGACTCAATCCCGCCTAGCACACACCCTGCAAACCTGAAAATGTGAGGTGTCAATCTATGAAAGACTGAGTGAGGGGTTTAAGTAAATATAAGCGCAATTACTATACAAGCTATAATCTCGGGTAAGATTTTATAAAAGGAAACAATATAAGTTCAAGAGTACAGTAGATTCTCGCCCAAGATTACAACTATTCAATTTAACAATTCAATCTGTGGCCCGGCGAGTGAGGGCAATCTCTAACCTTTACTCCAATAGTGAACAATCATGAGTGTTTCAATTTATTAGGTGATCATACAAGTAGTTAACGTGCGCACGATCAAGCAGCAGTTTCATGAACCCTTTTTCCTCCGGGTGATGGTGGGCTTGCAAGACCCAACCATCCAATCATGGCGTACGTCGAGAACTTGACTCCCACGTATGGGATTCCTTCCTCCACCAAACCTCCTGGTGGGTTCAGGGGTCATCCCAAAATGGTGAGGATAGTGCAAGAGTTACCCGTCAGCCCTTGCTTTCCCGGTTGGCTCAATACACTACCCTCGGGCCCACAGTGCAAGACAATATACTCGCCAAATCAATCAATCCGTTTCCAGAAACCAGTTGAAAGTCGTTAAGGTTTGGAAAGCTATAGATATATAGATACATTTTGGCCGAAAACATCACATAGAGTTGTATGGGTTCTATATATCTAGAATTAAACCTCACCTTTACCAACCAAAAGAAGTAAGGAAACACTCTACGGAGCGTGCTCCTCGTCTCCGGGACCGTGATCTGTGTAACAAGGACAAGTGTATGTAAGACTCGACTCTTATGAACTATTAAGATGAACGGCGTATTCACATAATGCAATACCATGGTTTGACAATTAAAGCACATAATCATTCATTTCAAGAGCAATTCGAATCCGTATGAGTTCATATTGGTAACAAAAATCCATACATACACATACTTGAAACAATGATGACAAGTTGAAGCACAACTCGTAAAATATTCCACGAAAAATCATGAAACTTCATAACACATAAGATAACACATTATATGACATGTTAGTGAAGTGTACATACCGGAAATGAACCAAGGAAACCATGCAAGAAAGGTTATAAAATCGAAATTTCAAGCAAATTATGAAGGGTCACGACCGCGACCCATTTTGCTCACAAAATGGTAGCGGCCGCTACCTTTTTTTTCATGAATTTTCATGCAATTTTCACAAGTCGAAACATGGCCAATTTTTGGTAGCGGGCGCGACCTGAAGAACTTCCAAATACGAGAGTGAGTAGTAGGCGCAACCATTTTTACTCTATTAATGGTCGCGACCGCAACCTTCAAACGTAGCAGAAAAAACAGAGTTGAAAACAGGGGATTCGAACCAAAAACCTCCAAAACCAACAATAAATCCAACTTCACCCCATTGCAAAAGCTCAAATACATCAAATACACATTATACCTTATTAAGACATCAAATAAACCATAAAACTTGCATCAAATCATCAAGAATCCATCACAAAAACCCCATATTATTTCATGATACTAACTTTCATATAAACTCATACTTTCATGCAAGAATCCAACTCTAGTGATCATAATCATGCTCCTACCACAAATAAGCAAGAAAGCATCAAATAAACATCAAACCCTACTCATGAGTGAGTCAAGAATTCAACCAAAATTTCTCTATTTATACCTTGATATGAAGAAAGAAAGGATGAATGGATGATTTGTTGATGATGCTTCCCAAAGTATGAAATTTTCCTCAAAATCAAGCTTGCAATTTGAGATGAAATCTTCCTTCCTTCCTTGGTGTTTCCAACATGATTTAGTGTGTGTGAGTGTGTGTAATTTTATTTGAAATGTGAGGAATAAATTACAAGAGATAAAATACATATGATATATGTTAGTCTTCCACTAACTCTCACTAATCACCATTATTTGCACTTAAGTCCTTGAAGTATTTGAATGAATGCAACAAGTTTCATTCCATTGAAAATGATCAATTAACTCCCAATTTATGTTATGCAATTAAGTCATCAAATTTATGAAATGATCAATTAAGGCATGTAAGAGCATTTAATCATATTGACAATTAATTCACAAAAGTTCACATTATCATAGTTTCATAGCAATACATGAAAGTATGATGTATATAATGCAATGACAATTAATAAGTAAGTGAATAAAATAATTAGAATAGACCCCCAACTCCCGAAGACCCGCAAGTGGCGTGCTTACCTGAACTTTCGAAAATTAGGGCGTTGCAGTCTTTGTATTTATATATGTCTTGCATACATTTGAATTCGTTATACGTTGTAATTTGTATAAGTTTAATTTATTCGTTATAATTATGTTATTTGGGACAGGTTAGGACAGGCTCTGAACTAGTTGAACCCGTTTTTATTGTATGTTATTCGGGACAGGTTAGGACAGGTTTTTGAACTAGTTAAACCCGTTTATTTGAATGTTCTTTTTTCGGGACAGGCTAGGATAGGTCCTTGGATTAGTTGAACCCGTGTAATTGATTTATTATATTTGAATTGTATTAGTTAAGCTCGGTGAATGAAGTTTTTTCTTTTTGAAAGTTTGTATTTTACATTGTTTTCGCATTCAGGTTTCGCATATTTTCCTTTGTACAGGGTTTAGGTACCGCCTAGCTTAGGTTGGGTTTTTGTTTGTCACCCGTTCTCTTTGACTTGGCGCGTGTGCGGACTTTCCATTTCGTACACGTGTCAGGTCCTAGTGCGGGGGATGTGGTGCCCCACGTGCGGGGTGCTACAAAAACGGTAAGCTAAGGGCATTGATAAAGCGTTTAGAGACCGTGATCAAACTATTTAAAACCTTCATGCATTACATTCTTACATGATCAAAGTGCTTATATGTGACCGACAGTGTTTTAAGGGGGAATTCCTGACCTTGACTCAGTTTACTATTTATTTTCCGAGCCTACTTTACCCGTATTGCTACTCGAACCCTAGAGATTCACAACACATGTTTCCCAATTGTTTGAACTTGTTTCCCAAGCTCAGAGAGTCTTTCTTGAACCGTAAGGGCCTTTTTGGAACTTACCGACCAAAGTTACTATTCATCTGAAAATGAGCTTTTGATTATGATAGCCTTTCCTACCCAAGTTTACAGTCAAATCGATCCTTGAGTCGAGACGAGTCTTTTGAAGTTATTCTTGACTTGGAAATCTATTTTGAGCTTTGCTTTATTGAAAATATTTACGAAAACCCTAGTTCACTATTCTTACTATGAACGGTTTTCATTCGGAAAATATTTTCTCTTTGAATTTGCATTACTTGAGCTATTTCAAGATTTTTGAGATGTTTTACAGCCCTTGATTCAAATCCTAGCTTGAGATTTTGAAACGAATGTTCGTATGTGAGAATTCACTATTCATTCTACATTTTCAACTTTTTATCGGTAAAACGTTTCATAGTCGATATTGGACTCAAAACGCTTCTCAATTTATTTTATGATTTTTCAAAATATTCCGGACTTGAAAATTATTCCCGAAAGTCGTTTTACACTCGTGTTTAAGTTTAGGGTTCAAACTTTCTATACTTTGAACTAATGTATCTTTTAAACGGTAAATCCGATTTCGACGTATGAATATGCGTTTCGAAGCTAATTTTTGTGCCAACAGAATGAGCAAACTTCCTGCCACTTATCCTCGATTTTTGGCAGCAAAAAGACCGAAATACCCCCAGCAGCCCCCTATTCTTGTTACAAGAGTGTGAAGCTTCCAAGAGAAGCTATTCTAGTTTTGCTCTCATACCCTTCCTTATACTTTATTTCCAAGGTGAAGGGCTTATCTTCAACTATAAATAGAGGGCTTGAGGCATCACATTCCTTGCTCAAAGTTGTGTTAGCAACACGCTTTTTCTCTCCCTCTCTTCCCCCTCTTGCAGTGAGCATCCCTCCCTTTGATAGGTTAGATGTTGTCTTATTTTATGCTATAGTTTTATGTTATAGTTTAGTTTAGTTTATGTTTTTATATTATGGTATGTTTATATTATGTTTAGGTTGGGTCTTAGGGTCTTCCCCTAAGCCATATAGGATTTTATTTTATGCATTTATTATATGGTTTTTATGAAATGTTTGAATAGTTGTGCATATGTTTTAATTGTTTAGTATATGCTTGGTATGTTATGAAATGCTCTAGTATATGCTATGATCATGTGATATGGTTGTTATATTATGAGAATTGATGCATGATTATGGAATTTCAATTATGTTCATGCATGTTATCTAATGGAATAGTAACCTATGATCAATTATGTTATAACATGTTACATGTTGTTATTGAATTTAATTTGTTACATGTTACATGCCTAATGTTCATGATATGATATGAATTATGTTGAGACATGTTCTTATATGGTTATATGATTCATGAATTATGAATTGAGCTTATGATAAGTTATGGATTAATGGAATAAAGCCTTGATCATATGTTATACACTTTAATAGTGTAACATGTTATAACCTAAGATAGAATAGTGTTTCATAACTTGATGTTATGCCTTAATTAGACCTCTTAACCATAGGTTATACCTTTAAACTAGATCACATTTGATTATAATAACATGAACTTGTAGCTATAGGTTATAATCAAGACCATAATTGAATTAGGGTGTGTGAATGTGTGCATGCCGTGTGTGTGTGTGTGTACGTGTGTGACGTGTGTATGTTTTCTGTGTGTATGTCGTGGGGGTGTGTGTGTATAGTAAGGGTTTGACCTGACCGTTTGACCTGACATGTGAATAGTAACTATGAATAGTAATCCTGAATAGTGCTTTTGAATAGTAAAAATGAAATAAAACTTGTGCTTTCTTAATAGATATTTACACCTAGGGTTTTCAAATCCAGGGTCTAAAATGTGTTTTCTTTCGAGGACTTGTTTCATAACCTAAGGTTTTGCTATAGGATTCATAATTTGATTAATTCTTATTCGATTATAGTAAGATCATAGTCCCACGTTAAGAGTAACTCACTTTAACGTATTCCTTTGTGTGTTACCTTTCTTAAATACCTTAAATGGTATTACTCTCTCGTGTTACATGTTCCTTGTTCATTTGTTTCATGCATTTCATATGCATCATGGTTAGTATTTGGGTCTGAGTTCTTAAGCTCACTCTAGTACACCACCTACAGAAGTTAAAGTCGAGCACTGGGATCCCCAGGGCACCGCGTAATCTAACTACACATGAACTAAACTATAGCGAACGGGAGACAATGATAAAAAAATTGACAACTAGCTAGGCGAAACTAACCCCAAACCACAGAATCAATTCTTAATGCATCAAAATAAAGCAGTAGCATAATACGTTCAATATCAAATACCAACATCGAAAGCATGCTATTTCCAACTATGTTCATATATCAATACATTATCATCTCCAAAATACATAATAAATAACAATAACAATAGTTCATATGCAGCAATAAATAGATGAATCGTGCACGACTCGAATACAAAGACCGGACTCGACTCGATTCCTGCCTAGCATGCACCTGCAAGAGCCTGAAAGGTGGAGGCGTCAGTCTATGAAGACTGAGTGAGGGGCATAAATAAATATTAGCGCAAATAACATGCAAGTTATACCCTCGGGTGAAGTTTTAGAAAAGAAATGAGATATGTACAATAATAAAGTAAACATCGCCCGAGAATACAAATATCAGGTTTAACAATTCATTTAATCAATTTCATTAGATACGTGGCCCGGCGAGTGAGGGCAAATCTCCAACCTTACACCAATAGTGAACAATACATGCTTGATTTAATTATCAGGTGATCATGCGATTCAATTTACAGTGTAGTAGTGCGGTAGTGTACTTAATCAATACAATCAGTAGTGCAATCAATACAATAACCCGAGGATAACCCGTGGTGCCGGACTCATCCCCAGTCTCTTTCTCCCTCCAATGATGGGAAGGTAGTGAGCCTTCAACCATCCACGACAAGTTGTACGTCAGACACATGACTCCCACGCATGGGACTCCTTCCTCCACCAAACCTCCTGGTGGATTCAGGGGTGATCCCACAATAGTGAGGATAGTGCAAGAGTTACTAGTCGGCCCTTCTTTCCCAGTTAGCTCAAGACACTACCATCGGGCCCATAGTGAACAATACATGATACTCGCCAAACATGCTCGGTACATGACAATAACATGGCTTGCTTACAATGAACATGACTTGCTTTCAATGAACATGGCTTGCTTGTAATCATGAGTAATTCCATGGAAAATTATAGATATGAATACCTTTTGGCCAAAATCTCACATGAGGGTTGTATAGGTTCTATGTAACTAGAAATTAAACCTCACCTGACAGGCGACACGACGACTCAAGGATGCATGAACGTGCTCAATCGATCCATAATCTCCGCTTTGGAGAAGAACTTGACAAGAAACGGGACATGGTGCATTCATGAGACATGAATAAATAATGATACCAAGATATGACGCACGGCGTACTTATACAACGAGATGGCATGTATTATCAAATGTAACATGTAATAATCATATTATAGCATGATATTGATAATATAATAGCATGTTAGTGTCAATTAAGGAATTAGAAAAGGATTTGGAAATCTCAATTTCATGCAGAATATACAGGGGTCGCGGTCGCGACCCATTTTGTGCGACCCATTTTGCTCACAAAATGGTCGCGGCCGTGACCTATTTTTTCATGAATTTTTTCGTGAAATTTCAAAAGTCGAAACTTGGCCAAAATTTGGTAGCGGTCGCGACCTGATTTATATGTATTTCAGGTCGCGGGCGCGACCGTTTTTACTCTAATTTCGGTCGCGACCGCAACCTTCAGTATCAACAGAAAAACAGAGCAGCAGAAACAGAGGAATGCACGAACCAATCTCCAAGTCCATCAAACTCATCATAATTCAAGTTCTTAATGCAAGAATTCTGGAAATTAACATGTATATACACTTAAAGTATAATAAAAACTATTATAAACACATAAATCATGCCTTGATCATCAAATTTCTCAACTTCACTCCATGTATGAGTTCATCACTTAACTCCATGATTTCCAAGAATTCATGTTAAATTTCAAGTTTAAAGTATAAGATCATGCTTCTAACATCAAGTAACCGAGTTAACAAGTTTAAATCCTAACCCTAGCTTCACATATTCAATTCAAGAATCCATGTAAAACACTTATACACATACCTTGAATGAAAGAGAAGGAAAGAGATGGTGTTATGAAGATGATGATGTTCCAAAGTCCCTAATTTCTTGAAATTTTAACTTGAAATGGATGAAATCTCTCTTCTCCTTTTTGGTATTTTTGATCGTGGAAATGGAAGCAATATGTGTGTGTTTGTATGAAACAAAATGATGAATGAAATGGAGATTACATGATTCCTCTACATATATGGATGAGTCACCCAACTTTGCATCTAAGTCCCCAAGTTTCTCAAGTCATGCACTCAAGTTTCATTCCTAACTAATTAGTCACTTTGGTCCAAGAATATATCATGCAATTTAGTCCTTGAATTTTAAAGAAAAGTCATATAAGGACAATTTGGCAATTAGATCACGTTAGGCAATTATTTCACGTAACAAACATTTCCAAGTCATGCAATAGTTCTCAAATTGTCACAAATTTCGTATATTTTCACGTAAACATGTTGAAAGAAAATTCATATAGTTTTCATGAAATGTAGGAATTTAGTAAACGAAAGAATTAAAGTAAATCCTAACTCTCGGAAAACCCACACGTGTCGTGCGTAACTGAATGTCCGGAAATCGGGGCGTTACAAGTAAGCTTCACCCTTAGAGTTATGATCTTACGCGAGTTTGGGAGAAGGGTTGGAGCACTACAACTCGAGGATCTACATTTAGCAGTAGAACCTGGGGACCAGGTTCTCTTAAGAGGGGGAGGTTGTGACGCCCCGTATTCTCGAAGGGCATCCTGACGACTTTAACAAGTAAGTCTCTACACTGTGTTTAATTTTAGAGTTTCTTGAGTTATGTGATTGAATGTAAAACCAATTTAATATGTGATCATTCGGATAATTGCATGAAATAATTGTCAAGTTGATTTTAAATCCATCATGTTACTTAACTTGTTTAATTTCGATTTATTTGAATTCTTTGAGATTAATTGTCAATCATGTGTTTACGAAGTGCCGTTAATTATACGAAAGGTTGTCTAAAATTAAATTGAATTAAACTCTAATTGGTAAATATCTCTTTCATTTAATTTATAAAATTAATTTGGAGCTTTAATGTTTATTCGTAACTTTACCAATTTTATTTTCGATTATTTGTACGCGCTATTTCACTTTGCTACGCGATAAGGATACCCGGTTGTATATAACTTATACACAAGACACATTTCTCCCAATCTCCTCTTCTCTCTCTTGGTTCTCTCTCTCCCATTCCCGCACACAAACTGCACCAAAAACATGCACTTATCGTAGCTTGGTCGTTTCTCGACGAAATTCGACGAATGAGTAGTCCACTTCACAGAGCTCGACGAGAGGATCACGATGGTACCAAACAAATGGTGGAGGAGATATCTGCTAATTTTAGACGTGGCTGCTCAAAGTTTCGAAAAATCGCGACTGGTTGGCGACATCAACTTCGACGGCCTCGATCGGCCTCCTCCGACAATGGAATCTAGCAAAATTGGTATGCAAATTGAATGTCTCGATGAGATCTACAACTTGGCGGTGGTGGTGCAGTCATCGGGGCTGCGGTGTTGCCACACGCGCCGCACGAAGCTCAAACCGACGGTGGTGAATCTAGGTAAAATTTCGTCGGCCGTTTCCGGCGATTCCGGCAGCGGTTTTGGGCGGATGAGGTACCGATCTGAAGCATCTTGGGACTCCGCACCGATCTGGGCTGGTGGCGTAACCATCGGAGTGGAGGTGGTGGCGCGGCGGCACGTGACTATAGCAGCCGAATTCGATACTTTCCTGCCACTTTTTCCGACGACCAATTTGGGGGTTTCGAAGAGCTCGTCATGGGTAAGCCGATACCTTTTACGGATTTCATTTTCGTACACCAGATTGGAAGTAATTTGATTTTCGATGTTTTTGGGGTTTTCGTATTCTTGGATTCAAGATCTAGGACGATTGGTTTGGAATTTTTAGAAATTGGTTGAGGATTCGAAATGAGCACGGAGAATACCTTCTCGTGTAATTTTTTGACGACTTTCGGCGGCGGCCCGGTGGCGGCCCAGCAACTTTTCGGCGGCTCCAGTGGTGGCGCTCCGATGACTTTTGGACAGTTTGTCAGTCTCAACACGGTGAGTCCAATGCCGCTTTCCGTTCGTTAATCGGACACTCGGTTTATTTATTACAAATTATTTTACGTAATTGGAATTATTTGAATTAATTGTTTTAAGTGCAAATAAATTATTTATTGTTGGTTTGTTGATCGAGATGTATTCTAATCGTATACGAAAACATGTATTGAATGGATTGTGATATGCATGAATATTTCGATTTACAATTTGAATCCTGATGTGATGAATTTACGCTATTTGTTAAGTACGAAGGGGTGTTAGCGTAATATTTAGAAGCTAATCTCTTATGTGACTAAATGAACTTGAATGATAGTTTAGAAGAACGAGCATGTTGTGATTTCTCTATATGAATTTGAGACGTTCTCAATGTTATGTTTGTTGTAAATTTTGTATTTCATATATAAAATTGAGATACATGAAGGATGCTGAACAACTTGAGATTTGATGCATGATAGGAGTTAGAATTGTAATATCTTGATTTACTCTTACTACTCGAAGATGATATATTATGAATTACAATAAATTGATAATTATCATGCTTGCAAGCAATTGATTCCTAGTTGAATAATTGTATAAACACTTTAAACGAACTATTATGCTTGGTAATCAACTAAGGAGATGTATGTGTAATAATTCCAAACTTTTATAAATGACTTAGGGGATGTAAGTGTAATATTTATGAAACTATGAATGTGACTTGAGCTTATGTACCAAACATGTTGTGAAGTTGTAAAGTATGATCTTAAGTGAATTAGATGCACTCTTTATTATCAAGCATTCCATCTACGTACAACAACTTTGTATGTTTATATGATCAAATTGCTCTTACTTATGCACAACTCGACATGAACTTGATGCTTAATTGTAATATTATAATTGAACCCTATGACATTAGATGATTTAATATGCATTTTGTGAATACATTGACTTCCTAAATTGATCTTACATCTTTGGATATGAAATTGCATGTTGGTTGCTTGTAAATATGACCTTGTTGAGCATTGATATGCCTTGAATGACCACGACACCATATCAAAGCACAACATGAACACTTATGCATAACCACGATCATGTTGAGCAACACCGTGCGTCTTGTTTGGTTCATATAGAGTCTAAGTCCGGGCTTCTGTATGTTCTATTTCAGAGTTTGGTGGCGGTGGTGTGCCCGAGGTTTAGGAGTGTTTGTCCTTCACACTCTCAGACTCTACTTTCACGAGGTGAGGTTTAGGATTTTGTATAGTTAAATGACCTATGACCGCAATATGATGATTTCAATCCCCGCATGCGATTATATACTATATATACGATTAAATATGTTTTGGATATGATACGATTATGACCTTATGATACAACTTCAGTTTTGGAAATTAAGTATGAAGGCATATGTAAGCTATTTCTAAAAGTTACGTTATGTTATGATTATGTAGCGAGATTGCCATGAAAGATTGACGTATGTTCTGTTCTGTTATGGGGCCCAGGAGCTACGGGTAAGGAGCTGTGCGTAGTCTCCATCTATATGAAGAGGATGTACCGGGACCCACCAGGAGGTTTGGTTGGAAAACGGAGTCCTGAGGGTTGGAGTAGCATTAGCACTCCCCTCGTCTGTCTGGATGGTTAGGGTCGCGCAACCCTACCATCACCCGGAGTTGAGGTTGGTATGTTATGATTCTGTATTTCTGTTTTGTTATGATACGAGGAGTTGAGGTTGGAAGCTCGTACTCGCCGAGTATATGTTTTGTTCTGTCTGGGAATTATGAATCGGGATAGAGTCTTTCTGAAAATGGTTTCTAAACTTATATCTATATCTATTTTGGGTTGTTTTGAAATGTTCTGGTATGCAACACCTATCCTCGGTTCATGAGCCCACCCTTTTGATATGTGCTGTGCTCTATATATATATTGTGGGTGTGTGTTAGCCCCCTCACTCAGTCAGTTGACTGACCCCCTCATTTTATCTTTTAGTTTGCAGGCTTTGCATTGGAGTTCGAGCTAGGTGACGTGAGTCGGTCTTTGTGTTCAGTTGTCATGTGGAGTCTGCTGTCTTTGTTTTACGGTTGTCTTGCATTACATTCGGTTTTGGACAAGTTATGTATGAGTGTTTAATTCTGGATCATATCATTTATTAATATGGACTTTTCGGGACAGGCTTCTAGGGATAGTTGAACCCCGTCACCTGCTTTGCATGTTTTGTTTTAAATGCTTCCGCTATCTGATGTTGTTGGTTTTATTTGCTTCCGCGCTCTGAGTTTGTTGAGTTAGCTCTGCCTAGCCTAGTGTGTGAGTTAGTCTCCCGTTTGCTATGATTCGTATTCAGGCATAGACTTCCCATTTCATGACCGGGTCTGGATCCTAGTGCGGGGGATGTGGTATCCTCCGTCTGGGGTACTACATTCTTAAGTGTTATCAGAGCTCTAGGTTGCAAAACCGAGCTCTTGAGTCTTTCTATGAAGCTTGGGAGAGATTAAAGGATTTGCAAAAGAAGTGTCCACATCACGGGATTCCCGGTTGGTTATTGATTCAGACTTTTTATAATGGGATGTCCCCTACTTTTAGAGGAGCGATAGATGCTGCAGCTGGCAGAGCGTTCTTAGCAAAATCTGAAGCAGTTGCTACTGAGTTGTTAGATATATGTCACAAAACGATGTTTTTGTGCATGAGAGAAGCCATTCGCAACCAGCGAAAGTGCAAGCAGGAGTCATAGAGTTAGATGGCCTAACCGCCAAATTCGTGGCCCTTAACAAGAAATTGGATCAACTTTCTATCAACGCAGTTGGGATACAATCCCAACCAGTTCAGGTAACGTGTGAAATTTGTAGTGGTCCACATGAGTTTAATATGTGTCCTCATACCAACGCAGGAGAACAGGTGCAAGAGTAGGTGAATTATGAAAACAACTTCAAACCAGCAAATGATCCCTACTCAAACACCTACAATCCAGGATGGAAGAACCACCCTCACTTGTCTTGGTCTAATAATCAGAATGTACAACAACCACCTCAACCTAGCCCACAGTTTCAGCATAGGCAGCAATTTCAACCACGACCACCAGCCCGATTTAATGCTGCGCCCCCTCAATAAGAGCAAAAGCAGGGATGGGAGGTTGCACTTGAGAAATTCATAACCGTGTCTACGGGTCGGCATCAGAAGTTGGAAGCTCAATTAGATCAAGTGGTAAATCAGACCAGAACTTTGCAGACTCAGATTGGTCAGATTGCCCAATCTCTAAATCTGAGAGGCCCAGGAATGCTACCGAGCCAAACCGAAAACAATCCTAAGGAGCATTGTCAGGTCGTATTTGTAGGAGATAATAGAGAGAATGAAGGTCCGAAGATACTTGTAGGTTAGGATGTCGAGAAAGTTGTACTTGAGAACGTTGAAGAGGAAGATGATTTTAAGAAGGAGAACTTAGAGGAAGAAGTGATTTCAAGCAAAGAGAAGTCTGAGAACTTCACTACTGTTATACTTACTGAGGAATGCAGTGCTATTATTCAGCATAAGCTTGCCCCGAAGCTTAAAGATCCAGGGTGTTTTTCAATTCCTCTTACTATTGGTTCGTTGCAATTTCATAATGTTTTATGTAATTTACGAGCTAGTGTAAGTTTAATTCCGTGTAGGAAATTAGGAGTGTAGGAGCTTACACCGACTAATATGACACTCCAACTAGCAGATAGATCGGTGCAATATCCGATAGGAATTCTTGGAGATGTATTGGTTCGTATCATATGTTTTGAAATTCAAAGCTAAACCTCGTTTTGAACTATCCCTTTTATCGGGACATTCTTTTGAAAGGATCATTCATACTTTAATAGTATACCTTGATCTAGAGCACATGTTTTTCCAAAGTTCTACATTCTTGTTCAAAGACAGCTGCCGCAATTAGACAATTGACACCGACTTTTAACAGGAGGTTTGTTAAGTCAGGACAATCTGTCTGGGAATGGACCGCAAATCTATTCCCATTACATGTTTATAGGTCGCCTAGGGCTAGCTACCCGAAGTGATAACCGGTGGAGGATGGTGCATGTTTGTATGTGTTGGTGGGGTATTTTTGACCTTGGTCCGATGCTCTACTATATGTGGAGTTATTGTTGATCCTGGTCCAATACTCTACTTCATCATGTTTTCTGGAGTAAGGATGGAGGAGCCTAGCTTGCGGGCAAAATTCTGTTTCATAAAGGATGGTTCATATTTGGAAAAATTCACTTTACCCTTATCCCGTTTTATGAAAGAGCTATGAACCATCTACAGCATATGTATGCGCGTGTGATAGCATTCATGAAAGAGTTTTGAAACCCGAATTCTTTTACATCATTGTATTTAAACAGTTTTATCAATCGAACTTGTTTCAAGTTCTTCTTTAAAAGCATTTCATTAACAGTTCTGAACTTTACTTCAAGTTCTTTATCACTCAGTACTTTCTTTAAAGTATTCCCTCACTTAGTCCTTTTGACTAATACCTCTCCCGTTTTCTTGCCTCGTGGTTTTAGGTCTTGCAGCCGCAGTCTAGAGGTATCTTGAAGCTCTAGATTGTCATTTTTGTTTCAGTCAGGGCTTAGTACTATTTCTCTTGTGTGTCCTGCATATGTTATATGGCTGCATCTTTATGTTTCTGAATACTTGAGTATCTTTGTTATACTCTTTCTGCTACTCTGCTACCGATACCTTGAACTCTGTTATATTGGTATCGATATGTGAATATGTTATATGTTCTGATATGACAAGTCTCTCTTACACGATCATTATGTTCTTGCTTGTTACATGCCATCACGCACATGTTTTGAAAAGTTTTAAAATACTCTGATTTTCCGCTGTATAGCCACATCGTTATACTTGTATAGTTCTGATTGATAGCCGTTCGCTGGAGTGTGTCTTGAGTGATGGCTCACACCATTACTTGAGAGGTACTTCAGTACGGGGGTTGAGATGCCGCTCTCCTCATGTTCCGATACGGGCGTTACAGCCTGAGGTGGTATCAGAGCATCGGGTTAAGTAAGAAGAGACTTAACCTAGATTGCTATCATGTTGCATCATGGATTGTTCACGCATTGCATCCAGGATCATTCTCACATTGAAGCTTTCTTTGAGCAGTTTGAGACCCCGCGTACTGTGGCAGTTTCTCATCGTGGAGGCACTCGTTTCTATACTTGGCGCAGGTATAGGGACAGTGGCAGATCTGGATATTCCTATCCTAACATAGTTGTGCACTATCTCGAGTCTGAGAGAGATGGTTACTTTCAGGAGGACCCTGAGGTCAGGTTGGAGTCTATGCGCCATCACGATCAGTCACTGCAGCACCAGATTGATAGGGACATTACTCGTGAGCATGCTGCAGAGATGACTCATGTTGCTGAGCACCAGGTTGGAGTTAATTTATGACTGCCACAACTATTCGGAAGGAAAAAAGGTAAGGCTTGCAGCCGTATCCTTTACGGACTATGCTATTGTATAATGGGATCAAGTGGTGATAAGTAGACGAGAAGTGGTGAGTACCCTATTGAAACATGGGATGAGATGAAGGTGGTTATGAGGAAGAGGTTCGTACCTCCTCACTACTATCGGGACCTACACCTTAAGTTGCAAAGTTTGAGGCAAGGGTTCAAAACGGAAGAGGAATACTACAAAGAAATGGAGATGGCAATCATCGAGCAAATATTGAGGAGGACCGTGAGGCAACCATGGCTCGATTCATATATGGTCACAACCGCGAGATCGCCAATGTAGTGGAACTTCATCACTATGTTGAACTGGAAGAAGTGGTCCATATGGCTATCAAGGTGGAAAGACAACTTAAGAAAGGACAGACTATGGTTAAGCGTGATGATTCGAATACCTCTAAACGAAAGTGGAATTCTTCTCCAAAAACAGTCGAAAAGCCTTCAAAACCAAAGGAGGATCCACCTACGACAAAGGGTTCGTTTGAGAAAGGTAACACCTCTACACATTGCAATCGTGATATTAAGTGCTTTAAATGTCATGGAGCAGGTCATATAATGTCTCAATGTCCGAACAAGAGAGCCATGATCTTGTTAGATAATGGAGAACTTGAAACCGAAAGTGAGGGCGATAACGTAGGCCTTGAATCATCTGATGAAGCAAGTGATGTTGACCATGCGGTTGTGGGGCAAAGTTTGGTGGTTCTAAGAGCTTTGCAAATCCAAGCTCTTGAGGACAAGGATGAACAACAAAGGGAAAACATCTTTTACACACGGTGTCATGTTAAGGAGCGAGTGTGTGGGTTGATCATTAACAGCGGGAGTTGTGTGGACGTATAAATTAATGGTGGAAAGGCTCGGCCTTAAAACCTTGAAGCACCCGAGACCTTACAAGCTCCAATGGCTCAATGAAGATAGTGAAATGAAGGTAACAAAACAAGTTCTTATCTCCTTTTCAATTGGCAAATACATGGATGATGTTCTTTGTGATGTAGTACCGATGCATGCTGGCCATATATTGCTTGGAAGACCATGGCAATTTGATAGACGAACGGTGCATGATGGCTACAAGAATCGATATAGTTTTACCAAGGATGGGCGAAACATCACCTTGGCACCTTTACCACCAAGCCAAGTGTATGAAGAACAATGCCAAATTAAGAAATCCATTTCGGCTTCTTCAAAACAAAGTGATTGTAATAGTGAGAACGAGTGTGAAAAAGAAAAAGAAAAGGAATGTGAAATAGAAAAAGAGTGAAAAAAAAAAAGAAGAGGGAGAAAAGAAACTAGTTGAAAAGAAAGAAAAAAAAAGGTGAGTTTCTTTACAAAATAAAAGGAGATTGAGGGAGTGATTAAAAAGGAAAAGCTTGTGATGATGATGATGTATAAAAACATGTTTCTTTTTTCTAATGAAACCCCTCCCTTGCCTAGTGTTGTTTCTTCTCTCTTGCAGGAGTTTGAGGATGTATTCCCGGAGGAAATACCACCCGGTTTACCTCCTATACGAGGAATAGAGCACCAAATCGACCTCATTCCCGGGGCTGCCATTCCAAATCGACCAGCTTACCCAAGCACCCCTTAAGAGACGAAAGAGCTTCAGAAACAAGTTGAAGAGTTTATTGCAAAGGGATATGTGCGTGAGAGCATGAGTCCGTGCGGGGTTCCGGTACTCTTAGTGCTAAAAAAGGATGGGACGTGGAGGATGTGCGTGGACTGCCGAGCCGTCAACAAAATAACTGTAAAATATCGCTATCCTATCCCTCGGTTAGATGATATGATAGATGAATTGCATGGATCTACAATCTTCACTAAAATTGATTTGAAAAGTGGCTATCACCAAATAAGAATGCAAGAAGGTGATGAATGGAAAACAACTTTTAAAACTAAGCATGGATTGTATGAGTGGTTAGTAATACCTTTTGGCTTAACTAACGCACCTATTACCTTCTTGAGATTGATGAATCATGTATTGTGTGCTTATATTGGTAAATTCGTAGTGGTTTACTTTGATGATATATTGATCTTTAGTCGTAATTTGCATGAACATATTGAGCATTTGAGGTTAGTACTTGAGGTACTAAGGCACGAAAAGTTATATGCTAATCTTAAGAAGTGTAGCTTTTGCATGGATAGAGTCGTGTTCCATGGATTTGTTGTGAGTGCAGGTGGTATAGAGGTAGATGAAGAAAAGGTTAAGGCGATCAAAGAGTGGCCTACACCCAAGACCATCACGGAAGTAAGGAGTTTTCATGGTTTGACCGGGTTCTCTAGGAGATTCGTGCCCAATTTTAGCACCATAGCTGCCCCCTTAATGGAAATCATCAAGAAAAGCATAGGATTTAAGTGGGGAGAAGCTCAAGAAATGGCATTCCAAACATTGAAGACGAAGCTAAGTTCAGCTCCTCTTTTACTTTTACCGGATTTTTCTAAAACTTTTGAAATCGAATGTGATGCTTCGGGTGTTGGTATAGGTGCTGTGCTCATGCAAGAGAAGAAACCAATTGCATACTTTAGTGAGAAACTCATTGGGGCTGCATTGAACTACTCTACTTATGACAAGGAGCTCTATGCCTTGATTAGGGCCTTAGAGACATGGCAGCATTACTTATGGTCGAAAGAGTTCATCATTCATACACATCATGGGTCATTAAAACATTTGAAGGGGCAAGGAAGTTTGAATCGAAGGCATGCTCACTGGGTTAAATTCATGGGATTTGGTACAAGCAAGGTAAGGATAATGTTGTTGCCGATGCCTTATCACGAAGGTACGTTCTTCTTTCCACCCTTAGTGCTAAATTCATGGGATTTGAACATGTTAAGGAACTATACTCAAGTGATTCTAGTTTTGCTGAAATATTTGCATCTTGTGAACAAAGGCCTTGTGACAAATTTTATGTTCAACATGGTTATTTGTTTAAAGAGAACAAGCTATGCATTCCAAATTGTTCTTTGCCTCAATTGCTGATCTGTAAGTCTCATGGGGGAGGTTTAATGGGACATTTTGGTGTTTTAAAAACTTTGAGCATACTTAAGGAACATTTCTTTTGGCCTCACATGAAACGGGATGTTGAACGAACTTGTTATAGATGCGTAACTTGTAGAAAGGTTAAGTCACGAGTTAAACCACACGGCCTTTACACACTTTGCCTGTTCCCACGCATCCTTGGACTGATATTTCTATGGATTTTGTGCTAGGAATGCCGAGAACACAAAATGGAAAGGATTCAATTTTTGTTATTGTTGATCGATTTTCTAAAATGGCACATTTCATTCCTTGTAATAAAACGGATGATGCAACGCATGTGGCTGGATTGTTCTTTCGGGAAGTGGTAAGACTTCATGGAATTCCAAAATCAATTGTAAGTGATCGAGATGTGAAGTTTTTAAGTCACTTTTGGCGGGTATTGTGGGGAAAATTGGGGACAAAACTGTTATTTTCCACCACTTGTCATCCTCAAACGGATGGACAAACAGAGGTACTGAATCGAACCTTGGGAACTCTTTTAAGGGCTGTGTTTAAAACATATTCAAAGAATTGGGTTGAGTGTATTCCATTTGTTGAATTTCCATATAACCGTTCAATATATTCTTCTACTTCTTTCTCACCCTTTGATCTTGTTTATGGTTTTAATCCCTTAACTCCTTTGGATTTGCTTCCTTTACCTATGAATGAACTTGTTAGCTTAGATGGCAAGGAGAAAGCTGAACTAGTGAAGAAAATGCATGAGGATGCTCGGCTTCACATACTCAAAAGAAACAACCAAGCTATGATTCAAGCCAACCGGGGACGAAAGAAAGTTGTTTTCAAGGAAGGTGACTTGGTGTGGGTTCACTTTAGGAAAGAGAGATTCAATCATCAGCGAAAGTCCAAACTTGACCCACGGGGAGACGGACCATTCAAAGTGTTGAAAAGGATCAATGATAATACTTACAAAATTGATCTCCCAGATACGTATAGTGTAAGTTCCACCTTTAATGTTGCTGATTTATCTCCTTTTCTTGCAGATTCAGATTCGGGGACGAATCCTTTTCAAGAAGGGGGGAATGATGTGAATCATGATGAACCGCGACCACAACTTGTCCCAAATGAAGAGTTGGTCCGATCCATAGCTCAAGAAGATAACAAACAAAAGGAGCAAAGTTATGGTGGTCCAATTACACGAGCACAGGCCAAAATGATCCAAGAAGAAGTTGGGAATATCTTAAACCAATTTGCTCAAGCTGGACTCCAACCTTCAAAATTGGCTGCCGAACCCAATCTTCAATACTTCAATGTTTTTATGTCCAATTCTTAAAGTCCAATGTGTGGTATGATGTAATTCGGCCCTAAGCCTATTATAGTATTATTTGGGCCTTTATTTTGTCATTCTTTAGCGGCATATTAGTTTAATTAAGCCCACTTTTGTAAGCCTTCAAGGCAAGTGGTGGGAATAGCTTGTGTCCCTTAGTTTTCTAAGTGTCCCTTAGGTTTCCATGCATGCATCTTTATATTCAGCATTGTAACTTGTTTTTTTTTTTTAAATCAAGAAGTCAATCATTGAATTTTCATTCAAGTGAGTTTTACTCTCGAATTCTTGCTGAACGATACCGGAGTTTCAAACCTCCACCGGATAACGTTATTTCTCGACTCCTTATAGTCGACGGGATGCGTTACTTAAACTTTGATAGTGCTGGTTCTTTGCTCAATATAGCAAACGGGTCACACTCCTCTAATTCAACCTTGAAGTGGACGATCAGATTCTTAGAACTCCAAGTATTGGTATTGCGTTTCACGGCAAGTACGTGGAGTTCGTTTCATTTGGCATCTAGAGCTTAGGTTTCCATCCAAGGTTACGTATCCGTATCATTTATCTTTTGTGTAATTTCTTTTCATTATTGTTATATTGTTGCAAAAAAAAAAAAAAAAAAAACAAAGAGGATCGAAAAAGGCAAAAACGCAACACAAAAAAATATTGAAGTAAAAGCCGCGTTAATTTTAAAAAAAAAAAAGAAAAAGAGAGCAGCGTTGTTTCAATTGTAATCTCAAATCATAAGTCGCGTTGATTCGTTTGTTTGTATCATTTATAGTTGTAATTGTTCGTTGGTGTCAATTCTCGCACCCTTATTGATTCATTCATCTTAAGGGATTATTTGGTTGAGGGATCTGAAATTTATTGTGTCTTTCTTCAAGAATTGAGAGAAAAGAGTGGTAAAAGGCTTGAGTTGTGAGCGCAAAAGAGGGAAAAAGCCATATTCTTGAGTGATACACGAGCGTGAGTGACTTTAAACGAGGGCAAACACGTGAGGGAGTGTTGTGAGGTAATTTTTACTAACGAATTTTCTTGTAGGTTTAAAACATGACGGAAGAACGAAATGAACAGCCTCCAATGGACGTTAATTTTGTCCTCCGTGCAATGCAACAACAATTTTATAGGTTGAACGTACAATTTGGTGAGATCCGGGATCGATTGGAGCAAAATGATGAACGGGTGACTCAATTGCAATAAAATGCTCTCCCGGCTAGGAGACCAAACCGGCGACCAGCCGATCTTGGCATCAATCCTCGTGATGGACTTGATGATGAAGAGGATGACTCTGATAAGGCTACATCAAATGCCTCTTCAAGGAGAGATCATAGACGTCCAAGATACCAACAACCACGAAGAGGAAGAGGGGTAATTAACAATAACCTCGGATCTATCAAGCTTTCTATTCCTTCCTTCAAAGGACAAAATGACCCGGAAGCTTACATCGAATGGGAACGAAAGGTGGAGTTAATTTATGACTGCCACAACTATTCAGAAGAAAAAAAGGTAAGGCTTGCAGCCGTATCCTTTACGGACTATGCTATTATATGGTGGGATCAAGTGGTGATAAGTAGACGAAGAAGTGGTGAGTACCCTATTGAAACATGGGATGAGATGAAGGTGGTTATGAGGAAGAGGTTCGTACCTCCTCACTACTATCGGGACCTACACCTTAAGTTGCAAAGTTTGAGGCAAGGGTTCAAAACGGTAGAGGAATACTACAAAGAAATGGAGATGGCAATGATTCGAGCCAATATTGAGGAGGACCGTGAGGCAACCATGGCTCGGTTCATATGTGGTCTCAACCGAGAGATCGCCAATGTAGTTGAACTTCATCACTATGTTGAACTCGAAGAAGTGGTCCATATGGCTATCAAGGTGGAAAGACAACTTAAGAAAGGACGGACTATGGTTAAGCGTGGTGATTCGAATACCTCTAAACCAAAGTGGAATTCTTCTCCAAAAACAGCCGAAAAGCCTTCAAAACCAAAGGAGGATCCACCTACGACAAAGGGTTCGTTTGAGAAAGGTAACACCTCTACACATCGCAATCGTGATATTAAGTGCTTTAAATGTCATGGAGCAGGTCATATAATGTCTCAATGTCCGAACAAGAGAGCCATGCTCTTGTTAGACAATGGAGAACTTGAAACCGAAAGTGAGGGCGATAACGTAGGCCTTGAATCATCGGATAAAGCAAGTGATGTTGAGCATGCGGTTGTGGGGCAAAGTTTGGTGGTTCTAAGAGCTTTGCACATCGAAGCTCTTAAGGACAAGGATGAACAACAAAGGGAAAACATCTTTTACAAACGGTGTCATGTTAAGGAGCGAGTGTGTAACAGCCCGAAAACTCGCCTGTCGATATTGTCCGCTTTGGTGGGCTAAGCGACACCACCCTCACGGTTTTGTTCTTCCCCTTGGTATTTAAACCCGAAGGTGCCCAACTAGGAAAAGGCCTCAACAAGGGAAAGGTATCCATCCCCTTATAAAGGAGGCTTTGTTCCCCTCTCCAACCGATATGGGACAAGCACCTTAGGCTATTACAGTCCACCCCCATAAGAGGGCCCAGTGTCCTCGCTGGCACACCGGCGGCCCCGGATCTGATACCATTTGTAACAGCCCGAAAACCTGCATGTCGATATTGTCCGCTTTGGTGGACTAAGCGACACCACCCACACGGTTTTGTTCTTCCCGTTGGTATTTAAACCCGAAGGTGCCCAACCAGGAAAAGGCCTCAACAAGGGAAAGGTATCCACCCCCTTATAATGGAGGCTTTGTTCGCCTCTCCAACCGATGTGGGACAAGCACCTCAGGCTATTACAGTCCACCACCACATCGGTTGGAGAGGGGAACAAAGCCTCCTTTATAAGGGGGTGGATACCTTTCCTGTAACGCCCCAACAAGGGCATCCCACGCCTATCCCGCGCTACGGGCCTAGCTTGTATATAGAATTGCTATCCATATACCCGCCAAGATCGAAGCAAGCGGTGACAAACGGACATCCTAGCTAGGCGGTACTAGACTCACATCAAGAGAATTAAAACAAACACAAATACGCGGAAGCTTAAAACATACCACATGCATAAGAGTTCAAATTCAATATACCCACTTCAGACCTTCTCAAGTCAAATGAAAACAAATGCGAAAGATTAAATCATCAATTAAGTGACCAACACGGTCCAGCATGAAATGCTCAAAATACAGGAATGTAAATCATCCTTGAGACCGCCACGGTCCAACTAACAAGATAATAAATTCGATAACATACATGCTAAATCCAAAACAACTCCAAGGTAACAAAACCAAAGTAAAAGCAACAAACATAACTAGACAACTAGACAAGACTCTCAAGAAAGACTCCCGCCTAGCATGACTCCAAAAGCAACCTGCGGACACGAAAGGTAAAGGAGATCAGTTCAAACGGAACCGGTGAGGAGAAGTATACATAATATAATTAACATAAGAAGGTTCAATGCATGCTCAAATCGAAGGTGTTCATGATCCGTTAACGTTTTTAGAAAACAATGCAGATTTTATAAAAATACGGATCATAAACCAAAGCACCGGCTCGGCGAGTACGAGCACTCCATCCTTACTTCCCAAACCAAGTGAAATCAAACCAATCCATCCTTAACGCCGTTGATGTCGAGGGTGTGCACCCCCCGATCATCGTAAAAGATCCATGGAGAAGTGGGTCCATGAAACCGACCTTCTCCGAAGCTTACCTCAACCCCGAACCCTCCTCGGAGTCTTAGGAAACTTGTCCAAAAGTGGGTACTTCGTAAGGGATCAACCGTCCGCCCTTACGTTCCCGGCATCACCTCTTACTCCGCCCCAATCGCTATCAAAAGAACCGACCAAGCAAGCGTCCTTGCAAGGTATAACAAAAGCTCGCTACACAACTCACACGTGCATAAAATTCAGATGAAAGTGCTAAAAGCATTTTGGGTACTTATCCCATATACCAAGATATGAATTTTACTTGTAAACCACATTTCATAAGCAAATATCCACAGTATGAGCAAAGCTCACAAAACTCAGCTTATAGAGCCTACATATACCTTTTTAAAACGGGAGTTTAAAACCAATAAATATGAGAGGCCATATGTGTCCACAGTTTTGAAAACATTTTGATATTATAACTCCTCACCTTTACCAAGAACCTCGAAGATCAAGCACGAACAAGGAAGGTTACACGTCCGGAGACTCACCACCTAACAAGACAACGTACCAACAAAGGTAAGACTCGACTCGAAACCCAACAAGACGACGCACGGCTTGGACATGAATGCAAATATGTTAATGGTGTGCAAGGAACGTTCAACGATGGTATAGATTGGCAATTATGATCATATTGCATCATATAAGTCATATATCAATTTCCCAAGTCATATGTAATAAGCGACATATGAATCATACTTAACAGATTTTAAATAAACGCATAACTTAGTCAATTAAGATAACTTAAGCATGATTGAGGTATAAAGATCATAATATAAGGTATGCATGAGATGTCACAACATATAACGAGGCCACAATACATTAGAGAGGTAATATAAATAAGTAAGGAACAAACGAGAGGCAAAACAAGTGAAACGAATCAAGAAAACAGGGTTGGGGACAATCCACCCCCGTGGATTTTCCTTCACAAAAAATCCACCCTCGCGGATTTGGTCCAAAAGCTACTGCCTGAAATCCACCCCCATGGATTTTTACACAGCAAAAATCCACCCGAGTGGATTCTTCCCAGAACTTAAAAAAAACGTGACAGCAACTTCAAACTCGACGGGAATGAGTTCAAAACACCCCAAAACATGAAATTAAGCTTCCAAAACCACAAATAAGCATCATAAATCATCAAGTTACATAATAAAGCACTTAGGAACATATAAACATCAAGAAAGCTAGCAATTCATACAAGAACTTCATCTTCTACAAGTTTCATGAAAGCTTTAAGCATAACAATGGTGAAATCAACAATCATGCAAGAAACTCAAAGGAATTAATCACATTCTTCATGGAATTTCTCAAGGAACAAGAATCGATCATCAAATCAAGTTAAATGACACAGGAACATAAACATACAATAATTCTCAAGAAAGCTTCAAAGGTCATCAACGGTGGATTCTTCAAATAAGCATGAAACTCAAGGAAACCTATCCTATTCTTCATAAAAGCACATAAGGAACATGAATCCATTATCAAATCAAGTTAAAACAAGCTAGGGCATGAACATGCATAAGTTCTTATGAAAAGCTTCAAAGTGCTTTAATGGTGAAATCTTCAAATGAACATGAAAACAAGAAATTCTTATATCAAATCGTTCCTAGCATCAAGATAAACATATTTCCATAATACAATTCGGATCTAATCCATCTAACATGAACCCTAGATTCATATTCAAGCTTAAAAGCTTCAAGCACAGAAACCCATGAAAAGAGCACATAAGCTTACCTTGAGAGCTGAAAATCGAAGAAGAAATCTTGTTCTTTAGTCTTGAATCTCCAGCTTTAACCTTCACTCTTGGCTCTTGAAGATGGCTTGAAGGTGGCTTGAAGTTCTTGAGAGAATATGAAAAGACTTTGAAAAAGTGTTGGGAGAGAATGAATATGATTCTTGGAAAATAACGTAACTTATGTTTGGTGTTTAGGATCTGATTTGGGTCAGCTGAATAGGATCATGGAGCGGGTCATAAGGGTCAGATTTAAGTGAAATTGGATCTCAAATTGGGTCAGAATTGAAATTGGGTCGCAGGTCAACATTTAGGCTTAAAAGGGTTGACTTTTGGTAGAATGGCCATAACTTCTTCGTCCGAACTCCGAATTGAGCGATTCAAGAACCCACGAACTCGTAATCGAATTATCTACTCAATTTCATTAAGTTCTAACCAATTCCAGGCTTGGAAAATAAATTTACCATTTAATCCCTAAATTATGCTTTAATATCCAAATAAGCACATTATTTCGTTTAACCATAAAGCATGCTATCAAAACTCTTTAAGCACAATACGAGCACACACTTATCATATCAAATAGCCACATAAGTCATGTAAATCATGTTTTTCACATAAGCATCAAATGTTTATCAAATTAAGGCATAAATCCACATAAATCATGCGTAGAAAGGTAAATCGTACACTCTTGTGCCAAACCCTAACTTGATCGAGAAGCGGGGCGTCACATTTCCCTTGTTGAGGCCTTTTCTTGGGTGGGCGCCTTCGGGTTTAAATACCAACGGGAAGAACAAAACCGTGATGGTGGTGTCGCTTAGCCCACCAAAGCGGACAATATCGACAGGCGGGTTTTCGGGCTGTTACAGAGTGTGTGGGTTGATCATTGACAACGGGAGTTGTGTGAACGTGGCTGGTAAATTGATGGTGGAAAGGCTCGGCCTTAAAACCTTGAAGCACCCGAGACCTTACAAGCTCCAATGGCTCAATGAACATAGTGAAATGAAGGTAATAAAACAAGTTCTTATCTCCTTTTCAATTGGTAAATACATGGATGAGGTTCTTTATGATGTAGTACCGATGCATGCTGGCCATATATTGCTTGGAAGACCATGGCAATTTGATAGACGAACGGTGCATGATGGCTACAAGAATCGATATAGTTTTACCAAGGATGGGCGGAACATCACCTTGGCACCTTTACCACCAAGCCAAGTGTATGAAGAACAATGCCAAATTAAGAAATCCATTTCGGCTTCTTCAAAACAAAGTGATTGTAATAGTGAGAAAGAGTGTGAAAAAGAAAAAAGAAAAGGAATGTGAAAAAGAAAAAGAGTGTAAAAAAAAAAAGAAGAGGGAGAAAAGAAACTAGTTGAAAAGAAAGAAAGAAAAAAGGTGAGTTTCTTTACAAAAGAAAAGGAGATTGAGGGAGTGATTAAAAAGGAAAAGCTTGTGATGATGATGATGTATAAAAACGTGTTTCTTTCATCTAACGAAACCCCTCCCTTGCCTAGTGTTGTTTCTTCTCTCTTGCAGGAGTTTGAGGATGTATTCCCGGAGGAAATACCACCCGGTTTACCTCCTATACGAATAGAGCACCAAATTGACCTCATTCCCGGGGATACCATTCCAAATCGACCAGCTTACCCAAGCACCCCTCAAGAGACAAAAGAGCTTCAGAAACAAGTTGAAGAGTAGCTTGCAAAGGGATATGTGCGTGAGAGCATGAGTCCGTGCGCGGTTCCGGTACTCAGTGCCAAAAAAGGATGGGACGTGGAGGATGTGCATGGACTGCCGAGCCGTCAACAAAATAACTGTAAAATATCGCTATCCTATCCCTCGGTTAGATGATATGATAGATGAATTGCATGGATCTACAATCTTCACTAAAATTGATTTGAAAAGTGGCTATCACCAAATAAGAACGCAAGAAGGTGATGAATGGAAAATAGCTTTTGGCTTGTATGAGTGGTTAGTAATGCCTTTTGGCTTAACTAACGCACCTAGTACCTTCATGAGATTGATGAATCATGTATTGCGTGCTTATATTGGTAAATTCGTAGTGGTTTACTTTGATGATATATAGATCTTTAGCCGTAATTCGCATGAACATATTGAGCATTTGAGGTTAGTACTTGAGGTACTAAGGCACGAAAAGTTATATGCTAATCTTAAGAAGTGTAGCTTTTGCATGGATAGAGTCGTGTTCCATGGATTTGTTGTGAGTGCAGGTGGTATAGAGGTAGATGAAGAAAAAGTTAAAACGATCAAAGAGTGGCCTACACCCAAGACCATCACGGAAGTAAGGAGTTTTCATGGTTTGGCCGGGTTCTATAGGAGATTCGTGCCCAATTTCAGCACCATAGCTGCCCCCTTAATGGAAATCATCAAGAAAAGCGTAGGATTTAAGTGGGGAGAAGCTCAAGAAATGGCATTCCAAACATTGAAAACGAAGCTAAGTTCAGCTCCTCTTTTAATTTTATCGGATTTTTCTAAAACTTTTGAAATCAAATGTGATGCTTCGGGTGTTGGTATAGGTGCTGTGCTCATGCAAGAGAAGAAACCAATTGCATACTTTAGTGAGAAACTTAATGGGGCTGCATTGAACTACTCTACTTATGACAAGGAGCTCTATGCCTTAATTAGGGCCTTAGAGACGTGGCAGCATTACTTATGGTCAAAAGAGTTCATCATTCATACAGATCATGAGTCATTAAAACATTTGAAGGGGCAAGGAAGTTTGAACCGAAGGCGTGCTCACTGGGTTGTATTCTTGGGATTTGGTACAAGGAAGGTAAGGATAATGTTGTTGCCGATGCCATATCACGAAGGTACGTTCTTCTTTCTACCCTTAGTGCTAAATTCATGGGATTTGAACATGTTAAGGAACTATACTCAAGTGATTCTGATTTTGGTGAAATATTTGCATCTTGTGAACAAAGGCCTTGTGACAAATTTTATGTTCAAGATGGTTATTTGTTTAAAGAGAACAAGCTATGCATCCTAAATTGTTCTTTGCGTCAATTGCTGATCTGTGAGTTTCATGGGGGAGGATTAATGGGACATTTTGGTGTTTTAAAAACTTTGAGCATACTTAAGGAACATTTCTTTTGGCCTCACATGAAACGGGATGTTGAACGAACTTGTCATAGATGCGTAACTTGTAGAAAGGCTAAGTCACGAGTTAAACCACATGGCCTTTACACACCTTTGCCTATTCCCACGCATCCTTGGACTGATATTTCTATGGATTTTGTGCTAGGAATGCCGAGAACACAAAATGGAAAGGATTCAATTTTTGTTATTGTTGATCGATTTTCTAAAATGGCACATTTCATTCCTTGTAATAAAACGGATGATGCAACGCATGTGGCTGGATTGTTCTTTCGGGAAGTGGTAAGACTTCATGGAATTCCAAAATCAATTTTAAGTGATCGAGATGTGAAGTTTTTAAGTCACTTTTGGCGGGTATTATGGGGAAAATTGGGGACAAAACTGTTATTTTCTACCACTTGTCATCCTCAAACGAATGGACAAACAGAGGTAGTGAATCGAACCTTGGAAACTCTTTTAAGGGCTGTGTTTAAAACATATTCAAAGAATTGGGTTGAGTGTATTCCATTTGTTGAATTTGCATATAACCGTTCAATACATTCTTCTTCTTCTTTCTCACCCTTTGAGCTTGTTTATGGTTTTAATCCCTTAACTCCTTTGGATTTGCTTCCTATACCTATGAATGAACTTGTAAGCTTAGATGGCAAGGAGAAAGATGAACTAGTGAAGAAAATGCATGAGGATGCTCGGCTTCAAATACTCAAAAGAAACAACCAAGCTATGATTCAAGCCAACAAGGGACGAAAGAAAGTTGTTTTCAAAGAAGGTGACTTGGTGTGGGTTCACTTTAGGAAAGAGAGATTCAATCATCAGCGAAAGTCCGAACTTGACCCACGGGGAGACGGACCATTCACAGTGTTGAAAAGGATCAATGATAATGCTTACAAAATTGATCTCCCGGATACATATAGTGTAATTTCCACCTTTAATGTTTCTGATTTATCTCCTTTTCTTGCAGATTCAGATTCGGGGACGAATCCTTTTCAAGAAAAGGGGAATGATGTGAATCATGATGAACCGTGACCACAACTTGTCCCAAATGAAGAGTTGGTCCGATCCATAGCTCAAGAAGATAACAAACAAAAGGAGCGAAGTTATGGTGGTCCAATTACACGAGCACAGGCCAAAATGATCCAAGAAGAAGTTGGGAATATCATAAACCAATTTGCTCAAGCTGGACTCCAACCTTCAAAATTGGCTGCCGAACCCAATCTTCAATACTTCAATGTTTTTATGTCCAATTCTTAAAGTCCAATGTGTGGTATGATGTAATTCGGCCCTAAGCCTATTATAGTATTATTTGGGCCTTTATTTTGTCATTCTTTAGCTGCATATTAGTTTAATTAAGCCCACTTTTGTAAGCTTTCAAGGCAAGTGGCGGGAATAGCTTGTGTCCCTTAGTTTTCTAAGTGTCCCTTAGGTTTCCATGCATGCATCTTTATATTCAGCATTGTAACTTGTTTTTTTTAATCAAGAAGTCAATCATTGAATTTTCATTCAAGTGAGTTTTACTCTCAAGTACTTGCTAAACGATACCGGAGTTTCAAACCTCCACCGGATAACGTTATTGCTTGACTCCTTATAGTCGACGGGGTGTGTTACTTAAACTTTGATAGTGATGGTTCTTTGCTCAATATAGCAAACGGGTCACACTCCTCTAATTCAACCTTGAAGTGGACGATCAGATTCTTAGAACTCCAAGTATTGGTATTGGGTTTCACGGCAAGTACGTGGAGTTCGTATCACTTAGGCTTGCTCTAAAGCTTCTCAAACCAAGTTTACCGAGCTCCTCGATATAAGCGATCCTAGCTAAGCTATATGTCCGTTGATCTTGGTCAAATTCACTTTCAAGGAATTAGTAGGGATGACCATCTCATTCATTTATTCCAAAATCCGGTTCTACTTTCCCGAGCTTCCGTATTTCTTCCTTTCCTTTAATCCACACTTTACAACCCAAAATTCCTCCTTAGCTCGATTCGAATATGGCTCGGTTGAAGTAGCATTCGATGAACGAAGTGGGGGAAAATCCCCTATCATATAAACACTAAACCATGCATGTCGGATTAAGATGCTAATTCACATAACCAACAATTAAAGATGCAACACGTTGGAGCAACTATATCAATTAAAGATGCAAGCACACATAGATAAAGGTATTTAGATAATTTAAAGAGATGTATGATGCACGTGCCATGAATGTATTAAACCTGTCACCGTTATGGTAAGTTGTTAGCTCAGTAGCTTATCCTTATTTCTCTAGTCACGGCTTGCTTGAACTTGTCGATCATTTCTTGTTTTCCCACGGTCTTCAAGATTTCTATGAACCTCATTGCATCAACTTATATATCTCCATGGTCCGAGATCACGACCTCTTGAACCCAAATTCATCCATGTCCCTGGGTTTAGTATCTTGACTTCTTCCTAATAATTGGTCTTCCACTCGTCGTCCCGAATCCTTCTCCAAGTGTCACCTCAAATGAAGTCCCCTTGACTTCCGTTATGAATTCGAATCGATAGTAGAACTTATCGTTTACTTGCTTACACTTGAGTACGTAATCTCCTTCTAAGGATTCTTTGCCTTTCTTTATCGTTTCCATTTGTTGTTCTATATTTCCCACTTCGGCCTCACAACACGACAATTCAGCTTGGATCGGGAAGATGAACTCAAATCCGGCCGAAGATAGATTCCTTAGCATTGTCACCTTCCATGGATATGTATTTACCTCGTTGATTGATTTTCTTTGATTCCTTTAGAATCAAACTTCTATCTTATTCGAAATCTGAAGCCTCTCAATTCATCTCTTCTTCTCCTACTTAAGAATTTCAATTCTCATCCATCGATTGAACCATTCTTCACTTCTTAGATTAAAGAATTCCAACCTCTACGACCTAGTCTCCTTGTGTAAGTAGTTCCAATCAAGTTATATATCCGGTAATAACACTTACATTCCGAATTAGATGATCCCGTTAAACCGGTTAAATATTCTTCGTTGCTTGTCATCCCATGGATCTACTTTGCCTTGACTTTCCTCGCCTCTTTGTTGATCTAAACCTGAATTTCGAACACCTCCATGGTTCTCCTTTGCTTCTTTCTTGAGTTAAATAACCCCGTCAAATCCCAATAAGGCATCCCATGTAGTAGAGATATATATGTCAATCTCCTAAGTCGCATACATCCCACGATCAACCCTTATCTCACTAAATATCCCTCTACCAGAGTAGAACTTATCAATCCATCCAAACTCAATCCTTTTATCCTAGATCCAAATCCTTGAACTATAGCACCATCTAGGGTAGGTCATGGTTCCTGGATTCCAGTGTAGGAGTCCCCGGTGCATTCCTCACATCATTCGGTTTGAATGCAGAATCTGTGGTACTTGTCGCAGTTGTAGAAATTGGCCGTGGTTTGATATTATCTTCGTAAAATGTAAATCATAACTCATTTTAAGAATATATATACATGCGATTAGGGCATGCTCATGTCAAGTATTCAACACGAAAACACGGATTCAACGCAAGGTGCATCAAATAGTTCAACAAAGTTCAGAAGAGGTGCAATTTCATGCTCAAGATCGATGCAATGTACACATTGTCACGTAGTTCCTAAGCCGTACGACCTAGACTCGACACGACACGACACTAGAACTCCGGTTTTACAACCTGGGGCTCTGATACCACCTTAAGGATGTGATACCCTAAGCGGAGGGCACCACATCCCCCGCATCGAGAGCCCGGTCCACCCATGAAATTGGAGTCCATACATGAACCAAGCTCACGGTGAATGGAGATAGAATAAAAACCAACCTGTTAGCTGGGACTAGACCTTGTACCACCAATTCAACAATACAAAGTATGCGGAAGCATTGTAATCATTCAGGCACATTCCATATAACAACATGAAGGTAAATACGTGTAACGCCCCGTGTTTTCACACGTGCAGGTAAGAGTTACGTGCGCATTTACATTTAATTATATGATTTTATATTTTGTTTTACTAATTGAATTCGTTTCTAATTTGATTCAATGGTTTAAATTTTATATGAATTCTAAATTGAGTTATGATTATATGAATGAATATGTGAGAATGTGAATTTCATGAATTCGGTGTTAAGTGAATGGAATTATATGTTTCGTGTAATCCGTGGGCTTGATTGTAACTTATTTGAATGTTTTGGACTCAATTGGAAATTGAGTTTGGGCTTAATTGCCACTTTTTGAAAGTTTAGGGACCTATTTGTATATAGGCAACCCTTAACGGTTTTCGCGATATCTTGAGCTCCGGACCTCGAAATCGAGATCCGTAACCGGCGTTGAGCTTGTGTCGACGATACCTATCCATTAAACTTGACCTTATACTTTTTCGATACCGTTTGAACCTCCGATAACGAACTTTTCCTTAACCTCGTTTCTTATAACTTGTGTGAACCATTTATTAAATGAACCGGACTTGAACCGACCCGAATCCTACCCATATTAGCACTAAAATTAGCATTTTTCCTCCTCCCTTGTTCCATTTTTTTGATCGATCAAATCATCATCTCAAGAGATCAAGAGAGGCTCCAAGAAAACCCTTGTTTGATCATCCAAACTTTAAGCTCAAGATCAACCTTCCTCCAATCTTCTTCCAAGGTAAGATATGGATTGTTTTTATCTCATTCTCCTCTCCATTTTCTTCCGGTTATGTCTTGGTATAAGTTGGAGAATCATATGTTATGACGAAAAGCTTGATAATGAATTATATGATATGAATTCTTGATTCCATGAGTTTTAATGGTTTAAATTGGGATTTGAGTTATGGAAATTGTTGCATGATACTTCTTTATCATTTATATATCTTTAGTTTTCATATTGGTGGATCATAGTATGTTGTGCTATTAATGGAGCTTGAAGCTTCCATGGATGAATAGCTTGGTTTTGAGTGATCGTTGGCCAACTTTGGGTGTGAATTTTTGTATATATGATTGGATTGCATGTTATATGTTAATTATATGGCTTAAATTCATGTCTATGTGTACCTAAGAGCTTCCTTATAGCTGCCCCTGCTTTTCAAGCTTTTCCCTCGCCAAAAACAGAGCTTCCTCGCAAGACGATGAGCTGACACGGCCGTGTCAGCTTTGAACTGAAAATGGACACGGCCGTGTTGGGCTCTCGACTTTGTTTTTTTTTTGAATTTAATCTCGGACACGGCCGTGCCCAAACGCTTTGAAAACTCAACACGGCCGTGTCAAGCCCTCGACTTTGAATTTTTTGGATTTTAAACCTCGGACACGGCCGTGTCCAAACGCTTTGAAAACTCAACACGGCCGTGTCATTTGAAATGGCAGCTTTGGGGGAACTCTTTTATTGCTTGTTTTGCGTTTATGGCTCGTATTGGTGGAGTATGCGTAACGTTATTATGTTAAAGCTATGTTTTATGATTGATATATGATATTGATGATCTTATGAATACAAGTATGAAGGTATGAACGATATGAACGAGAAGGAATACGGTTTACCGTAGTTTGAACGAAACTTGTTGAGTTATATGTTTAATTGAAATTCTATGACCTTCATGATCATAATTGAACATATTATCGCATTTTAAGCATTCCATAGCATGATATTGCATAGCCGAGCGTCTAATGTGGTCATGATTGAGTCTCACACTACCTTGGTCACAGGTCTTGGTCCAGGGGGTGACGAGGTCGAGCAGTGAGAGTTTGTCGGGTTCTTTTGTCTACCAGGTGGGTTTTTCTTCTATTAGATAACAATATGACCCCGAATACCTAATGTGCAAGATTTTGGCCAAAACCCTATATAGGTATTTATACCAAGTTTTTTTTTATGAGCAATGTTTTAAACGAAAGCCATTTTCTGGACTATCCTACCAAAATGTTTTGGCGAGTAATGATTGAATGATCACAATGAATGGGGGCCCGGGACTTAGTGTAGTGGTGAACCGGGGAAGCTTGGGCTGACGGGAATCCATTTATACTAGTTCCAGCAATTTCGGCAACCTGGACTTCACTAGGAGATTAGTGAATGAAAGGGGACCCGCGCTTTTGGGGATTCATGTACCCCTCTAGCATTAATGAATGAGGGTTCGGGCCTTGCAAACCCGTTCCCTACCCGGAGGAAAAAGGAGTATATGTATGACCGAATGAATGATCTAATGAATGTGCACGAAAGAATGAATGCATGAACGAATGATTGAATGAATGATTAATGATTTACACGAGGTGGTGGTTGGAGATAATGCACGCCCTCTCGCCGGGCTACTAACGACCTAATGAATGAAATGAATCGTTATAATCCTATTCGTTGTATCTTATTTACTTCCCACTTGGGAAAAGGGGTTCTAAACCTCGAATAAGGATTATAACTTGCTTGTACGTGTTTAAATTCCGAAATATTATGATATTATATGCCTCTTTTTTTTTTATACCCACCAGTCTGTCTAAGACTGAACCCGTAGTTGTTTCAGTTGTTTTTGCAGGAAGGGGATGCTAGGCGGGATGCGAGTCGGGAGGAGAGTCTTGCATAGTGTCTAGCCTTTCCTTTACACGCATTTGATTTCATTTTGTTACTTTTGGATTTTGTATGTATGGAGCGTACATGAATGGTACCTATATGTATCCTACTTGAGTTATTGGTACATAGAGCGTGTAGCTCAACATATATGGAATACATGTTGGTACCTAGAGCTCTAGCTCAATATATAATATATGAATGATTGCTTCCGCGTTTCCTTTACTCTGAGTGTTGTGGTTGTTGTTGTTGGGGTTTAAGTTATAGGTTAGTCCCGCCTGGCATAGCGAGTGTGTATGTCTCCGTTCGCTATGATTCGGCACGTGTATGGAAATCCATTTCGTATACGGATCGGGTCATGGTGCAGGGGATGTGACGTCTCGCGCTCGGGCGTTACAATACGGTTTCAACTAATCGGGTAAACCTGTCCTAACCTGTCCCGAATTCAATATATATAATTACATGCAAACGGGTTCAACTAGGGCCCTAGAATCCTGTCCTGAGTTAAAGAAAGCAGGAAAGATACACTATGGCCTATAAGGCCCAATTTAATACAGGAATGGAGGTACAATATGATGCAGTGCCAGTATTACTAAGACTTGAACAAAGACTTCAAAAGACTCCCGCCTAACGACTATGAAACCTGCAAGACAGACACTAAAAACAACGAGAGGGAGGGGTCAGTCAACTAACTGAGTGAAGGGGGGTACACACGCATATATATATATAATCAGGCAATCAGGCAGGCATAATTCCACTATACGTTTTAGTATTGAATAAACAGGAGACAGGAATCAGGAGTAAATCAATACATATGGGCAGAATTATGTCAGGGCATGCAAGTCACGTAAACGAGATATAATATGCATGTGTCGATATCCGTACGCCTCTGTTGATGCCCGCTTTACCTTTACGATCCACGAGCTCCGATGCTGAACAGAGACTGAGACATACCAGAGGTTACAGATATCTATGCTTAACATTTTAGGGGGACCCGGCGAGAACGGGTATTTAATCCATCCTGGACTCCACTTTCCACTTATTAACATGACAGGAACAATAAACAGTCAGGCAGGAAGGAATCAGGATTATAAAATTATCAATGCAAGAAAACAGGTACAATTTAACCTCCTTCGCCGGTGATGGTTCGGGTAGCTAGCCCTAGCCATCCAGTAACAGTGGTAAGGCGGGTTCATGACTCCCCCAAACCGGAATCCCATCTTCTGCCAAACCTCCTGGCAGATGTCCGGGTTGGTCCAACAGGATAGGACCTGTTCAAGAGTTCACCGTCGGCCCGATGCCTCCCCGGTTCCCTCAATACACAAGCCCCTGGGCCCCAGGAACAGGTACAAGATCCACACCGGCTAGCCCAGCGCTAGGAAAGCCGAGGGCAATCAGGAATATCTCGCAAAACAGGTCAGGATTAACACTATGTAATTTATAAATTATTTCCGGTACATAGCCAGTATAAAAGATATGGTTAACTTTAGTATGAAAACCATTTGGAATACTTTTAATTCATGCAAGGTTATAGGTCGTTTATAAAGAAAACCCTCACCTCCAAGTGCAAGAAACACCAAGAGAAGGACCACGAAACCGGAAAGTCTCCACCGAGGAGATCACTGTGCAAGAAGGACAATGACAATACTCGTGAGACAAGACTCAAAATGGAACCAAGTAGGACGCACGGCGATGTTCATGAAGTGGTGCATCATGTCATGGCATGATTCAATATGCATTAATTCATAAATATGTCATGAAATGGTGTGATCGTGTTCATGAGCAAAAGTAATGTCATATAGACACATCAATGATTTAATCACTCAATTAGGCATGTATACAATGCATGTAGGTCAAATAAGAGGTCGAGGAGGTGAAAGGAAAGCGATAAAACGGGTTTTGGCAAAGTTTGGCAAAAGTTAATAGTTTTCGGAAATACGCAAGTGGAAGGAAAACTGGAATATCTCAAGTTCTAGAAGTAGGAATTGAGTTTTGTTTGTTGGAAATGAAACTAGACATATAGACCTTTAAAATGTATGTGGCTCGACTTGTGGTTCAAAGCGAGGTGAAATGGCGTAGACCCGAAGTTGGGCGAAAGCAGATCGTCGGTAAAGTGGCGACACCAAAAAGAATTGACTATATCTCACAAATTAGAAAGGATAATGAGGTGATTCCAATTGGAGATTTTTCTAGACTTCAAAAGGTTTCCAACGGCTCAAAAATCAGGTCAAACGGAGTTCGGATGAGTGATTACCTGGCTGGGGAAAATACAAGTCAAAATCTACCCGGCCAGGGAAAAAGAGTGCAGAAACTCTCCTGCAATAAAGTACCCGCCCGGGTACTTTTGTGTACAAAATCTACCCACCCGAGTAGACATTCTGGACAGCCAAAACATAGCAGAAACAGGGGTATACGAGGGAGGAACCAATTTTTGCAAATCCACCTCCAAACTCAACCAAATACAATGAAAATCAAAGCACAAATTCATGTAAACATGCTCTATTACATATCTTAAATTCAAGGTAAGAAAACAAGGATTAAACAAGTTGCCATTAAAGCATAATCAAGCTCCATTAATGGAGTTTTGAGCTACAATCAATCAATGATCATAATTTCAACAATTAAACGACAAGGGAGCTTAAGAGAACAACCTATATCAGTCTTGGAACATAATATTCAAGTATGAGAGCAAGGGAGCAAATTTTGACATATTATCACTATTTATCATCTTCTCCAAAGGCATGAAAATAAGCAAGAGAAAAGAGATTCAATCGGGAGAAAACGAAGCACACGAGGAGTGGAGTTCAAATCTTACCTTGGATCGTTGATTGGACGAGAAATGGAGACGAAGCTTGAGCTCAAAGTTGAAGATGGCGAAACCCTTCTTTTTCTCTTCCTTTTCTTTCTTGTTCCAACGTGAAAATAAAATGAGGGAGTGAGAGGCTGATATTTTCAGCCTCTCAAGGGCTGAAACGGGTCGGATAAATGGGTCGGGTTAAAAGGATCCGGTCCACACGGATCGGATTTTAAAACGGTAGGGATATCAAATGGCTTTAGAAAATTATAAGGTTAATTTTATCGAATCCGAATCACCGAAACGAACTCAATGGTAAGGTTAGAATTCGAATTCGAATTCCCGAGCTCAAGGGAGCCACGAGGGCTCAAACACCCTAATTAAAATTAGGTTCTTAACGAGCAGTTATTGGACAATTGAGTCCAAGTACATTTAATAAATTCTAAGGCGCGCACATAATAAAATTACACGTTGACACGTTAGCATGTGACGTCACATAAATCATATAATTACCGAATTAAACTCTCACGTGACCTCGTACCTGGCTTGCTGGAAAACAGGGTGTCACACCGAGCCTATGCAGGAGTAGTCCGATGGAGGTGATAGAGGTTCTGATGATGATGATAATGATGGCGGAGATGACCCAGTGGGACACGGACAGGGCGAGGTCGTTGTTGTTTCTGATGACACCACCAGGGGTTCTTTGGACCACAGTTATCAAAGCTGATTACTGATGCGAGGTTTTTGTATATAGTACTGATGCATATATATCTATCTATGGATGGCGGGCGTATAGTCGGGACAGTTCAGGGTTGACTTTTGGATAAGGGGATGCATAGCTATGGTAAATAATCCCCTTCTTTTGGATAAGGGGATGCGTAGTCACATGTGGGTACCTACTGTAGGTTATTTTCAACAGGGTTGGACGGATTGGTAAGGCCTGTATGGGAGTCAACTCGATAGTATCGGGTCCTCCCCATTTTTGAATTAGTACTGTTAACATGTGGCCTGTAGTAAAATTTTACCAAACCTTGCACAGTTATAACACTTTCGGCTTTATATTATCTGTTTACTGCTTTCCATAACTGTCATTGTATGAGTCTTAGAGTTGCTTCAAGATACCATGAGGACCGTTGATAGGATCATGCCATTTCATTTATTGTTAGCATGCTGATATTCTTGTTATTGGATTGATCATGCTTCTGATCATATTATACATGTTACAGTTCTGATTGTTATGATAGTACATGTTCTGTTCTCGTTTATATGTTGATCATGTTTCGGGATATGTTATACATGTTTCTGATATGTTGATATGTTACACGAGCTTTTGTTCCCGTTTACATGTTGTCTGACAGTTGTTTTTGATTATATGATATGTGTGAAGATCTTGAATCTTTGCTGTTATATTGGAATCCTTACTGATATGTTGTTATGTGAATGTGTTGTTCTCATACTTATATGTGACTACGTGGTTATGGTTTCTGTGAATCATTATATGTCATGCATTGAATATATATCTGAATGCTTATGAATTTAGTAACAACATGCCACCGAGAAGAGCACCCCGGAATCGTGTACCACCACTGCCACCCCATAGAGATGATATGCCACCCCGAGATGTTACACCGCCCCGTAGAAATGTCACGCCACCCAGAAGGGAGGAAACTCCAGAATTAAGGGATGTGCTACGATAATTTATGAGGGCTTGCGCGCCGAGAGATAATCCTCATAATGAAAGGTCACTGGAAAAGTTTCTGAGGATGAATCCACCTAAGTTCTATGGAGAACTGAACGACCTAAAGGCTCAGAATTGGATTACTAGTCTTGAGAAGATTTTCGAGGCTATGGAAATCTACCCAGAGGATCGTAAACGGGTTCGGTATGCTACTTTTCTTATGGAAGGAGCTCCATACAATTGGTGGAAGCACGTTCAGCACATGTGGGTTGAGAACAACGTTGAAGGAAGTTGGGTTGAGTTTATCAAAGAGTTTCAGCAGAAGTACACCCCTCATGTAACTCGTGATACACGAGAGGCTGAGTTTGTGAATCTGGTTCAAGGAACTGTGAATGTGATGGAGTATGAGGCTAGGTTCGTGAGGTTGATCAAGTACGCGCCTCATATTCTGAATGATGAGTGTCGCGAGACAAAGAGGTTTATCGATGGACTGAGGCCCGAACTTCGGTGGGCACTTTCTTCTTTGGATATGGAGAACTACAACAGGGCCGTTGACAAGGCACTAAAGGTTAAAGCAGCCCACAAGGAGATCAAGATAACTGTTGTACGTCAAGGACCTTCTAGCCCTAAGCCTTATCAAGGTAACAAGCGACCTTCCGGATCTTTTCCCCAAGGAACAGGAAAGAAGCCAATGGTAGCACCACAGCATCAGCAGCAGAAGGCTCCACAGAAACAGCAAGCACAGAAGCAGAAAGCGCCACAACAGTATCAGAGGGCGCCACAGCAGCAACAAAAAGCACCTCAACATGCTCAGGAAGAAATTGTTTGTGAATTCTATCGGCGACTTGGACATACTGAGGCAAATTATCGCAAGAAGGCTGGACAATTTTTTGTGTGTAGTCTGTCTGAGCACCAGATGGATAGCTGCCCGAACAAGATCAAGAGATTTGGGGTTCAAGATAAAGGAAAAGCAGTGGTGGGTACAACGAACAAACCGGTGGTCAAAGACAGAGCGTATGCTTTGGATGGTAATAAGGAGGTTGATCCTTCGCTTGTTGTGGAAGGTATTGTGCACATTCTTAACACGCCAGTTAAGGTCTTGTATGACCCTGGTGCCACGCATTCATTTGTTGCATCTAAATTGTGTGCGCATTTACAGTTTCCACTTGAATACTTGCCATATAAATTTGAAGTGAGTTCTCCTTTGGGAACTTGCCTTGTTACGGATCAAGTATATAAACGCTGCCCTATATTTATCGGTACCCGTTGTTACCGGACGGATCTCATTGAGTTGTCGGTGACAAGATATGACGTTATACTTGGTATAGATTGGTTGTTTAAGTACCGAGCTAAGTTGGATTATTACAAGAAAGAGGTCATCTTGGAAGAAGATGAAAGTCGGACATCAGAAGGGAAAGTAGAGAAGTTATCAGTTATTTCTTCGATGGAAGCTAAGAAGTTGATTTAGAAAGGATCTAGCGGGTTTGTGGCTTATCTTTTGAATAGACCGAAAGATCAACTTAAGATCGAAGAAGTGGAAGTGGTGAATGAATTCTTAGATGTGTTTCCTGAACATTTGAATTCATTACCTCCTGACCAAGAGTTGGAGTTTACAATCGAGACGATATCAGGAGCTGAGCTACAGCTGAACTAGAAGAGTTGAGAAAGCAATTGGACTAACTGATAGAGTCTGGATATGTTCGGCCGAGTACATCTCCGTGGGGAGCACCTGTGCTTTTCGTTAAGAAGGATGGATCATTGCATTTATGCATTGACTATCGGAAGCTGAATAGGATGACGATTAAGAATAAGTATCCTCTCCCTCATATCGAAGAATTGTTCGATATACTACAAGGATCGAAGGTCTACTCTAAGTTAGATCTAAGACAAGGATATTATCAATTGAAGATCAGGGAAGCAGATATTCCGAAGACTGCTTTCAACAACCGATATGGACATTATGAGTTTATAGTAATGCCGTTTGGTTTGACGAACACACCAGCTGCATTCATGGATATGATGCACCGTATATTCAAGTCGTTTCTCGATAAGTTTGTAGTAATCTTCATCGACAATATCTTGGTGTTTTCAGAGACCCCGGAGGAACATGCTGAACATCTTCGAATCGTACTACGCACTTTGCTGGATCACAAGCTATATGCAAAGTTCAGCAAATGTGAATTTTGGCTTGAGAGTTTCATTTCTCGGACACATCATATCAGGGTCTGGCATCGAAGTAGATCCCTCGAAGATCGAAATGATTATGGATTGGAAGTCACCGAAGAATCCTTCAGAAGTGAGGAGTTTTCTGGGATTAGCTGGTTACTACCAAAGGTTTGTCAAAGATTTCTCGAAGATAGCCACACCTCTCACTAAGTTGACCAAGAAGGAAGGGAAATTCGAATAGACTGAGAAGTGTGAGCAAAGTTTTCAAAGGTTGAAGGAGATGCTAACAATTGCACCCGTGTTAGCGTTACCAGAAGGAAAAGAAGGTTATACTGCCTACACCGATGCCTTGAAAGAAGGACTAGGAGGAGTTTTGATGCAGAATGGAAAAGTGATTGCATATGCATCAAGGAAACTCAAAACGCATGAAGTTAACTACCCGACACATGGTTTGGAGTTAGCCGCGATAATTTTCGCTCTTGGAAAGTGGAGACATTACCCATACGGGGTTAAATTTGAGATCTTTACTGATCATAAGAGCTTGCGATATCTATTCACTCGAAGGAGTTAAATATGCGACAGAGGAGATGGATGGAATTTCTGGAGGACTAAGATTGCATTATTCAGTACCATCCAGGAAAGGCGAATGTTGTGGCCGATGCACTAAGCATGAAAGTTCGTTTGGCACAGATTTCTGCCAATCCCGAGACTGATCGAAGAGAAAGAATGGAGGTGATAACTAAAGCTCGAATCGCGAACGTTGTGATGATATCACCGTTGAAAGAACAAGTATTGGAAGCTCAGAAGAACAACGAGTGGATCAAGAAATGTCTCGAATCTAAGGAGAAAGATGATGAGACTAAGTTCAAGATTGATGAGCATGGAATATTGAGGTACAAAGGTCGAGTATGCGTACCAACTGTTTTGAGGAAAGAGATTCTCGACGAAGCACATAAGACTAAGTACACGATACATCCCGAAGGCACTAAGATGTATCAAGATGTTAAGACGCATTTCTGGTGGAACGGAATGAAGAGAGACATAGCCAACTATGTCAAGAAGTGTTTAACTTGTCAGAAAGTTAAAGCTGAGCACCAGAAGCCGAGTGGGAAGTTGCAACCATTACCGATTCCGACTTGGAAATGGGAACAAATCACGATGAATTTTGTCACCGGATTACCCAAAGTCAAAGGAGGACAAGATGGTATCTGGGTGATCATTGACAGTTTGTCTAAGTCAGCACACTTTTTGCCAGTCAAGACGACGGATAAGGTCAACACGTTGGCAAAGCTGTATCAGCAAGAGATTGTCAAACTACATGGAGTTCCGAACAGCATAGTGTCGGACAGAGATCCGAAATTCATGTCGCAATTGTAGAAAGGAATTCAGACTTTGATAGGAACAAAGTTGAACTTCAGTACTGCAGCGCATCCTCAGACAGATGGACAATCAGAAAGGATGATTAAGTTCTTGGAAGATATGCTAAGAGCTTGCGTTTTGGACTTCCAGGAAAATTGGAAAGATTGTTTACCTCTTGTGGAGTTTGCATACAACAATAGTTATCAAGCTTCTACTAAAGCTGCTCCATATGAAGTCCTGTATGGAAGGAAATGTAGATCCCCGTTATACTGGGATTTGGATGAAGCAAGATGTACTGAGGAGGGACTGATCAGAGTGAATTTGGTTAAGTGATAGGAATCAGAATGATGTGAATCATGATGAACCGCGGGCATATCTTGTCCCAAATGAAGCGCTGGACCGATCCACAACTCAAGAAGATAGCATACAAAAGGAACAAAGTTATGGTGGTCCAATTACAAGAGCTCGGGCCAAAATTATCCAAGAGGAAGTTGGAAATCTCTTAAACCAATTTGCTCAAACTGGACTCCAACCTTCAAGATGGGCTGCTGAACCAAATTCAGAATATTTCAATGTTTTTATGTCCAATTCCTAAAGTCCAAAGTGTGGAAATGATGTAATTCGGCCCTAAGCCTATTATAGTATTATTTGGGCCTTTATTTTATCATTATTTAGCTGCATATTAGTTTATTTAAGCCCACTTTTGTAAGCCTTCATGGCAAGTGGCGGGAATAGCTTGTGTCCTTTAGTATTCTAGTGTCTCTTAGGTTTCCATGCATGCATCTTTATATTCCAGCCTTGTAGTTCGAAATATTAAGTCAAAGAATGAATGAATTGTGATTCAAGTGAGTTATACTCACAAGTTCTTAGTTGAACGACACCGGAGTTTCAAACCTCCACCGGATAATGTCATTTCCCGACTCATTATAGTCGACGGGGTGCATTACTTATCAAATCTGATAGTGTTGGTTCCTTGCTCATTATAGCAAACGGGTCACACTCCTATAATTCAAATCTGATAGTGTTGGTTCCTTGCTCATTATAGCAAACGGGTCACACTCCTATAATTCAAATCTGATAGTGTTGGTTCCTTGCTCATTATAGCAAACGGGTCACACTCCTCTATTTTAACCTTGAAGTGGACGATCGAAAATCAAGAACTCCAAGTATTGGTATAGGGTTTCACGGCAAGTACGTGGAGTTCGTATCATTAAGTGTATAAGAGAAGCGACAGAAAAGATTCAAATCATTCGCCAGAGAATGAAAGCTACCCAGGACAGGTAGAAGAGTTATGCTGATCGACAAAGAAGGGATTTGGAATTCGCAGTGGGCGAAAAGGTATTCTGAAGGCATCGCCAAGAAAAGGGTTTACTACAATTGGGAAAGGTGGAAAGCTAAACCCGAGATATGTTGGACCGTATGAGATACTGGAGAGAGTCGGACCGACTGCTTATAGATTGGATTTTCCTGCAAGTCTTACAGGAATCCACAATGTATTCCATGTATCTCAGCTTCGCAAGTGTTTCTCGGATGAGACAGAGGTTGTGCCAATAGAAGAGATACCGTTGGAACCGAATTTGACTTATGTTTTGAAGCCTGCTAAGATTCTAGATAGGAAGTTTCAAGAGCTGAGGAATAGGAAAATTCCTCTGGTTAAAGTCCTTTGGAAGGGACATGGGACAGAAGAGGCAACCTGGGAGACAGAAGAGAAAATGCAGAAGCATCACCCCGAGTTGTTTGCGATTACAGTGGAAAAATCTGAGGACAGATTCTCTTTAAGGAGGGGTGATTGTAACAACCCAAAACAGGGCCTGGATGAAAGTGGTAAGCTAAGGGCATTGGTAAAGTGTTTATAGACCGTGATCCAACTTTTTAAACCTTCATGCAATGCATTCTTACATGAACTTTGTGCTCGTATATGATCTGACAGGTTTTAAGGGGGAATTCTTGACCTTTGATACAGTTTACTATTTATAACCCGAGCCTACCTTGTTCATATCGTTACTCGAACCCTAGAGGTTCACCACACATGTTTCCCAATCATTTGAACTTGTTTCCCAAGCTCAGAGAGTCTTTCTTGAACCATAAGGGCATTTTTGGAACTTACCGACCAAAGTTACTATTCATCTAAAAAGGAGCTTCTAATTCTGATATCTTTTCCTACCCAAGTTTATAGTCAAATTGATCCTTGAGTCGAGACGAGTCTTTTGAAATCATTGTTGACTTGGAAATCTATTTTGAACTTGGTTTTATTGAAAATGTTTACGAAAACCCTAGTTCACTATTCCTTCTACGAACGGTTTTCATTCGGAAAATGTTTTCTCTCTGGATTTGCATTACTTGAGCTATTTCAAGATTTTTGAGATGTTTTACAGCCCTTGATTCAAACCCTAGCTTGAAATTTTGAAGAGTACGTTTGTACGTAAGAATTTACAATTCATTCTACGTTTTAACTTTTTATCGGTAAAATGTTTTTTAGTCGATATTGGACTCAAAATGCTTCTCGATTTATTTCTTGAATTTTGGAAACAATCCGGACTTGAAAATCATTCTCGAAAGTCGTTTTTCACTCGTGTTGAGTTTCGAGCTCAAAACTTTTATTCACTAAAATGAATGTATCTTTTAAACGGTAAATCCGATTTCGACGTATAAATATGCGTCTCGAAGCTAATTTTTGTACCAACTTTGACATCCCGTTTCTCGATCAAGGTATGTTTTGGTACGAGAGTGAACGATTTACTTTTCTTTGCATGAATTATGTGAATAATATGCGTTAATTGACCGTTATGCTTGCACTTATGTGAAATATATACTTTAGATGAGTTATGTGACTATTTGATATGGTAATTATGTGTTCATATTGTTTTCATTTGGCTTCGATAGCATGCTTCGTGTTTAATCGAAAGTATGTGCTTATTTGGACATTAAAGTATAATTTAGGGACTAAATGGTAAATTTATTTTCTAAGCCTGGAACTGGACAGAAATTAATAAAACAGAGTAGATAATTTGATTACGAGTTCGTGGGTTTTTGAATCACTCGATTTGGAGTTTGGACGAAGAAGTTATGGCCATTTTACGAAAAGTCAACCTTTTTATAAGACTTATGACCCAATTCCGAATTTGGCCTAATTTGAGACCCAATTTCAATTATGACCCGCTCTAATTGACCCGGTTCGTGACCCTAATAGCTGACCCAAATCCCTAAATCAGATTTTAACACCCACAAGCCATTTTACGTTATTTCACAAAGATTTAAACACAAACTCTCTCTAGCCTATTCATCTTCTCCAAGAACACCAAGAACACCTCCAAGCATCTTCAAGAGGCAAGAGTGGAGATTGAAGCTGGGAATTCGAGACTCAAGACCAAGTTATTCTCTTCTATTTTCAGCTCTCAAGGTAAGCTTTATGTGCTACTTCCATGGTTTTATGTTCTTGAGCTTCTTGACTTGAATTTGAACTAGGGTTCTTGTATGTTGGATTGAATTCGAATTTCTTGTTGGAAATATGATTCTTATGGTGTTAGGAACAATTTGATGTAAGTATTTCTTGATTTCATGCTTGTTTGAAGAATCCACCATTGATGACCTTTGAAGCTTTCTTGAGAAATTCTTGCATGTCTAAGATTTACTTGATTTCTTGCAATCTTGGTGTTGTAGAATGATTATGCTTGAGTTTTTATGAGGTTTAGAATCAATTTTAGTTGAATTCATGCTAGGATTAGAGATTCACCATTGAAGAGCATGCTTGAACTATGAAGCTTTTATGCATATATGTAATTCTTGCTTAAATGATTTAATTCTCGGATTTTATGCTTATATTATGTTCTTATATGATGTATGAATGTTCCATGATGCATAATTGAGGTTTTGGAATCTTAATTTCATGTTTTGGGGTGTTTAGAACTCATTCCTGTCGAGTTCGAAGTGGCTGTCATGTTTTTTTTAAGTTCTGGGCAGAATCCACTAGGGTGGATTTTTGCTGTGTAAAAATCCATGGGGGTGGATTTGAGGCAGTAGCTTCTGGACAATCCGCGAGGGTGGATTTTTTGTGAAGGAAAATCCATGGGGGTGGATTTTCCCCAGCCTTGTTTTCTTGACTTGTTTCGCTTGTTTTGACTCTTGTATGTCGTTTTCTTGTTTCTATAATACCTTTAATGAGTTGTGGCCGTATTATATGTGGTGGAACTTCTTGCATATCACTTGTTATGATTTTATTGCCTTGATCAAGTTTAAGTTGTTACATTTTGCTAAGTTATGCATTTAGTTGAACTTGTGTGACTTCCTACGCTATGTGTGACCTTGACATGCTATACATGCTCATGATTGATCCTCATGTTTCATTAAGTGCATGATATGACTCCATAAGCATTCATAACTCTCATAAGTGACTTGTTACTTAAGCTGTGCGTCGTTTACTTGGTTTGGGTCGAGTCTCACCTTTGTTAGTACGTTTGTCTTATTAGGTGGTGAGTCTCCGACCGAGTAGTCCGTTGCTCGTGGTCGACCTTTGAGGTTCTTGGTAAAGGTGAGGAGTTATATTATTAAAATGTTTTCAAACTGTGGACAATACCGTATAGCCTTCATGATTTGGTTCTCAAATTCCCGTTTTGAAAACTATATGTATAGGCATAGTATGCCGGATTTTGGGAGCTTGGCTCATTTTACTTATATCGTTGCTTATTGAAAACGGTTTGTAACTATAGTATGAATCTTGGTATACGGAATATGTACCCGAAATGTTTTGGTTTTGAAAGGATATATATGTATGTATGTGGCGAGATGTTTTGGACCATGCTACGAAAGTGGTATGGAGATTGATGTACCTTGCAGGGACGCTTGCTTGGGGAAATCGAACTTGAGCTCGGGGATGGAGGTGAGTGATATTCCGGGAAGGCAAGGGCCGACTGATGTCCTTATCCAAAGTTCCCACTGTGGACAAGATTACTAAGACTCCGAGGAGGTTTCGGGGTTGAAGTCTTCTTGGAGAGAGCTAGGTTTCATGGACCGAATTCTCTATGTTATGGATGATCGGGGGTGCGCACCCTCGACATCAATGGCGTGATGGATGGATTGGTTTGATTTCTTTGATTTGGGAAGTAAGGTTGGAGGGCTCATTCTCGCCAAGCCGGTTATGTTTCTAGTTTGTGATCCGTTGTTTTGAAAACCCCTTTGCATTGATTTTGGAAAGTTAAACGGATCACAAACACCTTTAATATCGCATGCATTGTACCCCCTTTTTATTATATTCCTTAGAGTAAATCCTCACCGGTTCCTTTTGAACTGACTCTTCAACCTTTGTATTGTCTACAGGTCTTCAGGAGTCTTGCTAGGCGGTGTGTCGTAGAGTCTTGGCTCGTACAAGTTGTGTCGAGTCTGCATTTACTTAAAGTTGGTGTTGTGTATGTTGTTATGGTTTAATGCTTTCATTAGCCTTGGTGGGCATTATGATATAGTTAGAAATGTTACATTCTTGTATGAATTCAGTTTACGAAAATTGTACAGGTTGGGATCGTGATGGTCCAATGATATTTCGATATATTATCCTGTCGGGACAGGTGCTTAGGTAGTTGAACCCGTATTTATGATTTTGTTTCGGGATAGGTGCCTAGGGAATGGAACCCGTATTTATATTATTCCTTGTCGGGACAGGTTGCATGCTCTTGAACCCGTTGAACTGTGTGATGCGTGATTGATCTTGTTAATTGACGTTAATGAATTGATTCCGATTGCATACTACACGTTTGTTGAAAAAATTTATACTCGCTTCCGCATGTCTGTTGCTTCTTTACGGCGCATTGAGTCGAGTTGTTTAGGTACTGCCTAGCCAGGTTGTTTGTCCGTCGTCGCGTATATGGATGTCAGTTTCATATACGAGCTAGAACCTTAGCGCGGGGTAGGATATGATTGCCCTCCGCTGGGGCGTTACACCAACGGAATAAGCAAACTTCCAGCCACTTACCCTCGAGTCTTGGCAGTGAAATTACATAAATACCCCCAGCTGCCCCTATTTTTGTTCCATGAATGATGAAGCTTCTAATAGAAGATATCAAGTTTTGCTCTCATACCCTTACCTCAAGTTTATTTCCAATGTGAGGGGCTTCCCAACAACTATAAATACCCCCCTCATGCTATTTGAATCCTTGCTCAAAGTCTTGTGTTAACAAGCACTCTTCTCTCCCTCCTTTCCCATTTGGCTCGTGAGCCTCCCCTCCCCCTAGGTTAGTTGTTTTATTTATTTTATGCTATGGTTTTATGTTATAGTTTAGTTTAATTTATGTTTTTATGTTATGGTATATTTATATTATGTTTAGGTTGGGTCTTAGGGTCTTCCCTAAGCCATATAGGATTTTATTTTATGCAATTATGGTATAGTTTTTATGATATGTTTTGATAGTTTAGTATATGCTTGAATATGTTATGAAATGCTCTAGTATATGCTATGATCATGTGATATGGTTGTTATATTATGAGAATCGATGCATGATTATGGAATTTGAATTATGTTTATACATGATATCCAATGGAATAGTGATTTACAATTAATTATGTCACAACTTGTTACATGTTGGTATTGAATTTAATTTGTTACATGTTACATGCGCAAGGTTCATGATATGATATGATATATGTTGAGACATGTTCTTATATGGTTATATGATTCATGAATTATGAATTGAGCTTGTGATATGATATGGATTTATGGATTAGAGCCTTGATCATATGTTATACACTTTAATAGTGTCACATGTTATAACCTAAGATAGAATAGTGTTTCATAACTTGATCTTATCGTTTAATTAGACCTTTTAACTATAGGTTATACCTTTAACCTAGATCACACTTGATTATAATAACATGAACTTGAAACTGTAGGTTATCAAGATCATAATTTAGTTAGGGTGTGTGTGCGTGTGCATGCCGTGTGTGTGTGTGTGCGTGCATGCCGTATGTGTGTGTCGTGTGTGTGTGTGTGTGTATAGTAAGGGTTTGACCCGACATGTGAATAGTAATCCTGAATAGTAATTTTGAATAGTGCTTTTGAATAGTAAAAAAATGAAATAAAACTTGTGCTTTCTTAATAGACATTTGCACCTAGGGTTTCCATATCCAGGGTTTAAAATGTGTTTTCAAAATGTGTTTTCTTTCGTGGACTTCGTCCATAACCTAAAGTTTGCGATAGGATTCATAATTTGATTAATTCTTACTCGGTTATAGTAAGATCATAGTCCAACGTTAAGAGTAACTCACTTTAACGTATTCCTTTGTGTGTTACCTTTCTTGAATACCTTAAATGGTATTACTCTCTTGTGTTACATGTTCCTTGTTCATTTGTTTCATGCATTTCATATGCATCATGGTTAGTAGTGGGTCTTAGTTCTTAAGCTCACTCAAGTACACCACCTACAGGAGTTAAAGTTGAGCATTGGGATCCCCAGGGCACCGCGTAATCTGTCTACCTACCTTTTGTTACTATTAGGTGAGGTGAAGTTAAAACGTTTTCCAACTGAAACCATGATTCTACTTTCATATCATATGTTTTGAAATTCAAAGCTAAACCTCATTTTGAACTATCCCTTTTATCGGGACATTCTTTTGAAAGGATCATTCATACTTTAATAGTATACCTTGTAGCACCCGAACGCAAGGTACCACATCCCCCGCACCGAGACCCGACCCGAATATGAAATGGATAATCCATACCCGAGCTAGATCACGGCGAACGGGGACATACACACCAGCTAAGCTAGACGGGAGCTAACTTTCGCAACCAAAGTGACAATAAAACAGAAAGAATACCAATGCGGAAGCGAAGTACATACATAACTAACAAGATAAGTAAATAACAACGGGTTCAACTAGCATAGATACCTAATACCGAAAATCAATAAAATCATAGCATTTCAATTACGGTTTCTTATAAACTCATTCATAACTCATGATAGTGGTAACAATCAATACAAATCTTACATCCTCCAACTTAAACAAATCATGGTTCAATATGCAGACGGACCGACTCTGACTTAACTGAAAGACTTAATAGACTTGACTTCCCGCCTAGCACTCCAAACCTGTAAGAACACTGAAAACAATCCGGGTTCAGTCTACACGAGACTGGTGGGTATAAAACGAGGCATAAGTAATATATACAACAATATTTAAACATTCACATGCAAGTTATAATCCCAAATGAGGTTTTTAGAGCATTTCCCAAGTGGGTGAAATAAATAAGGCATCAAAAGGGATTATAACGTTCATTTTTCATTAGGTCGTTGGTGGCCCGGCGAGTGGGCGTGCATTATCTCCAACCAACACCTCGTGTAGTTCATTAAACATTCTTTCTTTCTTTCTTTCATTCATGCATAACATTCTTTTGTGCACATTCATGAACATTTACACCTTCTTCCTCCGGGTGATGGTCGGGTGATCGGCCCGAACCATCCATACATCGACCAAAAGGGGAACATGACTCCCTAGATGGCACTCAGCATCCATTCCTCGCTAACTCCTAATGAGGTCCGGTTACGCCATTCATTGGTGGGACTAGTGTGAGGGTTCACCGTCAGCCCATGCCTCCTCAGGTCACCACTCACACCAAGTCCCTAGGCCCCATTCTGTGCATTCATTCTTTCTTTCTCGCCAAAACATTTGGTAGGTTTATAAAATAAAGGCTTTACGTTGAAATCATTTACTCTTAAAATGACTCTATATACATATAATAGATTTTGGTTGAAATCTTTGCACATTGGAAGTATATAGGGTTGTTTAACTAAATAGTAGAGAAATCTACCTGTACACCTCTTACCAACAATATCAAGAAGAAAAGGAGACTCGAAAGTGTCCTATGAACCCGGCATCTCCGCCCTGGAGAAAACTGTACAAAAGACAATGTAACGTGTCCATGAGACTCAAGACCCCAAATGAACCATATATGACGCACGACATGCAATGAACATGTTATGAATGCATAAGAGATAATATTATGTAATGAACACGTTCATGTGCACTATTAATGTATTTAAATCCCATAAACGAGCCATTCATTCGTTCAAGGAAGCGTTCAATTTCATTCAAGTTCATAACTTTCACATTTAATACCAAATCAATTCAAGGATTTCACATAACGATTATGTCACGTACTATAACACGTTTACAATTATAGAGTAGGCAAATAATTACATTCAATTCAAGATTGGCAATTAGGAAGGAATATGAAATAGGTAACAATTTAATTTCCATAATTCAATTAAATCAAATAATATTTAATAAATAATAATCGTATATATATAAATATATATATATATATATGCACGTATGGATATGCATGAAAAAACCAAAATCCCATGCATGCAAACTAACTTATCAAACGTGCATGCACATGCAAACCTTAACAATTAGATCTGCATGCAATTTCATGCATTAAAACACAAAAATTGAAATTCATGCATGCATATATACATACTGATGCATGAAATGCATAGCAATGAAATGAAACATTCTGAAATAAAACATGCAGATAACAACCACTACATTCATGCATTTAATTAGAGCATGCACTCAACCATTACATGCAAGAATGAAGGAATGAAGACAACAGCATCATGGTTCCAGATTCAATCTCCCCGCCCGGGGAGATTTTGTGCAGCAAAAGTCCTCGCCCGGGGAGATTTGTGCAGAAACTTTCTGCACAAAGGCTACCCGGCTGGGCCTTTTCACGGCCAAAATCTCCCCGCCCGGGGAGATCCATTCTAGTACGTATCAGTAGCTCAAAGCAAGTAATTCCCCTATTTTGGTCATGATATGCAACAGCAATATAGCATGAACAACCCAACCAAATAACTAAAAACTGATAGCATTGAAGCACGGCAAGGAACAGGAATGAACAGCAGCAATATCCAGTCCAAAAACAGGGCAAAACGAGGCAAAAACAGAGCAGCAACTGATCTAATTCGTCCCCACATATTCAAGTAAGTTAGGCCATCAAATGCAGCAAAACAACTCTAAATCAACATACAAATCAGCCCCCAAGAATGCTCAAACGTGAGATGAAGGTATATGTGTTTATTTCATGAATTTTCCTCAAAGTGCCATTAATGAAATCTCATGAATGCTTCAACTACCACATAATCAATGATCATAAATGAGAAGAGGGAGTCAAGACAATCATATTCATGTTTGGAATCAACCAAATTCCTCAAGAAATGAAAGAGATCAACATATATTCTCATAACCTACTATTTCGTCTCTTCAGCCATAAACCCATGAAAGCATGCTCAAAATTGGGGATGAATAGATCAAAATGACTCTAAATGAATCTATAACACAACCCTAAACTCACCTTGTGGATTGATTGAGGTTTGAAAGATATTTGAGCTTGAATCTCCAGGGATTGGCAAGGGTTACGGGAAACTGGAGAGCAGAGGGTTTTTGGTTGATTTTTCCTTATGTGTGAGGGTTGGTTCGGTTGAGGGAGATAAGGATCAGTTAAAGGGCTGAGTTAGGGTTCCAATGGCTCTAACCATGGTTAATCTGGTCAAGGTTTGAATGAGATATGGCCCTTTTGGTAAAATGTGGCAGTTTTGGCGTCCATTGCATGTTTCGATTGAATTTCGGAGGTTCAAATGGTCTTAGAAAAATATGAGGCTAAGTTCATTAAACTCGAATTTTCGTTACGAGTTCAGCGAAGTTGACGAAACTCGAATCCGAGTTTCCTAGCTCAAGATATCACATACGGAACCAAGGGTGCGCTAATTGCCCGTTAGCCCCCGATTTGGTTCCACAATTTAAAATAAATTCGTTACCACGTCAAATGAAGCCGAAAACATAACACGAGCATATAAACATGTTCATAACACATAACTCTACAACATACTAAATTTTCATGAATTTTCGATATCAAATCATATAAAAACGAAACACGTTTATAACACTCATGAGCTAAGTTGCACAGATACAGACACAGCGACATGGGCACGACACGACACGGATACGGCGACATGGATTTTTTTGTGAATTTTCAACGTGAGAAGCGTCGGACACGGTGTCCGACACGAGTATCCGACACGACACGACACGGCAAACTGATATTTTTAGAAGTGTCCGTGCATTAGAGCTCATGAGCAATGCATAAATAAATTCATAACATTTCATAATAATTAACAAAATTTAAACTCGTTTTAAATAAAACTTAAAATGTATGAATTAAATATAATTTAAATTAAAGTGCATGAATTAATATACATTAAACCAAAATGAACAATTACATATATTTTAAAGTCAAATGCACGTATTAAATATATATATATATATATATAGTAGTAATACATTAAGATTTACATGTCAACTAATTAACATAAATATGATTAATTAACATTTTAACATTTAATCAAGTCAACATATAATAAATTTAATATTAAAGAAATTAAAAATATAAATATTTAACATTTTAATTATAAATTAAATGTATAAAACACTTATAAACAATTAATTCACGTAAATTGATAAACACATACGATGTATTAGTACAAATGAAAAATCGGGGCGTTACATACCTTGATCTAAAGCACATGTTTTTCCAAAGTTCTGCATGCTTGCTCAAAGACAGTTACATGTTCTGCATATATTTCCAAAGTACAGTTTCTCACATGTTCACATGTTTTACAGACAACATCATATGTTTTACAGACAGTTTTACATGTTTTACAGACAACATCACATGTTACAGTTACAGTTTCACAAGTTATAGTTAGCACCAGGAGTGGTACTCTGGTCACCGCTAATCTGAAATGCAAGCATACAGTTTACAGTTTGGGCCCGGCGGTTATGTGTAGAGGTGATGTTCGGGAGGTGTGCGCCAACGACATCACTAATACCGGCCGCCGCAATTAGACAATTGACACCGACTTTTAACAGGAGGTTTGTTAAGTCAGGACATTCTGTCTGGGAATGGACCGCAAATCTATTCCCATTACATGTTTACAGGTCGCCTAGGGCTAGCTACCCGAAGTGACAACCGGTAGAGGATGGTGCATGTTTGTAAGTGTTGGTGGGGTATTGTTGACCTTGGTCCGATGCTCTACTATATGTGGAGTTATTGTTGATCCTGGTCCGATATTCTATTTCATCATGTTTTCTGGAGTAAGGATGGAGGAGCCTAGCTTGCGGGCAAAATTCTGTTTCAAAATTCACTTTACCCTTATCCCGTTTTATGAAAGAGCTATGTACCATCTACAGCATATGTGTGCGCGTGTGATAGCATTCATGAAAGAGTTTTGAAACCCGAATTCTTTTACAGCATTGCATTCAAACAGTTTTATCAATCGAACTTGTTTCAAGTTCTTCTTTAAAAGCATTTCATTAACAGTTCTGAACTTTGCTTAAAGTTATTTATCACTCAGTACTTTCTTTAAAGTATTCCCTCACTTAGTCCTTTTGACTAATACCTCTCCCGTTTTCTTGCCTCGTGTTTTTAGGTCTTGCAACCGCAGTCTAGAGGTATCTTGAAGCTCTAGATTGTTATTTTTGTTTCAGTTAGGGCTTAGTATTATTTCTCTTTTGTGTCCTGCATATGTTATAGGGTTAATTACAAATCCCCCCCTCCCCGTCCTTTGGCCCTTGGGGCGGATTGCCCCTAACCTTTGAATCCGGGCGATTTGCCCCCTAACCTTTGAAAAATCGCTCACTTGACCCCTTTGAAAAAACTTTAACAAAGCATATTTGTACGATGCTGATATCAAATGTGTTGATATGATATATCAAATTGAAGCTCTCGACACAATGAACACAACAATTGTCTCGAAATCAAAATCCGACAACCGACGAAGAAGAAATCATCGATAAAAGGCGACGCACGATAAACGAAGTGTTTGACGGCTAATAGGGTTGGATGGGGTATGGATTTTGTTCTCCTTGGAGAGACGAGCACGATGATGGTAGCATTGGAACTTGGATCTCCATGTCGGAAGAGAAATCGATAGTCAAACTTGGTCAAAGGGATCAAGTGAGCGATTTTTGAAAGGTTAGGGGGCAAATCGCCCGGATTCAAAGGTTAGGGGGCAATCCGCCCCAAGGGCAAAAGGACGCGGGGGGGGGGGGGGGGGATTTGTAATTAACCCTATGTTATATGGCTGCATCTTTATGTTTCTAAATACTTGAGTATCTTTGTTAAACTCTTTCTGCTACTCTGCTACCGATACCTTGAACTCTGTTATATTGGTATCGATATGTGAATATGTTATATGTTATGATATGACAAGTCTCTCTTACACGATCATTATGTTCTTGCTTGTTGCATGCCATCACGCACATGTTTTGAAAAGTTTTAAAATACTCTGATTTTCCGCTGCATAGCCACATCGTTATACTTGTATAGTTCTGATTGATAGCCGTTCACTGGAGTGTTTCTTGAATGATGGCTCACACCATTACTTGAGAGGTACTTCAGTGCGGGGGTTGAGACGCCGCTCTCCTCATGTTCCGATACGGGTGGGGGCGTCACACGTGCATTATCTCCAACCAACACCTTGTGTATTCATAATCATTATTCATTCATTATCATACATATATTCTTTTGTGCACATTCATACGATTCATAATCATACATATATACCTTTTCCCTCAGGGTGGTGGACGGGCTTGCAAGACCCGGCCACCGGTCTATACATGGGCCAATGGGGGTACATGAATCCCCCAAGGGCACTCAGCTCCCATTCCCCGCTAATCTCCTAGCGAGGGTCGGTATCACCGTAGTTTGGTTGGAACTAGTACATGGGATCACCGTCGGCCCTTACCTCCCCGGATAGCCACATGTACTACGTCCCTGGGCCCATGCAATTACAATCATGTCTCGCCAAAATCATAAGGTAGGATTCGTAAATAAAAGGTCATACGTTTGAAATCATTTACCCAAAATGACTCGATATATATATATATATATATATACTAATTTGGCTCAAGTCTTTCACATAAGGGATATATTGGGTAGTCATAGCTATTAGAAGAGAAACCCACCTTAAAAGTTAAAAAGAAAGGCATAAGCGCCTCAAAGCTCGCCCTCGTCTCCGACCGTACCCGAATCTGTGCAAAAGAAAAGGTATGAGACTCAAAATGACCACATATGATGCACGGTGGTATTCAACGTGTGATGAGATGCATGAGATATAATAATACTTTTAACTAGATGTTCATGTAACATCCCACTCGTTCGGCCTTTCCAGGTACGCCTTCACGGGTGAGCTATGTGCGCTTTTAATTATTTAATATTGTGAATTATATGTTTATTATACTTTTATGTGATATATTTGAATTGCTTGAACGTATTTCACCCTATGTGATTTATTTATACGCATTTGTCTTCTTTGTTATGTTCTTGCTTCGTTTGTATTCGTTTTCGTTTTCGATTCTTGTGACTACGTGCTATACGTGATTTATATGTGTTATGGATGTGTTTTTATGTTCGTTACTGGGTTTGGAGTTCGTTTGATACGGTTTTGAAAACCGTTTTACGTTTTAGGGACATAAGGGCCTAACGAGCTTTAGCGCACCTTGTGTTCCGGAAGGCGTAACTTGAGCTCGGGAATTCGGATTCGAATTCCGGAAGATGCATTGGACTCGTAACGAAGAAAGCAAGACGAAGAATCAAGATTTATATTTTTCTAAGCCCATTTGAGTCCCCGTTTTTCGATTGGAACGAGCCCCTTGCACCTTTAAGCCACCTTTTGACTTAATTAAGCCTTGTGGACCCCACTTAAACCCTAACCAAGCCTTAACCATGATCTATAGCTTGAGTTAACATCCCTTTTCAGCCCCTAACCCCAAGAGAACCGATCCATTCCTCTCTCTCCCTCAAGAATCGATCAACTCCAAGGCAAGGAAAGAAGGAAGAAACCTTTTGGCCATTCTTGATGATTTTGAGCTCAAATCTCCACCAAATCTTCCCAAATTCGAAAGGTAAGCTTATGATCGTAATCTACACTCTCTCTCTTCTCTCTTATATGTGGATTTGAGTTTATTTCATTGGTTGATTGATGAGTTCTAGCAAGTATGTGAATAGTAGTGATTGGTTGAAATTGATGATTCTTGCTTTTCTTCTTGATTTCCTTGAGTTATGGTGAATATATGTTGCTCTTTTGACATGATTCTTAGTGTTTATTGCATCTCCTTCCTTAGTAGTTGAGATATGATTAATTGGACATAGATGAATGCTTGAGAATTTGATGATATGGCTTGATGCATTCTTCCCCTTTTCTTGCTTTGATTCTTCCATGTTTTGTGGCTGAATTTGTTTCTCCTTGTATGGCATAACTATATATTGGATTGATGTTATTTTCATGCTTGATTTATGAGTTTTTGAAGGCATAAGAGACTCCCCAAGGCAAGAACCGAATTGCCCTGTTTTTCTCTCCAAAAATCTGCTGTTGCTGCGTTATATTTTTTTCAGTCCCGAACGCATGACACGGCCGTGTCATGTTTTAACTGGAAATGGACACGGTCGTGTCAAGCTCTCGACTTTGGCCCCTGATTTAATTTTAACCGGACACGGCCGTGTCCGATTCCTATGCATTCTGGGCGAGGCCGTGTCCACTCAGTAGGTTTTGGCCGGGAGGAGTTTCTTTCGTCGTTTCGTTGCTTTTCGTTGGTTCCTCTTGCCTCATTTATGATGTATATGCATGACTAACTTGTTGTATGACATGTTAAGTTTGATTTTGTGGATTTATGGTATATTCCTTGCTCTCGGTTATGAGATAGAACCTTATATGCGTTGAATGCTCCTATATGACCTAATGTGCATTCGTTTCGTATCCTTTGCATCATAAACATACATCTACATGTGCCGAGCATCTAATGTGGTTCATATTGAGTCTAAGGTTGTCTTTTGCCTTTGTTTTGCCTTTAGGTTCGTTCCTTGGTTGACGAGGTTGTCTTCTAGACGTTCGTTTGCTTCCTTTGTTCCCGTTGCTTCTCGGAGGTGAGGTTTCTTTCCTTTTTAGATATTATGACCTACAACCCTAATTGTAATTTAAGCCCGCATGCGAACTATATATACGTATAAATAAATGTTTGATATGTACTTTGCGGGAACTGGCCCATTTGCTATGAAATCCATTGAAAAGACTTTTATATATATACAAGCTATGTTTTGTTTATTCGCTTTCGAAGAGAGTTGGTGTGTGTACGTGTTAAGTTTTGACAAGAAAGTTTTGAGACAATACGCTTTGTGAGGGGTGTGTGTGTGAGTTCTGTGATGTAACGCCCCGATTTCTCGGACGTAAAGGTACGATGAATGTGTTTACTAAATTGCACGAATTAATTGTTTTGCGTGTTTTTATATTTAATTTTATTATAATTGTTATTATTTATTATATTATATTATATTATATATATTTCGTATTATATATATATGTATATATGTTTAATTATTTTATTTTATTATTAATTTAATGATTATACTAATTATATGTTATGTTAATTAATCATGGTTTAATTAATTATTTATATATGTACGTAATTATACGTAGATAAATATATTTATGCATGAATTTCGATTTTTGCATGGGTTTAATATAATTATGCATGAAATTATATTTTTGCATGGAAAATTATATGAACATGCATGAATTGCATGATTAAGTTTATTCGTTTATTTTGTGCTTCGTTCTTACATGATATGATATTGAAATGCCACGATTTTGTAATATGTTGTACATATATGTGTTATGAACATGATTTTATGCTCAATTTATGTTTTCGAATTCATTTGATTTGTTAACGAATTAAATTATAATTGAGGAACCAAAACGGGAGCTAACGAGCACTTAGCGTGCCCTTGGTTCCGAATTTAATATCTTGAGCTCGGGAACTCGGATTCGAGTTCCGTCAACTCCGCTGAACTCGTAACGAAAATTCGAGTTTAGTAAACTTAGCCTTACAATTTTCCTAATTCATTTGAAACTCCGAAATCCAACCGAAAAACGAAACGGAGACCAACTTGACCTTGTTGCACTAAATCAGCCATATCTTGGCCAAACCATAACCAAATTAACCATGGTTTGATTCTTTGAAACCCTAACTCAACCCTCTATCATGACATAACCAGCCTTGACCGAGATTATCCTCACACAAGCCCCAAAACTCAGCCAAAGCTACTGTTTTTCTCTCCAGTCCCGTAACCCTTCACCATTTGGAGATTTTGGAGCTCAAATCTCCTCCAAACTTCAACCAATCATCAAGGTAAGCTTAGGGTTGTATTATATGATTAATTCTGAGCATTTTCATCCTTTCATTCATGATTTTGAGCATGGTTTCTTGATTTTCTGGGCAAATTCCGAAAATGGGGTGATTTTGGGAAATTCTTGATCTTCTTCGTTTCTCCATGATTTTGTTTGATTCCAAGCTTGAGATTTATTGTTTTGACATCCTCATATCATTTATGGTCATTGATTTCGTGGTTGTTGAGGTATTTATGATATATCATTTATGACAATTTTCAGAAAATCCCACATGAAGGTCACGTATGGTTGTTGTCTTGATTGATCACTTTTGGAACTCATTTACTTGTTGAATATATGTTAATTTGCTGCTTATTTGTTGGCCTTAACTGAGTTGATTAGATGGAGAAGGAATGAATCGTTCATGCTCTGTTTTTCTTCGAAATTTTGCTCTGTTTTTCTGGACTGCTTTTGCTGTCAAAACGGCTGAATTTCCTTCATGTGGTTGCTGTCCATTTCCGTGGCTTTTAGCATGTATTCTTGTTGAAGTTGTTGCTGCATATTACACTTTGTTTTGTTGCTTTGGTTGCCTGCTTTTCTTGCATGGAGTTGCTGCTTTTCTGCGCCATTTTTGCTGTCGAAAAACAGGGGAGGGGCTGCTGTGAGACACGGGGGTGTCAGCTCGCGCCTTTCCGGCGTGGCACGGGGGTGCTGTAAGGCCTGGATTTTCTGTACCAAGACACGGGGGTGTCTCGGTCCAGGCTTGGTGGTGACACGGGGGTGTCTCGGTCCAGGCTTGGTGGTGACACGGGGGTGTCACCCCATTCTGCTTGAATTCTTTTGCTGCGTTTTCATGGGACTGCTGCTGTTGCTGCTGCCGTTTCCGTTGCTGCTGGTGTGTGTGTTAGCATGCATTGCATGTGTGGGTGTGTGGTGTTGCATGCATGTGTATAATAAATATATAATGCATGCATGGGTTGTGTATAATCTATAGTATATATATGCATGCATGTGTTGTGTGTGTGTACGTGATAATATATATATATATATATATATATATATATATATATTGTATATATATGTTATTATATTATATATTATATATGTTTATTATATATCTTAATTATTATTTGATTTAATTTAATTATTAAAATTAATTGAATTCTATTTCGCGTATTTATTTTACTGACTATTGATTGAACGTTTTATTTATTTTATCCCTAAATGTGAATATGAATATTATATGTGTTATGCTTATTAATTGAATGTTAGATCAATTGATATGAATTATGAATTATGAATTTACGAATATTATGAATTTATGAATTTATGGAATTTATATGAATTTATGAACTTATGAAATTGAATGAAATAAATGAACGAATGAATGATTATATGTTTTAAACTTATTAATAGTGCATATGAACATTTTTATGATATAATATGATCATTTATGCATTCATGTCATATTCACGTCATTGCCGAGCGTCATATGTGGTCATTGAGTCTCTTACCTTTTCTTTTGCACAGATTCGGGTTTGGTCGGAGACGAGGGCGAGCCTTGAGACGCTTGTGCCTTTATTCTGCTTTGATAAAGGTGGGTTTTTCTTCTATTAGTTAAAACAACCTTATATATTCCTTATGTGCAAAGTTTTAAGCCAAAATCGTATATATATTTATATCGAGTCATTTCGGGTAAATGATTTCAAACGTATGACCCTTTCTTTTATTTATGAACCCTACCTTATGTGATGTGAATCATGATGAACCGCGGCCATATCTTGTCCCAAATGAAGAGCTGGACCGATCCACAACTCAAGAAGATAGCATACAAATGGAACAAAGTTATGGTGGTCCAATTACAAGAGCTCGGGCCAAAATTATCCAAGAGGAAGTTGGAAATCTCTTAAACCAATTTGCTCAAACTGGACTCCAACCTTCAAGATGGGCTGCTGAACCAAATTCAGAATACTTCAATGTTTTTATGTCCAATTCCTAAAGTCCAAAGTGTGGAAATGATGTAATTCGGCCCTAAGCCTATTATAGTATTATTTGGGCCTTTATTTTATCATTATTTAGCTGCATATTAGTTTATTTAAGCCCACTTTTGTAAGCCTTCATGGCAAGTGGCGGGAATAGCTTGTGTCCTTTAGTATTCTAGTGTCTCTTAGGTTTCCATGCATGCATCTTTATATTCCAGCCTTGTAGTTTGAAATATTCAGTCAAAAAAATGAATGAATTGTGATTCAAGTGAGATTTTTCTCTCAAGTTCTTTGCTGAACGACATTAGGGTTTCAAACCCCTTTCCCGGATAACGTTATTTCTCGACTCCTTATAGTCGACGGGGTGCGTTACTTACAATCTGATAGTGTTGGTTCTTTGCTCAATATAGCAAACGGGTCACACTCCTCCTATTTTCAACCTTGAATTGGACGATCAGATTCAAGAACTCCAAGTATTGATATAGGGTTTCACGGCAAGTACGTGGAGTTCGTATCATTTGGTATCAGAGCTTAGGTTTCCATCCAAGGTTATGTATCCGTATCTTTTATCTTTTGTATAATTTCTTTTCATTATTGTTATGTTGCTGCAAAAAAAATCGAAGAAGGCAAAAAAAAAAAAAAAAAAAAAAAACGAAAAAAAAAAAAAAAAAAAAAAAAAAAAAAAAAAGCGAAAAAAAAAAAGAGAGCAGCATTGTTTCAGTCATTTTCTTTGTAATCTCAAATCATAAGTCATGTGGATTTGTTTGCTTGTATCTTTTTAGTTGTAACAGTTCGTTTGTGACAATTTTAGCACCCTTATTGATTCATTCATCTTAAGGATTATTTGGTTGAGGGATCTGAAATTTCTTGTGTCTTTCTTCAAGAATTGAGAGAAAAGAGTGGTAAAAGGCTTGAGTTGTGAGCACAAAAGAGGGAAAAAGCCATATTTTTGAGTGATACACGAGCGTGAGTGACTCTAAACGAGGGCAAACACGTGAGGGAGTGTTGTGAGGTAATTTTTACTAACGATTTTTCTTGCAGGTTTAAAACATGACGGAAGAACGAAATGAACAGCCTCCAATGGACGTTAACTTTGTCCTCCGTGCAATGCAACAACAATTTGATAGGTTGAACGTACAATTTGGTGAGATCCGGGATCGATTGGATCAAAATGATGAACGGGTGACTGAATTACAACAAAATGCTCTCCCGGCTAGGAGACCAAACCGACGACCAGCCGATTTGGGTATCAATCCTCGTGATGGATTTGATGATGAGGAAGATGACTTAGATGAGGCTGCATCAAATGCCTCTTCAAGGAGAGATCATAGACGTCCAAGATACCAACAACAACGAAGAGGAAGAGGGGTAATTGACAATAACCTCGGATCTATCAAGCTTTCTATTCCTTCCTTCAAAGGACAAAATGACCCGGAAGCTTACATTGAATGGGAACGAAAGGTGGAGTTAATTTATGACTGCCACAACTATTCGGAAGGGAAAAAGGTAAAACTTGCAGCCGTATCCTTTACGGACTATGCTATTGTATGGTGGGATCAAGTGGTGATAAGTAGACGCAGAAGTGGTGAGTACCCTATTGAAACTTGGGATGAGATGAAGGTGGTTATGAGGAAGAGGTTCGTACCTCCTCACTACTATCGGGACCTACACCTTAAGTTGCAAAGTTTGAGGCAAGGGTTCAAAACGGTAGAGGAATATTACAAAGAAATGGAGATGGCAATGATTCGAGCAAATATTGAGGAGGATCGTGAGGCAACCATGGCTCGGTTCATATGTGGTCTCAACCGAGAGATCGCCAATGTAGTGGAACTTCATCACTATGTTGAACTTGAGGAAGTGGTCCATATGGCTATCAAGGTGGAGAGACAATTTAAGAAAGGAAGGACTGTGGTTAGGCGTGATGATTCAAATACCTCTAAACCAAAGTGGAATTCTTCTCCAAAAACAGCCGAAAAGCCATCAAAACCAAAGGAGGATCCACCTACAACAAAGGGTCCGTTTGAGAAAGGTAACACCTCTACACATCGCAATCGTGATATTAAATGCTTTAAATGTCAAGGAGCAGGCCATATAATGTCTCAATGTCCAAACAAAAGAGCCATGATCTTGTTAGACAATGGAGAACTTGAAACCGAAAGTGAGGGTGATAATGGAGGCCTTGAAACATCGGATGAGGCAAGTGATGTTGAGCATGCGGTTGTGGGGCAAAGTTTGGTGGTTCTAAGAGCTCTGCACATCCAAGCTCTTGAGGACAAAGATGAACAACAAAGGGAAAACATCTTTTACACACGGTGTCATGTTAAGGAGCGAGTTTGTGGGCTGATCATTGACAGTGGGAGTTGCGTGAACGTGGCTAGTAAATTGATGGTGGAAAGGCTCGGCCTTAAAACCTTGAAGCACCCAAGACCTTATAAGCTCCAATGGCTGAATGAACATGGTGAAATGAAGGTAACAAAACAAGTTCTTATCTCCTTTTCAATTGGCAAATACATGGATGAGGTTCTTTGTGATGTCGTACCAATGCAAGCTGGCCATATATTGCTTGGAAGACCATGGCAATTTGATAGACGAACAGTTCATGATGGCTACAAGAATCGATATAGTTTTACCAAGGATGGGCGAAACATCACCTTGGCACCTTTACCACCAAGCCAAGTGTATGAAGAACAGTGCCAAATTAAGAAATCCATTTCAGCTTCTTCAAAACAAAGTGATTGTAATAGTGAGAAAGAATGTGAAAAAGAAAAAGAAAAAGAGCATGAAAAAGAAAAGGAAAAAGAAAAAGAGTGTAACAGAAAAGAAGAGGGAGAGAAGAAACTAGTTGAAAAGAAAGAAAGAAAAAAAGTGAGTTTCTTTATAAAAGAAAAAGAGATTGAGGGGGTGATAAAAAAAGAAAAGCTTGTGATGATGATGATGTATAAAAACATATTTCTTTCATCTAATGAAACCCCTCCCTTGCCTAGTGTTGTTTCTTCTCTCTTGCAGGAGTTTGAGGATGTATTCCCGGAGGAAATACCACCCGGTTTACCTCCTATACGAGGAATAGAACACCAAATTGACCTCATCCCCGGGGCTGCCATCCCAAACCGACCAGCTTACCGAAGCACCCCTCAAGAGACAAAGGAGCTTCAAAAACAAGTTGAAGAGTTGCTTGCAAAGGGATATGTGCGTGAGAGCATGAGTCCATGTGCTGTTCCGGTTCTTTTGGTGCCTAAAAAGGATGGTACTTGGCGAATGTGCGTGGATTGTAGGGCTGTCAACAAGATCACGGTAAAGTATCGTTATCCCATACCTCGCCTTGATGATATGATTGATGAATTGCATGGTTCTACAATCTTCACTAAAATTGATTTGAAAAGTGGCTATCACCAAATAAGAATGCAAGAAGGTGATGAATGGAAAACAGCTTTTAAAACTAAGCATGGATTGTATGAGTGGTTAGTAATGCCTTTTGGCTTAACTAACGCACCTAGTACCTTCATGAGATTGATGAATCATGTATTGCGTGCTTATATTGGTAAATTCGTAGTGGTTTACTTTGATGATATACTGATCTTTAGCCGTAATTTGCATGAACATATTGAGCATTTGAGGTTAGTACTTGAGGTACTAAGGCATGAAAAGTTATATGCTAATCTTAAGAAGTGTAGCTTTTGCATGGATAGAGTCGTGTTCCTTGGATTTGTTGTAAGTGCAGGTGGTATAGAGGTAGATGAAGAAAAGGTTAAGGCAATCAAAGAGTGGCCTACACCCAAGACCATCACGGAAGTAAGGAGTTTTCATGGTTTGGCCGGGTTCTATAGGAGATTCGTGCCCAATTTCAGCACCATAGCTGCCCCCTTAACGGAAATCATCAAGAAAAGCGTGGGATTTAAGTGGGCAGAAGCTCAAGAAATGGCATTCCAAACATTGAAAACAAAGCTAAGTTCAGCTCCTCTTTTACTTTTACCGGATTTTTCTAAAGCTTTTGAAATCGAATGTGATGCTTCGGGTGTTGGTATAGGTGCTGTGCTCATGCAAGAGAAGAAACCAATTGCATACTTTAGTGAGAAACTCAATGGGGCTGCATTGAACTACTCTACTTATGACAAGGAGCTCTATGCCTTAATTAGGGCCTTAGAGACGTGGCAGCATTACTTGTGGTCGAAAGAGTTCATCATTCATACGGATCATGAGTCATTAAAACATTTGAAGGGGCAAGGAAGTTTGAACCGAAGGCATGCTCGCTGGGTTGAATTTATAGAGATGTTTCCTTATGTGATTCGGTACAAGCAAGGTAAGGATAATGTTGTTGCTGATGCCTTATCACGAAGGTACATTCTTCTCTCTACCTTAAGTGCTAAATTCATGGGATTTGATCATATTAAGGAACTATACTTGAGTGATTCTGATTTTGCTGAAATATTTGCATCTTGTGAACAAAAGCCTTGTGATAAATTTTATGTTCAAGATGGTTATTTGTTTAGAGAAAACAAGCTATGCATTCCAAATTGTTCTTTGCGTCAGTTGCTAATCCGTGAGTCTCATGGGGGAGGATTAATGGGACATTTTGGTGTTTTAAAAACTTTGAGCATACTTAAGGAACATTTCTTTTGGCCTCATATGAAACGGGATGTTGAACGGACTTGTCATAGATGCGTAACTTGTAGAAAGGCTAAATCACGAGTTAAACCTCACGGCCTTTACACACCCTTGCCTGTTCCAACGCATCCGTGGACTGATATTTCTATGGATTTTGTGCTAGGAATGCCAAGAACACAAAATGGAAAGGATTCAATTTTTGTTGTTGTTGATCGATTTTCTAAAATGGCACATTTCATTCCTTGTAATAAAACTGATGATGCAACACATGTGGCTGGATTGTTCTTTCGGGAAGTAGTAAGACTTCATGGAATCCCAAAATCAATTGTAAGTGATCGAGATGTGAAGTTTTTAAGTCACTTTTGGCGAGTATTGTGGGGAAAATTGGGAACAAAACTGTTATTTTCCACCACTTGTCATCCTCAAACGGATGGACAAACGGAAGTAGTGAATCGAACCTTGGGAACTCTTTTAAGAGCTGTGTTTAAAACATATTCAAAGAATTGGGTTGAGTGTATTCCATTTGTTGAATTTGCATATAACCGTTCAATACATTCTTCTACTTCTTTCTCACCCTTTGAGCTTGTTTATGGTTTTAATCCCTTAACTCCTTTAGATTTGCTTCCTTTACCTATGAATGAACTTGTAAGCTTAGATGGCAAGGAGAAAGCTGAACTTGTGAAGAAAATGCATGAGGATGCTCGGCTTCACATTCTCAAAAGAAATAACCAAGCTATGATTCAAGCCAACAAGGGACGAAAGAAAGTTGTTTTCAAGGAAGGAGACTTGGTTTGGGTTCACTTTAGGAAAGAGAGATTCAATCATCAGCGAAAGTCCAAACTTGACCCACGGGGGGACGGACCATTCAAAGTGTTGAAAAGGATCAATGATAATGCTTACAAAATTGATCTCCCGGATACGTATAGTGTAAGTTCCACTTTTAATGTTGCTGATTTATCTCCCTTTCATGCAGATTCAGATTCGGGGACGAATCCTTTTCAAGAAGGGGGGAATGATGTGAATCATGATGAACCGCGGCCATATCTTGTCCCAAATGAAGAGCTGGACCGATCCACAACTCAAGAAGATAGCATACAAATGGAACAAAGTTATGGTGGTCCAATTACAAGAGCTCGGGCCAAAATTATCCAAGAGGAAGTTGGAAATCTCTTAAACCAATTTGCTCAAACTGGACTCCAACCTTCAAGATGGGCTGCTGAACCAAATTCAGAATACTTCAATGTTTTTATGTCCAATTCCTAAAGTCCAAAGTGTGGAAATGATGTAATTCGGCCCTAAGCCTATTATAGTATTATTTGGGCCTTTATTTTATCATTATTTAGCTGCATATTAGTTTATTTAAGCCCACTTTTGTAAGCCTTCATGGCAAGTGGCGGGAATAGCTTGTGTCCTTTAGTATTCTAGTGTCTCTTAGGTTTCCATGCATGCATCTTTATATTCCAGCCTTGTAGTTTGAAATATTCAGTCAAAAAAATGAATGAATTGTGATTCAAGTGAGATTTTTCTCTCAAGTTCTTTGCTGAACGACATTAGGGTTTCAAACCCCTTTCCCGGATAACGTTATTTCTCGACTCCTTATAGTCGACGGGGTGCGTTACTTACAATCTGATAGTGTTCGTTCTTTGCTCAATATAGCAAACGGGTCACACTCCTCTTATTTTCAACCTTGAATTGGACGATCAGATTCAAGAACTCCAAGTATTGATATAGGGTTTCACGGCAAGTACGTGGAGTTCGTATCATTATGTTTGGCGAGATATTTATGATTTATGATTGCACGGGCCCCGGGACTTAGTATATGTGGCTAACCGAGGAAGCAAGGGCTGACGGGGATCCCATATACTAGTCCCAACCAAACTACGGTGATACCGGCCCTCGCTAGGAGTTTTAGCGAGGAATGGGAGCTGAGTGCCTTTGGGGGATTCATGTACCCCCATTGGCCTATGTATGAATCGGTGGCCGGGTCTTGCAAGCCCGTCCACCACCCGGAGGAAGAAGGAGTATATAAATGACAATGATCATGTATTTATGAGCACAAAAGATTTATGTATGATAATGAATTATTGAATAATTAATTATGATTACACGAGGAGTAGGTTGGAGATTGTGCACGCCCACTCGCCGGGCCATAAACCCTTATGAACATTTATGAACAATTATGAATGAATATGAACGTCGTAATCCCGTTGATGTCTTCTTTTGTTTAACCACTTGGTAAAATCTTACTAAACTTCACACGGGATTAGGGCTTGCATGTATGTGTTTAAATTATGCGATATTATGTACTTATGCCCCGTTTTTATACCCACCAGTCTCTTTTAGACTGAACCCGGTTGTTTTCAGTTGTTTTGTGCAGGAATAGGAGTGCTAGGCGGGAATACAAGTCGTCTAGGTCTTGCATTTATGTTTAGCACTTCCTTTTTGTCTCATATTCATACTCTCGTTGATATTTTGTATATGATTATAGTTATGCTTGGAGCGTTATGATTTTTGTAGGCCGTGAGTGCCGTTGATTATTTGAATGCTCTTGTATATCTATTTTTGGAGCTTGGTGGCTCACTGTATATATGCTATGTTATTCTTGCTTCCGCGAATTTTATTTAACTCTGATTTTATGATTCTTGCACTGTATGGTTTAAGGGTTAGTCCCGCCTAGCATAGCGTGTGTGTAGCACTGTATGATTCTTGCACTGTATGGTTTATGGTTTAAGTTATGATTGGAAATTAAATAACGCGAAATAGATAACAAGTAATTCCAAATAAATGTGTACATTTTAGTTATATAATATGGTCTTTATTATTTAATTAATATAAATTTGAATTTATGTTAATAATTGGCATTTTGTTTTAAATGATATTAAAATCGTGCATGGGGTCATTATGCAAATGTGATTTTTTTTATTTTGTTTTACTTTATGAAAATGTTATGAATTTGTTTATACCTTGTTTATGAGTGTTATAAACGTGCTTCGTTCTTATATGATTTGATACCGAAATCTCGTGCAAATTTAATATGTCGGAGTTATATGTGTCTTGTATATGAATATATGTTCGTTTCATGTTTTCGGGTTCATATGTATGTGATACGAACTCCACGTACTTGCCGTGAAACCCTATATCAATACTTGGAGTTCTTGAATCTGATCGTCCAATTCAAGGTTGAAAATAAGAGGAGTGAGACCCGTTTGCTATATTGAGCAAAGAACCAACACTATCAGATTGTAAGTAACGCACCCCGTCGACTATAAGGAGTCGAGAAATAACGTTATCCGGGAAAGGGGTTTGAAACCCTAATGTCGTTCAGCAAAGAACTTGACAGAAAATCTCACTTGAATGAAAATTCAATAATTTTACTTCTTGATTGAAAGAAAAACAAGTTACAATGCTGAATATAAATATGCATGCATGGAAACCTAAGAGACACTAGAATACTAAAGGACACAAGCTATTCCCGCCACTTGCCATGAAGGCTTACAAAAGTGGGCTTAAATAAACTAATATCCAGCTAAATAATGATAAAATAAAGGCCCAAATAATACTATAATAGGCTTAGGGCCGAATTACATCATTTCCACACTTTGGACTTTAGGAATTGGACATAAAAACATTGAAGTATTCTGAATTTGGTTCAGCAGCCCATCTTGAAGGTTGGAGTCCAGTTTGAGCAATTGGTTTAAGAGATTTCCAACTTCCTCTTGGATAATTTTGGCCCGAGCTCTTGTAATTGGACCACCATAACTTTGTTCCTTTTGTATGCTATCTTCTTGAGTTGTGGATCGGTCCAACTCTTCATTTGGGACAAGATATGGCCGCGGTTCATCATGATTCACATCATTCCCCCCTTCTTGAAAAGGATTCGTCCCCGAATCTGAATCTGCATGAAAGGGAGATAAATTAGCAACATTAAAGGTGGAACTTACACTATACGTATCCAGGAGATCAATTTTGTAAGCATTATCATTGATCCTTTTCAACACTTTGAATGGTCCGTCCCCCAGTGGGTCAAGTTTGGACTTTCGCTGATGATTGAATCTCTCTTTCCTAAAGTGAACCCAAACCAAGTCTCCTTCCTTGAAAACAACTTTCTTTCGTCCCTTGTTGGCTTGAATCATAACTTGGTTGTTTCTTTTGAGAATGTGAAGCCGAGCATCCTCATGCATTTTCTTCACAAGTTCAGCTTTCTCCTTGCCATCTAAGCTTACAAGTTCATTCATAGGTAAAGGAAGCAAATCTAAAGAAGTTAAGGGATTAAAACCATAAACAAGCTCAAAGGGTGAGAAAGAAGTAGAAGAATGGAATACACTCAACCCAATTCTTTGAATATGTTTTAAACACAGCTCTTAAAAGAGTTCCCAAGGTTCGATTCACTACTTCCGTTTGTCCATCCGTTTGAGGATGACAAGTGGTGGAAAATAACAGTTTTGTTCCCAATTTTCCCCCACAATACTCGCCAAAAGTGACTTAAAAACTTCACATCTCGATCACTTACAATTGATTTTGGGATTCCATGAAGTCTTACTACTTCCCGAAAGAACAATCCAGCCACATGTGTTGCATCATCAGTTTTATTACAAGGAATGAAATGTGCCATTTTAGAAAATCGATCAACAACAACAAAAATTGAATCCTTTCCATTTTGTGTTCTTGGCATTCCTAGCACAAAATCCATAGAAATATCAGTCTACGGATGCGTTGGAACAGGCAAGGGTGTGTAAAGGCCGTGAGGTTTAACTCGTGATTTAGCCTTTCTACAAGTTACGCATCTATGACAAGTCCGTTCAACATCCCATTTCATATGAGGCCAAAAGAAATGTTCCTTAAGTATGCTCAAAGTTTTTAAAACAACAAAATGTTGATCCTCCCCCATGAGACTCACGGATTAGCAACTGACGCAAAGAACAATTTGGAATGCATAGCTTGTTTTCTCTAAACAAATAACCATCTTGAACATAAAATTTATCACAAGGCTTTTGTTCACAAGATGCAAATATTTCAGTAAAATCAGAATCACTCAAGTATAGTTCCTTAATATGATCAAATCCCATGAATTTAGCACTTAAGGTAGAGAGAAGAATGTACCTTCGTGATAAGGCATCAGCAACAACATTATCCTTACCTTGCTTGTACCGAATCACATAAGGAAACATCTCTATAAATTCAACCCAACGAGCATGCCTTCGGTTCAAACTTCCTTGCCCCTTCAAATGTTTTAATGACTCATGATCCGTATGAATGATGAACTCTTTCGACCACAAGTAATGCTGCCACGTCTCTAAGGCCCTAATTAAGGCATAGAGCTCCTTGTCATAAGTAGAGTAGTTCAATGCAGCCCCATTGAGTTTCTCACTAAAGTATGCAATTGGTTTCTTCTCTTGCATGAGCACAGCACCTATACCAACACCCGAAGCATCACATTCGATTTCAAAGGCTTTAGAAAAATCCGGTAAAAGTAAAAGAGGAGCTGAACTTAGCTTTGTTTTCAATGTTTGGAATGCCATTTCTTGAGCTTCTCCCCACTTAAATCCCACGCTTTTCTTGATGATTTCCGTTAAGGGGGCAGCTATGGTGCTGAAATTGGGTACGAATCTCCTATAGAACCCGGCCAAACCATGAAAACTCCTTACTTCCGTGATGGTCTTGGGTGTAGGCCACTCTTTGATTGCCTTAACCTTTTCTTCATCTACCTCTATACCACCTGCACTCACAACAAATCCAAGGAACACGACTCTATCCATGCAAAAGCTACACTTCTTAAGATTAGCATATAACTTTCCATGCCTTAGTACCTCAAGTACTAACCTCAAATGCTCAATATGTTCATGCAAATTACGGCTAAAGATCACTATATCATCAAAGTAAACCACTACGAATTTACCAATATAAGCACACAATACATGATTCATCAATCTCATGAAGGTACTAGGTGCGTTAGTTAAGCCAAAAGGCATTACTAACCACTCATACAATCCATGCTTAGTTTTAAAAGCTGTTTTCCATTCATCACCTTCTTGCATTCTTATTTGGTGATAGCCACTTTTCAAATCAATTTTAGTGAAGATTGTAGAACCATGCAATTCATCAATCATATCATCAAGGCGAGGTATGGGATAACGATACTTTACCGTGATCTTGTTGACAGCCCTACAATCCACGCACATTCGCCAAGTACCATCCTTTTTAGGCACCAAAAGAACCAGAACAGCACATGGACTCATGCTCTCACGCACATATCCCTTTGCAAGCAACTCTTCAACTTGTTTTTGAAGCTCCTTTGTCTCTTGAGGGGTGCTTCGGTAAGCTGGTCGGTTTGGGATGGCAGCCCCGGGGATGAGGTCAATTTGGTGTTCTATTCCTCGTATAGGAGGTAAACCGGGTGGTATTTCCTCCGAGAATACATCCTCAAACTCCTGCAAGAGAGAAGAAACAACACTAGGCAAGGGAGGGGTTTCATTAGATGAAAGAAATATGTTTTTATACATCATCATCATCACAAGCTTTTCTTTTTTTATCACCCCCTCAATCTCTTTTTCTTTTATAAAGAAACTCACTTTTTTTCTTTCTTTCTTTTCAACTAGTTTGTTTTCTCCCTCTTCTTTTCTGTTACACTCTTTTTCTTTTTCCTTCTCCTTTTCTTTTTCATGCTCTTTTTCTTTTTCTTTTTCACATTCTTTCTCACTATTACAATCACTTTGTTTTGAAGAAGCTGAAATGGATTTCTTAATTTGGCACTGTTTTTCATACACTTGGCTTGGTGGTAAAGGTGCCAAGGTGATGTTTCGCCCATCCTTGGTAAAACTATATCGATTCTTGTAGCCATCATGAACTGTTCGTCTATCAAATTGCCATGGTCTTCCAAGCAATATATGGCCAGCTTGCATTGGTACGACATCACAAAGAATCTCATCCATGTATTTGCCAATTGAAAAGGAGATAAGAACTTGTTTTGTTACCTTCATTTCACCATGTTCATTCAGCCATTGGAGCTTATAAGGTCTCGGGTGCTTCAAGGTTTTAAGGCCGAGCCTTTCCACCATCAATTTACTAGCCACGTTCACGCAACTCCCGCTGTCAATGATCAGCCCACACACTCGCTCCTTAACATGACACCGTGTGTAAAAGATGTTTTCCCTTTGTTGTTCATCTTTGTCCTCATGAGCTTGGATGTGCAAAGCTCTTAGAACCACCAAACTTTGCCCCACAACCGCATGCTCAACATCACTTGCCTCATCCGATGTTTCAAGGCCTCCATTATCACCCTCACTTTCGGTTTCAAGTTCTCCATTGTCTAACAAGATCATGGCTCTTTTGTTTGGACATTGAGACATTATATGGCCTGCTCCTTGACATTTAAAGCATTTAATATCACGATTGCGATGTGTAGAGGTGTTACCTTTCTCAAACGAACCCTTTGTTGTAGGTGGATCCTCCTTTGGTTTTGAAGGCTTTTCGGCTGTTTTTGGAGAAGAATTCCACTTTGGTTTAGAGGTATTTGAATCATCACGCCTAACCACAATCCGTCCTTTCTTAAATTGTCTCTCCACCTTGATAGCCATATGGACCACTTCCTCAAGTTCAACATAGTGATGAAGTTCCACTACATTGGCGATCTCTCGGTTGAGACCACATATGAACCGAGCCATGGTTGCCTCATGATCCTCCTCAATATTTGCTCGAATCATTGCCTTCTCCATTTCTTTGTAGTATTCCTCTACCGTTTTGAACCCTTGCCTCAAACTTTGCAACTTAAGGTGTAGGTCCCGATAGTAGTGAGGAGGTACGAACCTCTTCCTCATAACGACCTTCATCTCATCCCAAGTTTCAATAGGGTACTCACCACTTCTGCGTCTACTTATCACCACTTGATCCCACCATACAATAGCATAGTCCGTAAAGGATACGGCTGCAAGTTTTACCTTTTTCCCTTCCGAATAGTTGTGGCAGTCATAAATTAACTCCACCTTTCGTTCCCATTCAATGTAAGCTTCCGGGTCATTTTGTCCTTTGAAGGAAGGAATAGAAAGCTTGATAGATCCGAGGTTATTGTCAATTACCCCTCTTCCTCTTCGTTGTTGTTGGTATCTTGGACGTCTATGATCTCTCCTAGAAGAGGCATTTGACGCAGCCTCATCCAAGTCATCTTCCTCATCATCAAATCCATCACGAGGATTGATACCCAAATCGGCTGGTCGTCGGTTTGGTCTCCTAGCCGGGAGAGCATTTTGTTGTAATTCAGTCACCCGTTCATCATTTTGATCCAATCGATCCCGGATCTCACCAGATTGTACGTTCAACCTATCAAATTGTTGTTGCATTGCACGGAGGACAAAGTTAACGTCCATTGGAGGCTGTTCATTTCGTTCTTCCGTCATGTTTTAAACCTGCAAGAAAAATTGTTAGTAAAAATTACCTCACAACACTCCCTCATGTGTTTGCCCTCGTTTAGAGTCACTCACGCTCGTGTATCACTAAAAAATATGGCTTTTTCCCTCTTTTGTGCTCACAACTCAAGCCTTTTACCACTCTTTTCTCTCAATTCTTGAAGAAAGACACAAGAAATTTCAGATCCCTCAACCAAATAATCCTTAAGATGAATGAACCAATAAGGGTGCTAAAATTGTCACAAACGAACTGTTACAACTAAAAAGATACAAACAAACAAATCCACATGACTTATGATTTGAGATTACAAAGAAAATGCCTGAAACAATGCTGCTCTCTTTTTTTTTTGTTTTTTTTTTTTTGTTTTTGTTTTTGTTTTTTTTTTTTTTTTGCCTTTTTCGATTTTTTTTGCAGCAATATAACGATAATGAAAAGAAATTATACAAAAGATAAAAGATATGGATACGTAACCTTGGATGGAAAACCTAAGCTCTAGATACCAAATGATACGAACTCCACGTACTTGCCGTGAAACCCTATATCAATACTCGGAGTTCTTGAATCTGATCGTCCAATTCAAGGTTGAAAATAAGAGGAGTGTGACCCGTTTGCTATATTGAGCAAAGAACCAACACTATCAGATTGTAAGTAACGCACCCCGTCAACTATAAGGAGTCGAGAAATAACGTTATCCGGGAAAGCGGTTTGAAACCCTAATGTCGTTCAGCAAAGAACTTGAGAGAAAATCTCACTTGAATGAAAATTCAATAATTTTACTTCTTGATTGAAAGAAAAACAAGTTACAATGCTGAATATAAAGATGCATGCATGGAAACCTAAGAGACACTAGAATACTAAAGGACACAAGCTATTCCCGCCACTTGCCATGAAGGCTTACAAAAGTGGGCTTAAATAAACTAATATGCAGCTAAATAATGATAAAATAAAGGCCCAAATAATACTATAATAGGCTTAGGGCCGAATTACATCATTTCCACACTTTGGACTTTAGGAATTGGACATAAAAACATTGAAATATTCTGAATTTGGTTCAGCAGCCCATCTTGAAGGTTGGAGTCCAGTTTGAGCAAATTGGTTTAAGAGATTTCCAACTTCCTCTTGGATAATTTTGGCCCGAGCTCTTGTAATTGGACCACCATAACTTTGTTCCTTTTGTATGCTATCTTCTTGAGTTGTGGATCGGTCCAGCTCTTCATTTGGGACAAGATATGGCCGCGGTTCATCATGATTCACATCAGTATGAGATACAAATTTATTTTAATTTTGGAATCCAAGTCGGGGGGCTAACGAGCACTTAGCGTACCCTTGGTTTCGTATGTGATATCTTGAGCTAGGGAACTCGGAATCGAGTTCCGTCAACTCCATTGAACTCGTAACGAAAATCCGGGTTCAATAAAATTAACCTCATATTTTTCTAAGATCTTTTGAACCCTCGAAAATTAAGCGAAACTCGTAACGGGAGTCAAAACAGCCACAGCTTACGAAATGAGCCATAACTTCCTCATATCTTGACCAAATTAACCATGGTTTGAACCTATGTGACCCTAGTTAACCGCACTATCCTCCCATACCACTCCCATTGTAACACCCGAGCGCAAGGCGTCACATCCCCCGCACCGAGACCCGACCCGAATATGAAATGGACGATCCATACCCGAGCCAAATCACGGCGAACGGGGGCAAACACACACTCTAAGCTAGGCGGGCCAACCCTTAAAACCATAAAACAACAAAAAACATTAAAGCGGAAGCAATAAACGAACATATACCATATATATATATACAATGAGCATCCAAGCTCCAAAAATCATTCATATACAACGCCAATTGCCATCACGGCCCAAAACATATACGCTCCACATCATATACATATACAAAGATCGAAATAAAGTATGCAAGTGTAAGACTCAAAATATAAGAGCTAGAGACGAATGCAAGACCTAGGACTCAAATTCCCGCCTAGCTCCCTCAACACCTGCACAAAACAACTGAAAACCAAACGGGTTCAGTCCAAAAGGGACTGGTGGGTATAAAATAGGGCATAAATAGAATATATGACTGTAATTAAACAATCACATGCAAGCTCTAATCCCAAGTGAGGTTTTTAAAGACTTTCCCAAGTGGGTGAAAAGAATCATCATAAGGGATTATAACGAATCATTAACATTAGGTCATTAGTGGCCCGGCGAATTGGCATGCATTATCTCCAACCAACACCTTGTGTAAACCATTTAAACATTCATTCATTCATTCTTTTCATGCAATCAATCTCTTGTGCACATTCATTAACATTTACTCCTTCTTCCTCCGGGTTGGTGGTGGGTTTGCAAGGCCCGACCACCCATTCATTGACCAAAAGGGGTTACATGACTCCCCAGATGGCGCTCAGCGTCCATTCCTCGCTAACTCCTAACGAGGTCCGGTTACGCCGTTCATTCGTGGAACTAGTATGAGGGATCACCGTCGGCCCGTGCCTTCCCGGATAGCCACTCACACTAAGTCCCTGGGCCCCATTCGTGCATAACATTCATTCATTCTCGCCAAAACATTAGGTAGGGTTCAAGAAATAAGGGCTTTACGTTTGCAATCATTTACTCGATAAAAGACTCAATATATATGTATCATTTTACTTTGGCTTAAAACTTTTCACATAGGGAGATATATCGGGTCGTTTTATCTAAGTAGAAGAGAAACCCACCTTAAACCGTCAAAAGAAGAAAGTATGAGCCTCACTGACCGGCCTCGTCTCCAAGTGGATCAAAATCTGTGCAAGAACGATGAAATGAGACTCAATATGACCAAATAAGACGCTCGGCAATGCAATAATCATGGTATGAATATACAAAAGATAAGATTACGCTATGAGATGTTCATGAGCACTATTAAGGAATCCAATCATATGATCAAGTCATTCAATCAATCGTTCAATTCATTCGAACTCATAATTCGACACTTTCAAACACATTGGTTCAACAACTTCATATAGAATCGAAGCACAAGTTAAAATACATTCAAATTGGAAACAAACAATTACATATATTCAATTAAATCAAATAACATTTAACGCATATCCAATATATATAAAACATATGCATGTACAGTAGCATGCAAAGAAAAAATGCATGAGAAACAGAGGGTGACACGCCCGTGTCACCTCAATACACTAACCCGTGACACCCCCGTGTCACGGTACAGCGGACAACATGCATGAAAAAGATGGTGACACGCCCGTGTCACCAAAACAAAGCAAACCGTGACACCCCCGTGTCACGGTACAGAAAAACTCAACCGACAAGCATGCACCCCCGTGTCACACTGAAGAGAAGAAAAGTGACACTCCCGTGTCACTGTGCGTAACAGGAAAAAAAAAAAAAAAACAGAGCATTCGACGTGACAACAACAACCACCAACCCAAACACCAACTTCAACCAACAAATGCAACCCAAAACTTAAAGAAACATGTGAGCATACTTAAAGCACAATAGAATCAAGCATATATTCCCATATCATGCATTGATCATCAAGATTTCATCAATTAAAACCCATATACTCAATCATGCTTCCAAGTCCAAACTTCACAAGTTAAATGCATACAACTTGAGCTCAAAGTTCCTAAACATATTTCCAATAACAATTACACACATTAACCAACATTTAGCCAAGCCCTATCTATCACATAAATCCAAGAAATTCATCAAAGTTTCAAAAATACCTCAAATGAAAGAAATGAGAGAAGAGAACAAGAGATGATGTTGATGATGCTTCTATGATCTCAAATCCCACAAAAATGAAGCTTGAAAGATGAAATCTTCCCCCACTTTGGCAAGGGTTGGCTCGGTTGGCTTGGGAGCAAGAGCTAAGATGTATGTAATGTATGTATGAAAGAAAGAAAGGGATGGAACGTAATATGCAGCTATGAGGGGAAAAGAATTGGCCAAAATTGCTATTAAGTCCTCCAATTTAATAAGTTATGCAATTGAAACCCCAAGCTTGAAATGTAATCAATTAAGTCCATGCAATTAGGTCCTCAAAGTTCATGAAATGCTCAAATAAAGCTACAACGAAATTAAGTCAAATACGGGAATTTAATTCATGTTGCAATCAAGTCAAATTTATGCACAATAATTATCAAGTTGTAAAGAATTCACAAAATACTTAACATTAAATTACTCACACAATTAACAATTAGATAAATATATAAGTATACTAACAACAATAAAATAAAGTAAATAACATTTAATGCATTAAAATAAAATTACAATATAAACACGAAAAATAATTATTTTGCGCAATTAGGTAAACAATTACGTCATAGCTGTACGGCCGAAATATCGGGGCTTCACAACCTCTCCCCCTTAAAAGAATCCGTCCTCGGATTCATTGATCGCCTGGAAATAATTCGGGATGAAATCTCTTCATCTTATCCTCCGTTTCCCACATAGCCTCATCCGTTTTATCACTTCTCCATAAGACTTTGACTAGTGGAATCTGCCGATTTCGAAGCTCTTGAAATTTACGATCCAAAATCTTAATCGGCTTCTGTACGAAGGTGAGATTCGGTTCTAACTCCACTTTCTCAATGGGGATAACTTCCGATTCGTCCGGATAATATTTCCGAAGCTGAGACACATGAAATACATTATGGATTCCGGTCAAACTCGGGGGTAGGTCCTAACGATAGGCCGTATCTCCAATTTTCTCCAAAATCTCATACGGTCCCAGATACCGAGGATTCAATTTCCCTTCTTTTCCAATCCTCGAAAATCCCCTTCGAGGTGAGGCTTTCAAGAATACCCTATCACCAACTTCAAACGGAAGATCCTTCCTTCGGTGATCGGCATAGCTTTTCTGTCTGTCCTGGGCCGCTTTCATCCATTGTCTGATTATTTGAACCTTATCAATTGCCCCTTGCACGGCCTTAGAGGGTTTTTCCTTATTCTATCCTCGTTTCACACCCTCTTGCTTTGTCCAATTCCATTATTCCAAATCAAAGAACAACGGTGACCTACATTTCCGTCCGTAGAGAGCCTCATATGGAGCCATTTCTATCGATGCTTGAAAGCTGTTGTTATAGGCGAATTCAATCAAAGGCAATTGTTCGTTCCGCGAACTCGAAAATTCCAATACACATGCTCTCAACATATCCTCCAAATATTTAATTAATCTCTCTGATTGCCCGTCCGTCTGAGGATGGAAAGCTGTGCTGAATTGAAGCCTTGTGCCCAGATTCCTTTGCAATTCTTGCCAAAATCTAGAAGTAAACCTCGGATCCCGATCTGATACAATGCTAATCGGTACTCCATGAAGTCGGACAATTTCATCCACATACTTCTTAGCTAATTTATTCACCTTATCCGACATCCGCATAGCAAGAAAATGTGCCGATTTCGTCAACTGATCCACTATTACCCAAATTCCATCTAAACCACCTTTCACTCGTGGAAGACCCGAAACGAAATCCATCGCCACTTGCTGCCATTTCCACTCTGGAATATGTAACGGTTGAAGTAGCCCCGATGGCTTCTGATGCTCTGCTTTCACCACTTGTCAAGTCAAGCAACGTCTCACGAAGTTGATTACATCCCGTTTAAGTCCAATCCACCAATAAAATTTCTTTAAGTCCTTATACATCTTATTTCCCCCGGGATGTATCGAATACCCTGATCGATGAGCTTCTTCCAATATCAATCGTCTCAACTCTTCCGGAACCACCACTCTGTTCTCAAACCTTAGAAGTCCGGTGTCATCAAATCCGAACGGACTCTCTGAATCATTTCTAGCTTTCTGCACTAACCTCTGAACCTCGGAATCCACTTTCTGAGCTTCAAACAATCTCTGCTGAAGATCCGGTTGAACGGTAATATTCCGAATACTAGCGCTTAGCATGAAGGACTCAGATTCATCCATAGTTTCCACTTTAACACTTGACACGCTAGCTTTCCTACTAAGCGCATCCGCGACCACGTTGGCCTTTCCTGGATGGTATCGAATCGTACACTCATAATCCGCCAACATCTCCATCCAACGCCTCTGTCTCTTGTTTAATTCCTTCTGAGAAAACAAATACTGGAGACTCTTGTGGTCGGAAAAGATCTCAAAAGAAACTCCGTAAAGATAATGTCTCCACTTTCCCAAAGCGAAGATCACTGCCGCAAGCTCGAGATCGTGAGTGGGATAATTCTGTTCATGATCTTTCAGTTTTCTCGAGGCATAAGCTATCGCCTTACCATTCTGCATCAAAACACATCCCAACCCTTCTTTCGAGGCGTCCGTAAAAACCATGTATCTTTCAGTGCCCTCGGGAAGTGCTAATACCGGTGCAGTGGTCAATTTTTCCTTCAAGAGTTGAAAACTCGCTTCGCATGCCTCGTCCCACTCAAATTTAGCTTCCTTCTTAGTCAATCGTGTTAAAGGACCGGCTATCTTCGAAAAATCCTTCACAAACCTTCGGTAATAACCTGCCATTCCCAAGAAACTTCTAACCTCGGAAGCATTTTTCGGACTTTGCCACTGAATAACCGTCTCGATCTTTGAAGGGTCAACTTCCAAACCCTTACTTGAAATAATATGGCCTAGAAAAGCAACCCGGTCGATCCAAAACTCACACTTACTAAACTTCGCATACAACCGGTGCTCTCTCAAAGTCTCCAATACCAACTTGAGATGCCTAGCATGATCTTCCGGAGTCTTCGAATAAACAAGAATGTCGTCAATAAATATTACCACGAATTTATCCAAATAAGGCGAAAAAATCCGATGCATCATATCCATAAATGCTGCAGGGGCATTTGTTAAACCAAAAGGCATCACTAAGAACTCATAATGCCCATACCGGGTATTAAATCCTGTCTTTGGTATATCCTCTTCCCGGATTTTCAACTGGTAATAGCCTTGCCTTAAATCCAATTTCGAATAAACCTTTGAACCTTGCAGCATGTCAAATAAATCCTCAATGTGGGGCAACGGGTACTTATTCTTGATAGTCATCCGATTAAGCTCCCGGTAATCTATACACATTCTCAACGTCCCATCTTTCTTTTTGACAAAGGGAACCGGAGCACCCCACGGAGATGAACTCGGTCGGATATATCCACTCTTAAGTAATTCCTCGAGTTGAATCTTCAGCTCCTTCAACTCTGCCGGAGCCATTCTATAAGGAGTCTTGGAATAAGGTTCTGATCCCGGATATAAATGAACAACAAATTCAATCTCCCGATCCGGCGGTAGAGAACCCAAATTTTCTGGAAATACATCGGGATATTCCTTTACCACAGCCGTCTCCTCAAAACTTGATCGATCCTTTGGTTTATTAAGAAGATAGGCAATAAATCCCATGGCTCCATCCTTTACCAACTTGCGAGCTTCCATAAACGATAAGAGTGGTACATTCTTCGACCCAACTTCTCCAATCAACTCTTGACCCAATTTAATCTTCTTCTTAAAACAATCAACCTCGGCCCGGTGCCGGTATAACCAATCCATCCCGAAGATTACCCCATACTTCTTCATAGGCATAACAATGAAATTTGCCGGATAGTCTTTCCCTTCTATCAAAACTGAACAACCCCTGACAACCCGATCCGTCTGCAAACTACCTCCAAGAGGCGAACTCACATAATAACTGGAATTTGAACAAGTAACAGGTAGGCAAAGAGAGGCACATAGATTAGCAGATATAAAATTATGCGTGGCACCCGGATCGAATAATGCATGAATGCTCGTGTTATGAATGCAAACGGTACCATCCACCACGGCGTTTAGGTCGACCTCAGCATTCTGCTCCTCACTCTCAAGGGCATAGGCTCGTGCCTAGACCATCGGTCTCTGAGCTCCAGCTTGATATCCTGGAATCTTGTTCAGGCAAGAAAAAGCCATATGATCCCCTTTTCCACAAATCAAACACAATCTCAATCTCTTTCGGCAGTTGTTGTAAGAATGAGTTGGCCATCCACAATAAGTACATGGAGGCTGATCATTGCGAGATCCTTTAGGAACCGGTGGAGCCTGTGGTGGTCATGGAACGGGTGTGCAGTCGGACCTCCTACACCCACCAAGAGTAGGCTTCCCCTTGTATTAAAGTGATGGTACATCTAGCCTTCTCTCGGGACTCACATGGAATGAGCTCCCATATTCTCTCTACCTCATTCAACCACAATTCCGCTTATATATCATTTCCCTTGAAGAACTTGGGAGGTCTTTGGTTCTGAAACTCCCGAAGTATAACAGAAAGCGGTGCCTCAGGCGGTACAACAGGTGCGGGTGGTGCTGGAGGTGCCGGTGGTACATAATCTCGTAGCCTTTGATCTATAATATTGATAACTGAGTTAACAAAGGCCTCTGCCGGCGGTGGTTGTGGAGGTGGAGGTGTAGGAGTACGATCACGATGATGACGTCGTCCTGGAGATCGGTCACGATGTCTACGTGGAGGCATCCTGTCAATAAACACTAAAATGCGTGCTATTTTTAGTCTATGCATGTTAATGCAAATAATTCAATCAAAATTCAATTTTTAAATCAACTAAGCACAAAAGATATGCATATGCAACACATTGTCAAGTAGTCCCTAAGCCGAACGACCTAGACTGACTCACACGACACGAAAGCCCGGGTTTTGCAACCCTAAGCTCCGATACCACTTAAGGATGTAACACCCGAGCGCAAGGCGTCACATCCCCCGTACCGAGACCCGACGCGAATATGAAATGGACGATCCATACCCGAGCCAAATCACGGCGAACGGGGACAAACACACACTCTAAGCTAGGCGGGCTAACCCTTAAAACCATAAAACAACAAAAAACATTAAAGCGGAAGCAATAAACGAACATATACCATATATATATATACCATGAGCATCCAAGCTCCAAAAATCATTCATATACAACGCCAATTGCCATCACGGCCCAAAACATATACGCTCCACATCATATACATATACAATGATCGAAATAAAGTATGCAAGTGTAAGACTCAAAATATAAGAGCTAGAGACGAATGCAAGACCTAGGACTCAAATTCCCGCCTAGCTCCCTCAACACCTGCACAAAACAACTGAAAACCAAACGGGTTCAGTCCAAAAGGGACTGGTGGGTATAAAACAGGGCATAAATAGAATATATGATGGTAATTAAACAATCACATGCAAGCTATAATCCCAAGTGAGGTTTTTAAAGACTTTCCCAAGTGGGTGAAAAGAATCATCATAAGGGATTATAACGAATCATTAACATTAGGTCATTAGTGGCCCGGCGAGTTGGCTTGCATTATCTCCAACCAACACCTTGTGTCAACCATTTAAACATTCATTCATTCATTCTGATACGAACTCCACGTACTTGCCGTGAAACCCTATATCAATACTTGGAGTTCTTGAATCTGATCGTCCAATTCAAGGTTGAAAATAAGAGGAGTGTGACCCGTTTGCTATATTGAGCAAAGAACCAACACTATCAGATTGTAAGTAACGCACCCCGTCGACTATAAGGAGTCGAGAAATAACGTTATCCGGGAAAGGGGTTTGAAACCCTAATGTCGTTCAGCAAAGAACTTGAGAGAAAATCTCACTTGAATGAAAATTCAATAATTTTTACTTCTTGATTGAAAGAAAAACAAGTTACAATGCTGAATATAAAGATGCATGCATGGAAACCTAAGAGACACTAGAATACTAAAGGACACAAGCTATTCCCGCCACTTGCCATGAAGGCTTACAAAAGTGGGCTTAAATAAACTAATATGCAGCTAAATAATGATAAAATAAAGGCCCAAATAATACTATAATAGGCTTAGGGCCAAATTACATCATTTCCACACTTTGGACTTTAGGAATTGGACATAAAAACATTGAAGTATTCTGAATTTGGTTCAGCAGCCCATCTTGAAGGTTGGAGTCCAGTTTGAGCAAATTGGTTTAAGAGATTTCCAACTTCCTCTTGGATAATTTTGGCCCGAGCTCTTGTAATTGGACCACCATAACTTTGTTCCATTTGTATGCTATCTTCTTGAGTTGTGGATCGGTCCAGCTCTTCATTTGGGACAAGATATGGCCGCGGTTCATCATGATTCACATCATTCCCCCCTTCTTGAAAAGGATTCGTCCCCGAATCTGAATCTGCATGAAAGGGAGATAAATCAGCAACATTAAAGGTGGAACTTACACTATACGTATCCGGGAGATCAATTTTGTAAGCATTATCATTGATCCTTTTCAACACTTTGAATGGTCCGTCCCCCCGTGGGTCAAGTTTGGACTTTCGCTGATGATTGAATCTCTCTTTCCTAAAGTGAACCCAAACCAAGTCTCCTTCCTTGAAAACAACTTTCTTTCGTCCCTTGTTGGCTTGAATCATAGCTTGGTTATTTCTTTTGAGAATGTGAAGCCGAGCATCCTCATGCATTTTCTTCACAAGTTCAGCTTTCTCCTTGCCATCTAAGCTTACAAGTTCATTCATAGGTAAAGGAAGCAAATCTAAAGGAGTTAAGGGATTAAAACCATAAACAAGCTCAAAGGGTGAGAAAGAAGTAGAAGAATGTATTGAACGGTTATATGCAAATTCAACAAATGGAATACACTCAACCCAATTCTTTGAGTATGTTTTAAACACAGCTCTTAAAAGAGTTCCCAAGGTTCGATTCACTACTTCCGTTTGTCCATCCGTTTGCGGATGACAAGTGGTGGAAAATAACAGTTTTGTTCCCAATTTTCCCCACAATACTCGCCAAAAGTGACTTAAAAACTTCACATCTCGATCACTTACAATTGATTTTGGGATTCCATGAAGTCTTACTACTTCCCGAAAGAACAATCCAGCCACATGTGTTGCATCATCAGTTTTATTACAAGGAATGAAATGTGCCATTTTAGAAAATCGATACATCAACAACAAAAATTGAATCCTTTCCATTTTGTGTTCTTGGCATTCCTAGCACAAAATCCATAGAAATATCAGTCCACGGATGCGTTGGAACAGGCAAGGGTGTGTAAAGGCCGTGAGGTTTAACTCGTGATTTAGCCTTTCTACAAGTTACGCATCTATGACAAGTCCGTTCAACATCCCGTTTCATATGAGGCCAAAAGAAATGTTCCTTAAGTATGCTCAAAGTTTTTAAAACACCAAAATGTCCCATTAATCCTCCCCCATGAGACTCACGGATTAGCAACTGACGCAAAGAACAATTTGGAATGCATAGCTTGTTTTCTCTAAACAAATAACCATCTTGAACATAAAATTTATCACAAGGCTTTTGTTCACAAGATGCAAATATTTCAGCAAAATCAGAATCACTCAAGTATAGTTCCTTAATATGATCAAATCCCATGAATTTAGCACTTAAGGTAGAGAGAAGAATGTACCTTCGTGATAAGGCATCAGCAACAACATTATCCTTACCTTGCTTGTACCGAATCACATAAGGAAACATCTCTATAAATTCAACCCAGCGAGCATGCCTTCGGTTCAAACTTCCTTGCCCCTTCAAATGTTTTAATGACTCATGATCCGTATGAATGATGAACTCTTTCGACCACAAGTAATGCTGCCACGTCTCTAAGGCCCTAATTAAGGCATAGAGCTCCTTGTCATAAGTAGAGTAGTTCAATGCAGCCCCATTGAGTTTCTCACTAAAGTATGCAATTGGTTTCTTCTCTTGCATGAGCACAGCACCTATACCAACACCCGAAGCATCACATTCGATTTCAAAAGCTTTAGAAAAATCCGGTAAAAGTAAAAGAGGAGCTGAACTTAGCTTTGTTTTCAATGTTTGGAATGCCATTTCTTGAGCTTCTGCCCACTTAAATCCCACGCTTTTCTTGATGATTTCCGTTAAGGGGGCAGCTATGGTGCTGAAATTGGGCACGAATCTCCTATAGAACCCGGCCAAACCATGAAAACTCCTTACTTCCGTGATGGTCTTGGGTGTAGGCCACTCTTTGATTGCCTTAACCTTTTCTTCATCTACCTCTATACCACCTGCACTTACAACAAATCCAAGGAACACGACTCTATCCATGCAAAAGCTACACTTCTTAAGATTAGCATATAACTTTTCATGCCTTAGTACCTCAAGTACTAACCTCAAATGCTCAATATGTTCATGCAAATTACGGCTAAAGATCAGTATATCATCAAAGTAAACCACTACGAATTTACCAATATAAGCACGCAATACATGATTCATCAATCTCATGAAGGTACTAGGTGCGTTAGTTAAGCCAAAAGGCATTACTAACCACTCATACAATCCATGCTTAGTTTTAAAAGCTGTTTTCCATTCATCACCTTCTTGCATTCTTATTTGGTGATAGCCACTTTTCAAATCAATTTTAGTGAAGATTGTAGAACCATGCAATTCATCAATCATATCATCAAGGCGAGGTATGGGATAACGATACTTTACCGTGATCTTGTTGACAGCCCTACAATCCACGCACATTCGCCAAGTACCATCCTTTTTAGGCACCAAAAGAACCGGAACAGCACATGGACTCATGCTCTCACGCACATATCCCTTTGCAAGCAACTCTTCAACTTGTTTTTGAAGCTCCTTTGTCTCTTGAGGGGTGCTTCGGTAAGCTGGTCGGTTTGGGATGGCAGCCCCGGGGATGAGGTCAATTTGGTGTTCTATTCCTCGTATAGGAGGTAAACCGGGTGGTATTTCCTCCGGGAATACATCCTCAAACTCCTGCAAGAGAGAAGAAACAACACTAGGCAAGGGAGGGGTTTCATTAGATGAAAGAAATATGTTTTTATACATCATCATCATCACAAGCTTTTCTTTTTTTATCACCCCCTCAATCTCTTTTTCTTTTATAAAGAAACTCACTTTTTTTCTTTCTTTCTTTTCAACTAGTTTCTTCTCTCCCTCTTCTTTTCTGTTACACTCTTTTTCTTTTTCCTTTTCTTTTTCATGCTCTTTTTCTTTTTCTTTTTCACATTCTTTCTCACTATTACAATCACTTTGTTTTGAAGAAGCTGAAATGGATTTCTTAATTTGGCACTGTTCTTCATACACTTGGCTTGGTGGTAAAGGTGCCAAGGTGATGTTTCGCCCATCCTTGGTAAAACTATATCGATTCTTGTAGCCATCATGAACTGTTCGTCTATCAAATTGCCATGGTCTTCCAAGCAATATATGGCCAGCTTGCATTGGTACGACATCACAAAGAACCTCATCCATGTATTTGCCAATTGAAAAGGAGATAAGAACTTGTTTTGTTACCTTAATTTCACCATGTTCATTCAGCCATTGGAGCTTATAAGGTCTCGGGTGCTTCAAGGTTTTAAGGCCGAGCCTTTCCACCATCAATTTACTAGCCACGTTCACGCAACTCCCACTGTCAATGATCAGCCCACAAACTCGCTCCTTAACATGACACCGTGTGTAAAAGATGTTTTCCCTTTGTTGTTCATCTTTGTCCTCAAGAGCTTGGATGTGCAGAGCTCTTAGAACCACCAAACTTTGCCCCACAACCGCATGCTCAACATCACTTGCCTCATCCGATGTTTCAAGGCCTCCATTATCACCCTCACTTTCGGTTTCAAGTTCTCCATTGTCTAACAAGATCATGGCTCTTTTGTTTGGACATTGAGACATTATATGGCCTGCTCCTTGACATTTAAAGCATTTAATATCACGATTGCGATGTGTAGAGGTGTTACCTTTCTCAAACGAACCCTTTGTTGTAGGTGGATCCTCCTTTGGTTTTGATGGCTTTTCGGCTGTTTTTGGAGAAGAATTCCACTTTGGTTTAGAGGTATTTGAATCATCACGCCTAACCACAGTCCTTCCTTTCTTAAATTGTCTCTCCACCTTGATAGCCATATGGACCACTTCCTCAAGTTCAACATAGTGATGAAGTTCCACTACATTGGCGATCTCTCGGTTGAGACCACATATGAACCGAGCCATGGTTGCCTCACGATCCTCCTCAATATTTGCTCGAATCATTGCCATCTCCATTTCTTTGTAATATTCCTCTACCGTTTTGAACCCTTGCCTCAAACTTTGCAACTTAAGGTGTAGGTCCCGATAGTAGTGAGGAGGTACGAACCTCTTCCTCATAACCACCTTCATCTCATCCCAAGTTTCAATAGGGTACTCACCACTTCTGCGTCTACTTATCACCACTTGATCCCACCATACAATAGCATAGTCCGTAAAGGATACGGCTGCAAGTTTTACCTTTTTCCCTTCCGAATAGTTGTGGCAGTCATAAATTAACTCCACCTTTCGTTCCCATTCAATGTAAGCTTCCGGGTCATTTTGTCCTTTGAAGGAAGGAATAGAAAGCTTGATAGATCCGAGGTTATTGTCAATTACCCCTCTTCCTCTTCGTTGTTGTTGGTATCTTGGACGTCTATGATCTCTCCTTGAAGAGGCATTTGATGCAGCCTCATCTAAGTCATCTTCCTCATCATCAAATCCATCACGAGGATTGATACCCAAATCGGCTGGTCGTCGGTTTGGTCTCCTAGCCGGGAGAGCATTTTGTTGTAATTCAGTCACCCGTTCATCATTTTGATCCAATCGATCCCGGATCTCACCAAATTGTACGTTCAACCTATCAAATTGTTGTTGCATTGCACGGAGGACAAAGTTAACGTCCATTGGAGGCTGTTCATTTCGTTCTTCCGTCATGTTTTAAACCTGCAAGAAAAATCGTTAGTAAAAATTACCTCACAACACTCCCTCACGTGTTTGCCCTCGTTTAGAGTCACTCACGCTCGTGTATCACTCAAAAATATGGCTTTTTCCCTCTTTTGTGCTCACAACTCAAGCCTTTTACCACTCTTTTCTCTCAATTCTTGAAGAAAGACACAAGAAATTTCAGATCCCTCAACCAAATAATCCTTAAGATGAATGAATCAATAAGGGTGCTAAAATTGTCACAAACGAACTGTTACAACTAAAAAGATACAAGCAAACAAATCCACATGACTTATTATTTGAGATTACAAAGAAAATGACTGAAACAATGCTGCTCTCTTTTTTTTTTTTTCGTTTTTTTTTTTTTTTCGTTTTTTTTTTTTTTTTTTTTTTGATTTTTTTTTTTTTTGCAGCAATATAACAATAATGAAAAGAAATTATACAAAAGATAAAAGATACGGATACATAACCTTGGATGGAAACCTAAGCTCTAGATACCAAATGATACGAACTCCACGTACTTGCCGTGAAACCCTATATCAATACTTGGAGTTCTTGAATCTGATCGTCCAATTCAAGGTTGAAAATAAGAGGAGTGTGACCCGTTTGCTATATTGAGCAAAGAACCAACACTATCAGATTGTAAGTAACGCACCCCGTCGACTATAAGGAGTCGAGAAATAACGTTATCCGGGAAAGGGGTTTGAAACCCTAATGTCGTTCAGCAAAGAACTTGAGAGAAAATCTCACTTGAATGAAAATTCAATAATTTTTACTTCTTGATTGAAAGAAAAACAAGTTACAATGCTGAATATAAAGATGCATGCATGGAAACCTAAGAGACACTAGAATACTAAAGGACACAAGCTATTCCCGCCACTTGCCATGAAGGCTTACAAAAGTGGGCTTAAATAAACTAATATGCAGCTAAATAATGATAAAATAAAGGCCCAAATAATACTATAATAGGCTTAGGGCCAAATTACATCATTTCCACACTTTGGACTTTAGGAATTGGACATAAAAACATTGAAGTATTCTGAATTTGGTTCAGCAGCCCATCTTGAAGGTTGGAGTCCAGTTTGAGCAAATTGGTTTAAGAGATTTCCAACTTCCTCTTGGATAATTTTGGCCCAAGCTCTTGTAATTGGACCACCATAACTTTGTTCCATTTGTATGCTATCTTCTTGAGTTGTGGATCGGTCCAGCTCTTCATTTGGGACAAGATATGGCCGCGGTTCATCATGATTCACATCACATTCTTTTCATGCAATCAATCTTTTGTGCACATTCATTAACATTTACTCCTTCTTCCTCCGGGTTGGTGGTGGGTTTGCAAGGCCCGACCACCCATTCATTGACCAAAAGGGGATACATGACTCCCCAGATGGCGCTCAGCGTCCATTCCTCGCTAACTCCTAACGAGGTCCGGTTATGCCATTCATTGGTGGAACTAGTGTGAGGGATCACCGTCGGCCCGTGCCTTCCCGGATAGCCACTCACACTAAGTCCCTGGGCCCCATTCGTGCATAACATTCATTCATTCTCGCCAAAACATTAGGTAGGGTTCAAGAAATAAGGGCTTTACGTTTGCAATCATTTACTCGATAAAGGACTCAATATATATATATCATTTTACTTTGGCTTAAAACTTTTCACATAGGGAGATATATCGGGTCGTTTTATCTAAGTACAAGAGAAACCCACCTTAAACCATCAAAAGAAGAAAGCACGAGCCTCACTGACCGGCCTCGTCTCCAAGTGGATCAAAATATGTGCAAGAACGGTGAAGTGAGACTCAATATGACCAAATAAGACGCTCGGTAATGCAATGATCATGGTATGAATATATAAAAGATAAGATTATGCTATGAGATGTTCATGAGCACTATTAAGGAATCCAATCATATGATCAAGTCATTCAATCAATCGTTCAATTCATTCGAACTCATAATTCCACACTTTCAAACACATTGATTCAACAACTTCATATAGAATCGAAGCACAAGTTAAAATGCATTCAAATTGGAAACAAACAATTACATATATTCAATTAAATCAAATAACATTTAACGCATATCCAATATATATAAAACATATGCATGTACAGTAGCATGCAAAGAAAAAATGCATGAGAAACAGAGGGTGACACGCCCGTGTCACCTCAATACACTAACCCGTGACACCCCCGTGTCACGGTACAGCGGACAACATGCATGAAAAAGATGGTGACACGCCCGTGTCAGCAAAACAAAGCAAACCGTGACACCCCCGTGTCACGGTACAGAAAAACTCAACCGACAAGCATGCACCCTCGTGTCACACTGAAGAGAAGAAAAGTGACACTCCCGTGTCACTGTGCGTAACAGAAAAAAAAAAAAACAGGGCATTCAACGTGACAGCAACAACAACCAACCCAAACACCAACTTCAACCAACAAATGAAACCCAAAACTTAAAGAAACATGTGACCATACTTAAAGCACAATAGAATCAAGCATATTCCCATATCATGCATTGATCATCAAGATTTCATCAATTAAAACCCATATACTCAATCATGCTTCCAAGTCCAAACTTCACAAGTTAAATGCATACAACTTGAGCTCAAAGTTCCTAAACATATTTCCAATAACAATTACACACATTAACCAACATATAGCCAAGCCCTATCTATCACATAAATCCAAGAAATTCATCAAAGTTTCAAAAATACCTCAAATGAAAGAAATGAGAGAAGAGAACAAGAGATGATGTTGATGATGCTTCTATGATCTCAAATCCCACAAAAATGAAGCTTGAAAGATGAAATCTTCCCCCACTTTGGCAAGGGTTGGCTCGGTTGGCTTGGGAGCAAGAGCTAAGATGTATGTAATGTATGTATGAAAGAAAAAAAGGGATGGAACGTAATATGCAGCTATGAGGGGAAAAGAATTAGCCAAAATTGCTATTAAGTCCTCCAATTTAATAAGTTATGCAATTGAAACCCCAAGCTTGAAATCTAATCAGTTAAGTCCATGCAATTAGGTCCTCAAAGTTCATGAAATGCTCAAATAAAGCTACAATGAAATTAAGTCAAATACGGGAATTTAATTCATGTTGCAATCAATTTAAATTTATGCGCAATAATTATCAAGTTGTAAAGAATTCACAAAATACTTAACATTAAATTACTCACACAATTAACAAATTAGATAAATATATAAGTATACTAACAACAATAAAATAAAGTAAATAACATTTAATGCATTTAAAATAAAATTACAATATAAACACGAAAAATAATTATTTTGCGCAATTAGGTAAACAATTACGTCATAGCTGTACGGCCGAAATATCGGGGCGTCACAACCTCTCCCCCTTAAAAGAATCCGTCCTCGGATTCATTGATCGCCTGGAAACAATTCGGGATGAAATCTCTTCATCTTATCCTCCGTTTCCCACGTAGCCTCTTCCGTTTTATCACTTCTCCATAAGACTTTGACTAATGGAATCTGCCGATTTCGAAGCTCTTGAAATTTACGATCCAAAATCTTAATCGGCTTCTGTACGAAGGTGAGATTCGGTTCTAACTCCACTTTCTCAATGGGGATAACTTTCGATTCGTCCGGATAATATTTCCGAAGCTGAGACACATGAAATACATTATGGATTCCGGTCAAACTCGGGGGTAGGTCCCAACGATAGGCCGTATCTCCAATTTTCTCCAAAATCTCATACGGTCCCAGATACCGAGGATTCAATTTCCCTCCTTTTCCAATCCTCGAAAATCCCCTTCGAGGTGAGGCTTTCAAGAATACCCTATCACCAACTTCAAACGGAAGATCCTTCCTTCGGTGATCGGCATAGCTTTTCTGTCTGTCCTTGGCCGCTTTCATCCATTGTCTGATTATTTGAACCTTATCAATTGCCCCTTGCACGGCCTTAGAGGGTTTTTCCTTATTCTCTCCTCGTTTCACACCCTCTTGCTTTGTCCAATTCCGTTCTTCCAAATCAAAGAACAACGGTGACCTACATTTCTGTCCGTAGAGAGCCTCATATGGAGCCATTTCTATCGATGCTTGAAAGCTGTTGTTATAGGCGAATTCAATCAAAGGCAATTGTTCGTTCCACGAACTCGAAAAATCCAATGCACATGCTCTCAACATATCCTCCAAATATTGAATTAATCTCTCTGATTGCCAGTCCGTCTGAGGATGGAAAGCTGTGCTGAATTGAAGCCTTGTGCCCAGATTCCTTTGCAATTCTTGCCAAAATCTAGAAGTAAACCTCGGATCCCGATCTGATACAATGCTAATCGGTACTCCATGAAGTCGGACAATTTCATCCACATACTTCTTAGCTAATTTATTCACCTTATCCGACATCCGCATAGCAAGAAAATGTGCCGATTTCGTCAACCGATCCACTATTACCCAAATTCCATCTATACCACCTTTCACTCGTGGAAGACCCGAAACGAAATCCATCGCCACTTGCTGCCATTTCCACTCTGGAATATGTAACGGTTGAAGTAGCCCCGATGGCTTCTGATGCTCTGCTTTCACCACTTGTCAAGTCAAGCAACGTCTCACGAAGTTGATTACATCCCGTTTAAGTCCAATCCACCAATAAAATTTCTTTAAGTCCTTATACATCTTATTTCCCCCGGGATGTATCGAATACCCTGATCGATGAGCTTCTTCCAATATCAATCGTCTCAACTCTTCCGGAACCACCACTCTGTTCTCAAACCTTAGAAGTCCGGTGTCATCAAATCCGAACGGACTCTCTGAATCATTTCTAGCTTTCTGCACTAACCTCTGAACCTCGGAATCCACTTTCTGAGCTTCAAACAATCTCTGCTGAAGATCCGGTTGAACGGTAATATTCCGAATACTAGCGCTTAGCATGAAGGACTCAGATTCATCCATAGTTTCCACTTTAACACTTGACACGCTAGCTTTCCTACTAAGCGCATCCGCGACCACGTTGGCCTTTCCTGGATGGTATCGAATCGTACACTCATAATCCGCCAACATCTCCATCCAACGCCTCTGTCTCTTGTTTAATTCCTTCTGAGAAAACAAATACTGGAGACTCTTGTGGTCGGAAAAGATCTCAAAAGAAACTCCGTAAAGATAATGTCTCCACTTTCCCAAAGCGAAGATCACTGCCGCAAGCTCGAGATCGTGAGTGGGATAATTCTGTTCATGATCTTTCAGTTTTCTCGAGGCATAAGCTATCGCCTTACCATTCTGCATCAAAACACATCCCAACCCTTCTTTCGAGGCGTCCGTAAAAACCATGTATCCTTCAGTGCCCTCGGGAAGTGCTAATACCGGTGCAGTGGTCAATTTTTCCTTCAAGAGTTGAAAACTCGCTTCGCATGCCTCGTCCCACTCAAATTTAGCTTCCTTCTTAGTCAATCGTGTTAAAGGACCGGCTATCTTCGAAAAATCCTTCACAAACCTTCGGTAATAACCTGCCATTCCCAAGAAACTTCTAACCTCGGAAGCATTTTTCGGACTTTGCCACTGAATAACCGTCTCGATCTTTGAAGGGTCAACTTCCAAACCCTTACTTGAAATAATATGGCCTAGAAAAGCAACCCGGTCGATCCAAAACTCACACTTACTAAACTTCGCATACAACCGGTGCTCTCTCAAAGTCTCCAATACCAACTTGAGATGCCTAGCATGATCTTCCGGAGTCTTCGAATAAACAAGAATGTCGTCAATAAATATTACCACGAATTTATCCAAATAAGGCGAAAAAATCCGATGCATCATATCCATAAATGCTGCAGGGGCATTTGTTAAACCAAAAGGCATCACTAAGAACTCATAATACCCATACCGGGTATTAAATCCTGTCTTTGGTATATCCTCTTCCCGGATTTTCAACTGGTAATAGCCTTGCCTTAAATCCAATTTCGAATAAACCTTTGAACCTTGCAGCATGTCAAATAAATCCTCAATGTGGGGCAACGGGTACTTATTCTTGATAGTCATCCGATTAAGCTCCCGGTAATCTATACACATTCTCAACGTCCCATCTTTCTTTTTGACAAAGGGAACCGGAGCACCCCACGGAGATGAACTCGGTCGGATATATCCACTCTTAAGTAATTCCTCGAGTTGAATCTTCAGCTCCTTCAACTCTGCCGGAGCCATTCTATAAGGAGTCTTGGAATAAGGTTCTGATCCCGGATATAAATGAACAACAAATTCAATCTCCCGATCCGGCGGTAGAGAACCCAAATTTTCTGGAAATACATCGGGATATTCCTTTACCACAGCCGTCTCCTCAAAACTTGATCGATCCTTTGGTTTATTAAGAAGATAGGCAATAAATCCCTTGGCTCCATCCTTTACCAACTTGCGAGCTTCCATAAACGATAAGAGTGGTACATTCTTCGACCCAACTTCTCCAATCAACTCTTGACTCAATTTAATCTTCTTCTTAAAACAATCAACCTCGGCCCGGTGCCGGTATAACCAATCCATCCCGAAGATTACCCCATACTTCTTCATAGGCATAACAATGAAATTTGCCGGATAGTCTTTCCCTTCTATCAAAACTGAACAACCCCTGACAACCCGATCCGTCTGCAAACTACCTCCAAGAGGCGAACTCACATAATAACTGGAATTTGAACAAGTAACAGGTAGGCAAAGAGAGGCACATAGATTAGCAGATATAAAATTATGCGTGGCACCCGGATCGAATAATTCATGAATGCTCGTGTTATGAATGCAAACGGTACCTTCCACCACGGCGTTTAGGTCGACCTCAGCATTCTGCTCCTCACTCTCAAGGGCATAGGCTCGTGCCTAGACCATCGGTCTCTGAGCTCCAGCTTGATATCCTGGAATCTTGTTTAGGCAAGAAAAAGCCATATGATCCCCTTTTCCACAAATCAAACACAATCTCAATCTCTTTCGGCAGTTGTTGTAAGAATGAGTTGGCCATCCACAATAAGTACATGGAGGCTGATCATTGCGAGATCCTTTAGGAACCGGTGGAGCCTGTGGTGGTCATGGAACGGGTGTGCAGTCGGACCTCCTACACCCACCAAGAGTAGGCTTCCCCTTGTATTAAAGTGATGGTACATCTAGCCTTCCCTCGGGACTCACATGGAATGAGCTCCCATATTCTCTCTACCTCATTCAACCACAATTCCGCTTGTATATCATTTCCCTTGAAGAACTTGGGAGGTCTTTGGTTCTGAAACTCCCTAAGTATAACAGAAAGCGGTGCCTCAGGCGGTACAACAGGTGCGGGTGGTGCTGGAGGTGCCGGTGGTACATAATCTCGTAGCCTTTGATCTATAATATTGATAACTGAGTTAACAAAGGCCTCTGCCGGCGGTGGTTGTGGAGGTGGAGGTGTAGGAGTACGATCACGATGATGACGTCGTCCTGGAGATCGGTCACGATGTCTACGTGGAGGCATCCTGTCAATAAACACTAAAATGCGTGCTATTTTTAGTCTATGCATGTTAATGCAAATAATTCAATCAAAATTCAATTTTTAAATCAACTAAGCACAAAAGATATGCATATGCAACACATTGTCAAGTAGTCCCTAAGCCGAACGACCTAGACTGACTCACACGACACGAAAGCCCGGGTTTTGCAACCCTAAGCTCCGATACCACTTAAGGATGTAACACCCGAGCGCAAGGCGTCACATCCCCCACACCGAGACCCGACGCGAATATGAAATGGACGATCCATACCCGAGCCAAATCACGGCGAACGGGGACAAACACACACTCTAAGCTAGGCGGGCTAACCCTTAAAACCATAAAACAACAAAAAACATTAAAGCGGAAGCAATAAACGAACATATACCATATATATATATACCATGAGCATCCAAGCTCCAAAAATCATTCATATACAACGCCAATTGCCATCACGGCCCAAAACATATACGCTCCACATCATATACATATACAATGATCGAAATAAAGTATGCAAGTGTAAGACTCAAAATATAAGAGCTAGAGACGAATGCAAGACCTAGGACTCAAATTCCCGCCTAGCTCCCTCAACACCTGCACAAAACAACTGAAAACCAAACGGGTTCAGTCCAAAAGGGACTGGTGGGTATAAAACAGGGCATAAATAGAATATATGATGGTAATTAAACAATCACATGCAAGCTATAATCCCAAGTGAGGTTTTTAAAGACTTTCCCAAGTGGGTGAAAAGAATCATCATAAGGGATTATAACGAATCATTAACATTAGGTCATTAGTGGCCCGGCGAGTTGGCTTGCATTATCTCCAACCAACACCTTGTGTCAACCATTTAAACATTCATTCATTCATTCTTTTCATGCAATCAATCTTTTGTGCACATTCATTAACATTTACTCCTTCTTCCTCCGGGTTGGTGGTGGGTTTGCAAGGCCCGACCACCCATTCATTGACCAAAAGGGGTTACATGACTCCCCAGATGGAGCTCAGCGTCCATTCCTCGCTAACTCCTAACGAGGTCCGGTTACGCCATTCATTGGTGGAACTAGTGTGAGGGATCACCGTCGGCCCGTGCCTTCCCGGATAGCCACTCACACTAAGTCCCTGGGCCCCATTCGTGCATAACATTCATTCATTCTCGCCAAAACATTAGGTAGGGTTCAAGAAATAAGGGCTTTACGTTTGCAATCATTTACTCGATAAAAGACTCAATATATATATATCATTTTACTTTGGCTTAAAACTTTTCACATAGGGAGATATATCGGGTCGTTTTATCTAAGTAGAAGAGAAACCCACCTTAAACCGTCAAAAGAAGAAAGCACGAGCCTCACTGACCGGCCTCGTCTCCAAGTGGACCAAAATCTGTGCAAGAACGGTGAAGTGAGACTCAATATGACCAAATAAGACGCTCGGCAATGCAATGATCATGGTATGAATATATAAAAGATAAGATTATGCTATGAGATGTTCATGAGCACTATTAAGGAATCCAATTATATGATCAAGTCATTCAATCAATCGTTCAATTCATTCGAACTCATAATTCCACACTTTCAAACACATTGATTCAACAACTTCATATAGAATCGAAGCACAAGTTAAAATGCATTCAAATTGGAAACAAACAATTACATATATTCAATTAAATCAAATAACATTTAACGCATATCCAATATATATAAAACATATGCATGTACAGTAGCATGCAAAGAAAAAATGCATGAGAAACAGAGGGTGACACGCCCGTGTCACCTCAATACACTAACCCGTGACACCCCCGTTGTGACGCCCCGACTTTTCGGCTGTACAGGTATGGCGTGATTGTTTACCTAATTGCGCTAGATAATTATTTTTCGTGTTTATATAGTTGATTTTATTATATATATATTAATTGTTTACGTATTGAATGTTGAGTATTTTGTGAATTCTTTACAACTTGATAATTATTGCATAAATTGAACTTGATTTAATTTCGTTATGACCTTAATTGATCATTCATGAACCTTGAGAACTTAATTGCATTGGACTTAATTGATCGTATTTCAAGATTTGGGGACTCACTTGCGTGACTTAAATAATGGAGGGGTTTAATAGCAATTTTGGCCATTTCTTCTTTCTTCAAAGTAGCATCACATTCCATTTCTTCCTTTCTTTCATACATACATTACATACACATCTTTGCTCTTGTTCCCTTGCCAACCGATCCAAAACCTTTGCCCAAGCTGTGAATATTTCTTCTCTCAAAATCCGAATTGTGGACATTCAAGCATCATCAACATCATCTCACTCCATCTCTTTGCATCTCTTTTTCATTCAAGGTAAGATGGAAATTTTGTATGAATTCTTGGATTGAATATGTGAAGCTAGGGTTGTGGCTTGGATTGGATGATTTACTTATTTGTTGTTGGAAACATGAGTACATACTTTTAGCTTGAAGTTATGCTTAAAGACTTGGGATTTATGGACTTAGTTGATGAACTTGTATATGGGTTTGATGTTAGTAAATCTTGTTGATCAATGCATGATATGAGTTTATATGCTAGATTTTATTGTGCTTTAAGTATGGTCACATGTTTATTCAAGTTTTGGTTGCATTTGTTGGTTGAAAGTTGGTTGTTGTTGCTGTCACGCTGCATGCCCTGTTTTTTTTCCTGTTTCGAACAGTGACACGGGCGTGTCACTTTTGTTCTCTTCAGTGTGACACGGGGGTGCAAGCTTGGTCGGGCTGATTTTCTGTACCGTGACACGGGGGTGTCACGGTTTGCTTTGTTTTGTGACACGGGCGTGTCACCTTATTTTCATGTATGTTTTCCGCTGTACCGTGACACGGGGGTGTCACGGCTTAGTACATTTCGGTGACACGGGCGTGTCACCCTCTGTTTCTCATGCATTTTGTTTGCATGCTACTGTACATGCACGTGTTTTATATATATTGAATATATGTAGTTGTTTGGTAACGTTTAAGTGTTCATTTGATATTTTCTTGCATTCATAGCATCCATTTGCATCGCCGTGCGTCTAATTGGTACATTATTGAGTCTAAATCTCGGGTCTTGTCTTCTTTTGTTTCAGAGCCTCTTCCGGAAGTTCGTGAGCCCGAGGTTTAAGTGTTCGTTCGCCCGTTTTGCCTTCCTTCTACTTTTGCAAAGGTGAGGTTAGGATCCTTTGTATTAGATAAGTGACCTAAGACCTATTATGTGTTGTTTTCTTACCCCGTATGCGAATATATACCTTGTATATATATTAAATACGAGTGCTTAAGTTATGTTATGATTTTGTGAAATAAGCTTTACGCTTTCGAAATTGGTATAATTATTGGCATAAGTAAGCTATGTTTTGAAATTCGTTAATCGTACGATGTGTATGAGCGAGTTGTACCCTGAAAGATGGGAGTTTGGTTTGATTTGGTTTGTTGGGCCCGGAGACGTGGGTAAGGGAGACCCGGGACGACCACGGGGTCGCCGGTTATGACCCCTGTGCACGTTCTCATTTGAGATATTCACGTACGACCTATGGAGGTTGGGAAGGCGTGGTATCTTGAGCCCTCGGTGGATAACCGGGGAAGGCATATTGTGGGTTAGCTGCCCCGTATGTGTTTGGTAATGTAGGTGTTAGGGTTTGATTCCTGATACACCATGGATGTGAGGTTGGAAATTTTGATTTGAATTCGATTTTTATGTTATGTATGATGGAGTAAGGGATAGTCCGTTCTCGCCGGACTTATGTTTATGTTATGTTTGATAGATTATGGATCGAGATAGGTTTTCCTTTATATTATATGCTATTTTTGGAAAATGATTTGGTATGAAAAACCCTAGCCTCGATTCATGACTATCCCCGTTGTAATATGCTCTGCTCTATATGTATTTAGGTGCGGGTGTGCGTTTAGCCCCTCACTCAGTCGAGTTTTGACTGACCCCTCTCTTTTCCCACCTTCAGTGCAGGTTGTTTCGAGCTAGGCGGGGAAGTGCGAGTCTTAGTCTTGTACTTGTGTGTCTAGGTCGAGTTGCATTCATACTTCTTGCATTTTGGATACTCTTATTATGTATTTGATGTTAGAATTGTATTTTGCTGAATTATGGGTTTTTGATGTATATACTCGATCTTTTAGGCCGTGAGGCCATTGTATATGATATAAATGTTAGTTATAGAGCTCTTTTCGATCCTTATGTTATTGCTTCCGCATTTATATGTTTGTTTTGCGCGCTCTGTCCGAGTTTTAGCCCCGCTTAGCCTAAGGAGTGAGTCTAGGTTCCGTTCGCTTAGACTTGAACTCATGTATGGAAATCCATTTCATATGTGGGTTCGGGTTTAGGTGCGGGGGGATGTGGTGGCCCACCGCTCCGGGCGTCACACCCGTGTCACGGTACAGCGGACAACATGCATGAAAAAGATGGTGACACGCCCGTGTCACCAAAACAAAGCAAACCGTGACACCCCCGTGTCACGGTACAGAAAAACTCAACCGACAAGCATGCACCCCCGTGTCACACTGAAGAGAAGAAAAGTGACAGTCCCGTGTCACTGTGCGTAACAGAAAAAAAAAAAACAGGGCATTCAACGTGACAGCAACAACAACCAACCCAAACACCAACTTCAACCAACAAATGAAACCCAAAACTTAAAGAAACATGTGACCATACTTAAAGCACAATAGAATCAAGCATATATTCCCATATCATGCATTGATCATCAAGATTTCATCAATTAAAACCCATATACTCAATCATGCTTCCAAGTCCAAACTTCACAAGTTAAATGCATACAACTTGAGCTCAAAGTTCCTAAACATATTTCCAATAACAATTACACACATTAACCAACATATAGCCAAGCCCTATCTATCACATAAATCCAAGAAATTCATCAAAGTTTCAAAAATACCTCAAATGAAAGAAATGAGAGAAGAGAAGAAGAGATGATGTTGATGATGCTTCTATGATCTCAAATCCCACAAAAATGAAGCTTGAAAGATGAAATCTTCCCCCACTTTGGCAAGGGTTGGCTCGGTTGGCTTGGGAGCAAGAGCTAAGATGTATGTAATGTATGTATGAAAGAAAAAAAGGGATGGAACGTAATATGCAGCTATGAGGGGAAAAGAATTGGCCAAAATTGCTATTAAGTCCTCCAATTTAATAAGTTATGCAATTGAAACCCCAAGCTTGAAATCTAATCAGTTAAGTCCATGCAATTAGGTCCTCAAAGTTCATGAAATGCTCAAATAAAGCTACAATGAAATTAAGTCAAATACGGGAATTTAATTCATGTTGCAATCAAGTTAAATTTATGCGCAATAATTATCAAGTTGTAAAGAATTCACAAAATACTTAACATTAAATTACTCACACAATTAACAAATTAGATAAATATATAAGTATACTAACAACAATAAAATAAAGTAAATAACATTTAATGCATTTAAAATAAAATTACAATATAAACACGAAAAATAATTATTTTGCGCAATTAGGTAAACAATTACGTCATAGCTGTACGGCCGAAATATCGGGGCGTCACAACCTCTCCCCCTTAAAAGAATCCGTCCTCGGATTCATTGATCGCCTGGAAACAATTCGGGATGAAATCTCTTCATCTTATCCTCCGTTTCCCACGTAGCCTCTTCCGTTTTATCACTTCTCCATAAGACTTTGACTAATGGAATCTGCCGATTTCGAAGCTCTTGAAATTTACGATCCAAAATCTTAATCGGCTTCTGTACGAAGGTGAGATTCGGTTCTAACTCCACTTTCTCAATGGGGATAACTTTCGATTCGTCCGGATAATATTTCCGAAGCTGAGACACATGAAATACATTATGGATTCCGGTCAAACTCGGGGGTAGGTCCCAACGATAGGCCGTATCTCCAATTTTCTCCAAAATCTCATACGGTCCCAGATACCGAGGATTCAATTTCCCTCCTTTTCCAATCCTCGAAAATCCCCTTCGAGGTGAGGCTTTCAAGAATACCCTATCACCAACTTCAAACGGAAGATCCTTCCTTCGGTGATCGGCATAGCTTTTCTGTCTGTCCTTGGCCGCTTTCATCCATTGTCTGATTATTTGAACCTTATCAATTGCCCCTTGCACGGCCTTAGAGGGTTTTTCCTTATTCTCTCCTCGTTTCACACCCTCTTGCTTTGTCCAATTCCGTTCTTCCAAATCAAAGAACAACGGTGACCTACATTTCCGTCCGTAGAGAGCCTCATATGGAGCCATTTCTATCGATGCTTGAAAGCTGTTGTTATAGGCGAATTCAATCAAAGGCAATTGTTCGTTCCACGAACTCGAAAAATCCAATGCACATGCTCTCAACATATCCTCCAAATATTGAATTAATCTCTCTGATTGCCAGTCCGTCTGAGGATGGAAAGCTGTGCTGAATTGAAGCCTTGTGCCCAGATTCCTTTGCAATTCTTGCCAAAATCTAGAAGTAAACCTCGGATCCCGATCTGATACAATGCTAATCGGTACTCCATGAAGTCGGACAATTTCATCCACATACTTCTTAGCTAATTTATTCACCTTATCCGACATCCGCATAGCAAGAAAATGTGCCGATTTCGTCAACCGATCCACTATTACCCAAATTCCATCTAAACCACCTTTCACTCGTGGAAGACCCGAAACGAAATCCATCGCCACTTGCTGCCATTTCCACTCTGGAATATGTAACGGTTGAAGTAGCCCCGATGGCTTCTGATGCTCTGCTTTCACCACTTGTCAAGTCAAGCAACGTCTCACGAAGTTGATTACATCCCGTTTAAGTCCAATCCACCAATAAAATTTCTTTAAGTCCTTATACATCTTATTTCCCCCGGGATGTATCGAATACCCTGATCGATGAGCTTCTTCCGATATCAATCGTCTCAACTCTTCCGGAACCACCACTCTGTTCTCAAACCTTAGAAGTCCGGTGTCATCAAATCCGAACGGACTCTCCGAATCATTTCTAGCTTTCTGCACTAACCTCTGAACCTCGGAATCCACTTTCTGAGCTTCAAACAATCTCTGCTGAAGATCCGGTTGAACGGTAATATTCCGAATACTAGGGCTTAGCTTGAAGGACTCAGATTCATCCATAGTTTCCACTTTAACACTTGACACGCTAGCTTTCCTACTAAGCGCATCCGCGACCACGTTGGCCTTTCCTGGATGGTATCGAATCGTACACTCATAATCCGCCAACATCTCCATCCAACGCCTCTGTCTCTTGTTTAATTCCTTCTGAGAAAACAAATACTGGAGACTCTTGTGGTCGGAAAAGATCTCAAAAGAAACTCCGTAAAGATAATGTCTCCACTTTCCCAAAGCGAAGATCACTGCCGCAAGCTCGAGATCGTGAGTGGGATAATTCTGTTCATGATCTTTCAGTTTTCTCGAGGCATAAGCTATCACCTTACCATTCTGCATCAAAACACATCCCAACCCTTCTTTCGAGGCGTCCGTAAAAATCATGTATCCTTCAGTGCCCTCGGGAAGTGCTAATACCGGTGCAGTGGTCAATTTTTCCTTCAAGAGTTGAAAGCTCGCTTCGCATGCCTCGTCCCACTCAAATTTAGCTTCCTTCTTAGTCAATCGTGTTAAAGGACCGGCTATCTTCGAAAAATCCTTCACAAACCTTCGGTAATAACCTGCCATTCCCAAGAAACTTCTAACCTCGGAAGCATTTTTCGGACTTTGCCACTGAATAACCGTCTCGATCTTTGAAGGGTCAACTTCCAAACCCTTACTTGAAATAATATGGCCTAGAAAAGCAACCCGGTCGATCCAAAACTCACACTTACTAAACTTCGCATACAACCGGTGCTCTCTCAAAGTCTCCAATACCAACTTGAGATGCCTAGCATGATCTTCCGGAGTCTTCGAATAAACAAGAATGTCGTCAATAAATATTACCACGAATTTATCCAAATAAGGCCGAAAAATCCGATGCATCATATCCATAAATGCTGCAGGGGCATTTGTTAAACCAAAAGGCATCACTAAGAACTCATAATGCCCATACCGGGTATTAAATCCTATCTTTGGTATATCCTCTTCCCGGATTTTCAACTGGTAATAGCCTTGCCTTAAATCCAATTTCGAATAAACCATTGAACCTTGCAGCATGTCAAATTAATCCTCAATGTGGGGCAACGGGTACTTATTCTTGATAGTCATCTGATTAAGCTCCCGGTAATCTATACACATTCTCAACGTCCCATCTTTCTTTTTGACAAAGGGAACCGGAGCACCCCATGTAGATGAACTCGGTCGGATATATCCACTCTTAAGTAATTCCTCGAGTTGAATCTTCAGCTCCTTCAACTCTGCCGGAGCCATTCTATAAGGAGTCTTGGAATAAGGTTCTGATCCCGGATATAAATCAACAACAAATTCAATCTCCCGATCCGGCGGTAGAGAACCCAAATTTTCTGGAAATACATCGGGATATTCCTTTACCACAGCCGTCTCCTCAAAACTTGATCGATCCTTTGGTTTATTAAGAAGATAGGCAATAAATCCCATGGCTCCATCCTTTACCAACTTGCGAGCTTCCATAAACGATAAGAGTGGTACATTCTTCGACCCAACTTCTCCAATCAACTCTTGACCCAATTTAATCTTCTTCTTAAAACAATCAACCTCGGCCCGGTGCCGGTATAACCAATCCATCCCGAAGATTACCCCATACTTCCATAGGCATAACAATGAAATTTGCCGGATAGTCTTTCCCTTCTATCAAAACTGAACAACCCCTGACAACCCGATCCGTCTGCAAACTACCTCCAAGAGGCGAACTCACATAATAACTGGAATTTGAACAAGTAACAGGTAGGCAAAGAGAGGCACGTAGATTAGCAGATATAAAATTATGCGTGGCACCCGGATCGAATAATGCATGAATGCTCGTGTTATGAATGCAAACGGTACCTTCCACCACGGCGTTTAGGTCGACCTCAGCATTCTGCTCCTCACTCTCAAGGGCATAGGCTCGTGCCTAGACCATCGGTCTCTGAGCTCCAGCTTGATATCCTGGAATCTTGTTCAGGCAAGAAAAAGCCATATGATCCCCTTTTCCACAAATCAAACACAATCTCAATCTCTTTCGGCAGTTGTGGTAAGAATGAGTTGGCCATCCACAATAAGTACATGGAGGCTGATCATTGCGAGATCCTTTAGGAACCGGTGGAGCCTAAGGTGGTCGTGGAACGGGTGTGCAGTCGGACCTCCTACACCCACCAAGAGTAGGCTTCCCCTTGTATTAAAGTGATGGTACATCTAGCCTTCTCTCGGGACTCACATGGAATGAGCTCCCATATCCTCTCTACCTCATTCAGCCACAATTCCGCTTGTATATCATTTCCCTTGAAGAACTTGGGAGGTCTTTGGTTCTGAAACTCCCTAAGTATAACAGAAAGCGGTGCCTCAGGCGGTACAACAGGTGCAGGTGGTGCTGGAGGTGCCGGTGGTACATAATCTCGTAGCCTTTGATCTATAATATTGATAACTGAGTTAACAAAGGCCTCTGCCGGCGGTGGTTGTGGAGGTGGAGGTGTAGGCGTACGATCACGATGATGACGTCGTCCTGGAGATCGGTCACGATGTCTACGTGGAGGCATCCTGTCAATAAACACTAAAATGCGTGCTATTTTTAGTCTATGCATGTTAATGCAAATAATTCAATCAGAATTCAATTTTTAAATCAACTAAGCACAAAAGATATGCATATGCAACACATTGTCAAGTAGTCCCTAAGCCGAACGACCTAGACTGACTCACACGACACGAAAGCCCGGGTTTTGCAACCCTAAGCTCCGATACCGCTTAAGGATGTAACACCCGAGCGCAAGGCATCACATCCCCCGCACCGAGACCCGACCCGAATATGAAATGGACGATCCATACCCTAGCCAAATCACGGCGAACGGGGACAAACACACACTCTAAGCTAGGCGGGCTAACCCTTAAAACCATAAAACAACAAAAAAACATTAAAGCGGAAGCAATAAACGAACATATACCATATATATATATATACAATGAGCATCCAAGCTCCAAAAATCATTCATATACAACGCCAATTGCCATCACGGCCCAAAACATATACGCTCCACATCATATACATATACAATGATCGAAATAAAGTATGCAAGTGTAAGACTCAAAATATAAGAGCTAGAGACGAATGCAAGACCTAGGACTCAAATTCCCGCCTAGCTCCCTCAACACCTGCACAAAACAACTGAAAACCAAACGGGTTCAGTCCAAAAGGGACTGGTGGGTATAAAACAGGGCATAAATAGAATATATGACGGTAATTAAACAATCACATGCAAGCTATAATCCCAAGTGAGGTTTTTAAAGACTTTCCCAAGTGGGTGAAAAGAATCATCATAAGGGATTATAACGAATCATTAACATTAGGTCATTAGTGGCCCGGCGAGTTGGCTTGCATTATCTCCAACCAACACCTTGTGTCAACCATTTAAACATTCATTCATTCATTCTTTTCATGCAATCAATCTTTTGTGCACATTCATTAACATTTACTCCTTCTTCCTCCGGGTTGGTGGTGGGTTTGCAAGGCCCGACCACCCATTCATTGACCAAAAGGGGTTACATGACTCCCCAGATGGCGCTCAGCGTCCATTCCTCGCTAACTCCTAACGAGGTCCGGTTACGCCATTCATTGGTGGAACTAGTGTGAGGGATCACCGTCGGCCCGTGCCTTCCCGGATAGCCACTCACACTAAGTCCCTGGGCCCCATTCGTGCATAACATTCATTCATTCTCGCCAAAACATTAGGTAGGGTTCAAGAAATAAGGGCTTTACGTTTGCAATCATTTACTCGATAAAAGACTCAATATGACCAAATAAGACGCTCGGCAATGCAATGATCATGGTATGAATATATAAAAGATAAGATTATGCTATGAGATGTTCATGAGCACTATTAAGGAATCCAATCATATGATCAAGTCATTCAATCAATCGTTCAATTCATTCGAACTCATAATTCCACACTTTCAAACACATTGATTCAACAACTTCATATAGAATCGAAGCACAGGTTAAAATACATTCAAATTGGAAACAAACAATTACATATATTCAATTAAATCAAATAACATTTAACGCATATCCAATATATATAAAACATATGCATGTACAGTAGCATGCAAAGAAAAAATGCATGAGAAACAGAGGGTGACACGCCCGTGTCACCTCAATACACTAACCCGTGACACCCCCGTGTCACGGTACAGCGGACAACATGCATGAAAAAGATGGTGACACGCCCGTGTCACCAAAACAAAGCAAACCGTGACACCCCCGTGTCACGGTACAGAAAAACTCAACCGACAAGCATGCACCCCCGTGTCACACTGAAGAGAAGAAAAGTGACACTCCCGTGTCATTGTGCGTAACAGAAAAAAAAAAAAAAAACAGGGCATTCAACGTGGCAGCAACAACAACCAACCCAAACACCAACTTCAACCAACAAATGAAACCCAAAACTTAAAGAAACATGTGACCATACTTAAAGCACAATAGAATCAAGCATATATTCCCATATCATGCATTGATCATCAAGATTTCATCAATTAAAACCCATATACTCAATCATGCTTCCAAGTCCAAACTTCACAAGTTAAATGCATACAACTTGAGCTCAAAGTTCCTAAACATATTTCCAATAACAATTACACACATTAACCAACATATAGCCAAGCCCTATCTATCACATAAATCCAAGAAATTCATCAAAGTTTCAAAAATACCTCAAATGAAAGAAATGAGAGAAGAGAAGAAGAGATGATGTTGATGATGCTTCTATGATCTCAAATCCCACAAAAATGAAGCTTGAAAGATGAAATCTTCCCCCACTTTGGCAAGGGTTGGCTCGGTTGGCTTGGGAGCAAGAGCTAAGATGTATGTAATGTATGTATGAAAGAAAAAAAGGGATGGAACGTAATATGCAGCTATGAGGGGAAAAGAATTGGCTAAAATTGCTATTAAGTCCTCCAATTTAATAAGTTATGTAATTGAAACCCCAAGCTTGAAATCTAATCAGTTAAGTCCATGCAATTAAGTCCTCAAAGTTCATGAAATGCTCAAATAAATCTACAACGAAATTAAGTCAAATACGGGAATTTAATTCATGTTGCAATCAAGTTAAATTTATGCGCAATAATTATCAAGTTGTAAAGAATTCACAAAATACTTAACATTAAATTACTCACACAATTAACAATTAGATAAATATATAAGTATACTAACAACAATAAAATAAAGTAAATAACATTTAATGCATTTAAAATAAAATTACAATATAAACACGAAAAATAATTATTTTGCGCAATTAGGTAAACAATTACGTCATAGCTGTACGGCCGAAATATCGGGGCGTCACAACGTCTCCCCCTTAAAAGAATCCGTCCTCGGATTCATTGATCGCCTGGAAACAATTCGGGATGAAATCTCTTCATCTTATCCTCCGTTTCCCACGTAGCCTCTTCCGTTTTATCACTTCTCCATAAGACTTTGACTAGTGGAATCTGCCGATTTCGAAGCTCTTGAAATTTTCGATCCAAAATCTTAATCGGCTTCTGTACGAAGGTGAGATTCGGTTCTAACTCCACTTTCTCAATGGGGATAACTTCCGATTCGTCCGGATAATATTTCCGAAGCTGAGACACATGAAATACATTATGGATTCCGGTCAAACTCGGGGGTAGGTCCCAATGATAGGCCGTATCTCCAATTTTCTCCAAAATCTCATACGGTCCCAGATACCGAGGATTCAATTTCCCTCCTTTTCCAATCCTCGAAAATCCCCTTCGAGCTGAGGCTTTCAAGAATACCCTATCACCAACTTCAAACGGAAGATCCTTCCTTCGGTGATCGGCATAGCTTTTCTGTCTGTCCTTGGCCGCTTTCATCCATTGTCTGATTATTTGAACCTTATCAATTGCCCCTTGCACGGCCTTAGAGGGTTTTTCCTTATTCTCTCCTCGTTTCACACCCTCTTGCTTTGTCCAATTCCGTTCTTCCAAATCAAAGAACAACGGTGACCTACATTTCCGTCCGTAGAGAGCCTCATATGGAGCCATTTCTATCGATGCTTGAAAGCTGTTGTTATAGGCGAATTCAATCAAAGGCAATTGTTCGTTCCATGAACTCGAAAAATCCAATGCACATGCTCTCAACATATCCTCCAAATATTGAATTAATCTCTCTGATTGCCCGTCCGTCTGAGGATGGAAAGCTGTGCTGAATTGAAGCCTTGTGCCCAGATTCCTTTGCAATTCTTGCCAAAATCTAGAAGTAAACCTCGGATCCCGATCTGATACAATGCTAATCGGTACTCCATGAAGTCGGACAATTTCATCCACATACTTCTTAGCTAATTTATTCACCTTATCCGACATCCGCATAGCAAGAAAATGTGCCGATTTCGTCAACCGATCCACTATTACCCAAATTCCATCTAAACCACCTTTCACTCGTGGAAGACCCGAAACGAAATCCATCGCCACTTGCTGCCATTTCCACTCTGGAATATGTAACGGTTGAAGTAGCCCCGATGGCTTCTGATGCTCTGCTTTCACCACTTGTCAAGTCAAGCAACGTCTCACGAAGTTGATTACATCCCGTTTAAGTCCAATCTACCAATAAAATTTCTTTAAGTCCTTATACTTCTTATTTCCCCCGGGATGTATCGAATACCCTGATCGATGAGCTTCTTCCAATATCAATCGTCTTAACTCTTCCGGAACCACCACTCTGTTCTCAAACCTTAGAAGTCCGGTGTCATCAAATCCGAACGGACTCTCTGAATCATTTCTAGCTTTCTGCACTAACCTCTGAACCTCGGAATCCACTTTCTGAGCTTCAAACAATCTCTGCTGAAGATCCGGTTGAACGGTAATATTCCGAATACTCGGGCTTAGCTTGAAGGACTCAGATTCATCCATAGTTTCCACTTTAACACTTGACACGCTAGCTTTCCTACTAAGCGCATCCGCGACCACGTTGGCCTTTCCTGGATGGTATCGAATCGTACACTCATAATCCGCCAACATCTCCATCCAACGCCTCTGTCTCTTGTTTAATTCCTTCTGAGAAAACAAATACTGGAGACTCTTGTGGTCGGAAAAGATCTCAAAAGAAACTCCGTAAAGATAATGTCTCCACTTTCCCAAAGCGAAGATCACTGCCGCAAGCTCGAGATCGTGAGTGGGATAATTCTGTTCATGATCTTTCAGTTTTCTCGAGGCATAAGCTATCACCTTACCATTCTGCATCAAAACACATCCCAACCCTTCTTTCGAGGCGTCCGTAAAAACCATGTATCCTTCAGTGCCATCGGGAAGTGCTAATACCGGTGCAGTGGTCAATTTTTCCTTCAAGAGTTGAAAACTCGCTTCGTATGCCTCGTCCCACTCAAATTTAGCTTCCTTCTTAGTCAATCGTGTTAAAGGACCGGCTATCTTCGAAAAATCCTTCACAAACCTTCAGTAATAACCTGCAATTCCCAAGAAACTTCTAACCTCGGAAGCATTTTTTGGACTTTGCCACTGAATAACCGTCTCGATCTTTGAAGGGTCAACTTCCAAACCCTTGCTTGAAATAATATGTCCTAGAAAAGCAACCCGGTCGATCCAAAACTCACACTTACTAAACTTCGCATACAACCGGTGCTCTCTCAAAGTCTCCAATACCAACTTGAGATGCCTAGCATGATCTTCCGGAGTCTTCGAATAAACAAGAATGTCGTCAATAAATATTACCACGAATTTATCCAAATAAGGCCGAAAAATCCGATGCATCATATCCATAAATGCTGCAAGGGCATTTGTTAAACCAAAAGGCATCACTAAGAACTCATAATGCCCATACCGGGTATTAAATCCTATCTTTGGTATATCCTCTTCCCGGATTTTCAACTGGTAATAGCCTTGCCTTAAATCCAATTTCGAATAAACCTTTGAACCTTGCAGCATGTCAAATAAATCCTCAATGTGGGGCAACGGGTACTTATTCTTGATAGTCATCCGATTAAGCTCCCGGTAATCTATACACATTCTCAACGTCCCATCTTTCTTTTTGACAAAGGGAACCGAAGCACCCCACGTAGATGAACTCGGTCGGATATATCCACTCTTAAGTAATTCCTCGAGTTGAATCTTCAGCTCCTTCAACTCTGCCAGAGCCATTCTATAAGGAGTCTTGGAATAAGGTTCTGATCCCGGATATAAATCAACAACAAATTCAATCTCCCGATCCAGCGGTAGAGAACCCAAATTTTCTGGAAATACATCGGGATATTCCTTTACCACAGCCGTCTCCTCAAAACTTGATCGATCCTTTGGTTTATTAAGAAGATAGGCAATAAATGCCATGGCTCCATCCTTTACCAACTTGCGAGCTTCCATAAACGATAAGAGTGGTACATTCTTCGACCCAACTTCTCCAATCAACTCTTGACCCAATTTAATCTTCTTCTTAAAACAATCAACCTCGGCCCGGTGCCGGTATAACCAATCCATCCCGAAGATTACCCCATACTTCTTCATAGGCATAACAATGAAATTTGCCGGATAGTCTTTCCCTTCTATCAAAACTGAACAACCCCTGACAACCCGATCCGTCTGCAAACTACCTCCAAGAGGCGAACTCACATAATAACAGGAATTTGAACAAGTAACAGGTAGGCACAGAGAGGCACATAGATTAGCAGATATAAAATTATGCGTGGCACCCGGATCGAATAATGCATGAATGCTCGTGTTATGAATGCAAACGGTACCTTCCACCACGGCGTTTAGGTCGACCTCAGCATTCTGCTCCTCACTCTCAAGGGCATAGGCTCGTGCCTGGACCATCGGTCTCTGAGCTCCAGCTTGATATCCTGGAATCTTGTTCAGGCAAGAAAAAGCCATATGATCCCCTTTTCCACAAATCAAACACAATCTCAATCTCTTTCGGCAGTTGTTGTAAGAATGAGTTGGCCATCCACAATAAGTACATGGAGGCTGATCATTGCGAGATCCTTTAGGAACCGGTGGAGCCTGAGGTGGTCGTGGAACGGGTGTGCAGTCGGACCTCCTACACCCACCAAGAGTAGGCTTCCCCTTGTATTAAAGTGATGGTACATCTAGCCTTCTCTCGGGACTCGCATGGAATGAGCTCCCATATCCTCTCTACCTCATTCAGCCACAATTCCGCTTGTATATCATTTCCCTTGAAGAACTTGGGAGGTCTTTGGTTCTGAAACTCCCTAAGTATAACAGAAAGCGGTGCCTCAGGCGGTACAACAGGTGCAGGTGGTGCTGGAGGTGCCGGTGGTACATAATCTCGTAGCCTTTGATCTATAATATTGATAACTGAGTTAACAAAGGCCTCTGCCGGCGGTGGTTGTGGAGGTGGAGGTGTAGGAGTACAATCACGATGATGACGTCGTCCTGGAGATCGGTCACGATGTCTACGTGGAGGCATCCTGTCAACAAACACTAAAATGCGTGCTATTTTTAGTCTATGCATGTTAATGCAAATAATTCAATCAGAATTCAATTTTTAAATCAACTAAGCACAAAAGATATGCATATGCAACACATTGTCAAGTAGTCCCTAAGCCGAACGACCTAGACTGACTCACACGACACGAAAGCCCGGGTTTTGCAACCTTAAGCTCCGATACCGCTTAAGGATGTAACACCCGAGCGCAAGGCGTCACATCCCCCGCACCGAGACCCGACCCGAATATGAAATGGACGATCCATACCCGAGCCAAATCACGGTGAACGGGGACAAACACACACTCTAAGCTAGGCGGGCTAACCCTTAAAACCATAAAACAACAAAAAACATTAAAGCGGAAGCAATAAACGAACATATACCATATATATATATATACCATGAGCATCCAAGCTCCAAAAATCATTCATATACAACGCCAATTGCCATCACGGCCCAAAACATATACGCTCCACATCATATACATATACAATGATCGAAATAAAGTATGCAAGTGTAAGACTCAAAATATAAGAGCTAGAGACGAATGCAAGACCTAGGACTCAAATTCCCGCCTAGCTCCCTCAACACCTGCACAAAACAACTGAAAACCAAACGGGTTCAGTCCAAAAAGGGACTGGTGGGTATAAAACAGGGCATAAATAGAATATATGACAGTAATTAAACAATCACATGCAAGCTATAATCCCAAGTGAGGTTTTTAAAGACTTTCCCAAGTGGGTGAAAAGAATCATCATAAGGGATTATAACGAATCATTAACATTAGGTCATTAGTGGCCCGGCGAGTTGGCTTGCATTATCTCCAACCAACACCTTGTGTCAACCATTTAAACATTCATTCATTCATTCTTTTCATGCAATCAATCTTTTGTGCACATTCATTAACATTTACTCCTTCTTCCTCCGGGTTGGTGGTGGGTTTGCAAGGCCCGACCACCCATTCATTGACCAAAAGGGGTTACATGACTCCCCAGATGGCGCTCAGCGTCCATTCCTCGCTAACTCCTAACGAGGTCCGGTTACGCCATTCATTGGTGGAACTAGTGTGAGGGATCACCGTCGGCCCGTGCCTTCCCGGATAGCCACTCACACTAAGTCCCTGGGCCCCATTCGTGCATAACATTCATTCATTCTCGCCAAAACATTAGGTAGGGTTCAAGAAATAAGGGCTTTACGTTTGCAATCATATACTCGATAAAAGACTCAATATATATATATCATTTTACTTTGGCTTAAAACTTTTCACATAGGGAGATATATCGGGTCGTTTTATCTAAGTAGAAGAGAAACCCACCTTAAACCGTCAAAAGAAGAAAGCACGAGCCTCACTGACCGACCTCGTCTCCAAGTGGATCAAAATCTGTGCAAGAACGGTGAAGTGAGACTCAATATGACCAAATAAGACGCTCGGCAATGCAATGATCATGGTATGAATATATAAAAGATAAGATTATGCTATGAGATGTTCATGAGCACTATTAAGGAATCCAATCATATGATCAAGTCATTCAATCAATCGTTCAATTCATTCGAACTCATAACTCCACACTTTCAAACATATTGATTCAACAACTTCATATAGAATCGAAGCACAGGTTAAAATACATTCAAATTGGAAACAAACAATTACATATATTCAATTAAATCAAATAACATTTAACGCATATCCAATATATATAAAACATATGCATGTACAGTAGCATGCAAAGAAAAAATGCATGAGAAACAGAGGGTGACACGCCCGTGTCACCTCAATACACTAACCCGTGACACCCCCGTGTCACGGTACAACGGACAACATGCATGAAAAAGATGGTGACACGCCCGTGTCACCAAAACAAAGCAAACCGTGACACCCCCGTGTCACGGTACAGAAAAACTCAACCGACAAGCATGCACCCCCGTGTCACACTGAAGAGAAGAAAAGTGACACTCCCGTGTCACTGTGCGTAACAGAAAAAAAAAAAAAACAGGGCATTCAACGTGACAGCAACAACAACCAACCCAAACACCAACTTCAACCAACAAATGAAACCCAAAACTTAAAGAAACATGTGACCATACTTAAAGCACAATAGAATCAAGCATATTGATAGGAATCAGAATGATGTGAATCATGATGAACCGCGGCCATATCTTGTCCCAAATGAAGAGCTGGACCGATCCATAACTCAAGAAGATAGCATACAAATGGAACAAAGTTATGGTGGTCCAATTACAAGAGCTCGGGCCAAAATTATCCAAGAGGAAGTTGGAAATCTCTTAAACCAATTTGCTCAAACTGGACTCCAACCTTCAAGATGGGCTGCTGAACCAAATTCAGAATACTTCAATGTTTTTATGTCCAATTCCTAAAGTCCAAAGTGTGGAAATGATGTAATTCGGCCCTAAGCCTATTATAGTATTATTTGGGCCTTTATTTTATCATTATTTCGCTGCATATTAGTTTATTTAAGCCCACTTTTGTAAGCCTTCATGGCAAGTGGCGGGAATAGCTTGTGTCCTTTAGTATTCTAGTGTCTCTTAGGTTTCCATGCATGCATCTTTATATTCCAGCCTTGTAGTTTGAAATATTCAGTCAAAAAAATGAATGAATTGTGATTCAAGTGAGTTATACTCACAAGTTCTTAGTTGAACGACACCGGAGTTTCAAACCTCCACCGGATAATGTCATTTCCCGACTCATTATAGTCGACGGGGTGCATTACTTATCAAATCTGATAGTGTTGGTTCCTTGCTCATTATAGCAAACGGGTCACACTCCTATAATTCAAATCTGATAGTGTTGGTTCCTTGCTCATTATAGCAAACGGGTCACACTCCTCTATTTTAACCTTGAAGTGGACGATCGAAAATCAAGAACTCCAAGTATTGGTATAGGGTTTCACGGCAAGTACGTGGAGTTCGTATCACATATATTCCCATATCATGCATTGATCATCAAGATTTCATCAATTAAAACCCATATACTCAATCATGCTTCCAAGTCCAAACTTCACAAGTTAAATGCATACAACTTGAGCTCAAAGTTCCTAAACATATTTCCAATAACAATTACACACATTAACCAACATATAGCCAAGCCCTATCTATCACATAAATCCAAGAAATTCGTCAAAGTTTCAAAAATACCTCAAATGAAAGAAATGAGAGAAGAGAAGAAGAGATGATGTTGATGATGCTTCTATGATCTCAAATCGCACAAAAATGAAGCTTGAAAGATGAAATCTTCCCCCACTTTGGCAAGGGTTGGCTCGGTTGGCTTGGGAGCAAGAGCTAAGATGTATGTAATGTATGTATGAAAGAAAGAAAGGGATGGAACGTAATATGCAGCTATGAGGGGAAAAGAATTGGCCAAAATTGCTATTAAGTCCTCCAATTTAATAAGTTATGCAATTGAAACCCCAAGCTTGTTGTCCATTTTCATAGCTTGTTGGTGGGTGTTTTAGCTGTGTTCTTGCTGCTTTCCATACCTTGTTTTGTTGCTTTTGTTGCCTGCATTTCATGCGTTCTTGGCTGCTCTTTTTCTGCGCATTTTTGCTGTCATAACAGGGGACGTGCTGGTGCGAGACACGGGGGTGCCATTTTTGCTCGTTCTAGCGAGGAACGGGGGTGCGAAATGGCCTGGACTTGCTATACCGAGACACGGGGGTGTCTCGGTCTGGGCTTGGGAGGTGACACGGAGGTGTCACCCCGTTTTTCCTGACTGTTTTGCTGCGTCTTCCTTGAACTGCTGCTGCTGTATGAATATATGCATGGCTGTGTTTTTGGGTGCTGTGTGCGTGCGTTGCATGCATGGGTGTGGTGTTGTGTGTGCATGGTATTGTAGTATATATCTTTATTTCATGCATGGGTTATATATATATATAGAATATATGTATTTAGTATATAGTAAATGCATGCATGGGTGTGTTTATGTGTGTACGTATATATATATATATATATAATATATATATATATTATATGTAATGTATGTTATTATATGATTATAAATATTTATTATATTATATATATTTATTATATATTTTAAATATTATTTGATTTAATTCAATTTTGAAATTAATTGATTTCTACTTCGCGTATTTGAATTACCGATTATTGTTTGAACGTTTTATTAATTTTATTTCTAATTGTCATCATGAATATTATTTGCTATGATTATTAAATGAATTTTTAGATTAATTGATATGCATTATGAATGTTATGAATTTATGAATTTATGAAATTGAATGAAATATATGAACGAATGGTTTGATTATATGTTTTAAATTCCTTAATAGTGCACATGAACATTTTCATGACTTAATGATAGGAATCAGAATGATGTGAATCATGATGAACCGCGGCCATATCTTGTCCCAAATGAAGAGCTGGACCGATCCACAACTCAAGAAGATAGCATACAAAAGGAACAAAGTTATGGTGGTCCAATTACAAGAGCTCGGGCCAAAATTATCCAAGAGGAAGTTGGAAATCTCTTAAACCAATTTGCTCAAACTGGACTCCAACCTTCAAGATGGGCTGCTGAACCAAATTCAGAATACTTCAATGTTTTTATGTCCAATTTCTGAAGTCCAAAGTGTGGAAATGATGTAATTCAGCCCTAAGCCTATTATAGTATTAGTTGGGCCTTTATTTTATCATTATTTAACTGCATATTAGTTTATTTAAGCCCACTTTTGTAAGCCTTCATGGCAAGTGGCGGGAATAGCTTGTGTCCTTTAGTATTCTAGTGTCTCTTAGGTTTCCATGCATGCATCTTTATATTCCAGCCTTGTAGTTCTAAATATTGAGTCAAAAAATGAATGAATTGTGATTCAAGTGAGTTATACTCACAAGTTCTTAGTTGAACGACACCGGAGTTTCAAACCTCCACCGGATAATGTCATTTCCCGACTCATTATAGTCGACGGGGTGCATTACTTATCAAATCTGATAGTGTTGGTTCCTTGCTCATTATAGCAAACGGGTCACACTCCTATAATTCAAATCTGATAGTGTTGGTTCTTTGCTCATTATAGCAAACGGGTCACACTCCTATAATTCAAATCTGATAGTGTTGGTTCCTTGCTCATTATAGCAAACGGGTCACACTCCTCTATTTTAACCTTGAAGTGGACGATCGAAAATCAAGAACTCCAAGTATTGGTATAGGGTTTCACGGCAAGTACGTGGAGTTCCTATAATTCAAGAACTCCAAATGATACGAACTCCACGTACTTGCCGTGAAACCCTATACCAATACTTGGAGTTCTTGATTTTCGATCGTCCACTTCAAGGTTAAAATAGAGGAGTGTGACCCGTTTGCTATAATGAGCAAGGAACCAACACTATCAGATTTGAATTATAGGAGTGTGACCCGTTTGCTATAATGAGCAAAGAACCAACACTATCAGATTTGAATTATAGGAGTGTGACCCGTTTGCTATAATGAGCAAGGAACCAACACTATCAGATTTGATAAGTAATGCACCCCGTCGACTATAATGAGTCGGGAAATGACATTATCCGGTGGAGGTTTGAAACTCCGGTGTCGTTCAACTAAGAACTTGTGAGTATAACTCACTTGAATCACAATTCATTCATTTTTTGACTCAATATTTAGAACTACAAGGCTGGAATATAAAGATGCATGCATGGAAACCTAAGAGACACTAGAATACTAAAGGACACAAGCTATTCCCGCCACTTGCCATGAAGGCTTACAAAAGTGGGCTTAAATAAACTAATATGCAGTTAAATAATGATAAAATAAAGGCCCAACTAATACTATAATAGGCTTAGGGCTGAATTACATCATTTCCACACTTTGGACTTCAGAAATTGGACATAAAAACATTGAAGTATTCTGAATTTGGTTCAGCAGCCCATCTTGAAGGTTGGAGTCCAGTTTGAGCAAATTGGTTTAAGAGATTTCCAACTTCCTCTTGGATAATTTTGGCCCGAGCTCTTGTAATTGGACCACCATAACTTTGTTCCTTTTGTATGCTATCTTCTTGAGTTGTGGATCGGTCCAGCTCTTCATTTGGGACAAGATATGGCCGCGGTTCATCATGATTCACATCATTCTGATTCCTATCATTCTTCCGCTTCAACGTCATTACCCCCTCGGAATTGGGGAGGGTTGAAAGTCCCAAACTCCTGGTACAAGGTTGCTATCGGATTCATAGGTACACGTAGATGAAGGTTGCCCTTGATTCGGTTGGGATTGTTGTGAAGGTTGGCCGGAATAATGTTGATGTGGAAACGTCCTGAAAAGCTCAAAACTACAATACAATTATAGGTGCATGTCGATTAATAGGTGCATGTTCATTTGAACGATTAATACGATTAATACAAATAATCCACATAAATGATGTAGTGAATGCAAACAAACACCAAAATCCTAAGCCGAACGACCTGAACAGACCGACACGACACTAGAGCTCCGGTTTTGCAACCAAGAGCTCTGATACCACTTTAGGTTGTAGCACCCCGTAGCGCAAGGCACTACACCCCCCGCACTATAGCTCGACACGTGTACGAAATGGAGACTCCGCACACGCGCCAAGCTACAGCGAACGGGTGACAAACAAAAACTCACACACTAGCTAGGCGGTCTAGACCCTAATACAGAATGCGCATAATAAAATCAAAATCGAATGCGGAAGCACCAGGATTCAAATACAATCATACATGCTCGAATTAATACAAATTAAACACATTGTGCTCATCCAAGGCCAACTAAATCATACAAGCTTAAATTCTAATTTCAAATCAAATTTAAACAAATTCCATAAATATCTTATACATAGTACCAATATAGAAAAGTAAAGATGAAAAAGACCCGAACTAGACTCGTACAACTCAAAAGAAACCACCGCCTAGCTCGAACCGGAACCCAAACCTGCAAACTCAAAGAAATAAAAGGGGAAAAAGAAAACAACGAGGAGGGGTCAGCCTTAAAGACTGGTGAGGGGGCTAACACACTCACACATACATATACGTAATCAGAGCATATTCGAAATAAGAAAATTCATGAACCGGGGCGTGGTTTTTGTATGCCAAAACATTTCAACCCGTGATAGTATATATAGAAAAGAGTTAAGGCCGAAGGCCAAAATCAACCACTCTTAGTAATTAGTAGTCCACTCCCGTTTCACAAATTAATTTCATAATCAAACACACAACTCGGCGAGGACGAGTTTCAGACCACCTAACTCCGTTCATACTCAAAATCGGAATCATAAATCATAAGAAAACATAATTCAAACACACATACCTCTCCTCCGGTGATGGAAGGGTTGTTCCTACCCTAACCATCGATTCCCATGTCAGGGTCGTGAGTTTCATGACACTCACGCCCAAGGATTCCATCCCCCACTAACCTCCTAGTGGGTCCCGGGTTGATCCTTAAGTGTGGAGAGCATGCTAGGGACTACCCGACGGCCTATACCGTCCCGGGTCTCCTTCGCACAAATCTCCGGGGCCCAATCAAATTGTTCAAAATTCAAAATTTTCGAAGAATTAGAATTTTCATAACAAAACTCGCTGCTTCAAAACATACTCACACCAACACTTTTCAAAACAAACAAACGATAATATTTATAAATATACGTAAAAGAGTTTTCAAATATTTCATAACAAAAGGGGCCAAAATCCCACAAAATACGTATCAAACACATATCTAAATACGTATACATATACATAGGTCACATGCGGGCTTAAATCACATCAAGGGTTGTAGGTCGTAATAACTAAAGGAAAGAAACCTCACCTTGTCGAACCAACCGAACAGGAACCAACCAAAGCACACCTAAAGGACCTCCTCGACACCAAAGGAACGAAGCTCTGAACAAGACAAAAGAAACAAAGGACGAACTTAGACTCAAACGTGAACCACATAGACGCTCGGCATATGCATCCGGATACAAAAGATGCAATACACTTCATATAAATTCACACTTAGGCACATCGAGGCAAACAACGAAATATCAAACAAATAACTAACAAATTAAACTCATAACGCATCGAATAAAACCATAACTTATCATATAGTATCATACCAAGAGCATTCATAAATTCTAAGTTCATTCAAGGGGCAACGAATGCAAAAGATACGAATAAAACGCAACAAGGTGACATTTAGTGCATATAAGTTCACATTACGCCATAAATCACATAATTCACGTCAAACAAATTCATAAAAATCACATAACATGCATAACATATCAAAAAAAACATATTAACAATGCATATAGTTCATATAAGAGTAAGGAGATTACATGCAAGGCAAGCAAACAAAGTACAAAGTCATTCATGCGTGTAGGAGTACACATCGAATCATATAAGGCACGAATCACGTCAAACGAATCCATAAATCTAATACAATAATTATAACACATAATTTAACATGTTAGTAAACCATGGGGATCAAATTAGGGGTGGGAGAAACAAGAAACAAGTGAAAAGAAACAAGAAAACGAAGTTCGGAGCAAAAAGGGAGCCACTGCCCTAAATCCACCCCGGTGGATTTTTTTCAAAAGGAGAATCCACCCCCATGGATTTAGGTCAGAATGTTCCAGGAGGGGGCTGCCTCAAATCCACCCCGGTGGATTTTTTTCAAAGAGAAAATCCACCCCCGTGGATTTGGGTCAGGGGCCAAATTTTCGAGATTTTCAGCTCCAAACTCCTTCAAATTTTAAACTAAACGAAATATACATCAAACCAACACATAACACAAGGTTTATACAACAATTATCCAAAGATTCATGCCCTATTTCATGCAAAATCGAGCTAAACTGAGGAGGGATGAAGAGATGCATCATCAAGCCCAAGTTCTTCAAGTTCATGCAAGATCAACAATGGCAACTCTCATATAACTCAAAGACCACGAAATTCATGCATAGAAATGAAGTAATCAAGTCATCTAGATCACATATAACTCACCAATTCAAGAAACAAAGCAAGGAAGACATGGATTCATCAAAAAGGGCTAAAACCTAACTATTCATACATTATCACATACCATGCTCAAAACTCAAGGAAATTTAGCCAAAATACACTTAAAAGAAAGAGAAGAATCCAAACAACAAGAAACCGGACTTACCTTTCAAATTTGAGGCGAATTCGAGGAGAAACGAGCTTGAAACTTGAAGTTGAATATTATTTCTCCTCCCCTCTCTCTCTATCTCGTGTTGCTGCTGCTTTTCCTCTCCCTTGGCTGCTGAAAACGAAATGAGAGGCTAAGGAATGGATAGAGGAGTGAGTAAGTGGAATGTGGGCCCAAGAATCACCTAATTTGGTCAAGGATTGGTCAAGATATGGCTTAATTAGTGAAAGGTAGCAAAGCTGTCACAACGGGTTCAATCCGGATGAAATTCGGAGGATCAAAGGGGCTTAGAAAAATGTGAGGCTAAGTTCCTTGTCTTCATTTCTTCGTTACAAGTCCAACGCATCTACCGGAATTCAAATCCGAACTCCCGAGCTCAAGTTACTGCTTTCGGAACACGAGGTGCGCTAAACAAGTTAGGCCCTCGAATCCCTCACAAATCCCGTCTTTACAAAACGGGCCAAAAACCACATAAAACAAACTCTAAAACATGTAATGGGCACATAATCACATTCATAACTCACGTAGTTCACATATATCAAAAGTTCACAAGAAACGAAATTAAATTCGAGCACAAAAGGAGCAATTACAAATTACGCGTACGCAAACGCTAAAACTCAAGTATAAGTTAAACAAATTAATTACAATTTATTTCAAATAATCACATTGTCATTAAAATAAAACATAATTTCATAATTAAATAATTTAAAAGCGCATATAGCTCTCTCGTAAAGGCGTACCTGTAGGCTCGGATGAGCGGGATGTTACAAACTTCCCCCCCTTCAAAAGGACGTGTCCTCAGGTCCTAAGGTAAGGTCTTCTGTGCCGAACCATGAAGCTCTCAAAGCCTCACCGAACCACCGAAGCCAAGAGAATTAGGTCCACTCGTTGAAATAAGTTACCACTTAATTCTCCTTGAAATCTCCTAAGCCTTAGCAAACCAGATACGGAGTCCTTAGCCGTTTGCTTCCACTTCCAAATGGAATTCGGAAGTAGTTGGAGAAACTACCGGTCTTTAATGCTCGGTCTTCAACCGATGGCACTTTAGACATTGTTACACAAAGTCTAAAATGCCCTATCTTATGCCAACGCATCTTTACCGGTTCTTCAAACCTTCGGACCAAGAGTGAGGTAACTGTGAGACCTTGCACTACCAGAGGTGTTGACTACATTCTTCCGCAAGCCACGAGCAACCAAAGCCCTCCTTAGTGCCTCGATCGCAACAAGGTAATTTTGAGTACCCTCAAGTAAGCAAAGCTAACACCGAAGGCAACTCTCTACAAACACCTCATCTCACTCTAACCGTACCTCTTCCAACGTCCGTGTCATGGGATGGCTACCGAATGAAGACAAAACCGTTGTTGAATCCGATAACACTGTTGAATCCGATAACACTATAGACTTGTTCTCTGAGGCAATTCTCGGTTCTTATTCTCAAAAGCGTAGTTGGTAATATCCTTAGAGAACCCAACTCAGCGTAGACCACAAACCTTTGGAAAACACGAACACCACCTGGAAGCGAGCAAAGGGTATTTATCTTCCACAGTTAACCTGTGCAGCTCACGGTAGATTAAATTCACCTTAAATCCCATCGTTACTTGATAGGACCAAGTACTCCACAAAGAAGTACCCGAATTGATGATACTACCTTCTAAGAGCTCATCAACTACGTCTTGAACTCCCATAACTCTGGAGTCTCTAAGCAAGGTGTAATTCCGGAATAAAGGTCACGACCACTTCCATGTCCCTATCGGAAGGAAACAAATTCCAACTTTCAAGGAACACTAAAGAAGTCTTACTACGACCCTTGTCTCTTTAAGCTTGGCTCAACCCGCGGTTAACCCAAAGGTAAGCCACAAAGCTTGTTGCACCATCCCGGAATAACCAACCACCTCCACAAAGGATTTAAATGGGGTAGTCTTCCATCTGACACTCGAAAATATCGTTGAGCCCTGAACGGACCTCCTACGAGTAACCCCTGACTCGGCACCGCGCTCGAATGAACAACTCACTCCTCAAGGTAACACCGTATCTCAACAAGAAGAAGGAAAAGACGCCTTCAAGAAGTCCACCGACAACCTCGGCCCTCACAACTCACAAACACCCGGGCACTCAACTCACTAACTCTCTTCAAGAAGAGAGTTCCCCACAAAAGAAAGCGACACACGCAACAAAACAAGCGCAAGAAGCAACACAAGCAACAACACCAAGTACAAAGAGCAACAAAGCAAGAGGAAATAAAGAAAGAGTGGGTTTCCCCGAGATTAAATATGCATGAATGATATGCCATGAATGCAATTACCTCAATTTTCGGGTGCTCTTTGGTTTCCAAGTTGAAGCCTTTGATTCCTTCTCCTTCGTTTATTAGCCCTTGAACGATCACAATCCGGAAACTTATGCTCCGAAGATCCGCAAGCGTAGCACCTCTTCAACCGAATCCAACATCCCTCATAGGTATGATTATTCCCTGGCAATAGGCACGTGGTGGAAACTCTCTCTCGGCCCAAGGGCTCTTCCGAAGCTTAAGCTTCTTCTTGTTGTCTCTTTTCTTGGTCGGCACACCCTGTTGAATCGGTCTCTCTTCCACTTGTAGGTTGGAACATGATCCTAACCCGAATGATTGTCCCGAACCCTCTTCTTCCCGCCTTTTTCTTACCATCCACCAAGTTTCAACCCGCAGAGCTTTCTCGACCGCTTGGTTCCAAGTACTCGTGTCTCTTGCACCCAAAGCTTCCTTGAATTCATCCCGAAGACCATCCATAAAGTACTTAGCCCTCAAACGATCATCATTTGTAATATGCGGTACGTATGCACCCAACCTCTCAAACTCCTCCGAGAATTCCATAATTGTCTTATCTCCTTGTTTAAGGGCGAGAAATTCTTCAAATCTTCGTTCTTGTAAAATAGCCGGCATAAATCTCTTTCTAAATTCTCGAACAAATTCCTCCCACTTCAATCCTTCCCCCATTGCCCCTAGTTGTTGAATGACTCTTGACCACCACAAATTCGCTTGCCCTTGAAGAAGTAATGTAACAAGGCGAACTTTGTTTTGAGGTTCACATGGCCATACTCAAAATATCCCTTCAATCCCCGAGAGCCATTCTTCCGCTTCAACGTCATTACCCCCTCGGAATTGGGGAGGGTTGAAAGTCCCAAACTCCTGGTACAAGGTTGCTATCGGATTCATAGGTTGTGCCGTAGATGAAGGTTGCCCTTGATTCGGTTGGGATTGTTGTGAAGGTTGGCCGGAATAATGTTGATGTGGAAACGTCCTGAAAAGCTCAAAACTACAATACAATTATAGGTGCATGTCGATTAATAGGTGCATGTTCATTTGAACGATTAATACGATTAATACAAATAATCCACATAAATGATGTAGTGAATGCAAACAAACACCAAAATCCTAAGCCGAACGACCTGAACAGACCGACACGACACTAGAGCTCCGGTTTTGCAACCAAGAGCTCTGATACCACTTTAGGTTGTAGCACCCCGTAGCGCAAGGCACTACACCCCCCGCACTATAGCTCGACACGTGTACGGAAAGGAGACTCCGCACACGCGCCAAGCTACAGCGAACGGGTGACAAACAAAAACTCACACACTAGCTAGGCGGTCTAGACCCTAATACAGAATGCGCATAATAAAATCAAAATCGAATGCGGAAGCACCAGGATTCAAATACAATCATACATGCTCGAATTAATACAAATTAAACACATTGTGCTCATCCGAGGCCAACTAAATCATACAAGCTTAAATTCTAATTTCAAATCAAATTTAAACAAATTCCATAAATATCTTATACATAGTACCAATATAGAAAAGTAAAGATGAAAAAGACCCGAACTAGACTCGTACAACTCAAAAGAAACCACCGCCTAGCTCGAACCGGAACCCGAACCTGCAAACTCAAAGAAATAAAAGGGGAAAAAGAAAACAACGAGGAGGGGTCAGCCCTAAAGACTTGTGAGGGGGCTAACACACTCACACATACATATACGTAATCAGAGCATATTCGAAATAAGAAAATTCATGAACCGGGGCGTGGTTTTTGTATGCCAAAACATTTCAACCCGTGATAGTATATATAGAAAAGAGTTAAGGCCGAAGGCCAAAATCAACCACTCTTAGTAATTAGAAGTCCACTCCCGTTTCACAAATTAATTTCATAATCAAACACACAACTCGGCGAGGACGAGTTTCAGACCACCTAACTCCGTTCATACTCAAAATCGGAATCATAAATCATAAGAAAACATAATTCAAACACACATACCTCTCCTCCGGTGATGGAAGGGTTGTTCCTACCCTAACCATCGATTTCCATGTCAGGGTCGTGAGTTTCATGACACTCACGCCCAAGGATTCCATCCCCCACTAACCTCCTAGTGGGTCCCGGGTTGATCCTTAAGTGTGGAGAGCATGCTAGGGATTACCCGACGGCCCATACCGTCCCGGGTCTCCTTCGCACAAATCTCCGGGGCCCAATCAAATTGTTCAAAATTCAAAAATTTTGAAGAATTAGAATTTTCATGACAAAACTCGCTGCCTCAAAACATACTCACACCAACACTTTTCAAAACAAACAAACGATAATATTTATAAATATACGTAAAAGCGTTTTCAAATATTTCATAACAAAAGGGGCCAAAATCCCACAAAATACGTATCAAACACATATCTAAATACGTATACACATACATAGGTCACATGCGGGCTTAAATCACATCAAGGGTTGTAGGTCGTAATAACTAAAGGAAAGAAACCTCACCTTGTCGAACCAACCGAACAGGAACCAACCAAAGCACACCTAAAGGACCTCCTCGACACCAAAGGAACGAAGCTCTGAACAAGACAAAAGAAACAAAGGACGAACTTAGACTCAAACGTGAACCATATAGACGCTCGGCATATGCATCCGGATGCAAAAGATGCAATACACTTCATATAAATTCACACTTAGGCACATCGAGGCAAACAACGAAATATCAAACAAATAACTAACAAATTAAACTCATAACGCATCGAATAAAACCATAACTTATCATATAGTATCATACCAAGAGCATTCATAAATTCTAAGTTCATTCAAGGGGCAACAAATGCAAAAGATACGAATAAAACGCAACAAGGTGACATTTAGTGCATATAAGTTTACATCACGCCATAAATCACATAATTCACGTCAAAAAAATTCATAAAAATCACATAACATGCATAACATATCAAAAAAAACATATTAACAATGCATATAGTTCATATAAGAGTAAGGAGATTACATGCAAGGCAAGAAAACAAAGTACAAAGTCATTCATGCGTGTAGGAGTACACATCGAATCATATAAGGCACGAATCACGTCAAACGAATCCATAAATCTAATACAATAATTATAACACATAATTTAACATGTTAGTAAACCATGGGGATCAAATTAGGGGTGGGAGAAACAAGAAACAAGTGAAAAGAAACAAGAAAACGAAGTTCGGAGCAAAAAGGGAGCCACTGCCCTAAATCCACCCCGGTGGATTCTTTTCAGAAGGAGAATCCACCCCCATGGATTTAGGTCAGAATGTTCCAGGAGGGGGCTGCCTCAAATCCACCCTGGTGGATTTTTTTCAAAGAGGAAATCCACCCCCGTGGATTTGGGTCAGGGGCCAAATTTTCGAGATTTTCAGCTCCAAACTCCTTCAAAACTTAAACTAAACGAAATATACATTAAACCAACACATAACACAAGGTTTATACAACAATTATCCAAAGATTCATGCCCTATTTCATGCAAAATCGAGCTAAAGTGAGGAGGGATGAAGAGATGCATCATCAAGCCCAAGTTCTTCAAGTTCATGCAAGATCAACAATGGTAACTCTCATATAACTCAAAGACCACGAAATTCATGCATAGAAATGAAGTAATCAAGTCATCTAGATCACATATAACTCACCAATTAAAGGAACAAAGCAAGGAAGACATGGATTCATCAAAAAGGGCTAAAACCTAACTATTCATACATTATCACATACCATGCTCAAAACTCAAGGAAATTAAGCCAAAATACACTTAAAAGAAAGAGAAGAATCCAAACAACAAGAAACCGGACTTACCTTTCAAATTTGAGGCGAATTCGAGGAGAAACGAGCTTGAAACTTGAAGTTGAATATTATTTCTCCTTCCCTCTCTCTCTATCTCGTGTTGCTGCTGCTTTTCCTGATGTGAATCATGATGAACCGCGGCCATATCTTGTCCCAAATGAAGAGCTGGACCGATCCACAACTCAAGAAGATAGCATACAAAAGGAACAAAGTTATGGTGGTCCAATTACAAGAGCTCGGGCCAAAATTATCCAAGAGGAAGTTGGAAATCTCTTAAACCAATTTGCTCAAACTGAACTCCAACCTTCAAGATGGGCTGCTGAACCAAATTCAGAATACTTCAATGTTTTTATGTCCAATTCCTAAAGTCCAAAGTGTGGAAATGATGTAATTCGGCCCTAAGCCTATTATAGTATTATTTGGGCCTTTATTTTATCATTATTTAGCTGCATATTAGTTTATTTAAGCCCACTTTTGTAAGCCTTCATAGCAAGTGGCGGGAATAGCTTGTGTCCTTTAGTATTCTAGTGTCTCTTAGGTTTCCATGCATGCATCTTTATATTCAGCATTGTAACTTGTTTTTCTTTCAATCAAGAAGTAAAATTATTGAATTTTCATTCAAGTGAGATTTTTCTCTCAAGTTCTTTGCTGAACGACATTAGGGTTTCAAACCCCTTTCCCGGATAACGTTATTTCTCGACTCCTTATAGTCGACGGGGTGCGTTACTTACAATCTGATAGTGTTGGTTCTTTGCTCAATATAGCAAACGGGTCACACTCCTCTTATTTTCAACCTTGAATTGGACGATCAGATTCAAGAACTCCAAGTATTGATATAGGGTTTCACGGCAAGTACGTGGAGTTCGTATCATTTGGTATCAGAGCTTAGGTTTCCATCCAAGGTTATGTATCCGTATCTTTTATCTTTTGTATAATTTCTTTTCATTATTGTTATATTGCAGCAAAAAAAAACAAAAAAAAAAAAAAAAAAAAAAAAAAACGAAAAAAAAAAAAAAAAAAAGAGAGCAGCATTGTTTCAGTCATTTTCTTTGTAATCTCAAATCATAAGTCATGTGGATTTGTTTGCTTGTATCTTTTTAGTTGTAACAGTTCGTTTGTGACAATTTTAGCACCCTTATTGATTCATTCATCTTAAGGATTATTTGGTTGAGGGATCTGAAATTTCTTGTGTCTTTCTTCAAGAATTGAGAGAAAAGAGTGGTAAAAGGCTTGAGTTGTGAGCACAAAAGAGGGAAAAAGCCATATTTTTGAGTGATACACGAGCGTGAGTGACTCTAAACGAGGGCAAACACGTGAGGGAGTGTTGTGAGGTAATTTTTACTAACGATTTTTCTTGCAGGTTTAAAACATGACGGAAGAACGAAATGAACAGCCTCCAATGGACGTTAACTTTGTCCTCCGTGCAATGCAACAACAATTTGATAGGTTGAATGTACAATTTGGTGAGATCCGGGATCGATTGGATCAAAATGATGAACGGGTGACTGAATTACAACAAAATGCTCTCCCGGCTAGGAGACCAAACCGACGACCAGCCGATTTGGGTATCAATCCTCGTGATGGATTTGATGATGAGGAATCTGACTTGGATGAGGCTGCATCAAATGCCTCTTCAAGGAGAGATCGTAGACGTCCAAGATACCAACAACAACGAAGAGGAAGAGGGGTAATTGACAATAACCTCGGATCTATCAAGCTTTCTATTCCTTCCTTCAAAGGACAAAATGACCCGGAAGCTTACATTGAATGGGAACGAAAGGTGGAGTTAATTTATGACTGCCACAACTATTCGGAAGGGAAAAAGGTAAAACTTGCAGCCGTATCCTTTACGGACTATGCTATTGTATGGTGGGATCAAGTGGTGATAAGTAGACGCAGAAGTGGTGAGTACCCTATTGAAACTTGGGATGAGATGAAGGTGGTTATGAGGAAGAGGTTCGTACCTCCTCACTACTATCGAGGCCTACACCTTAAGTTGCAAAGTTTGAGGCAAGGGTTCAAAACGGTAGAGGAATACTACAAAGAAATGGAGATGGCAATGATTCGAGCAAATATTGAGGAGGATCGTGAGGCAACCATGGCTCGGTTCATATGTGGTCTCAACCGAGAGATCGCCAATGTAGTGGAACTTCATCACTATGTTGAACTTGAGGAAGTGGTCCATATGGCTATCAAGGTGGAGAGACAATTTAAGAAAGGACGGACTGTGGTTAAGCGTGATGATTCAAATACCTCTAAACCAAAGTGGAATTCTTCTCCAAAAACAGCCGAAAAGCCTTCAAAACCAAAGGAGGATCCACCTACAACAAAGGGTTCGTTTCAGAAAGGTAACACCTCTACACATCGCAATCGTGATATTAAATGCTTTAAATGTCAAGGAGCAGGCCATATAATGTCTCAATGTCCAAACAAAAGAGCCATGATCTTGTTAGACAATGGAGAACTTGAAACCGAAAGTGAGGGTGATAATGGAGGCCTTGAAACATCGGATGAGGCAAGTGATGTTGAGCATGCGGTTGTGGGGCAAAGTTTGGTGGTTCTAAGAGCTTTGCACATCCAAGCTCTTGAGGACAAAGATGAACAACAAAGGGAAAACATCTTTTACACACGGTGTCATGTTAAGGAGCGAGTGTGTGGGCTGATCATTGACAGTGGGAGTTGCGTGAACGTGGCTAGTAAATTGATGGTGGAAAGGCTCGGCCTTAAAACCTTGAAGCACCCGAGACCTTATAAGCTCCAATGGCTGAATGAACATGGTGAAATGAAGGTAACAAAACAAGTTCTTATCTCCTTTTCAATTGGCAAATACATGGATGAGGTTCTTTGTGATGTCGTACCAATGCAAGCTGGCCATATATTGCTTGGAAGACCATGGCAATTTGATAGACGAACAGTTCATGATGGCTACAAGAATCGATATAGTTTTATCAAGGATGGGCGAAACATCACCTTGGCACCTTTACCACCAAGCCAAGTGTATGAAGAACAGTGCCAAATTAAGAAATCCATTTCAGCTTCTTCAAAACAAAGTGATTCTAATAGTGAGAAAGAATGTGAAAAACAAAAAGAAAAAGAGCAAGAAAAAGAAAAGGAGAAGGAAAAAGAAAAAGAGTGTAACAGAAAAGAAGAGGGAGAAAAGAAACTAGTTGAAAAGAAAGAAAGAAAAAAAGTGAGTTTCTTTATAAAAGAAAAAGAGATTGAGGGGGTGATAAAAAAAGAAAAGCTTGTGATGATGATGATGTATAAAAACATATTTCTTTCATCTAATGAAACCCCTCCCTTGCCTAGTGTTGTTTCTTCTCTCTTGCAGGAGTTTGAGGATGTATTCCCGGAGGAAATACCACCCGGTTTACCTCCTATACGAGGAATAGAACACCAAATCGACCTCATCCCCGGGGCTGCCATCCCAAACCGACCAGCTTACCGAAGCACCCCTCAAGAGACAAAAGAGCTTCAAAAACAAGTTGAAGAGTTGCTTGCAAAGGGATATGTGCGTGAGAGCATGAGTCCATGTGCTGTTCCAGTTCTTTTGGTGCCAAAAAAGGATGGTACTTGGCGAATGTGCGTGGATTGTAGGGCTGTCAATAAGATCACGGTAAAGTATCGTTATCCCATACCTCGCCTTGATGATATGATTGATGAATTGCATGGTTCTACAATCTTCACTAAAATTGATTTGAAAAGTGGCTATCACCAAATAAGAATGCAAGAAGGTGATGAATGGAAAACAGCTTTTAAAACTAAGCATGGATTGTATGAGTGGTTAGTAATGCCTTTTGGCTTAACTAACGCACCTAGTACCTTCATGAGATTGATGAATCATGTATTGCGTGCTTATATTGGTAAATTCGTAGTGGTTTACTTTGATGATATACTGATCTTTAGCCGTAATTTGCATGAACATATTGAGCATTTGAGGTTAGTACTTGAGGTACTAAGGCATGAAAAGTTATATGCTAATCTTAAGAAGTGTAGCTTTTGCATGGATAGAGTCGTGTTCCTTGGATTTGTTGTAAGTGCAGGTGGTATAGAGGTAGATGAAGAAAAGGTTAAGGCAATCAAAGAGTGGCCTACACCCAAGACCATCACGGAAGTAAGGAGTTTTCATGGTTTGGCCGGGTTCTATAGGAGATTCGTGCCCAATTTCAGCACCATAGCTGCCCCCTTAACGGAAATCATCAAGAAAAGCGTGGGATTTAAGTGGGGAGAAGCTCAAGAAATGGCATTCCAAACATTGAAAACAAAGCTAAGTTCAGCTCCTCTTTTACTTTTACCGGATTTTTCTAAAGCTTTTGAAATCGAATGTGATGCTTCGGGTGTTGGTATAGGTGCTGTGCTCATGCAAGAGAAGAAACCAATTGCATACTTTAGTGAGAAACTCAATGGGGCTGCATTGAACTACTCTACTTATGACAAGGAGCTCTATGCCTTAATTAGGGCCTTAGAGACGTGGCAGCATTACTTGTGGTCGAAAGAGTTCATCATTCATACGGATCATGAGTCATTAAAACATTTGAAGGGGCAAGGAAGTTTGAACCGAAGGCATGCTCGCTGGGTTGAATTTATAGAGATGTTTCCTTATGTGATTCGGTACAAGCAAGGTAAGGATAATGTTGTTGCTGATGCCTTATCACGAAGGTACATTCTTCTCTCTACCTTAAGTGCCAAATTCATGGGATTTGATCATATTAAGGAACTATACTTGAGTGATTCTGATTTTGCTGAAATATTTGCATCTTGTGAACAAAAGCCTTGTGATAAATTTTATGTTCAAGATGGTTATTTGTTTAGAGAAAACAAGCTATGCATTCCAAATTGTTCTTTGCGTCAGTTGCTAATCCGTGAGTCTCATGGGGGAGGATTAATGGGACATTTTGGTATTTTAAAAACTTTGATCATCCTTAAGGAACATTTCTTTTGGCCTCATATGAAACGGGATGTTGAACGGACTTGTCATAGATGCGTAACTTGTAGAAAGGCTAAATCACGAGTTAAACCTCATGGCCTTTACACACCCTTGCCTGTTCCAACGCATCCGTGGACTGATATTTCTATGGATTTTGTGCTAGGAATGCCAAGAACACAAAATGGAAAGGATTCAATTTTTGTTGTTGTTGATCGATTTTCTAAAATGGCACATTTCATTCCTTGTAATAAAACTGATGATGCAACACATGTGGCTGGATTGTTCTTTCGGGAAGTAGTAAGACTTCATGGAATCCCAAAATCAATTGTAAGTGATCGAGATGTGAAGTTTTTAAGTCACTTTTGGCGAGTATTGTGGGGAAAATTGGGAACAAAACTGTTATTTTCCACCACTTGTCATCCTCAAACGGATGGACAAACGGAAGTAGTGAATCGAACCTTGGGAACTCTTTTAAGAGCTGTGTTTAAAACATATTCAAAGAATTGGGTTGAGTGTATTCCATTTGTTGAATTTGCATATAATCGTTCAATACATTCTTCTACTTCTTTCTCACCCTTTGAGCTTGTTTATGGTTTTAATCCCTTAACTCCTTTAGATTTGCTTCCTTTACCTATGAATGAACTTGTAAGCTTAGATGGCAAGGAGAAAGCTGAACTTGTGAAGAAAATGCATGAGGATGCTCGGCTTCACATTCTCAAAAGAAATAACCAAGCTATGATTCAAGCCAACAAGGGACGAAAGAAAGTTGTTTTCAAGGAAGGAGACTTGGTTTGGGTTCACTTTAGGAAAGAGAGATTCAATCATCAGCGAAAGTGCAAACTTGACCCACGGGGGGACGGACCATTCAAAGTGTTGAAAAGGATCAATGATAATGCTTACAAAATTGATCTCCCGGATACGTATAGTGTAAGTTCCACCTTTAATGTTGCTGATTTATCTCCCTTTCATGCAGATTCAGATTCGGGGACGAATCCTTTTCAAGAAGGGGGGAATGATGTGAATCATGATGAACCGCGGCCATATCTTGTCCCAAATGAAGAGCTGGACCGATCCACAACTCAAGAAGATAGCATACAAAAGGAACAAAGTTATGGTGGTCCAATTACAAGAGCTCGGGCCAAAATTATCCAAGAGGAAGTTGGAAATCTCTTAAACCAATTTGCTCAAACTGAACTCCAACCTTCAAGATGGGCTGCTGAACCAAATTCAGAATACTTCAATGTTTTTATGTCCAATTCCTAAAGTCCAAAGTGTGGAAATGATGTAATTCGGCCCTAAGCCTATTATAGTATTATTTGGGCCTTTATTTTATCATTATTTAGCTGCATATTAGTTTATTTAAGCCCACTTTTGTAAGCCTTCATAGCAAGTGGCGGGAATAGCTTGTGTCCTTTAGTATTCTAGTGTCTCTTAGGTTTCCATGCATGCATCTTTATATTCAGCATTGTAACTTGTTTTTCTTTCAATCAAGAAGTAAAATTATTGAATTTTCATTCAAGTGAGATTTTTCTCTCAAGTTCTTTGCTGAACGACATTAGGGTTTCAAACCCCTTTCCCGGATAACGTTATTTCTCGACTCCTTATAGTCGACGGGGTGCGTTACTTACAATCTGATAGTGTTGGTTCTTTGCTCAATATAGCAAACGGGTCACACTCCTCTTATTTTCAACCTTGAATTGGACGATCAGATTCAAGAACTCCAAGTATTGATATAGGGTTTCACGGCAAGTACGTGGAGTTCGTATCATTTGGTATCAGAGCTTAGGTTTCCATCCAAGGTTATGTATCCGTATCTTTTATCTTTTGTATAATTTCTTTTCATTATTGTTATATTGCAGCAAAAAAAAAAAAAAAAAAAAAAAAAAACGAAAAAAAAAAAAAAAAAAAAGAGAGCAGCATTGTTTCAGTCATTTTCTTTGTAATCTCAAATCATAAGTCATGTGGATTTGTTTGCTTGTATCTTTTTAGTTGTAACAGTTCGTTTGTGACAATTTTAGCACCCTTATTGATTCATTCATCTTAAGGATTATTTGGTTGAGGGATCTGAAATTTCTTGTGTCTTTCTTCAAGAATTGAGAGAAAAGAGTGGTAAAAGGCTTGAGTTGTGAGCACAAAAGAGGGAAAAAGCCATATTTTTGAGTGATACACGAGCGTGAGTGACTCTAAACGAGGGCAAACACGTGAGGGAGTGTTGTGAGGTAATTTTTACTAACGATTTTTCTTGCAGGTTTAAAACATGACGGAAGAACGAAATGAACAGCCTCCAATGGACGTTAACTTTGTCCTCCGTGCAATGCAACAACAATTTGATAGGTTGAATGTACAATTTGGTGAGATCCGGGATCGATTGGATCAAAATGATGAACGGGTGACTGAATTACAACAAAATGCTCTCCCGGCTAGGAGACCAAACCGACGACCAGCCGATTTGGGTATCAATCCTCGTGATGGATTTGATGATGAGGAATCTGACTTGGATGAGGCTGCATCAAATGCCTCTTCAAGGAGAGATCGTAGACGTCCAAGATACCAACAACAACGAAGAGGAAGAGGGGTAATTGACAATAACCTCGGATCTATCAAGCTTTCTATTCCTTCCTTCAAAGGACAAAATGACCCGGAAGCTTACATTGAATGGGAACGAAAAGTGGAGTTAATTTATGACTGCCACAACTATTCGGAAGGGAAAAAGGTAAAACTTGCAGCCGTATCCTTTACGGACTATGCTATTGTATGGTGGGATCAAGTGGTGATAAGTAGACGCAGAAGTGGTGAGTACCCTATTGAAACTTGGGATGAGATGAAGGTGGTTATGAGGAAGAGGTTCGTACCTCCTCACTACTATCGAGGCCTACACCTTAAGTTGCAAAGTTTGAGGCAAGGGTTCAAAACGGTAGATTAAATATGCATGAATGATATGCCATGAATGCAATTACCTCAATTTTCGGGTGCTCTTTGGTTTCCAAGTTGAAGCCTTTGATTCCTTCTCCTTCGTTTATTAGCCCTTGAACGATCACAATCCGGAAACTTATGCTCCGAAGATCCGCAAGCGTAGCACCTCTTCAACCGAATCCAACATCCCTCATAGGTATGATTAGTCCCTGGCAATAGGCACATGGTGGAAACTCTCTCTCGGCCCAAGGGGTCTTCCGAAGCTTAAGCTTCTTCTTGTTGTCTCTTTTCTTGGTCGGCACACCCTGTTGAATCGGTCTCTCTTCCACTTGTAGGTTGGAACATGATCCTAACCCGAATGATTGTCCCGAACCCTCTTCTTCCCGCCTTTTTCTTACCATCCACCAAGTTTCAACCCGCAGAGCTTTCTCGACCGCTTGGTTCCAAGTACTCGTGTCTCTTACACCCAAAGCTTCCTTGAATTCATCCCGAAGACCATCCATAAAGTACTTAGCCCTCAAACGATCATCATTTGTAATATGAGGTACGTATGCACCTAACCTCTGAAACTCCTCCAAGAATTCCATAATTGTCTTATCTCCTTGTTTAAGGGTGAGAAATTCTTCAAATCTTCGTTCTTGTAAAATAGCCGGCATAAATCTCTTTCTAAATTCTCGAACAAATTTCTCCCACTTCAATCCTTCCCCCATTGCCCCTAGTTGTTGAATGACTCTTGACCACCACAAATTCGCTTACCCTTGAAGAAGTAATGTAACAAGGCGAACTTTGTTTTGAGGTTCACATGGCCATACTCGAAATATCCCTTCAATCCCCGAGAGCCATTCTTCCGCTTCAATGTCATTACCCCCTCGGAATTGGGGAGGGTTGAAAGTCCCAAACTCCTGGTACAAGGTTGCTATCGGATTCATAGGTACACGTAGATGAAGGTTGGCCTTGATTCGGTTGGGATTGTTGTGAAGGTTGGCCGGAATAATGTTGATGTGGAAACGTCCTGAAAAGCTCAAAACTACAATACAATTATAGGTGCATGTCGATTAATAGGTGCATGTTCATTTGAACGATTAATACGATTAATACAAATAATCCACACAAATGATGTAGTGAATGCAAACAAACACCAAAATCCTAAGCCGAACGACCTGAACAGACCGACACGACACTAGACCTCCGGTTTTGCAACCAAGAGCTCTGATACCACTTTAGGTTGTAGCACCCCGTAGCGCAAGGCACTACACCCCCCGCACTATAGCTCGACACGTGTACGAAATGGAGACTCCGCACACGCGCCAAGCTACAGCGAACGGGTGACAAACAAAAACTCACACACTAGCTAGGCGGTCTAGACCCTAATACAGAATGCGCATAATAAAATCAAAATCGAAGCGCGGAAGCACCAGGATTCAAATACAATCGTACATGCTCGAATTAATACAAATTAAACACATTGTGCCCATCCGAGGCCAACTAAATCATAAAAGCTTAAATTCTAATTTCAAATCAAATTTAAACAAATTCCATAAATATCTTATACATAGTACCAATACAGAAAAGTAAAGATGAAAAAGACCCGAACTAGACTCGTACAACTCAAAAGAAACCACCGCCTAGCTCGAATCGGAACCCGAACCTGCAAACTCAAAGAAATAAAAGGGGAAAAAGAAAACAACGAGTAGGGGTCAGCCCTAAAGACTGGTGAGGGGGCTAACACACTCACACATACATATACGTAATCAGAGCATATTCGAAATAAGAAAATTCATGAACCGGGGCGTGGTTTTTGCATGCCAAAACATTTCAACCCGTGATAGTATATATAGAAAAGAGTTAAGGCCGAAGGCCAAAATCAACCACTTTTAGTAATTAGAAGTCCACTCCAGTTTCACAAATTAATTTCATAATCAAACACACAACTCGGCGAGGACGAGTTTCAGACCACATAACTCCGTTCATACTCAAAATCGGAATCTTAAATCATAAGAAAACATAATTCAAACACACATACCTCTCCTCCGGTGATGGAAGGGTTGTTCCTACCCTAACCATCGATTCCCATGTCAGGGTCGTGAGTTTCATGACACTCACGCCCAAGGATTCCATCCCCCACTAACCTCCTAGTGGGTCCCGGGTTGATCCTTAAGTGTGGAGAGCATGCTAGGGACTACCCGACGGCCCATACCGTCCCGGGTCTCCTTCGTACAAATCTCCGGGGCCCAATCAAATTGTTCAAAATTCAAAATTTTCGAAGAATTAGAATTTTCATAACATAACTCGCTGCTTCAAAACATACTCAAACCATCACTTTTCAAAACAAACAAACGATAATATTCATAAATATACGTAAAAGCGTTTTCAAATATTTCATAACAAAAGGGGCCAAAATCCCACAAAATACGTATCAAACACATATCTAAATACGTATACATATACATAGGTCACATCCGGGCTCAAATCACATCAAACCAACACATAACACAAGGTTTATACAACAATTATCCAAAGATTCATGCCCTATTTCATGCAAAATCGAGCTAAAGTGAGGAGGGATGAAGAGATGCATCATCAAGCCCAAGTTCTTCAAGTTCATGCAAGATCAACAATGGTAACTCTCATATAACTCAAAGACCACGAAATTCATGCATAGAAATGAAGTAATCAAGTCATCTAGATCACATATAACTCACTAATTCAAGGAACAAAGCAAGGAAGACATGGATTCATCAAAAAGGGCTAAAATCTAACTATTCATACATTATCACATACCATGCTCAAAACTCAAGGAAATTAAGCCAAAATACACTTAAAAGAAAGAGAAGAATCCAAACAACAAGAAACCGGACTTACCTTTCAAATTTGAGGCGAATCCGAGAAGAAACGAGCTTGAAACTTGAAGTTGAATATTATTTCTCCTTCCCTCTCTCTCCATCTCGTGTTGCTGCTGCTTTTCCTCTCCCTTGGCTGCTGAAAACGAAATGAGAGGCTAAGGAATGGATAGAGGAGTAAGTAAGTGGAATGTGGGCCCAAGAATCACCTAATTTGGTCAAGGATTGGTCAAGATATGGCTTAATTAGTGAAAGGTAGCAAAGCTGTCACAACGGGTTCAATCCGGATGAAATTCGGAGGATCAAAGGGGCTTAGAAAAATGTGAGGCTAAGTTCCTTGTCTTCATTTCTTCGTTACAAGTCCAACGCATCTACCGGAATTCAAATCCGAATTCCCGAGCTCAAGTTACTGCTTTCGGAACACGAGGTGCGCTAAACAAGTTAGGCCCTCGAATCCCTCACAAATCCCGTCTTTACAAAACGGGCCAAAAACCACATAAAACAAACTCTAAAACATGTAACGGGCACATAATCACATTCATAACTCACGTAGTTCACATATATCAAAAGTTCACAAGAAACGAAACTAAATTCGAGCACAAAAGGAGCAATTACAAATTACGCGTACGCAAACGCTAAAACTCAAGTATAAGTTAAACAAATTAATTACAATTTATTTCAAATAATCACTTTGTCATTAAAATAAAACATAATTTCATAATTAAATAATTTAAAAGCGCATATAGCTCTCTCGTAAAGGCGTACCTGTAGGCTCGGATGAGCGGGATGTTACAAACTTCCCCCCCTTCAAAAGGACCTGTCCTCAGGTCCTAAGGTAAGGTCTTCTCTGCCAAACCATGAAGCTCTCAAAGCCTCACCGAACCACCGAAGCCAAGAGAATTAGGTCCACTCGTTGAAATAAGTTACCACTTAATTCTCCTTGAAATCTCCTAAGCCTTAGCAAACCGGATACGGAGTCCTTAGACGTTTGCTCCCACTTCCAAATGGAATTCGGAAGTAGTTGGAGAAACTACCGGTCTTTAATGCTCGGTCTTCAACCGATGGCACTTTAGACATTGTTACACAAAGTCTACAATGCCCTATCTTATGCCAACGTATCTTTACCGGTTCTTCAAACCTTCGGACCAAGAGTGAGGTAACTGTGAGACCTTGCACTACCAGAGGTGTTGACTACATTCTTCCGCAAGCCACGAGCAACCAAAGCCCTCCTTAGTGCCTCGATCGCAACAAGGTAATTTTGAGTACCCTCAAGTAAGCAAAGCTAACACCGAAGGCAACTCTCTACAAACACCTCATCTCACTCTAACCGTGCCTCTTCCAACGTCCGTGTCATGGGATGGCTACCGAAAGAAGACAAAACCGTTGTAGAATCCCGATAACACTATAGACTTGTTCTCTGAGGCAATTCTCGGTTCTTATTCTCAAAAGTGTAGTTGGTAATATCCTTAGAGAACCCAACTCAGCGTAGACCACAAACCCCTGGAAAACACGAACACCACCTGGAAGCGAGCAAAGGGTATTTATCTTCCACAGTTAACCTGTGCAGCTCACGGTAGATTAAATTAACCTTAAATCCCATCGTTACTTGATAGGACCAAGTACTCCACAAAGAAGTACCCGAATTGATGATACTACCTTCTAAGAGCTCATCAATTACGTCTTGAACTCCCATAACTCTGGAGTCTCTAAGCAAGGTTTAATTCCGGAATAAAGGTCACGACCACTTCCATGTCCCTATCGGAAGGAAACAAATTCAAACTTTCAAGGAACACTAAAGAAGTCTTACTACGACCCTTGTCTCTTTAAGCTTGGCTCAACCCCTGGTTAACCCAAAGGTAAGCCACAAAGCTTGTTGCACCATCCCGGAATAACCAACCACCTCCACAAAGGATTTAAACGGGGTAGTCTTCCATCTAACACTCGAAAATATCGTTGAGCCCTGAACGGACCTCCTACGAGTAACCCCTGACTCGGCACCGCGCTCGAACGAACAACTCACTCCTCACGGTAACCCCGTATCTCAACAAGAAGAAGGAAAAGACGCCTTCAAGAAGTCCACCGACAACCTCGGCCCTCACAACTCACAAAAACCCGTGCACTCAACTCACTAACTCTCTTCAAGAAGAGAGTTCCCCACAAAAGAAAGCGACACACGCAACAAAACAAGCGCAAGAAGCAACACAAGCAACAACACCAAGTACAAAGAGCAACAAACCAAGAGGAAATAAAGAAAGAGTGGGTTTCCCCGAGATTAAATGATACGAACTCCACGTACTTGCCGTGAAACCCTATACCAATACTTGGAGTTCTTGATTTTCGATCGTCCACTTCAAGGTTAAAATAGAGGAGTGTGACCCGTTTGCTATAATGAGCAAGGAACCAACACTATCAGATTTGAATTATAGGAGTGTGACCCGTTTGCTATAATGAGCAAGGAACCAACACTATCAGATTTGATAAGTAATGCACCCCGTCGACTATAAGGAGTCGAGAAATAACGTTATCCGGGAAAGGGGTTTGAAACCCTAATGTCGTTCAGCAAAGAACTTGAGAGAAAAATCTCACTTGAATGAAAATTCAATAATTTTACTTCTTGATTGAAAGAAAAACAAGTTACAATGCTGAATATAAAGATGCATGCATGGAAACCTAAGAGACACTAGAATACTAAAGGACACAAGCTATTCCCGCCACTTGCCATGAAGGCTTACAAAAGTGGGCTTAAATAAACTAATATGCAGCTAAATAATGATAAAATAAAGGCCCAAATAATACTATAATAGGCTTAGGGCCGAATTACATCATTTCCACACTTTGGACTTTAGGAATCGGACATAAAAACATTGAAGTATTCTGAATTTGGTTCAGCAGCCCATCTTGAAGGTTGGAGTCCAGTTTGAGCAAATTGGTTTAAGAGATTTCCAACTTCCTCTTGGATAATTTTGGCCCGAGCTCTTGTAATTGGACCACCATAACTTTGTTCCATTTGTATGCTATCTTCTTGAGTTGTGGATCGGTCCAGCTCTTCATTTGGGACAAGATATGGCCGCGGTTCATCATGATTCACATCATTCCCCCCTTCTTGAAAAGGATTCGTCCCCGAATCTGAATCTGCATGAAAGGGAGATAAATCAGCAACATTAAAGGTGGAACTTACACTATACGTATCCGGGAGATCAATTTTGTAAGCATTATCATTGATCCTTTTCAACACTTTGAATGGTCCGTCCCCCCGTGGGTCAAGTTTGGACTTTCGCTGATGATTGAATCTCTCTTTCCTAAAGTGAACCCAAACCAAGTCTCCTTCCTTGAAAACAACTTTCTTTCGTCCCTTGTTGGCTTGAATCATAGCTTGGTTATTTCTTTTGAGAATGTGAAGCCGAGCATCCTCATGCATTTTCTTCACAAGTTCAGCTTTCTCGTTTTTTCTAATTTTTTTTCTCCTTCTTTTTTCTTTCTTTACTCTCAATTCTTTGAAGAAAGTCACAAGAAGTTTCAAATTCCTCAACTAAATAATCCCTTAAGATGAATCAAAAAGGGTGTGAAAAATTGACACAAATGAAACCGTTTAGATGATGCAAACAAACTTATCTATGTGATTTGAATATTACCGAAACAAAGCTGCCCTCTTTCTTCTTTTTTTTTAACGCGGCTTTTACTTCTCTTTTTGTTTTTTCGTATGCGTTTTTAAGCCTTTTTTTTTGAAGATCTTCTCTTTTTTTTTTTATCTTTTTTTTTTTTTGCCTTTTTCGATTTTTTTTTTGCAGCAATATAACAATAATGAAAAGAAATTATACAAAAGATAAATGATACGGATACATAACCTTGGATGGAAACCTAAGCTCTAGATACCAAATGATACGAACTCCACGTACTTGCCGTGAAACCCTATACCAATACTTGGAGTTCTTGATTTTCGATCGTCCACTTCAAGGTTAAAATAGAGGAGTGTGACCCGTTTGCTATAATGAGCAAGGAACCAACACTATCAGATTTGAATTATAGGAGTGTGACCCGTTTGCTATAATGAGCAAGGAACCAACACTATCAGATTTGATAAGTAATGCACCCCGTCGACTATAAGGAGTCGAGAAATAACGTTATCCGGGAAAGGGGTTTGAAACCCTAATGTCGTTCAGCAAAGAACTTGAGAGAAAAATCTCACTTGAATGAAAATTCAATAATTTTACTTCTTGATTGAAAGAAAAACAAGTTACAATGCTGAATATAAAGATGCATGCATGGAAACCTAAGAGACACTAGAATACTAAAGGACACAATCTATTCCCGCCACTTGCCATGAAGGCTTACAAAAGTGGGCTTAAATAAACTAATATGCAGCTAAATAATGATAAAATAAAGGCCCAAATAATACTATAATAGGCTTAGGGCCGAATTACATCATTTCCACACTTTGGACTTTAGGAATTGGACATAAAAACATTGAAGTATTCTGAATTTGGTTCAGCAGCCCATCTTGAAGGTTGGAGTCCAGTTTGAGCAAATTGGTTTAAGAGATTTCCAACTTCCTCTTGGATAATTTTGGCCCGAGCTCTTGTAATTGGACCACCATAACTTTGTTCCATTTGTATGCTATCTTCTTGAGTTGTGGATCGGTCCAGCTCTTCATTTGGGACAAGATATGGCCGCGGTTCATCATGATTCACATCATTAAATATGCATGAATGATATGCCATGAATGCAATTACCTCAATTTTCGGGTGCTCTTTGGTTTCCAAGTTGAAGCCTTTGATTTCTTCTCCTTTGTTTATTAGCCCTTGAACGATCACAATCCGGAAACTTATGCTCCGAAGATCCGAAAGCGTAGCACCTCTTCAACCGAATCCAACATCCCTCATAGGTATGATTAGTCCCTGGCAATAGGCACATGGTGGAAACTCTCTCTCGGCCCAAGGGGTCTTCCGAAGCTTAAGCTTCTTCTTGTTGTCTCTTTTCTTGGTCGGCACACCCTGTTGAATCGGTCTCTCCTCCACTTGTAGGTTGGAACATGATCCTAACCCGAATGATTGTCCCGAACCCTCTTCTTCCCACCTTTTTCTTACCATCCACCAAGTTTCAACCCGCAGAGCTTTCTCGACCGCTTGGTTCCAAGTACTCGTGTCTCTTGCACCAAAGCTTCCTTGAATTCATCCCGAAGACCATCCATAAAGTACTTAGCCCTCAAACGATCATCATTTGTAATATGTGGTACGTATGCACCTAACCTCTCAAACTCCTCCAAGAATTCCATAATTGTCTTATCTCCTTGTTTAAGGGTGAGAAATTCTTCAAATCTTCGTTCTTGTAAAATAGCTGGCATAAATCTCTTTCTAAATTCTCAAACAAATTCCTCCCACTTCAATCCTTCCCCCATTGCCCCTAGTTGTTGAATGACTCTTGACCACCACAAATTCGCTTGCCCTTGAAGAAGTAATGTAACAAGGCGAACTTTGTTTTGAGGTTCACATGGCCATACTCGAAATATCCCTTCAATCCCCGAGAGCCATTCTTCCGCTTCAATGTCATTACCCCCTCGGAATTGGGGAGGGTTGAAAGTCCCAAACTCCTGGTACAAGGTTGCTATCGGATTCATAGGTACACGTAGATGAAGGTTGGCCTTGATTCGGTTGGGATTGTTGTGAAGGTTGGCCGGAATAATGTTGATGTGGAAACGAAAGGAAAGTTGAGACTATTGGATTGCAAAGTGTATGGAACGAAAGGAAAGAGAAAATATCGAGGCTCGGGAAAGTTGAGCTGGGGGGGGGGGGGGGTAGAATAGAAGAAGTAAGTAGTTATCTCTACCAAATCACTTCAACGTAAATATGAATAATATCACCGGACACGTAGCTTGACTAGGACCTTTATACCAAGGAAGTTGAGGTGAAGAAGTTGGGAATCTCATATTCCATAAGTGATAGAACAAGTTCAAAGGGTTGAGATAGAAACTTTTCAGGGGGAGAGCCGACCGGGAAATAAATCGAATTCACGGTTATGCTCAGCTGAGTTACTTCTATTAGGAACTTTGGAAAGCCAATAATCAACAAGTATCGAGATTTTGCAAGAGTGGAGAGAGATAAAATGGGAGATTTAGTGTTCGATGCAATTTCAAAACCAAGATGCATGAAGCTACGTGAGTACTTTCAAAAGAAATAGGTATTTCGAGAGATGAAGGTTTGGATTCAAGAAATATGTGGGAATTAAAATGACAAGATTAGTTAAAGGATTCGATGATAACTTCAGATGTAGAATTAACGCCGTTGGTTTCTAACTATAGGAGATGTACGAAATTAATCTTCCAAGGTTGAAATGGAATATGTTGTATGATGGATTTCATATCTTGAAAACGATGGGACCGTGAAGGAAGTTCAAGAATTGGTAAGGAGGACATTGGATAGAAGAACCTGACCCGATCATCATATTCCATGATAAACGAAGTTAGAAGCAACTCAAATGTTGAAAATAAGAGTTAATTTGGAAGAGGAATACTTAGAAGGAAAACACACAACATGAAAGATGGGTTACCATCTCGTCGGGCGTTTTTCATGATTAACCGGGGATGTTATTAGGATTGGAGAATGAAATTTGAGCTACTAAAGATTAGCTCAAGTACTCAGGTTGGGGACTAGAACTCAAGCAATTAAAGGCTAGCTTGAGCAACCAAGAAGGTCGAATACAATTCAAGATGGACAATGAGCTAATTGGGTTAAGATCAAGGGCACACTAAAAATTAGAGCTTCGGACCATGGTGTTTAGGAAGGATAAGAGAAAAGATTGTGGAATGAAGACCTGGTGGTTGTTTAAGTATTGGACACATCGGGGATTTCAATGCCTGACACTATGGGTAGAGGAACCGCCAACCATGAATCAAGTGTGGAATCGAATCAATACAATGGAAGATTCCCGAACATCGGTGAACGGTACATCAAGCAACCATGGCATATGCATACATGTAACTTTGGTTCGATTAATTTTATGATGCTAAGTGTTTAGATTGCTTGTTGTATTAACTGCTTTTGTATGATTAACACTCTATGTATTTGACATCTCCTACTTGTTTCTTATGTAGTTGTGGTGTGATTGTTTATTTAATTGTTGTTTTGAGAGTTTGAGAGATTCGTTTTCTTTGTCTGTTTGAGAGACGGGGTTCTCTCGTTGTTGCTTGTGAGAGACGGGGTTCTCTCCTTATTGTTCGAAAGACGGGGTTCTTTCGTTGCTTGCTACCTGTTTAGACTTTCGAGTGCTTAGGTTTCGGGGAGTCAATGGTCGTGACTTAAACAACAATTGAAGACCCCTTGTTGCTTGAAAACCTTTTCCGAACAAATTCCTGACGGGGAGTTGCTAACCCGGGTGGGATGAACACGGGAAAGTTTACGCAGAGTTCAAATTCAAGGCAGTGGACCTGGCGACCAGGTCCTCTTAAGGGGGAGAGGTTGTAATGACCCGACTTTTCGGCCGTCCAGGTATGACGTCACGAGGGGGGTTAGACTGAGAGTTATGTGACTTATATATGTTTTAATTGGTAAGTAACTGTTTAATTCAATAATTTCTTGAACTAATTGTAATTATGTGACCAATATGACTTAAGTGATTATGTTGCTTAAACTTGTTTTAATATGTAAACTCGCCTTTAGATTTATTATTTTGAATATGTACTTATTTGATATTATATGAAATCCTTGGACTCAACCGAAATTTTATTTGGACCCCAATTGCTATTCTACCAAACTTTTGGGTCCTAATTGAAGAACTTAAAATTTCAAGGGACCAAAGTGCAATTTCCCCCTCCTTCTCCCCTTACACACACGATACACACCACACCCCAATCCCATTCTTCATCTCTCATTTTCTCCTAACATCAAGCCCCAAACCCTTCATCCCCTGTCTTCCAAATCAAGCCCCAAGCGAGAGACAAGAAGCAAGGAGATTTCATCAAGCTTCAAGGCAAGAATAAAGCTTTAATCCTTTTCTTCTCCTCCTCTTTTCCAAGGTATATGTGGGTTTTATATACATGTGTGTTAATTAAGATGGAGTTTTGTGATCTTGTCTAATAACTTGAATTCTTGTGTGAATATGCATGAATACATGATGATCTATAACTTCTATGTTTGACTGTTGGGAATTCTTGGAGCAAATATGTGTATATATGTGTATGTGTATGTATATGTATATGTATTATGTGGGTTTATGTAATTTGTTGGCGTAATTGAAGTATTGATGAGTGATATGTGCATATATATGTGTATTATGGTGTTTTATGGTACTTTCATGGTGTATTTTGATTGGAATTGAAGTTGGAGGAGTTTGGGACCTTCCCCTTCATGTTATGCAGCTGATATGCCCTGTTTTTTGACCCAGAAGTAACCGAACGGTCGTTCGGTTTCTTCATGAACGGCCGTTCAACCATACAGAACTGTCCTGCCTCTTCGAACTGTCGTTCCCGGTTTTGTACATGGATTTCGAACGACCGTTCACTATTCAAATGAACTCTGATTGACCTGATGTTTGAACCTACGAAAACCTCTTGAAGTTTCAAACATTCTATAATTGAAATTACCTCAATATCTTTTCTCATTTAGGAGATATGATTATTTGAAAATTGTGCCACCACTTCGCCAAAATTCTGCATTGACCCAACTTCAAACCTATACCATTTTCACCTCGATTTGAAACAAGATTCGTGCCACATACCATTGAAAATATCTATGTGTCTAGTTTCATTTCCAACAAATAAAACCTAATTCCAACTTCTAGAACTTGAGATATCTTCAATTTTCTACACTTGTTCATTTCCGAAGAACTATCAACTTTCGTCAAAATCCATCTTCTTGCATTCCTTTCACCTCCTTGACTTCCGTATGTATTTTAATCGATTTCTTGCGCTTCAAACTTGTATTTATGATATTAATTGATTATTGAATGGCATTTTATGATTTAATTATGAATTTTATGGCTTGAATTGTGTTAAACAAACGAGAAATGTATGCATAAACGTTTAAGAATTACAATGTGAATCTTCTTGTACCCAATGCCTTGCTTATGTGCTAAATGGATTCCTTCTACAACTGAATGATTCATATGCATTATAGACATGTATTATAAAGTATTATGAATTGAATATTGATTAAACGAATGGTATGAATTGAACGAATGATAATGGACAAACACGATTTACTCGTGTAATGAATGAAAGGCTTGTTTATGTGACTAAGTGGAATTATTTGTGACATGAACATCTTATTAGCATATTGTTATAGCTCGTACATGTCTTATCATGTTAATTCATTGGTTCTTTGGAGTCTTGAGTCTCACGATTACACGGTGTGGTCTTTTTGTACAGTTTTCTCCAGGGCGGAGACGTGCCAGGTCTTAGGCTTGTGTCAAGTCTTCTTTTCTTCTTGGTATTGGTCGGTAAGGTGTATCAGGTGGGTTTCTCTACTATTTTGTTAAATGACCCTATATACTCCAAATGTGTAAAGATTTCGGACAAAATTTATTATATGTACATAGAGTCGTTTTAAGAGTAAATGATTGCAACGTAAAGCCTCTATTTTATGAACCCTACCCAATGTTTTGGCGAGAATAAACGAATGAATGCACAGAATGGGGCCCAGGGAATTGGTGTGAGTGGTTATCCGGGGAGGCATGGGCCGACGGTGATCCCTCACACTAGTTCCAACCAATGAACGGCGTAACCGGACCTCGTTAGGAGTTAGTGAGGAATGGACCTTGAGTGCCATCTAGGGAGTCATGTAACCCCTTTTGGTCAATCCATGGGTGGCCGGGGCTTGCTAACCTGTCCACCACCCGGAGGAAGAAGGTGTAAATGATCATGAATGTGCACGAAAGAACGTAATGCATTAAAAGAAAGAAAGAATGAATGTTTAATGAATTACACAAGGTGTTGGTTGGAGATAATGCACGCCTACTCGCCGGGCATGAAAGACCTAATGGAAATTGGTTGTTATAATCCCCTTTGATGATTTATTTATCTCGCCCCCTTGGAAGATATTTCGAAAACCTCAAATGGGATTATAACTTGCATGTGAATGTTTAAATATTGTTTTATATTATACTTATGCCATGTTTTATACCCACCAATCTCCTATAGACTGAACTCGGCTTTCTTTTCAGTTCTCTTGCAGGTTTTGGAGTGCTAGGCGGGATTTTGGATCTGTCGAGTCCTATGGTTAGGTCTGAGTCACACTACACGTATATTGTAGATTGATTGTATGAACTATTGTGATATTCGGGACAAGCTTCTAGGCATAGTTGTCTAGTTTAATATCCAATAAACAAAACCCAATTCCAAAATCTAAAACTTGAGATATTCCCATTTTTCTACAGCATGCGCAATTCCAAAAACTGTCAGCTCTTGTTAAAACTAGCCTAAATCAGTTCTCTTGCTTTCCTTCCACTCCCTCGGACTCCGTATGTGATTCAAATGTATGTATACATGATTAATTGATATAATATGATATTTTTGCTAACTTATTTTAATTTTATGGTTTCATTTGATAAGTGTAAACATAACTTGTATAAATGAACGTTTAAATGACAGATTTGAAGCTTTCTTGTGTCCTCTGACTCTCTTATGTACTTTAAACTCATGAATTCCCATGATATGTTGTGACATGTTGTATTATGTGTTCTAATTGTTGTGTGTTAAAGTTGTGGAGTGTTTCGATATAATTTTGCCGGGTAACAAGCTAATATGCTATAAAGTGGCTTAAGTGCTTCTATATGAAACGTTAAGTGCTTTCTTGCATTCTTTCCACGTCCTAAGAGAATCCTATTGCCTTTATATTTATTTTATATATTGTAAACATGTTGATATGTGTATTATGATTATTGTTTTAAGGTTATGGCTCGATTTGCTATGATTCATGAACGATATGGAACGAATAAACTTCAAACCTCCATGTATTGATTGAACTTGAATGATTGATCGTTTATGTGCCATTGTAACATGATTACTTATATTATTCACTTCATACCATGAGGATTTCATTGTCGTGCATCATAATTGGTTTATATGCAGTCGTGAGTCTCACGAGTTCACCATGTTGGTTCTTGTACAGTTTTCTCCATGGCGGAGACGTGTCGGGTTCATAGGCTACCCCAAGTCTTCTTTTTCTTTTGGTATTGTTCGGTAAGAGGTGTTACAGGCGGGTTTCTCTTCTATTAGCTAAGATGACCCAATATATATCCCTTACATGGATGTCTTAAGCCAAGTATGTAATTATATTTATAGCGAGTCTTTTCCAAAGAGTCTATGATTTTCAACTTAAAGCCCTTTTTCCTTTCATGAATCCCTTACCAAATGTTTTGGCGAGATCAGTGAACACATTCTTTATGGGGGCCCGGAAATATGTGTACGTGGCTATACGGGGAAGCTCGGGCTGACGGTGATCCCCATGCACTGGCCCCAACAAATAATAACGGTGATACCGGCCCTCGCTAGGAGATTAGCGAGGAATGGGAGCTGAGTGCCTTTGGGAGAATTCATGTAACCCCCTTTGGTCAATGTATTAGGTGGCCGGGCCATGCAATCCCGTCCACCACCCGGAGGAAGAAGGTGTATATGTTTATGATTATGAATGAATGAATGAACGAATGAATGAACGAATGATTGTGACTGAATAAATGATTGTGTGATCGTTAATGAACGAATAAATGAATAAATGCACATACGAGGTGGAGGTTGGAGAATTCGCCCTCTCGCCGGGCTCACCTACTGACCTCATGATTGAATGAATGAATGAATGAAATTGATTGTTGTAATCCCGAGTGCTGTTTTTTTTTTTTTTTTCACCCACTTGGGAAATATTTCAAAACCTCACACGGGATTATAGCTTGCATGTGCGGGTGTTTAATTTCTATGGTATTATACTAGCATGCCCCATTTTATACCCACCAGTCTCCTATAGACTGAACCCGGCTTTGTTTTTAGTTCTTTTGCAGGTTTGGAGTGCTAGGCGGGATTTTGGGTCTGTTGAGTCGTGTGGTCCAGTCTGAGTTCCACTACAGGCATATTGTAATGGATTAAGTTATGCATTGAATGTATGAATTATTATGATTGTATTTTGTGATATTCGGGACAGGCTTCTAGGGATAGTTGAACCCGTAAATTGTGAAATTTTGATTTATGATTTATGTATGAATTTCGGGACTAGGTATTTATGTTAGTGGAACCTGTCACTTGCTGCTTATGATTTGCTTCTGCACGTGAATTTAATTTTGGTAAATTGCTTATTTGGTTTCGTAGTTTAGCCCCGCCTAGCTTAGTGTGTGAGTGGTCTCCCGTTCGCTATGATTCGGATTCGGGTATGGACTTCCCATTTCGTAACCGAGTTTGGGTTATAGTACGGGGGATGTGGTGCCTTCCGTCTGGGGTGCTACATCCTTAAGTGGTATCAGAGCCCCCAGGTTGCAAAACCGGAGCTCTTGTGTCGTGATTGAGTCAGTTTAGGTCGTACGGCATAGGAACAACTTGTTAATGTGTGTATTGCATTGACTATGACCTTGGGATAGCATTTCTGTTTGAACTTTCTCGAATTAATTGTTGTTTATTGCATCGAATTCGTGCCCTTCGTGATGAAAATGTGACATGAGCATGCACTAATCGCATGCATATATTCTTGAAATAAGTTATAATTTATAGGTATGAAGATAATTTCAAAGCACGGCCAATCTCTACGACAACAATGGTCTATCATAAGCTTGATTCTCAGGCATGGAAATGGTAAGGAATGTACCAGGGATTATATACAGGAATCCTAGATTCAAGGCCTTCTCCAATTAAGCGATGGCTCAGAGTTAGAACCCGGAATTTGAGACCGAGGTATAGGGAAAACCTTGTAATTTCTATTGGAGATGGTGAGTCTGAGGTGAAGTAAAGAGGGGGTGTATAATGATTACGCCTTACAAGAATCAACACCTAGGCTCATATTATAAAAAATTAGTCAACCGGATTTCCTAGGATCATTCATTCTAGAGAGAGGTGAAGAAAGTCTCGAAGGTACCTTAGTTCGAGGTTCGGATCATTGAAGAAGTTGTGATGATTAAGAGGACTCAAGGTAAAAGCGATTGAGGAGAGATGAGTAACAAGGGACGTAGAGGAGGAGCTTCCAAGTGAATCAAGTTATTTAAATTTTAGTCCGGGGTAGAAGATTCAAGATATAACAAGGATCGTAAATGGTGAACAATAGGGATCGTCAAGGAAGAAGTTAAGTTTGGATTTGTGGGAGAAGAATGGGTGATTCGTGGTACTTCGGGTTTCGAGTAAGAAAAAGTTTGGTCTGAGGTGCTTTGGATTTTGACTAAGATGGAAAAATGAGTCGGGAAGGAATTAGAGAAAGCCAAGTAACTTGTTAAATACAAGTTCATGGAAGGTGACAATGTTAAGGACAAGATTTAAGTTCCCCTTCCAAATCCAAGCTGAATTGTCGTGTTGTGCGGTCAAATTTGGAATTATCGAGCAATAAATGGGAACTATAAAGAAAGGCAAAGTGTTCTAGAGAGAAAGTAGGTGCTCAAGTCTGAGCAATTGGGGGACGGATCTCTCAACCAATTTGAACTCAAGGGAGATGAAAACTAGGAAACTGTAACGCCCCCACCCGTACCGGAACAAGAGGAGAGCGGCGTCTCAACCCCCGCACTGAAGCACCTCTCAAGTAATGGTGTGAGACATCACTCAAGAAATACTCCAGCGAACGGCTGTCTATCTCAGAACTATACATGTAAACGATGTGGCTATGCAGCGGAAAATCAAAGTATTTTAAAACTTTTCAAAACATGTGCGTGATGGCATGTAACAAGCAAGAACATATTGATCGTGTAAGAGAGACTCGGCATATCAGAACATGTAACATATTCACATATAAGTACCGATATAGCAGAGTTCAATGTATCGGTAACAAAGTAGTAGAAAGAGTATAACAAAGATACTCGAGTATTCAGAAACACATACAGAAACATAAAGTGATGCAGCCATAAAACATATGCAGGACACAAAAAGGAAGTAATACTAAGTCCTGACTGAAACAAAAATGATAATCTAGAGCTTTAAGATACCTCTAGACTGCGGCTGCAAGACCTGAAATCACGAGGCAAGAAAACGGGAGAGGTATTAGTCAAAACGACTAAGTGAGGGAATACTTTAAAGAAAGTACTGAGTGATAAAGAACTTGAAGTAAAGTTTAGAACTGTTAAATGCAATGCTTTAAAGAAGAACTTGAAACAAGTTCGGTTGATAAAACTCTTTGAATGTGATGCTGTAAAAGAATGCACGTTATAAAACATTTTCATGAATGCTATCACACGCACACACATATGCTGTTGATGGTTCATAGTTCTTTCATAAAACGGGATAAGGGTAAAGTGAACTTTTCCAGATATGAACCATCCTTTATGAAACAGAATTTTGCCCGCAAGCTAGGCTCCTCCATCCTTACTCCAGAAAACATGATTTGGTAGAGCATCGGACCAGGGTCAACAATAATTCCACGTATAGTAGAGTATCGGACCAAGATTAACAATGACCCCACATAAAGTAGAGCATTGGACCAAGATCAACAACAACTCCGCACACAGTAGACTATTGGACCAAGGTCAACAACAACTCTTACCAACACATACAAACATGCACCATCCTCCACTGGTTGTCACTTCGGGTAGCTAGCTCTAGGTGACCTGTAAACATGTAATGGGAACAGATTTGCTGTCCGTTCCCAGACAGATTGTCCTGACTTAACAAACCTCCTGTTAAAAGTCGGTGTCAATTGTCTAAATGTGGCGGCCGATATTGGTGATGTCGTTGGCGCTCACCTCCCGAGCATCACCTCCACACTTAACTGCCGAGCCCAAACTGTAAACTGTATGCTTGCATTTAAGATTAGCAGTGACCAGAGTATCACTACAGTATGCTAACTATAACATGTGAAACTGTAACTGTAACATATAATGCTGTCTGTAAAACATATGATTCTGTCTGAAAACATGTGATTCTGTCTGTAAAACTGTACTTTGAAACATATGCAGAACATGTAACTGTCTTTGAACAAGAATGCAGAACTTTGGAAAACATGTGTTGTAGATCAAGATATACTATTAAAGTATGAATGATCCTTTCAAGAGAATGTCCCGATAAAAGGAATAGTTCAAAACGAGGTTTAGCTTTGAATTTCAAAACATATGATACGATAGTATAATCGTGGTTCCAATTGGAAAACATTTATAACTTCACCTCACCTGATAGTAACAAAGGTAGGTAGACAGATTATGCGGTGGCCTGGGGATCCCAGTGCTCAACTTTAACTCCTGTAGGTGGTGTACTAGAGTGAGCTTAAGAACTAAGACCCACTACTAACCAAGATGCATATGGAATGCATGAAACAATAAACAAGGAACATGTAAAGAACATGTAACACAAGAGAGTAATACCATTTAAGGTATCCAAGAGAGGTAACACACAAAGGAATACGTCAAAGTGAGTTACTCTTAACGTGAGACTATGATCTTACTATAACCGAGTAAGCTTTAGTCAAATTATGAATCCTATCGCAAACCTTATGTTATGAAAGAAGTCCACGAAAGAAAACACATTTTGAAAACACATTTTAGACCCTGGATAAGGAAACCCTAGGTGCAAATGTCTATAGAGAAAGCACAAGTTTTATTTCATATTTACTATTCAAAAGCACTATTCAAAAGTACTATTCCAGATTACTATTCATGATTACTATTCACAGGTTACTATTCACATGTCGGGTCAAAGGGTCGGGTCAAACCCTTACTATACACTCACACCCACACACACGGTACACACACACACACACCATGCACGTACACACACACACATACGACACGCACACACACACACACACACACACCCCCTAATTAAATTATGATCTTGATTATAACCTATAGTTTCAAGTTCATGTTATAATAATCAAGAGTGATCTAGGTTAAAGGTATAACCTATGGTTAAGAGATCCAATTAAGGCATAACATCAAGTTATGAAACACTAATCTATCTTAGGTTATAACATGTGACACTATTAAAGTGTATAACAAATGATCAAGGCTTTAATCCATTAATCCATATCATATGATAAGCTAAATTCATAATTCAAGAATCATATAACAATGTGACAACATGTCACAACATATATTATATCATATCATATCATATATCATGAACCTTTAGGTATGTAACATGTAACAATTTAATTCAATACCAACATGTAACAAGTTGTGACATAATTAATTGTAAATCACTATTCCATTAGCTAACTTGCATGAACATAATTCAAATTCCATAATCATGCATCAATTCTCATAATATAACAACCATATCACATGATCATAGCATATACTAGAGCAATTCATAACATATTCAAGCATATACTAAACAATTAAATCATATAAACAACTTATTCAAACATATCATGAAAACTATATAATAAATGCATAAATTAAAATCCTATATGGCTTAGGGAAGACCCTAAGACCCAACCTAAACATAATATAAACATACCATAACATAAAAACATAAACTAAACTAAACATAACATAAACTAAAGCATAAAAAATAAAACAAACCTAGCTCTAATGGGGGGGTGGCCGACGGCAAAGAGGGGGAGAGGGAGAGAAGAAAGGGTGTTGTCAACACAACTTTGAGCAAGGATTCTAATGGCATGAGAGGGGTATTTACAGTTGTGAAGAAGCCCCTCACCTTGCAAATAAAGATGGCTTAAGGGTAGGAGAGCAAAACAAGAGTTCATCCACTTGCATTTTCTAGAAGCTTTAGGGATTATGAAGGTAAAAATGGGACTGCTGGGGGTATTTCTGTAATTTCGTTGCCCAAGACTCGAGGATAAGTGGCTGGAAGTATAACCATTCTGACGACAAGAAAATTAGCTTCGAAACGCATATTCATTCGTCGAAATCGGATTTACCGTTTGAAAGATACATTAGTTTTAGTGAATAAAAGTTTTGAGCTCGAAACTCCACACGAGTGAAAAACGACTTTCTAGAATGATTTTCAAGTCCGGATTGTTTCCAAATTCAAGAAATAAATCGAGAAGCGTTTTGAGTCCAAAATCGACTATAAAACGTTTTGCCGTTAAAAAGTTGAAAACGTAGGATGAATAGTGAATTCTCATGTACAAGCGTACGCTTCAAAATTTCAAGCTAGGACTTGAATCAAGAGTTTTAAAAACATCTCAAAAATCTTGAAATAGCTCAAGTAGTGCAAATCCGAAGAGAAAACATTTTCCGAATGAAAACCGTTCGTAAAAGGAATAGTGAACTGGGGTTTTCGAGAACATTTTCAATAAAACAAAGTTCCAGAATGGATTTCCAAGCCAAGAATGATTTCAAAAGACTCATCTCGACTCAAGGATCGATTCGACTGTAAACTTGGGTAGGAAAGGTATCAGAATCAAAAGCTCATTTTTTGATGAATAGTAACTTTGGTCGGTAAGTTCCAGAAATACCCTTATGGTTCAAGAAAGAATCTCTGAGCTCGGGAAACAAGTTCAAATGATAGAGAAACATGTGTGATGAACCTCTAGGGTTCGAGTAGCAATATGAACAAGGTAGGCTCGGGTTATGAATAGTAAACTGTATCAAAGGTCAAGAATTCCCCCTTAAAGCATGTCAGATCATACACGAGCACAAAGTTCATGTAAGAATGCAATGCATGATGATTCAAAAAGTTGGATCACGGTCTATAAACGCTTTACCAATGCCCTTAACTTACTGTTTTCATCCAGACCCTGTTTTGGGTTGTTACAGAAACCTTGATCAAGGTGATGGCTATAAGTAGGATTCGGGGTAACGATTGGAAGACCGGTTATTGGGGAGAAGTCAAGACATTAAATCCATGGATGTGGAAGACTTTGGATTCAAGAAATTAAAACCTCGGACCGTAGAGATATACACGTTGATGCACGAAGATTCGTAAACATCTTGAAGACCGTGGGAAAAACAAGGAATGATCAACAAGAGAAAGCAAGCTCGTGATTAGAGGAACAAGGACAAGTTGCTAAGCTAAAGGCATACCACCAGAGTGACAGGTTCAATACATTCATGGCACGTGCATCATACAACATTTCAAATTATTTATTTTCCCTTATTTACATATGTACGTGCATCTCTACTTGATGTGGTTGCTCTAACGTGTTGCATATTAAATGGTACGTGCATTGGCATCTTGACCCGACATGCATCGTTCAGTGTTTATTTGATAGGAATTCTCCCTAACTCATCCACCATATGCTAGTTCGATCGGGCCACATTCGAATTAAGGAATTAAGAGAAGTTGAGGGCTATAGAAAATGGGTTGAGAAGGAATAAATACGGAGGCTCGGGAAAGTAGAACCCGATTTTGGGATACATGAAGGAGGTGGTTATTCCTACCAAATCATTTCAACGTAATGTGAATAATATCTCCGGACACATAGCTTGACTAGGATCCTTACACCAAGAAAGCTAAGACGAAGTAGTTGGGAATCTCGTATCCCATACGTAATAGAATAACTTCAAGGGAATGGGATAGAAACTTTTAAGGGGGAGAGCCGACCGGGAGCTAAATCGAATTCACGGTTGTGCTCGGATATATTACTTCAAATAGGAACAATGAAAATTCAAGAGCCCCAAACAACGAGATTCTATAAGGAATGGCACGAGATGAACTACAAGATTGTGGCACTTGACGAATTTTAAGATCAAAGTGGAAACTTCAAGACCGGCATGAGGAAATTTCGGGAATAATTTCTAGAAGGGTAAGTGCTTCAGGGTTGACAATGGATATTTGAGGAATGCTTGGGATTTCAAACGACAAGACGGGGTAAAAGAGTGATCGATGGTAACTTTGGTTGAAGAATCAACTTCGGTGATTTTTTTTTGTTTTTGGGAATTACAAGCTAAATCCTCCAAGGATGAAAAGATCGTATACAGTGTAACTTACTTCATATCTTGGAGACGATGGGACTGTGGAAGAATTTCAAGAATTGGCAAGGGAAGGTAATGGATAAGGTAAAGCCGATCAAGTCATCATATTCCGTGATGGGCAAAGTGAGCGCCAATTCAACTGTGGGCTTTGGAAGTAGAATAATTCGGAACGATCATAACATGAACGAGATGGATTATTGGCTCGTCAATCCTTTTTCCACGATGAGCCGAGAATGCTATTAGGGTTTAGTTTTGTGTTCGAATTTTTTTTAAACGCAGGCTAGGGTATCCGAGGAAGGGCGAATATGATTGTGATGAAGAATGAGTTGAACGGATTAAGATCAAGTGTGATCTCGAGAGTGGAATTTCGGACAATGGTATTTAATAAGGATAAGAGAACTAATCATAGGACTTCGGATCGTAGAGTTCGGTAAAGAAGAGAAATGGATCAAGGATGGAACAAGGTGGTTATTATAATATCGACGAGTCGTGCAATCTCAAAGCTTGGCACTATGAGCGGAAGAAACTTCAATAATAAATCAAATGCTAAATCGGATCATTGCGTGAAAGAATTCAATGGTGTTGAACGGTAAATTAAAGCATCCATATCATGTGCATCAAGCATTCTTCTATTTCATTGTTATGTGTGTGTTGTTTATTGATTGTTTATCGCATTAAGAGTGAACGAGTCCTTTAGCTACTCGGTGAGATGAGGGTCGTGCCTTGCAACGGTTCCGATAATCGGTCTTTGGAGACCCTGGTTAGAAGCTAATGACGGTTCAAGAAACCAACTTCAAGTCGTGAAGTTGAGGTGGTGATAGAAGACCCATTTGGGATTGGAGAACGAGTGGTGGAAGTTCATTAAATAATCCACTCGTGATACCGAGTTGTGGGATGGTTTGGATGGATTCAAACGGTGGGAGCTGAATCTCTTAAGACCCTCCTATCGTGCGAGACGTTCGGACTACTCATGGTCGGATCAAGTTCCTGAGCAACTTGCAGAGTTTGTTTAAAGCCCCTTTTCTGCTTGATGACCCCTCTCTGAACTAATTCCTGTTGGGATGTCGCGAACCCCGCGTGGGATGAACGTAGAGAGGTTTTGCTTAGAGTCCAGTACTCGAGGCAGTGGACCTGAGGACTGGTCCTTCTAAAGGGGGAGAGGTTGTAAGGCCCCAATTTTCTGGTAAGCCAGGTACGAGGCCACGTGAGAGTTTAATTCAGCAATTTCGTGATTTATATGATGTTGCATGTCTATTTGTCAATGTGAATTTATTTTAATTTCGTGCGCATTAGAATTATTTAAATTGTTCTTGGATTCAATTATCCAATAATTGCTCGTTAAGGACCTAATTACAATTAGGGTGTTTTGGGGCCGTTTGTGGCTACCTTAAGCTTGGGATTCGAATTCGAATTCGAATTCCAACCTTAACATTGAGTTTGTTTTGGTAATTCGGATTCAATGAATTAACCTTTTAAACTTTAGAAGTCATTTGATCACCCTACCGTTTTAAAATCCGATCCGGATGGACCGGATACCGTTTGACCCTACCCGTATAATCCAACCCATCTAACTCAGCCCCAAAAAGGAGCCAAGTCTTCCTCCCTCTTTCATATTCACGTACGAGCAAGGAGGAAGAGAAAAGAGAAGGATTTTTCCCCTTTTTGGCCATGAACCCTTGAGCTCGGGATTTTCCAGATCCAACCGTCCGATCAACGACCTAAGGTAACCATTGTATTCCTCTCATTACATGCTTCAATTCTACGTATATATTGTAACTTGAATCCTTGCCTAAGTGCTTCTTTTGGGGAGATGATGAATAGTGTGTTGGAAAACACGAATCAGAAAGCAGCGGAATTTAAAAAATTTTCCCAACAAAAGGACCTTGGACTCGCAATCGTGTAACCAAATTCGTAAAGATAGAAAACTTACTTTTCTTTTGTTCTTTCTTGAAGCGTTTCAAGCCACCCAAGAACGCTCTTCTCGCGGCTTGATCCCCTCTCCTTTGGTAAAGCTCGAATCTTCAACTTCTAACTTGAAGTCTCTAGAGAAAGTCCACCAACTTAATCACAATCTAACTAGTAAGGATGTTAGTTCTCTAGTTAGTGTTTAGGCTTAACGTAGGGTTTAATTTAATCTTGGAGAAAGGAAGGTGTTCAACACATGAACCAAAAGAATTGCCAATTAGCTCCATAAGGAGCTCGAGCTCTCCTATTTATAGAGAGAGGGTGCCGATCCAAATCCTTGTTGGGAAAGGATTTGGTTCCTCTGTCTCCTATTACTTGATCATCAAGTATTTTCCAACTTTGACTTTGAATTCTAATTCAAGTCAACTTTTGAGAGAGCTAAAATTATCCAAACTATTTTTGGATAATTTTATACTTTATTTATTATAAAATAAATAACTTATTTTTATCTAATTAATTAATTAACTAGATTATTTTCTCCAAAATTAGACTTTCTTTTTAATTCAAAATTAAACCAAAGTCTATTAAATCATTAACTAAATTAATCATTTAATATATATATATATAAATTCACGTGTGTGACACGTGTCACAAGGACACGTGTCACTCACGTGACCCACACGTGTGGCTTCACACGTGTGGAACCCTCTAGGCTCGATTAACTCGTTTAATCATGTTCAAGTCTCAACTCATGTAACCAAGTTGTTGTGTGTGACCCTCTAGGTTCTCAATTCAATTAGCAGTGACCCTAATTAATTAATTCACTAATTAATTAATCAGTCCACAGATTAAACGACCATAGTCTAGCAACAGGTGTTTAACCCCTAGCTGAATTGGAATGTTCGGATTCGACAGAACCTTTAAGTCATTGATTCATGTGAGATACAATCCTCCTACTTACTATCTCTCAACCAAGATCTAGGGTAAGGGAATAATTAGAACCCTAATAATCCGGTCTTAAAGCTAAGTGCATTTCATATCCATTTGATCTCAATCCAAGAAACCCTTTTCTTGATGTCTTGATCTACTGCCTTGGCCAAGGACTCCATATGGCATATGAATGACTTACACAATAAGAGATCACCTTGCAAATGCAAGTGTAGGTCCTATCTTGATTCTCATTCACTTTCATGAATCACTTGTGCAGCCCCAGCATAAGCCTTGAATCAGTTGTCTAAGGCGACACCCTTTAAAGCTTATACCTAAGACTACAGAGTTAACTCATAAAGTGACAAGGAACCTCAAGTCTTAGGATCAATTAATCACATCAATGACTCGTGAGATATTTCCTAATCTGGAAGTTTCCATTTCCTGAAATAGAAACTTCCTTTCCCATTTAGGAATGTTCTCACACGGGGCACCTCAGTGAACTTACTTATTAAAGTAAGCACCCTCATGTATCACGCACGTATCAACTATACACTTTGCACCTCCATGAAACAAGGTGGTCCTTCTTAAGGGCGTGATCCCACAAGCAAGCCTTAGAGGAGTCAGGTTGACACTCCCACTGTCTGTAGGACTCATCGGCTTGGAGTATTTTACTAATCATGACTTATGTGATATAGGGCTCGTTTCATGAACCATTTCACCTAAATGGTAGAGTCCTAAAGTCATCAGGATTAGGGGAGTTCTCATACATGCACAGCTAAAGTAAACGCATACCAAACAAGAGCATATAAAGAAGTGTTGCCTCAATTCGTTATTTCATTCAAAGATTGTCTGTGATTACAATAAGGAAAAGCACAAAGCGGATATACAATCGGCTTTCTAGGGCACTATTCCTAACAATCTCCCACTTGCCCGTCAAAGCCATTCTAAAGCTATTCTAAGTCCCATCTTCTGAAGATGACCTTGGAAAGCTTCTCGACTAAGGGGTTTAGTAAGTGGATCTGCCACGTTCTCTGCTGATGCGACCTTCTCAATTAGCACATCTCCTCTTTTGATAATATCACGGATTAGGTGATACTTCCTCATAATGTGCTTGGTCCGTTGGTGAGAGCTTGGTTCTCTTGCTTGAGCAACCGCCCCAGTGTTGTCACAAAACACAGTAATGGGGTCTTTCATGTTAGGAACAACATTCAACTCTTGAATGAAGTTTCTAATCCAAACACCTTCCTTAGCTGCATCATTTGCAGCTAAGTATTCGGCCTCAGTGGTCGAATCTGCAGTGGTTGTTTGCTTGGAACTCTTCCAACTCACTGCACCGCCGTTTAGGCAGAAAATGTATCCTGACATTGACTTAAAATCATCTAAGTCAGATGCAAAGCTTGCATCGCAGTATCCTTCGACAGTAAGATCTTTCTGACCTCCGTAAACTAAGAATAAATCTTTAGTACTTTTCAAGTACTTAAGAATATTCTTCACGGCAGCCTAGTGACCATCTCCAGGGTCATTTTGGAAACGACTTGTCACACTAAGTGCATAAGCCACATCCGGTCGAGTACATAACATTGCATACATTATGCTACCTATTGCTGACGCATAAGGTGTATGAGTCATTCTCTCCTTCTCAAGGTTAGTCTTAGGACACATCTTCCTTGAAAGACATGTTCCTACACTCATAGGAAGGTTCTTAACCTTTGCTGACTCCATATTGAATCTCTTCAATACTTTGTCAATGTACATCGACTGTGATAGTCCTATTAACCTTCTAGATCTATCTCTATAGATTTTAATTCCAAGGATATAGGACGCATCACCAAGATCTTTCATCTCGAATTGGTTCGATAACCATAACTTAGTTACTTTCATGTCATCCTTCGAATTCCCAACAAGAAGGATGTCATCAACATAAAGTACTAAGAATTGCACTGAGGTCTCCAATTCCTTTCTATACACACATGATTCATTCGAAATTTGGATGAAGCCAAACGCTTTGACCGATTCATCAAATCGAATGTTCCAATTCCTAGAAGCCTGTTTCAATCCATAGATTGATCTTTGGAGTTTGCAAACCTTTTGCTCACTCCCACTGAATGTGAAACCTATGGGTTGCTCCATATAAATGTCTTTATCAATGTCACCATTGAGAAAGGCAGTTTTCACATCCATTTGCCATATCTCATAGTCATAATATGCAGAAATGGCAAGCATGATCCGAATAGACTTTTGCATTGCAACTGGTGAAAAGGTTTCATCAAAATCCACGCCGGGTCTTTGAGTGAATCCTTTTGCAACCAGTCTTGCTTTATAGGCTGCAATGCTTCCATCAACTCCAAGCTTTCTCTTAAAGATCCATTTGCAACCTATGGGTTTGACCCCATCAGGCAAATCTACCAAGGTCCAAACTTGGTTGGAGTTCATGGAGTCCATTTCGGATTTCATGGCTTCTATCCACTGTTCAGAGTCAGAATCTGAAAGTGCCTCCTCATATGTTGAAGGATCATTATCCTTTTGAGAGATTTCATGGAAGAATCCATACCATCTCTCCGGCTGTCTAGGAGTGCGTTCAGAACGCCTTAGAGGAGGGTTTTCGTGTGTATCGAAATTCGTGATCGGTTGTAGTTGATCAGAGTGGGACGTTTCTTCAGTGGGTGGTGTGGGGTCACCTTGTATTTCTTTTAATTCTATGATCTTGCCTTTTTTTTCTTTAAGGAACGGTTCCTCCAGAAAAGTAGCATTTCTGGAAACAAACACCTTTTGTTCAGATTGATCATAGAAATAGTATCCTATGGATTCCTTAGGATAACCTACAAAGTAGCATAAGTTAGAACGAGATTCTAACTTATCTCCCACTGTCCTCTTCACGTAAGCAGGACAACCCCAAATTCTTAAGTAAGAATAACTAGGGATTTTACCATGCCACATTTCATAGGGCGTTTTGGGGACTGACTTAGAGGGAACTAGATTCAGAATCTTTGCTGCACTTTCTAGGGCATAACCCCAGAAAGAAGGTGGTAAGTCAGTGAAACTCATCATGGAACGAACCATATCAAGTAGGGTTCTATTCCTTCTCTCAGAAACTCCATTAAGCTGAGGAGTTCCCGGAGGAGTCCACTGAGAGATAATCCCATTATCTTTGAGATGATTAAGGAATTCTTCACTAAGATACTCGCCTCCTCGATCAGATCGAAGTGCTTTGATCTTGTGACCAGTTTGGTTCTCAACCTCCTTTTGAAATTCCAAGAATTTCTCAAAAGCTTCAGATTTATACTTTATTAAGTATACATAACCATACCGACTAAAGTCATCAGTAAAGGTTATGAAATACTGATGATTGTTTCTAGTGCTTACACTAAGCGGTCCACAAACATCAGTATGGATCAAATCCAAAACCTCAGTGGCACGTTCCACAGTTCCTTTAAAAGGGACTTTGGACTTTTTTCCTTTGAGACAGGATTCACAAGAAGTTAACTCTTTGAGATCATTTTCAGAGAATGATCCTAAAGTGTTTATCTTGCTAATTCTGTTCTTGGAAATATGTCCTAATCTAGCGTTCCATAAGGGAGCTGAAACTTTGTCATCTCTCTTATGCTTTGTTTCTCGTTGTATATTCATAATATTGATATTTTGAGTTAGGTAAAGTCCATTACTTAGAGTACCGATATGAACGGAAGAGTTGTTCCGTTTGATAAAATATTTACCATTCTTAATATAAGTTTCATAACCTTCACAATCTAATATTGGAACTGAAATTATATTACGAATAATGCTCGGTACATAAAGGACTTTATTTAATACTAACTCAAAACTACCTAAATCTAATCTAATTGTGCCTAAAGCTCGAGCTTCAACGTTTGAGCCATCGCCGATCTTCAAGACACATTCTCCTTCTTTGAGTTGTTGGACTTCATTTAGCATCTGTACATCATTACAGATATGAGTCCCACAACCGGTATCAAGTACCCAAGAACTAGAATTAATAGAAAGATTTACTTCAACGAGAAAGATACCTTTCTTTAGAGTAGCCTTGTACTCTGGGCAGTTTCTCCTCCAATGTCCCGCTTTGCCACAATGGAAGCAAACATCCTCTTTCTGATCACGCTTCTTCTTTAGGGCCTTCCCCTTCGAAATGCCACCAGTGGGCCTAAGGGGTTTCTTCTTCTTCTTTTGGGCTTTCTTGCCCTTACCTTTAGAAGGCCCAGAAGAGGAAGATGGAGCATTCACCATCAAAAACTTATTGTCCTTCTTGATCGTGCTTTCAGCAGTCACAAGCTGACTAATCAGCTCAGCTACAGTAGCACCAGCATGATTCATGTTGAAGTTAAGGACAAATGGGTTGAATGATGGTGGGAGCGAAGCTAGCAACAAATCCACTGAAAGCTCATCTTTCAGTGGCATGTCCATGGAAGCAAGTTTCTCAGTAAGGGCAAGAAACTTGAGTCCATATTCATGCACACTTGAACCTTCCCTCATTCTCAAGTGGAACAATTCCTTTGAAGTGTTATACCTTGTAACACGTTCATGAGGGCGGTAAAGTTGCTCTAAGTGGTCGTAAATCTCCCAAGCAAATTCCATGGCCTCATGTTGTCTTTGTAAGTCCGGAGACATGTTAGCCAACATAAGGCAACGGGCTTGGAGATTATCATCCTTCCACTTCTGAATCGCATCCCGCTCGGCCCGAGTGGGAGCCTCCCCTTCGGGACTGGGCTCCCCTTCGAAGAGAACATAAGTTCTCTTCTCAGAATCTAAAATGATTTTTAGATTCCTCAGCCAATCAGAATAGTTGGGACCAGTCAACTTGTTTGACTCGAGGATCGATACAAGAGGGTTTTTGGTTGCCATTTCAAAGCACGTAGAGAATCACAGAATCTACGACCTAAATGGTAAAACAGAGAACTAGTGAGCATGCTGAATTATAACGATATACAAAAGATAAGGTCTTTAATCTAATGTAGCTCCCACTGTTTTTTAAAGATCTAGAATTCCCAAAGATCTAAGAGGAACACGTTTCCCAATGGGTACTAAGATCCTAGGCATTTTATCTCGAACCCACGACTCGCGGACATTCTAAGTAAGAACCCTAGGTAGGTACAACTTACCAATTCTAACACCTTTAGAACTCTTAGTAATTGTTTTTGCATCACCTATCTTTCAATATGGACCCACGACTCGTGCGACATCCATATTTACTTAGGCGTTAAGCTAGACCCATCAATCATAAGATCATGACCAAAACTTAGTTCGAACGACCCACGACTCGCGGACATCGCCCTTGCTAAAATTGACCACGAAATATTGATCATTTAAAATGATTAATTAGGTAACTAATAACTAATAAGCTCCACTAGCTATCCCACGACTCGCGGACAATAACTAGCTTTACTTACTAAACTTAAGACCTATTGATGGAATGCTAGGAATTTAATTCAAAATTTGCATCTCGAATTAAACACCTATTTGTTCGAAATTAGCTTAATATTTAATGGGAATTTTCGAATCAACCGGAGAGTTGTCCGGTTCGACCTCACCAACATATATGTTATCCAATTTTATTAGTCTTGATTAATGCAAGTACACTTAAATGCATATCAAACAAGCACATAAACAGATAACATGTCCTAGCATGATACTAACATGTAATGATCATGGGTTCTACCTATCTTATGCGTGATATGCGGGAGCCACTCCACAATCACAAGTTCTAACATACATGCCACATAAACAGTTTAAATCACATAAGGGAAAGCGGTAACAAAATACGAGCCCTATCTCTATTACATTTAACAATTGAGATTCCCCTCCCTAACATTTTGAGGGGTCTTCACTTATAGCCTCCTTGTTACTTGAATGTGGTCCATCTTACTCCATGGGTGCATTGTCTCCAAAATGAAAATAAAACCTCACCACCTATCTCTACTCTCAAATTACAATAAAAAGAAAAAAGACATAAAGTAATAAGGCTCAATCTTCATATTGGCCTTAGACAATTACACGGGGCATACCCCGGCCTCAAAACAGTAATATGGAAAGCCACATAATAAATCACATAACAGTACGCACATAAGTGAGGCTCCAACCTCAATTGAAAAACGCAACTATAGGGCTCCAACCCCAATTTAAACCATCCATGTGCATAAATTAAAACCATACATAGATCTAAACCCATGATCACCTAACATGCTTTTGCGAGAATTCAAATTTAGCCAATAAATTAAAATTCTCGTTTCAAGTCCTAATGACTTAAAACACGACTTAGATGCAATTCTTGTTCAAGAGCCTTTTCTATAAAACCCGAAAAACAATAAACCAATAAAATTCTAATTAATTTCTGAAAATTAATAATTTTATTCTTTCAATATTTTCATAAAATATAGTTTGTAATTTTTCAAGATTCAAATCGCTCAAATTTTCAAAATCCCAATTTAAACAATTATTTCAAAAATAATTCAATTTTTTATAAAATTTTTCAGAAAAATTAAATCGGGATTGGATTGGACTAAACACGAAAATCAAGATCGCGAAACGAAGGCCCCGGGTTCGCCCGCGCGCCCAGCCCAGGCAGGAGCACGCATCGCGTACGCCAGCAGCAGGGCTGCCGGCACGCGCGCGCAGCGTGCACCTCGCCTAGGCGGCAGGCAGGCGGGCGGCGGAACGGCTCCCGCGCGGTTGCGGGAGGTGCTGGCGGGCGCGCCTAGGCGCACCTAGGCGCTGGCGGGCAGCAGCGGCGGGCAGTCCCGCGCGGTTGCGGGACTGCTGGGCGGGTGGGCGCGCGGGCCTGGCGTGCTACGCCTTAGCACGTCCAGGCTCGCGTTTTCGTAACGCGATTTCGTGTTTCGTATTTTTAGTTCAAAAACCAAAACAATCCAAATTCAAAAATCACGATTTAAATTAATTTCTATCAAAACGGTTTTCCAAAAACACAATTTAAGAAAACAGTTTCAGAAATTCAAGAAAAATTACTGTTTCGTATTTCAGGCTTTCTAAAAGAACTCATGAATACCTAATTCGCATCTAAGCCTAAGAATTTCTACCAAATTCAGAATAATTGAGACGAATCAGAAACACGATTAACAAGGTGGCTCTGATACCACTTGTTGGAAAACACGAATCAGAAAGCAGCGGAATTTAAAAAATTTTCCCAACAAAAGGACCTTGGACTCGCAATCGTGTAACCAAATTCGTAAAGATAGAAAACTTACTTTTCTTTTGTTCTTTCTTGAAGCGTTTCAAGCCACCCAAGAACGCTCTTCTCGCGGCTTGATCCCCTCTCCTTTGGTAAAGCTCGAATCTTCAAACTTCTAACTTGAAGTCTCTAGAGAAAGTCCACCAACTTTATCACAATCTAACTAGTAAGGATGCTAGTTCTCTAGTTAGTGTTTAGGCTTAACCTAGGGTTTAATTTAATCTTGGAGAAAGGAAGGTGTTCAACATATAGAGAGAGGGTGCCGATCCAAATCCTTGTTGGGAAAGGATTTGGTTCCTCTGTCTCCTATTACTTGATCATCAAGTATTTTCCAACTTTGACTTTGAATTCTAATTCAAGTCAACTTTTCAGAGAGCTAAAATTATCCAAACTATTTTTGGATAACTTTATACTTTATTTATTATAAAATAAATAACTTATTTTTATCTAATTAATTAATTCATAATTAATTAACTAGATTATTTTCTCCAAAATTAGACTTTCTTTTTAATTCAAAATTAAACCAAAGTCTATTAAATCATTAACTAAATTAATCATTTAATATATATATATATATAAATTCACGTGTGTGACACGTGTCACAAGGACACGTGTCACTCACGTGACTTACACGTGTGGCTTCACACGTGTGGAACCCTCTAGGCTCGATTAACTCGTTTAATCATTTTCAAGCCTCAACTCATGTAACCAAGTTGTTGTGTGTGACCCTCTAGGTTCTCAATTCAATTAGCAATGACCCTAATTAATTAATTCACTAATTAATTAATCTGTCCACAGATTAAACGACCATAGTCTAGCAACAGGTGTTTAACCCCTAGCTGAATTGGAATGTTCGGATTCGACAGAACCTTTAAGTCATTGATTCATGTGAGATACAATCCTCCTACTTACTATCTCTCAACCAAGATCTAGGGTAAGGGAATAATTAGAACCCTAATAATCCGGTCTTAAAGCTAAGTGCATTTCATATCCATTTGATCTCAATCCAAGAAACCCTTTTCTTGATGTCTTGATCTACTGCCTTGGCCAAGGACTCCATATGGCATATGAATGACTTACACAATAAGAGATCACCTTGCAAATGCAAGTGTAGGTCCTATCTTGATTCTCATTCACTTTCATGAATCACTTGTGCAGCCCCAGCATAAGCCTTGAATCAGTTGTCTAAGGCGACACCCTTTAAAGCTTATACCTAAGACTACAGAGTTAACTCATAAAGTGACAAGGAACCTCAAGTCTTAGGATCAATTAATCACATCAATGACTCGTGAGATATTTCCTAATCTGGAAGTTTCCATTTCCTGAAATAGAAACTTCCTTTCCCATTTAGGAATGTTCTCACACGGGGCACCTCAGTGAACTTACTTATTAAAGTAAGCACCCTCATGTATCACGCACGTATCAACTATACACTTTGCACCTCCATGAAACAAGGTGGTCCTTCTTAAGGGCGTGATCCCACAAGCAAGCCTTAGAGGAGTCAGGTTGACACTCCCACTGTCTGTAGGACTCATCGGCTTGGAGTATTTTACTAATCATGACTTATGTGATATAGGGCTCGTTTCATGAACCATTTCACCTAAATGGTAGAGTCCTAAAGTCATCAGGATTAGGGGAGTTCTCATACATGCACAGCTAAAGTAAACGCATACCAAACAAGAGCATATAAAGAAGTGTTGCCTCAATTCGTTATTTCATTCAAAGATTGTCTGTGATTACAATAAGGAAAAGCACAAAGCGGATATACAATCGGCTTTCTAGGGCACTATTCCTAACAATCTCCCACTTGCCCGTCAAAGCCATTCTAAAGCTATTCTAAGTCCCATCTTCTGAAGATGACCTTGGAAAGCTTCTCGACTAAGGGGTTTAGTAAGTGGATCTGCCACGTTCTCTGCTGATGCGACCTTCTCAATTAGCACATCTCCTCTTTTGATAATATCACGGATTAGGTGATACTTCCTCATAATGTGCTTGGTCCGTTGGTGAGAGCTTGGTTCTCTTGCTTGAGCAACCGCCCCAGTGTTGTCACAAAACACAGTAATGGGGTCTTTCATGTTAGGAACAACATTCAACTCTTGAATGAAGTTTCTAATCCAAACACCTTCCTTAGCTGCATCATTTGCAGCTAAGTATTCGGCCTCAGTGGTCGAATCTGCAGTGGTTGTTTGCTTGGAACTCTTCCAACTCACTGCACCGCCGTTTAGGCAGAAAATGTATCCTGACATTGACTTAAAATCATCTAAGTCAGATGCAAAGCTTGCATCGCAGTATCCTTCGACAGTAAGATCTTTCTGACCTCCGTAAACTAAGAATAAATCTTTAGTACTTTTCAAGTACTTAAGAATATTCTTCACGGCAGCCTAGTGACCATCTCCAGGGTCATTTTGGAAACGACTTGTCACACTAAGTGCATAAGCCACATCCGGTCGAGTACATAACATTGCATACATTATGCTACCTATTGCTGACGCATAAGGTGTATGAGTCATTCTCTCCTTCTCAAGGTTAGTCTTAGGACACATCTTCCTTGAAAGACATGTTCCTACACTCATAGGAAGGTTCTTAACCTTTGCTGACTCCATATTGAATCTCTTCAATACTTTGTCAATGTACATCGACTGTGATAGTCCTATTAACCTTCTAGATCTATCTCTATAGATTTTAATTCCAAGGATATAGGACGCATCACCAAGATCTTTCATCTCGAATTGGTTCGATAACCATAACTTAGTCACTTTCATGTCATCCTTCGAATTCCCAACAAGAAGGATGTCATCAACATAAAGTACTAAGAATTGCACTGAGGTCTCCAATTCCTTTCTATACACACATGATTCATTCGAAATTTGGATGAAGCCAAACGCTTTGACCGATTCATCAAATCGAATGTTCCAATTCCTAGAAGCCTGTTTCAATCCATAGATTGATCTTTGGAGTTTGCAAACCTTTTGCTCACTCCCACTGAATGTGAAACCTATGGGTTGCTCCATATAAATGTCTTTATCAATGTCACCATTGAGAAAGGCAGTTTTCACATCCATTTGCCATATCTCATAGTCATAATATGCAGAAATGGCAAGCATGATCCGAATAGACTTTTGCATTGCAACTGGTGAAAAGGTTTCATCAAAATCCACGCCGGGTCTTTGAGTGAATCCTTTTGCAACCAGTCTTGCTTTATAGGCTGCAATGCTTCCATCAACTCCAAGCTTTCTCTTAAAGATCCATTTGCAACCTATGGGTTTGACCCCATCAGGCAAATCTACCAAGGTCCAAACTTGGTTGGAGTTCATGGAGTCCATTTCGGATTTCATGGCTTCTATCCACTGTTCAGAGTCAGAATCTGAAAGTGCCTCCTCATATGTTGAAGGATCATTATCCTTTTGAGAGATTTCATGGAAGAATCCATACCATCTCTCCGGCTGTCTAGGAGTGCGTTCAGAACGCCTTAGAGGAGGGTTTTCGTGTGTATCGAAATTCGTGATCGGTTGTAGTTGATCAGAGTGGGACGTTTCTTCAGTGGGTGGTGTGGGGTCACCTTGTATTTCTTTTAATTCTATGATCTTGCCTTTTTTTTCTTTAAGGAACGGTTCCTCCAGAAAAGTAGCATTTCTGGAAACAAACACCTTTTGTTCAGATTGATCATAGAAATAGTATCCTATGGATTCCTTAGGATAACCTACAAAGTAGCATAAGTTAGAACGAGATTCTAACTTATCTCCCACTGTCCTCTTCACGTAAGCAGGACAACCCCAAATTCTTAAGTAAGAATAACTAGGGATTTTACCATGCCACATTTCATAGGGCGTTTTGGGGACTGACTTAGAGGGAACTAGATTCAGAATCTTTGCTGCACTTTCTAGGGCATAACCCCAGAAAGAAGGTGGTAAGTCAGTGAAACTCATCATGGAACGAACCATATCAAGTAGGGTTCTATTCCTTCTCTCAGAAACTCCATTAAGCTGAGGAGTTCCCGGAGGAGTCCACTGAGAGATAATCCCATTATCTTTGAGATGATTAAGGAATTCTTCACTAAGATACTCGCCTCCTCGATCAGATCGAAGTGCTTTGATCTTGTGACCAGTTTGGTTCTCAACCTCCTTTTGAAATTCCAAGAATTTCTCAAAAGCTTCAGATTTATACTTTATTAAGTATACATAACCATACCGACTAAAGTCATCAGTAAAGGTTATGAAATACTGATGATTGTTTCTAGTGCTTACACTAAGCGGTCCACAAACATCAGTATGGATCAAATCCAAAACCTCAGTGGCACGTTCCACAGTTCCTTTAAAAGGGACTTTGGACTTTTTTCCTTTGAGACAGGATTCACAAGAAGTTAACTCTTTGAGATCATTTTCAGAGAATGATCCTAAAGTGTTTATCTTGCTAATTCTGTTCTTGGAAATATGTCCTAATCTAGCGTTCCATAAGGGAGCTGAAACTTTGTCATCTCTCTTATGCTTTGTTTCTCGTTGTATATTCATAATATTGATATTTTGAGTTAGGTAAAGTCCATTACTTAGAGTACCGATATGAACGGAAGAGTTGTTCCGTTTGATAAAATATTTACCATTCTTAATATAAGTTTCATAACCTTCACAATCTAATATTGGAACTGAAATTATATTACGAATAATGCTCGGTACATAAAGGACTTTATTTAATACTAACTCAAAACTACCTAAATCTAATCTAATTGTGCCTAAAGCTCGAGCTTCAACGTTTGAGCCATCGCCGATCTTCAAGACACATTCTCCTTCTTTGAGTTGTTGGACTTCATTTAGCATCTGTACATCATTACAGATATGAGTCCCACAACCGGTATCAAGTACCCAAGAACTAGAATTAATAGAAAGATTTACTTCAACGAGAAAGATACCTTTCTTTAGAGTAGCCTTGTACTCTGGGCAGTTTCTCCTCCAATGTCCCGCTTTGCCACAATGGAAGCAAACATCCTCTTTCTGATCACGCTTCTTCTTTAGGGCCTTCCCCTTCGAAATGCCACCAGTGGGCCTAAGGGGTTTCTTCTTCTTCTTTTGGGCTTTCTTGCCCTTACCTTTAGAAGGCCCAGAAGAGGAAGATGGAGCATTCACCATCAAAAACTTATTGTCCTTCTTGATCGTGCTTTCAGCAGTCACAAGCTGACTAATCAGCTCAGCTACAGTAGCACCAGCATGATTCATGTTGAAGTTAAGGACAAATGGGTTGAATGATGGTGGGAGCGAAGCTAGCAACAAATCCACTGAAAGCTCATCTTTCAGTGGCATGTCCATGGAAGCAAGTTTCTCAGTAAGGGCAAGAAACTTGAGTCCATATTCATGCACACTTGAACCTTCCCTCATTCTCAAGTGGAACAATTCCTTTGAAGTGTTATACCTTGTAACACGTTCATGAGGGCGGTAAAGTTGCTCTAAGTGGTCGTAAATCTCCCAAGCAAATTCCATGGCCTCATGTTGTCTTTGTAAGTCCGGAGACATGTTAGCCAACATAAGGCAACGGGCTTGGAGATTATCATCCTTCCACTTCTGAATCGCATCCCGCTCGGCCCGAGTGGGAGCCTCCCCTTCGGGACTGGGCTCCCCTTCGAAGAGAACATAAGTTCTCTTCTCAGAATCTAAAATGATTTTTAGATTCCTCAGCCAATCAGAATAGTTGGGACCAGTCAACTTGTTTGACTCGAGGATCGATACAAGAGGGTTTTTGGTTGCCATTTCAAAGCACGTAGAGAATCACAGAATCTACGACCTAAATGGTAAAACAGAGAACTAGTGAGCATGCTGAATTATAACGATATACAAAAGATAAGGTCTTTAATCTAATGTAGCTCCCACTGTTTTTTAAAGATCTAGAATTCCCAAAGATCTAAGAGGAACACGTTTCCCAATGGGTACTAAGATCCTAGGCATTTTATCTCGAACCCACGACTCGCGGACATTCTAAGTAAGAACCCTAGGTAGGTACAACTTACCAATTCTAACACCTTTAGAACTCTTAGTAATTGTTTTTGCATCACCTATCTTTCAATATGGACCCACGACTCGTGCGACATCCATATTTACTTAGGCGTTAAGCTAGACCCATCAATCATAAGATCATGACCAAAACTTAGTTCGAACGACCCACGACTCGCGGACATCGCCCTTGCTAAAATTGACGACGAAATATTGATCATTTAAAATGATTAATTAGGTAACTAATAACTAATAAGCTCCACTAGCTATCCCACGACTCGCGGACAATAACTAGCTTTACTTACTAAACTTAAGACCTATTGATGGAATGCTAGGAATTTAATTCAAAATTTGCATCTCGAATTAAACACCTATTTGTTCGAAATTAGCTTAATATTTAATGGGAATTTTCGAATCAACCGGAGAGTTGTCCGGTTCGACCTCACCAACATATATGTTATCCAATTTTATTAGTCTTGATTAATGCAAGTACACTTAAATGCATATCAAACAAGCACATAAACAGATAACATGTCCTAGCATGATACTAACATGTAATGATCATGGGTTCTACCTATCTTATGCGTGATATGCGGGAGCCACTCCACAATCACAAGTTCTAACATACATGCCACATAAACAGTTTAAATCACATAAGGGAAAGCGGTAACAAAATACGAGCCCTATCTCTATTACATTTAACAATTGAGATTCCCCTCCCTAACATTTTGAGGGGTCTTCACTTATAGCCTCCTTGTTACTTGAATGTGGTCCATCTTACTCCATGGGTGCATTGTCTCCAAAATGAAAATAAAACCTCACCACCTATCTCTACTCTCAAATTACAATAAAAAGAAAAAAGACATAAAGTAATAAGGCTCAATCTTCATATTGGCCTTAGACAATTACACGGGGCATACCCCGGCCTCAAAACAGTAATATGGAAAGCCACATAATAAATCACATAACAGTACGCACATAAGTGAGGCTCCAACCTCAATTGAAAAACGCAACTATAGGGCTCCAACCCCAATTTAAACCATCCATGTGCATAAATTAAAACCATACATAGATCTAAACCCATGATCACCTAACATGCTTTTGCGAGAATTCAAATTTAGCCAATAAATTAAAATTCTCGTTTCAAGTCCTAATGACTTAAAACACGACTTAGATGCAATTCTTGTTCAAGAGCCTTTTCTATAAAACCCGAAAAACAATAAACCAATAAAATTCTAATTAATTTCTGAAAATTAATAATTTTATTCTTTCAATATTTTCATAAAATATAGTTTGTAATTTTTCAAGATTCAAATCGCTCAAATTTTCAAAATCCCAATTTAAACAATTATTTCAAAAATAATTCAATTTTTTATAAAATTTTTCAGAAAAATTAAATCGGGATTGGATTGGACTAAACACGAAAATCAAGATCGCGAAACGAAGGCCCCGGGTTCGCCCGCGCGCCCAGCCCAGGCAGGAGCACGCATCGCGTACGCCAGCAGCAGGGCTGCCGGCACGCGCGCGCAGCGTGCACCTCGCCTAGGCGGCAGGCAGGCGGGCGGCGGAACGGCTCCCGCGCGGTTGCGGGAGGTGCTGGCGGGCGCGCCTAGGCGCACCTAGGCGCTGGCGGGCAGCAGCGGCGGGCAGTCCCGCGCGGTTGCGGGACTGCTGGGCGGGTGGGCGCGCGGGCCTGGCGTGCTACGCCTTAGCACGTCCAGGCTCGCGTTTTCGTAACGCGATTTCGTGTTTCGTATTTTTAGTTCAAAAACCAAAACAATCCAAATTCAAAAATCACGATTTAAATTAATTTCTATCAAAACGGTTTTCCAAAAACACAATTTAAGAAAACAGTTTCAGAAATTCAAGAAAAATTACTGTTTCGTATTTCAGGCTTTCTAAAAGAACTCATGAATACCTAATTCGCATCTAAGCCTAAGAATTTCTACCAAATTCAGAATAATTGAGACGAATCAGAAACACGATTAACAAGGTGGCTCTGATACCACTTGTTGGAAAACACGAATCAGAAAGCAGCGGAATTTAAAAAATTTTCCCAACAAAAGGACCTTGGACTCGCAATCGTGTAACCAAATTCGTAAAGATAGAAAACTTACTTTTCTTTTGTTCTTTCTTGAAGCGTTTCAAGCCACCCAAGAACGCTCTTCTCGCGGCTTGATCCCCTCTCCTTTGGTAAAGCTCGAATCTTCAAACTTCTAACTTGAAGTCTCTAGAGAAAGTCCACCAACTTTATCACAATCTAACTAGTAAGGATGCTAGTTCTCTAGTTAGTGTTTAGGCTTAACCTAGGGTTTAATTTAATCTTGGAGAAAGGAAGGTGTTCAACATATAGAGAGAGGGTGCCGATCCAAATCCTTGTTGGGAAAGGATTTGGTTCCTCTGTCTCCTATTACTTGATCATCAAGTATTTTCCAACTTTGACTTTGAATTCTAATTCAAGTCAACTTTTCAGAGAGCTAAAATTATCCAAACTATTTTTGGATAACTTTATACTTTATTTATTATAAAATAAATAACTTATTTTTATCTAATTAATTAATTCATAATTAATTAACTAGATTATTTTCTCCAAAATTAGACTTTCTTTTTAATTCAAAATTAAACCAAAGTCTATTAAATCATTAACTAAATTAATCATTTAATATATATATATATATAAATTCACGTGTGTGACACGTGTCACAAGGACACGTGTCACTCACGTGACTTACACGTGTGGCTTCACACGTGTGGAACCCTCTAGGCTCGATTAACTCGTTTAATCATTTTCAAGCCTCAACTCATGTAACCAAGTTGTTGTGTGTGACCCTCTAGGTTCTCAATTCAATTAGCAATGACCCTAATTAATTAATTCACTAATTAATTAATCTGTCCACAGATTAAACGACCATAGTCTAGCAACAGGTGTTTAACCCCTAGCTGAATTGGAATGTTCGGATTCGACAGAACCTTTAAGTCATTGATTCATGTGAGATACAATCCTCCTACTTACTATCTCTCAACCAAGATCTAGGGTAAGGGAATAATTAGAACCCTAATAATCCGGTCTTAAAGCTAAGTGCATTTCATATCCATTTGATCTCAATCCAAGAAACCCTTTTCTTGATGTCTTGATCTACTGCCTTGGCCAAGGACTCCATATGGCATATGAATGACTTACACAATAAGAGATCACCTTGCAAATGCAAGTGTAGGTCCTATCTTGATTCTCATTCACTTTCATGAATCACTTGTGCAGCCCCAGCATAAGCCTTGAATCAGTTGTCTAAGGCGACACCCTTTAAAGCTTATACCTAAGACTACAGAGTTAACTCATAAAGTGACAAGGAACCTCAAGTCTTAGGATCAATTAATCACATCAATGACTCGTGAGATATTTCCTAATCTGGAAGTTTCCATTTCCTGAAATAGAAACTTCCTTTCCCATTTAGGAATGTTCTCACACGGGGCACCTCAGTGAACTTACTTATTAAAGTAAGCACCCTCATGTATCACGCACGTATCAACTATACACTTTGCACCTCCATGAAACAAGGTGGTCCTTCTTAAGGGCGTGATCCCACAAGCAAGCCTTAGAGGAGTCAGGTTGACACTCCCACTGTCTGTAGGACTCATCGGCTTGGAGTATTTTACTAATCATGACTTATGTGATATAGGGCTCGTTTCATGAACCATTTCACCTAAATGGTAGAGTCCTAAAGTCACCAGGATTAGGGGAGTTCTCATACATGCACAGCTAAAGTAAACGCATACCAAACAAGAGCATATAAAGAAGTGTTGCCTCAATTCGTTATTTCATTCAAAGATTGTCTGTGATTACAATAAGGAAAAGCACAAAGCGGATATACAATCGGCTTTCTAGGGCACTATTCCTAACATAGTGTAGGGGGTCGGGATTTGTTATGTTCAAGCCCGTTTCACGAGCTCTAACTTACAAATATATGATCTACGTGTCGTACGTGACTTGTGGTATGAATTTTGGGTGATTTGGAGTTGTTATGTGGTGTGCTTGTGTGTGTTGGGTGTGTTTTCCGCCATTGGAGGCGAAACTTGGAGTTGCAGTCCGAGGGGGAGTAACGCCTGTTACCCCTTTTTCACTTAAATTTGTTAACGCCTGTTACCACCACCCATTTCCAAGCTTTAAATCGCCTGTTGCCATTAACGTCCGTTACCCATTTTTGCCTTGAAAGTGTTAACCCGCGTTACCCTCCCTTTAGACTGACCTACAGTTTTGTGCATTTATTCTTTTCCGTTCCGGTTTCATTCTCCGTTAACCATTCAAATGAACTCCAATTGACATGAAATTCAAACTATAGAAATACTAGAACATCCTCCAATTGAAATCACCTCAATATCATTTCTCATTTGTGAGTTATAATCATTTTAATTTGGTGTCGCCACTTCACCGGGAAATTGCATTCATCCAACTTCGGGTCTACGCCATTTTCACCTCGCTTTGAACCAAGATTCGAGCCCCATACCATTTTAAAGGTATGTTTGTCTAGTTTCATATCCAACAAATAAAACCCAATTCCAACTTCTAGAACTTGAGATTTTTCATCCAGTTTTTCTACAGCAAACACAATTCCAAAACCTGTCAGCTCTTGTCAAAACTCGCCTAAATCCGTTCTCTTGCTTTCCTTCCACTCCCTCGGACTCCGTATGTGATTCAAATGTATGTATACATGATTAATTGATATAATATGATATGTTTGCTAACTTATTTTAATTTTATGGTTTCATTTGATAAGTGTAAACATGACTTGTATGAATGAACGTTTAAATGACACATTTGAAGCTTTCTTGTATCCTTTGACTCTCTTATGTACTCTAAACTCATGAATGCCCATGATATGTTGTGACATGTTGTATTATGTGTTATAATTGTTGTGTGTTAAAGTTGTGGAGTGTTTCGATATAATTTTACCGGGTAACAAGCTAATATGCTATAACGTGGCTTAAGTGCTTCTATGTGAAACGTTAAGTGCTTTCTTGCATTCTTTCGACGTTCGAAGTGAATCTTATTGCCTTTATATTCATTTTATATATTGTAAAGATGTTGATATGTGTATTATGATTATTATTTTAAGGTTATGGCTCGATTTGCTATGATTCATGAATGATATGGAACGAATGAACTTCAAACCTCCATGTATTGATTGAACTTGAATGATTGATCGTTTATGTGCCATTGTAACATGATTACTTATATTATTCACTTCATACCAAGAGGATTTCATTGCCGTGCGTCATAATTGGTTCATATGCAGTCGTGAGTCTCACGAGTGCACCATGTTGGTTCTTGTACAGTTTTCTCCATGGAGTAGACGTGTCGGGTTCATAGGCTACCTCAAGTCTTCTTTTTCTTTTGGTATTGTTCGGTAATCGGTGTTACAGGTGAGTTTCTCTTCTATTAGCTAAGATGACCCAATATATATCGCTTACGTGGAAGTTTTAAGCCAAGTATGTAATTATATTTATAGCGAGTCTTTTCCAAATAGTCTATGAGTTTCAACGTAAAGCCCTTTTTCCTTTCATGAATCCCTTACCAAATGTTTTGGCGAGATCAGTGAACACATTATTTATGGGGGCCCAGGACTATGTGTACGTGGCTATCCGGGGAAGCTCGGGATGACGGTGATCCCCGTGTACTGGTCCCAAAAAATAATAACGGTGATACCGGCCCTCGCTAGGAGATTAGCGAGGAATGGGGGTTGAGTACCTTTGGGGTAATTCATGTAACCCCTTTGGTTAATGTATTAGGTGGCCGGGCCTTGCAATCCCGTCCACCACCCGGAGGAAGAAGGTGTATATGTTTATGATTATGAATGATATGATTATGAATGAATGAATGAACGAATGAATGAACGAATGATTGTGACTGAATGAATGATTGTGTGATCGCTAATGAACGAATAAATGAAAAAATGCACACACGAGGTGGAGGTTGGAGAATTCGCCCTCTCGTCGGGCTCACCTATTGACCTCATGATTGAATGAATGAATGAATGAATGAAATTGATTGTTGTAATCCCGAGTGTTGTTTTATTTTGTTTTCACCCACTTGGGAAATGTTTCAAAACCTCACACGAGATTATAGCTTGCATGTGCCGGTGTTTAATTTCTGCGATATTATACTAATATGCACCATTTTATACCCACTTGTCTCCTATAGACTGAACCCCACTTTATTTTCAGTTCTTTTGCAGGTTTGGAGTGCTAGGCGGGATTTTGGGTCTGCTGAGTCGTGTGGTAAAGTCTGAGTTCCACTACACGCTTGTTGTAATGGATTAAGTTATGCATTGAATTTATGAATTATTATGATTGTATTTTCTGATATTCGGGACAGGCTTCTAGGGATAGTTGAACCCGTGAATTGTGAAATTTTGATTTATGATTTATGTATGAATTTCGGGACTAGGTATTTATGTTAGTGGAACCCGTCACTTGGTGCTTATGATTTGCTTCCACACGTGAATTTAATTTTGGTAAATTGCTTATTTGGTTTCGTAGTTTAGCCCCACCAAGCTTAGTGTGTGAGTGGTCTCCCGTTCGCTATGATTCGGATTTGGGTACGGACTTCCCATTTTGTAACCGAGTTTGGGTTATAGTGCGGGGGATGTGGTGCCTTCCGTCTGGGGTGCTACATGGGAGGTTGCACATGAGAAGTTTATAGTCGTGTCTTCGGACAAATATCAGAAATTGGAAACTCAAGTAGAGCAGGTGGTGAATCAGAAAAAGAATTTGGTGACTCAGATCAGTCAGATAGCCCAATCATTGAATACAAGAGGACAAGGGATGTTACCGGATCGAACCAAAAACAATCTTAAGGACAGTGCAAGGCCATAACCTGGAGAAGTGGTAAGGAATACGAAGGACTAAAGCTGCCTACAGATGCTGAAGAAGACAACACTGTCGGTAAGAAGGATGAAGAGGTAGCTGAAACCAAGAAGGGAAGCGTAGAGGAGAAAAAGGAAGAGCCCCCTTCAAAGTCAAAGGTGAATGTGGCACCCAAGGAGTATGTGCCACCAGTTCCCTTTCCCCTTAGATTGCAGAAGCAGAAATTGGAGAAATAGTTTGAGAAGTTCCTGAGCATCTTTAAGGAGTTACGTATCAATATTCCTTTTGCCGAAGCATTAGCACAAATGCCGACTTATGTTAAGTTACTGAAGGAGATCCTCTCTAACAAGAGGAAATTGGAGGAGTATGTCATGATAGCACATACTGAGGAGTGCAGCGCTATTATTTAGCTTAAGCTTCCACCGAAGCTTAAGGATCCAGGGAGCTTTTCTATCCCTTATACTATTGGCAATTTAACTTTCAATAAGGCTTTGTGCGATCTTGGTGCCAGTGTGAGTTTAATGCCTTTATCTATTTGCAGGAAATTGGGTTTGGAGGATCTACAGCCAACTACAATGTCACTGCAATTAGCTGATCGATCAATCACATACCCCACTGGAATCTTGGAGAACGCCCTTGTGAGGGTCGGAAAGTTTTATCTTCCGGTGGATTTTCTTGTGCTTGGTATAGAAGAGGACCGAGATATGCCATTGATTCTAGGAAGACCTTTCCTTGCCACAGCCGGAGCATTGATTGATGTAAAGAATGGATTGTTAACCCTAAGAGTGGGGGAAGAGCAAATGGAGTTTAATTTGTTCAAAACCATGAAGGGACCAGTAGTGGGAGAACAGTGTTTCATTGTAGATGATATTATTTCAGTTTCAGCAATGCAAGATGACCCCCTTGAATTATGTTTGCAGGGATTGGAAGAGAGAATAGATAGAGAGGAATTACTTGAAGAAATTGTTGCCTATTCAAGAGAACTTGAGGCAACTCCATTCGTACCATTCCGGTAAAGGATTGTTTATGAGAAGTTGGGTGCAGGTAAGCCTACTCCTCCCCCTTCAATCGTTAAGGCCCCTACCTTGGAATCGAAACCCCTTCCCAATCATCTGAAGTATGCATTCTTAGGTGAATCTGATACGTTGCCTGTTGTTGTTTCTGCTGAATTATCTGAATTACAACTAGATGTTTTATTAAGGGTGTTGAGAGCTCATAAAAGAGCAATAGGATGGACTATTTCCGACATTAAGGGGATTAGCCCTGCCATTTACATCTATAAAATTTTGATGGAAGATGAGCATAAACCCTCCATAGAACACCAACACATGTTAAATCCAAACATGAAAGAAGTTGTTAGGGCTAAAGTAATAAAACTGCTAGATGTCGGGATCATTTAACCCATCTCGGACAGTAAGGGGGTCAGTCCTGTTCAGGTTGTGCCTAAGAAAGGAGGGATGACTGTAGTTAAAAATGAGAATAATGAATTGATTCCTACTAAGACAGTCACGGGATGGAGAGTTTGTATTGATTACAGGAAACTAAACACTGCGACAAGGAAGAATCACTTTCCCCTTCCTTTTGTTGATCAAATGTTAGAAAGATTAGCCGGGCATGCATGTTACTGTTTTCTGGATGGATATTCAGGTTATAATCAGATAGCTATTGTAACGTCCCAATTTTCGGCTTTCCAGGTACACGAATTAATTGCCAAATATGCCTTAATTATTATATGTTCTTAATTGCTCATTATTTTAAATTCGTGGACTAAATTGTATATATATATTCTTGGACCTAATTGACCATTTTCCAAACTTTTTATACTTAATTGCATGACTTGAGTAATCAAGGGGTTTAATTGCAATTTGAGCCAATTCATCAACTCCAAGGGATGAATCACGTTAAATATTTCTCCATGCTTCCATTTCATGGCATCTTTCATGATACACAAGAGGAGCACACCATTTTGCTTCCACTTCCCACCATTTTGGAGGAATTGAGAGTCATGGATCATCATCATCATCATCATCTCAACTTCATCTTCATCTCCTAAGTTCTCCAAAAGAAGAGAGGAAAGTAATCATGATTTCTTGAATTATTAGATGAAGCTAGGGTTTATGGTTTGAGCTTGATGATTGGTGTATTGGTGCTAGAAGTATGATTACATGCTCAAGGCTTGAATTCCATGTGTAATTCTTGGAAATTAGGAGTTTATATGATGAGTTCATGTATAGGCCAAAGTTGGTGATTGTGGAGATTAAAGCATGAATTATGTGTTTATATTGAGTGTTATTGTTTCTCAAGCATGTTTACATATTATCCCTCATGAATTCTAGCTTGTGTAATTGATTTATGGGTTTTGGGAGCTTGGTACGTGCTTCCCTTGTTTTGCTGCTCTGTTTCTGCAGCTTCTGTAAAATGGGAACGGCCCTTCCCATTCCCTTTGTAAATGGGGAACGGCCGTTCCCATTGTTTGAATAATGTGTCAGGCGGCGAGGACGGGAACGACCGTTCCCACTTTGCCTCACAGACGGGAACGGCCGTTCCCATCTTCGGGGAGCCCGACAAGCGGGAACGGACATTCCCACTTTACACTTAAACTTGGAACGGCCGTTCCCAAGCCACTGGAAGTGCAGAAAGTTTCTGCATAAAATTACATTTTTAGCCCCTCGTTCCAATGGCTCATTTGACCCCAAATTGCTATTACGTGATTGATTATATGTCAAAACAACATGTTATCATGCTACATTGTGTATTGCTCGATGTCTCGTGTATGATCAGGCCGTGCGCCATTATATGGAATAATATGCTTGAACTATAATCTCCTGCACGTACATTGTTCTATTTCTTGGCCAGTGTACTCCAGAACGGAGATTGTGATCAATAAGCGCGTTCATATAATCTTGAACCGTCGTGTCACTCGCTAGCAAGCAAGTCAGGTCATGCCAAGCCATGCACGTACCATGATTATCGTGTCATTATCAGGACCATGCAAAGCAAGTCGGGCATTGTGTTATCGTGTACATGCGTTTTCCTGGCCAGGTCCTCCTTAGTGAGGGCGCTAGGCTGGTCTTCGAGCTGGCGGTTGTCCGTCCAACCACAGGAATAACGCGTTCTCCTGGCCAGGTCCCCCTTAGTGAGGGCGCTGGGCTGGTCTTCGGGCTGGCGGTTGTCCGTCCAACCACAGGAAGAACAAAGCATTATCGTGTTATCGTGAATGGTGAAGGCTCGCTACCTTCCCATTATCGTGTTATCGTGATTGGAGTGATGGAGGTTCGTGGAGTAATGGAGGAAAGGGGAAATTGGAGTGATGGGGTGATTGGAGATTGGTGTTTAATGGAGTGACGTGGTTATTCGTGAAATCAATATACATGCAATATTCGTGCAGGTACATTCTAGGCAGGAATCAAGCTGAGTCGAGCTCTTGCAGTCGAGCCACATGGTGCATCTATTTATTTGTCGTTTCACATAAATTATTGTTAATGGTAATTGTTAAGCATTTGGGAGATGATAATGTATTGATATGTAAAATCCAAGCATACATTACTTGATAAATGATCGATAGTATAGCATGCTTCCGCTTTGTCCTGTTGCATGTATGAATTAGTCTCGTCTAGCTTGTTATTTTACTTACATTGTAACCTGTTCGCTATAGGTTGATTCATGTATGGACTGACCATTTCATATGTGGATCGACCTATAGTGCGGGGGTGTGGCATCCTTACATGTCGGGGTGCTACAGCTATAGCTCCGGAAGACCAGGAAAAATTCACTTTCACTTGTCCTTATGGTACTTTCACCTTTAGGAGAATGCCCTTCGGCTTGTGTAGTGCCCCTGCTATGTTTCAAAGATGCATGATGGCCATTTTTTCCGATTTTATTGAGTGTACCATGGAAATATTTATGCATGATTTTTCTATGTTTGGTTCTTCTTTTGAATCGTGTTTACAGAATTTAACCCAAGTTCTACCGAGATGTGAAGAGACTAATCTAGTTCTGAATTGGGAGAAGTGCCACTTCATGGTGAAGGAAGGAATTGTGTTAGGCCACAGGATTTCAGAGAAAGGAATTGAACAGGGCATTCAACGTGACAGCAACAACAACCAACCCAAACACCAACTTCAACCAACAAATGAAACCCAAAACTTAAAGAAACATGTGACCATACTTAAAGCACAATAGAATCAAGCATATATTCCCATATCATGCATTGATCATCAAGATTTCATCAATTAAAACCCATATACTCAATCATGCTTCCAAGTCCAAACTTCACAAGTTAAATGCATACAACTTGAGCTCAAAGTTCCTAAACATATTTCCAATAACAATTACACACATTAACCAACATATAGCCAAGCCCTATCTATCACATAAATCCAAGAAATTCATCAAAGTTTCAAAAATACCTCAAATGAAAGAAATGAGAGAAGAGAAGAAGAGATGATGTTGATGATGCTTCTATGATCTCAAATCCCACAAAAATGAAGCTTGAAAGATGAAATCTTCCCCCACTTTGGCAAGGGTTGGCTCGGTTGGCTTGGGAGCAAGAGCTAAGATGTATGTAATGTATGTATGAAAGAAAAAAAGGGATGGAACGTAATATGCAGCTATGAGGGGAAAAGAATTGGCCAAAATTGCTATTAAGTCCTCCAATTTAATAAGTTATGCAATTGAAACCCCAAGCTTGAAATCTAATCAGTTAAGTCCATGCAATTAGGTCCTCAAAGTTCATGAAATGCTCAAATAAAGCTACAATGAAATTAAGTCAAATACGGGAATTTAATTCATGTTGCAATCAAGTTAAATTTATGCGCAATAATTATCAAGTTGTAAAGAATTCACAAAATACTTAACATTAAATTACTCACACAATTAACAAATTAGATAAATATATAAGTATACTAACAACAATAAAATAAAGTAAATAACATTTAATGCATTTAAAATAAAATTACAATATAAACACGAAAAATAATTATTTTGCGCAATTAGGTAAACAATTACGTCATAGCTGTACGGCCGAAATATCGGGGCGTCACAACCTCTCCCCCTTAAAAGAATCCGTCCTCGGATTCATTGATCGCCTGGAAACAATTCGGGATGAAATCTCTTCATCTTATCCTCCGTTTCCCACGTAGCCTCTTCCGTTTTATCACTTCTCCATAAGACTTTGACTAATGGAATCTGCCGATTTCGAAGCTCTTGAAATTTACGATCCAAAATCTTAATCGGCTTCTGTACGAAGGTGAGATTCGGTTCTAACTCCACTTTCTCAATGGGGATAACTTTCGATTCGTCCGGATAATATTTCCGAAGCTGAGACACATGAAATACATTATGGATTCCGGTCAAACTCGGGGGTAGGTCCCAACGATAGGCCGTATCTCCAATTTTCTCCAAAATCTCATACGGTCCCAGATACCGAGGATTCAATTTCCCTCCTTTTCCAATCCTCGAAAATCCCCTTCGAGGTGAGGCTTTCAAGAATACCCTATCACCAACTTCAAACGGAAGATCCTTCCTTCGGTGATCGGCATAGCTTTTCTGTCTGTCCTTGGCCGCTTTCATCCATTGTCTGATTATTTGAACCTTATCAATTGCCCCTTGCACGGCCTTAGAGGGTTTTTCCTTATTCTCTCCTCGTTTCACACCCTCTTGCTTTGTCCAATTCCGTTCTTCCAAATCAAAGAACAACGGTGACCTACATTTCCGTCCGTAGAGAGCCTCATATGGAGCCATTTCTATCGATGCTTGAAAGCTGTTGTTATAGGCGAATTCAATCAAAGGCAATTGTTCGTTCCACGAACTCGAAAAATCCAATGCACATGCTCTCAACATATCCTCCAAATATTGAATTAATCTCTCTGATTGCCAGTCCGTCTGAGGATGGAAAGCTGTGCTGAATTGAAGCCTTGTGCCCAGATTCCTTTGCAATTCTTGCCAAAATCTAGAAGTAAACCTCGGATCCCGATCTGATACAATGCTAATCGGTACTCCATGAAGTCGGACAATTTCATCCACATACTTCTTAGCTAATTTATTCACCTTATCCGACATCCGCATAGCAAGAAAATGTGCCGATTTCGTCAACCGATCCACTATTACCCAAATTCCATCTAAACCACCTTTCACTCGTGGAAGACCCGAAACGAAATCCATCGCCACTTGCTGCCATTTCCACTCTGGAATATGTAACGGTTGAAGTAGCCCCGATGGCTTCTGATGCTCTGCTTTCACCACTTGTCAAGTCAAGCAACGTCTCACGAAGTTGATTACATCCCGTTTAAGTCCAATCCACCAATAAAATTTCTTTAAGTCCTTATACATCTTATTTCCCCCGGGATGTATCGAATACCCTGATCGATGAGCTTCTTCCGATATCAATCGTCTCAACTCTTCCGGAACCACCACTCTGTTCTCAAACCTTAGAAGTCCGGTGTCATCAAATCCGAACGGACTCTCCGAATCATTTCTAGCTTTCTGCACTAACCTCTGAACCTCGGAATCCACTTTCTGAGCTTCAAACAATCTCTGCTGAAGATCCGGTTGAACGGTAATATTCCGAATACTAGGGCTTAGCTTGAAGGACTCAGATTCATCCATAGTTTCCACTTTAACACTTGACACGCTAGCTTTCCTACTAAGCGCATCCGCGACCACGTTGGCCTTTCCTGGATGGTATCGAATCGTACACTCATAATCCGCCAACATCTCCATCCAACGCCTCTGTCTCTTGTTTAATTCCTTCTGAGAAAACAAATACTGGAGACTCTTGTGGTCGGAAAAGATCTCAAAAGAAACTCCGTAAAGATAATGTCTCCACTTTCCCAAAGCGAAGATCACTGCCGCAAGCTCGAGATCGTGAGTGGGATAATTCTGTTCATGATCTTTCAGTTTTCTCGAGGCATAAGCTATCACCTTACCATTCTGCATCAAAACACATCCCAACCCTTCTTTCGAGGCGTCCGTAAAAATCATGTATCCTTCAGTGCCCTCGGGAAGTGCTAATACCGGTGCAGTGGTCAATTTTTCCTTCAAGAGTTGAAAGCTCGCTTCGCATGCCTCGTCCCACTCAAATTTAGCTTCCTTCTTAGTCAATCGTGTTAAAGGACCGGCTATCTTCGAAAAATCCTTCACAAACCTTCGGTAATAACCTGCCATTCCCAAGAAACTTCTAACCTCGGAAGCATTTTTCGGACTTTGCCACTGAATAACCGTCTCGATCTTTGAAGGGTCAACTTCCAAACCCTTACTTGAAATAATATGGCCTAGAAAAGCAACCCGGTCGATCCAAAACTCACACTTACTAAACTTCGCATACAACCGGTGCTCTCTCAAAGTCTCCAATACCAACTTGAGATGCCTAGCATGATCTTCCGGAGTCTTCGAATAAACAAGAATGTCGTCAATAAATATTACCACGAATTTATCCAAATAAGGCCGAAAAATCCGATGCATCATATCCATAAATGCTGCAGGGGCATTTGTTAAACCAAAAGGCATCACTAAGAACTCATAATGCCCATACCGGGTATTAAATCCTATCTTTGGTATATCCTCTTCCCGGATTTTCAACTGGTAATAGCCTTGCCTTAAATCCAATTTCGAATAAACCATTGAACCTTGCAGCATGTCAAATTAATCCTCAATGTGGGGCAACGGGTACTTATTCTTGATAGTCATCTGATTAAGCTCCCGGTAATCTATACACATTCTCAACGTCCCATCTTTCTTTTTGACAAAGGGAACCGGAGCACCCCATGTAGATGAACTCGGTCGGATATATCCACTCTTAAGTAATTCCTCGAGTTGAATCTTCAGCTCCTTCAACTCTGCCGGAGCCATTCTATAAGGAGTCTTGGAATAAGGTTCTGATCCCGGATATAAATCAACAACAAATTCAATCTCCCGATCCGGCGGTAGAGAACCCAAATTTTCTGGAAATACATCGGGATATTCCTTTACCACAGCCGTCTCCTCAAAACTTGATCGATCCTTTGGTTTATTAAGAAGATAGGCAATAAATCCCATGGCTCCATCCTTTACCAACTTGCGAGCTTCCATAAACGATAAGAGTGGTACATTCTTCGACCCAACTTCTCCAATCAACTCTTGACCCAATTTAATCTTCTTCTTAAAACAATCAACCTCGGCCCGGTGCCGGTATAACCAATCCATCCCGAAGATTACCCCATACTTCCATAGGCATAACAATGAAATTTGCCGGATAGTCTTTCCCTTCTATCAAAACTGAACAACCCCTGACAACCCGATCCGTCTGCAAACTACCTCCAAGAGGCGAACTCACATAATAACTGGAATTTGAACAAGTAACAGGTAGGCAAAGAGAGGCACGTAGATTAGCAGATATAAAATTATGCGTGGCACCCGGATCGAATAATGCATGAATGCTCGTGTTATGAATGCAAACGGTACCTTCCACCACGGCGTTTAGGTCGACCTCAGCATTCTGCTCCTCACTCTCAAGGGCATAGGCTCGTGCCTAGACCATCGGTCTCTGAGCTCCAGCTTGATATCCTGGAATCTTGTTCAGGCAAGAAAAAGCCATATGATCCCCTTTTCCACAAATCAAACACAATCTCAATCTCTTTCGGCAGTTGTGGTAAGAATGAGTTGGCCATCCACAATAAGTACATGGAGGCTGATCATTGCGAGATCCTTTAGGAACCGGTGGAGCCTAAGGTGGTCGTGGAACGGGTGTGCAGTCGGACCTCCTACACCCACCAAGAGTAGGCTTCCCCTTGTATTAAAGTGATGGTACATCTAGCCTTCTCTCGGGACTCACATGGAATGAGCTCCCATATCCTCTCTACCTCATTCAGCCACAATTCCGCTTGTATATCATTTCCCTTGAAGAACTTGGGAGGTCTTTGGTTCTGAAACTCCCTAAGTATAACAGAAAGCGGTGCCTCAGGCGGTACAACAGGTGCAGGTGGTGCTGGAGGTGCCGGTGGTACATAATCTCGTAGCCTTTGATCTATAATATTGATAACTGAGTTAACAAAGGCCTCTGCCGGCGGTGGTTGTGGAGGTGGAGGTGTAGGCGTACGATCACGATGATGACGTCGTCCTGGAGATCGGTCACGATGTCTACGTGGAGGCATCCTGTCAATAAACACTAAAATGCGTGCTATTTTTAGTCTATGCATGTTAATGCAAATAATTCAATCAGAATTCAATTTTTAAATCAACTAAGCACAAAAGATATGCATATGCAACACATTGTCAAGTAGTCCCTAAGCCGAACGACCTAGACTGACTCACACGACACGAAAGCCCGGGTTTTGCAACCCTAAGCTCCGATACCGCTTAAGGATGTAACACCCGAGCGCAAGGCATCACATCCCCCGCACCGAGACCCGACCCGAATATGAAATGGACGATCCATACCCTAGCCAAATCACGGCGAACGGGGACAAACACACACTCTAAGCTAGGCGGGCTAACCCTTAAAACCATAAAACAACAAAAAAACATTAAAGCGGAAGCAATAAACGAACATATACCATATATATATATATACAATGAGCATCCAAGCTCCAAAAATCATTCATATACAACGCCAATTGCCATCACGGCCCAAAACATATACGCTCCACATCATATACATATACAATGATCGAAATAAAGTATGCAAGTGTAAGACTCAAAATATAAGAGCTAGAGACGAATGCAAGACCTAGGACTCAAATTCCCGCCTAGCTCCCTCAACACCTGCACAAAACAACTGAAAACCAAACGGGTTCAGTCCAAAAGGGACTGGTGGGTATAAAACAGGGCATAAATAGAATATATGACGGTAATTAAACAATCACATGCAAGCTATAATCCCAAGTGAGGTTTTTAAAGACTTTCCCAAGTGGGTGAAAAGAATCATCATAAGGGATTATAACGAATCATTAACATTAGGTCATTAGTGGCCCGGCGAGTTGGCTTGCATTATCTCCAACCAACACCTTGTGTCAACCATTTAAACATTCATTCATTCATTCTTTTCATGCAATCAATCTTTTGTGCACATTCATTAACATTTACTCCTTCTTCCTCCGGGTTGGTGGTGGGTTTGCAAGGCCCGACCACCCATTCATTGACCAAAAGGGGTTACATGACTCCCCAGATGGCGCTCAGCGTCCATTCCTCGCTAACTCCTAACGAGGTCTGGTTACGCCATTCATTGGTGGAACTAGTGTGAGGGATCACCGTCGGCCCGTGCCTTCCCGGATAGCCACTCACACTAAGTCCCTGGGCCCCATTCGTGCATAACATTCATTCATTCTCGCCAAAACATTAGGTAGGGTTCAAGAAATAAGGGCTTTACGTTTGCAATCATTTACTCGATAAAAGACTCAATATATATATATCATTTTACTTTGGCTTAAAACTTTTCACATAGGGAGATATATCGGGTCGTTTTATCTAAGTAGAAGAGAAACCCACCTTAAACCGTCAAAAGAAGAAAGCACGAGCCTCACTGACCGGCCTCGTCTCCAAGTGGATCAAAATCTGTGCAAGAACGGTGAAGTGAGACTCAATATGACCAAATAAGACGCTCGGCAATGCAATGATCATGGTATGAATATATAAAAGATAAGATTATGCTATGAGATGTTCATGAGCACTATTAAGGAATCCAATCATATGATCAAGTCATTCAATCAATCGTTCAATTCATTCGAACTCATAATTCCACACTTTCAAACACATTGATTCAACAACTTCATATAGAATCGAAGCACAGGTTAAAATACATTCAAATTGGAAACAAACAATTACATATATTCAATTAAATCAAATAACATTTAACGCATATCCAATATATATAAAACATATGCATGTACAGTAGCATGCAAAGAAAAAATGCATGAGAAACAGAGGGTGACACGCCCGTGTCACCTCAATACACTAACCCGTGACACCCCCGTGTCACGGTACAGCGGACAACATGCATGAAAAAGATGGTGACACGCCCGTGTCACCAAAACAAAGCAAACCGTGACACCCCCGTGTCACGGTACAGAAAAACTCAACCGACAAGCATGCACCCCCGTGTCACACTGAAGAGAAGAAAAGTGACACTCCCGTGTCATTGTGCGTAACAGAAAAAAAAAAAAAAAACAGGGCATTCAACGTGGCAGCAACAACAACCAACCCAAACACCAACTTCAACCAACAAATGAAACCCAAAACTTAAAGAAACATGTGACCATACTTAAAGCACAATAGAATCAAGCATATATTCCCATATCATGCATTGATCATCAAGATTTCATCAATTAAAACCCATATACTCAATCATGCTTCCAAGTCCAAACTTCACAAGTTAAATGCATACAACTTGAGCTCAAAGTTCCTAAACATATTTCCAATAACAATTACACACATTAACCAACATATAGCCAAGCCCTATCTATCACATAAATCCAAGAAATTCATCAAAGTTTCAAAAATACCTCAAATGAAAGAAATGAGAGAAGAGAAGAAGAGATGATGTTGATGATGCTTCTATGATCTCAAATCCCACAAAAATGAAGCTTGAAAGATGAAATCTTCCCCCACTTTGGCAAGGGTTGGCTCGGTTGGCTTGGGAGCAAGAGCTAAGATGTATGTAATGTATGTATGAAAGAAAAAAAGGGATGGAACGTAATATGCAGCTATGAGGGGAAAAGAATTGGCCAAAATTGCTATTAAGTCCTCCAATTTAATAAGTTATGTAATTGAAACCCCAAGCTTGAAATCTAATCAGTTAAGTCCATGCAATTAAGTCCTCAAAGTTCATGAAATGCTCAAATAAATCTACAACGAAATTAAGTCAAATACGGGAATTTAATTCATGTTGCAATCAAGTTAAATTTATGCGCAATAATTATCAAGTTGTAAAGAATTCACAAAATACTTAACATTAAATTACTCACACAATTAACAATTAGATAAATATATAAGTATACTAACAACAATAAAATAAAGTAAATAACATTTAATGCATTTAAAATAAAATTACAATATAAACACGAAAAATAATTATTTTGCGCAATTAGGTAAACAATTACGTCATAGCTGTACGGCCGAAATATCGGGGCGTCACAACGTCTCCCCCTTAAAAGAATCCGTCCTCGGATTCATTGATCGCCTGGAAACAATTCGGGATGAAATCTCTTCATCTTATCCTCCGTTTCCCACGTAGCCTCTTCCGTTTTATCACTTCTCCATAAGACTTTGACTAGTGGAATCTGCCGATTTCGAAGCTCTTGAAATTTTCGATCCAAAATCTTAATCGGCTTCTGTACGAAGGTGAGATTCGGTTCTAACTCCACTTTCTCAATGGGGATAACTTCCGATTCGTCCGGATAATATTTCCGAAGCTGAGACACATGAAATACATTATGGATTCCGGTCAAACTCGGGGGTAGGTCCCAATGATAGGCCGTATCTCCAATTTTCTCCAAAATCTCATACGGTCCCAGATACCGAGGATTCAATTTCCCTCCTTTTCCAATCCTCGAAAATCCCCTTCGAGCTGAGGCTTTCAAGAATACCCTATCACCAACTTCAAACGGAAGATCCTTCCTTCGGTGATCGGCATAGCTTTTCTGTCTGTCCTTGGCCGCTTTCATCCATTGTCTGATTATTTGAACCTTATCAATTTGCCCCTTGCACGGCCTTAGAGGGTTTTTCCTTATTCTCTCCTCGTTTCACACCCTCTTGCTTTGTCCAATTCCGTTCTTCCAAATCAAAGAACAACGGTGACCTACATTTCCGTCCGTAGAGAGCCTCATATGGAGCCATTTCTATCGATGCTTGAAAGCTGTTGTTATAGGCGAATTCAATCAAAGGCAATTGTTCGTTCCACGAACTCGAAAAATCCAATGCACATGCTCTCAACATATCCTCCAAATATTGAATTAATCTCTCTGATTGCCCGTCCGTCTGAGGATGGAAAGCTGTGCTGAATTGAAGCCTTGTGCCCAGATTCCTTTGCAATTCTTGCCAAAATCTAGAAGTAAACCTCGGATCCCGATCTGATACAATGCTAATCGGTACTCCATGAAGTCGGACAATTTCATCCACATACTTCTTAGCTAATTTATTCACCTTATCCGACATCCGCATAGCAAGAAAATGTGCCGATTTCGTCAACCGATCCACTATTACCCAAATTCCATCTAAACCACCTTTCACTCGTGGAAGACCCGAAACGAAATCCATCGCCACTTGCTGCCATTTCCACTCTGGAATATGTAACGGTTGAAGTAGCCCCGATGGCTTCTGATGCTCTGCTTTCACCACTTGTCAAGTCAAGCAACGTCTCACGAAGTTGATTACATCCCGTTTAAGTCCAATCTACCAATAAAATTTCTTTAAGTCCTTATACTTCTTATTTCCCCCGGGATGTATCGAATACCCTGATCGATGAGCTTCTTCCAATATCAATCGTCTTAACTCTTCCGGAACCACCACTCTGTTCTCAAACCTTAGAAGTCCGGTGTCATCAAATCCGAACGGACTCTCTGAATCATTTCTAGCTTTCTGCACTAACCTCTGAACCTCGGAATCCACTTTCTGAGCTTCAAACAATCTCTGCTGAAGATCCGGTTGAACGGTAATATTCCGAATACTCGGGCTTAGCTTGAAGGACTCAGATTCATCCATAGTTTCCACTTTAACACTTGACACGCTAGCTTTCCTACTAAGCGCATCCGCGACCACGTTGGCCTTTCCTGGATGGTATCGAATCGTACACTCATAATCCGCCAACATCTCCATCCAACGCCTCTGTCTCTTGTTTAATTCCTTCTGAGAAAACAAATACTGGAGACTCTTGTGGTCGGAAAAGATCTCAAAAGAAACTCCGTAAAGATAATGTCTCCACTTTCCCAAAGCGAAGATCACTGCCGCAAGCTCGAGATCGTGAGTGGGATAATTCTGTTCATGATCTTTCAGTTTTCTCGAGGCATAAGCTATCACCTTACCATTCTGCATCAAAACACATCCCAACCCTTCTTTCGAGGCGTCCGTAAAAACCATGTATCCTTCAGTGCCATCGGGAAGTGCTAATACCGGTGCAGTGGTCAATTTTTCCTTCAAGAGTTGAAAACTCGCTTCGTATGCCTCGTCCCACTCAAATTTAGCTTCCTTCTTAGTCAATCGTGTTAAAGGACCGGCTATCTTCGAAAAATCCTTCACAAACCTTCAGTAATAACCTGCAATTCCCAAGAAACTTCTAACCTCGGAAGCATTTTTTGGACTTTGCCACTGAATAACCGTCTCGATCTTTGAAGGGTCAACTTCCAAACCCTTGCTTGAAATAATATGTCCTAGAAAAGCAACCCGGTCGATCCAAAACTCACACTTACTAAACTTCGCATACAACCGGTGCTCTCTCAAAGTCTCCAATACCAACTTGAGATGCCTAGCATGATCTTCCGGAGTCTTCGAATAAACAAGAATGTCGTCAATAAATATTACCACGAATTTATCCAAATAAGGCCGAAAAATCCGATGCATCATATCCATAAATGCTGCAAGGGCATTTGTTAAACCAAAAGGCATCACTAAGAACTCATAATGCCCATACCGGGTATTAAATCCTATCTTTGGTATATCCTCTTCCCGGATTTTCAACTGGTAATAGCCTTGCCTTAAATCCAATTTCGAATAAACCTTTGAACCTTGCAGCATGTCAAATAAATCCTCAATGTGGGGCAACGGGTACTTATTCTTGATAGTCATCCGATTAAGCTCCCGGTAATCTATACACATTCTCAACGTCCCATCTTTCTTTTTGACAAAGGGAACCGAAGCACCCCACGTAGATGAACTCGGTCGGATATATCCACTCTTAAGTAATTCCTCGAGTTGAATCTTCAGCTCCTTCAACTCTGCCAGAGCCATTCTATAAGGAGTCTTGGAATAAGGTTCTGATCCCGGATATAAATCAACAACAAATTCAATCTCCCGATCCAGTGGTAGAGAACCCAAATTTTCTGGAAATACATCGGGATATTCCTTTACCACAGCCGTCTCCTCAAAACTTGATCGATCCTTTGGTTTATTAAGAAGATAGGCAATAAATGCCATGGCTCCATCCTTTACCAACTTGCGAGCTTCCATAAACGATAAGAGTGGTACATTCTTCGACCCAACTTCTCCAATCAACTCTTGACCCAATTTAATCTTCTTCTTAAAACAATCAACCTCGGCCCGGTGCCGGTATAACCAATCCATCCCGAAGATTACCCCATACTTCTTCATAGGCATAACAATGAAATTTGCCGGATAGTCTTTCCCTTCTATCAAAACTGAACAACCCCTGACAACCCGATCCGTCTGCAAACTACCTCCAAGAGGCGAACTCACATAATAACAGGAATTTGAACAAGTAACAGGTAGGCACAGAGAGGCACATAGATTAGCAGATATAAAATTATGCGTGGCACCCGGATCGAATAATGCATGAATGCTCGTGTTATGAATGCAAACGGTACCTTCCACCACGGCGTTTAGGTCGACCTCAGCATTCTGCTCCTCACTCTCAAGGGCATAGGCTCGTGCCTGGACCATCGGTCTCTGAGCTCCAGCTTGATATCCTGGAATCTTGTTCAGGCAAGAAAAAGCCATATGATCCCCTTTTCCACAAATCAAACACAATCTCAATCTCTTTCGGCAGTTGTTGTAAGAATGAGTTGGCCATCCACAATAAGTACATGGAGGCTGATCATTGCGAGATCCTTTAGGAACCGGTGGAGCCTGAGGTGGTCGTGGAACGGGTGTGCAGTCGGACCTCCTACACCCACCAAGAGTAGGCTTCCCCTTGTATTAAAGTGATGGTACATCTAGCCTTCTCTCGGGACTCGCATGGAATGAGCTCCCATATCCTCTCTACCTCATTCAGCCACAATTCCGCTTGTATATCATTTCCCTTGAAGAACTTGGGAGGTCTTTGGTTCTGAAACTCCCTAAGTATAACAGAAAGCGGTGCCTCAGGCGGTACAACAGGTGCAGGTGGTGCTGGAGGTGCCGGTGGTACATAATCTCGTAGCCTTTGATCTATAATATTGATAACTGAGTTAACAAAGGCCTCTGCCGGCGGTGGTTGTGGAGGTGGAGGTGTAGGAGTACAATCACGATGATGACGTCGTCCTGGAGATCGGTCACGATGTCTACGTGGAGGCATCCTGTCAACAAACACTAAAATGCGTGCTATTTTTAGTCTATGCATGTTAATGCAAATAATTCAATCAGAATTCAATTTTTAAATCAACTAAGCACAAAAGATATGCATATGCAACACATTGTCAAGTAGTCCCTAAGCCGAACGACCTAGACTGACTCACACGACACGAAAGCCCGGGTTTTGCAACCTTAAGCTCCGATACCGCTTAAGGATGTAACACCCGAGCGCAAGGCGTCACATCCCCCGCACCGAGACCCGACCCGAATATGAAATGGACGATCCATACCCGAGCCAAATCACGGTGAACGGGGACAAACACACACTCTAAGCTAGGCGGGCTAACCCTTAAAACCATAAAACAACAAAAAACATTAAAGCGGAAGCAATAAACGAACATATACCATATATATATATATACCATGAGCATCCAAGCTCCAAAAATCATTCATATACAACGCCAATTGCCATCACGGCCCAAAACATATACGCTCCACATCATATACATATACAATGATCGAAATAAAGTATGCAAGTGTAAGACTCAAAATATAAGAGCTAGAGACGAATGCAAGACCTAGGACTCAAATTCCCGCCTAGCTCCCTCAACACCTGCACAAAACAACTGAAAACCAAACGGGTTCAGTCCAAAAGGGACTGGTGGGTATAAAACAGGGCATAAATAGAATATATGACAGTAATTAAACAATCACATGCAAGCTATAATCCCAAGTGAGGTTTTTAAAGACTTTCCCAAGTGGGTGAAAAGAATCATCATAAGGGATTATAACGAATCATTAACATTAGGTCATTAGTGGCCCGGCGAGTTGGCTTGCATTATCTCCAACCAACACCTTGTGTCAACCATTTAAACATTCATTCATTCATTCTTTTCATGCAATCAATCTTTTGTGCACATTCATTAACATTTACTCCTTCTTCCTCCGGGTTGGTGGTGGGTTTGCAAGGCCCGACCACCCATTCATTGACCAAAAGGGGTTACATGACTCCCCAGATGGCGCTCAGCGTCCATTCCTCGCTAACTCCTAACGAGGTCCGGTTACGCCATTCATTGGTGGAACTAGTGTGAGGGATCACCGTCGGCCCGTGCCTTCCCGGATAGCCACTCACACTAAGTCCCTGGGCCCCATTCGTGCATAACATTCATTCATTCTCGCCAAAACATTAGGTAGGGTTCAAGAAATAAGGGCTTTACGTTTGCAATCATATACTCGATAAAAGACTCAATATATATATATCATTTTACTTTGGCTTAAAACTTTTCACATAGGGAGATATATCGGGTCGTTTTATCTAAGTAGAAGAGAAACCCACCTTAAACCGTCAAAAGAAGAAAGCACGAGCCTCACTGACCGACCTCGTCTCCAAGTGGATCAAAATCTGTGCAAGAACGGTGAAGTGAGACTCAATATGACCAAATAAGACGCTCGGCAATGCAATGATCATGGTATGAATATATAAAAGATAAGATTATGCTATGAGATGTTCATGAGCACTATTAAGGAATCCAATCATATGATCAAGTCATTCAATCAATCGTTCAATTCATTCGAACTCATAACTCCACACTTTCAAACATATTGATTCAACAACTTCATATAGAATCGAAGCACAGGTTAAAATACATTCAAATTGGAAACAAACAATTACATATATTCAATTAAATCAAATAACATTTAACGCATATCCAATATATATAAAACATATGCATGTACAGTAGCATGCAAAGAAAAAATGCATGAGAAACAGAGGGTGACACGCCCGTGTCACCTCAATACACTAACCCGTGACACCCCCGTGTCACGGTACAACGGACAACATGCATGAAAAAGATGGTGACACGCCCGTGTCACCAAAACAAAGCAAACCGTGACACCCCCGTGTCACGGTACAGAAAAACTCAACCGACAAGCATGCACCCCCGTGTCACACTGAAGAGAAGAAAAGTGACACTCCCGTGTCACTGTGCGTAACAGAAAAAAAAAAAAAACAGGGCATTCAACGTGACAGCAACAACAACCAACCCAAACACCAACTTCAACCAACAAATGAAACCCAAAACTTAAAGAAACATGTGACCATACTTAAAGCACAATAGAATCAAGCATATTGATAGGAATCAGAATGATGTGAATCATGATGAACCGCGGCCATATCTTGTCCCAAATGAAGAGCTGGACCGATCCATAACTCAAGAAGATAGCATACAAATGGAACAAAGTTATGGTGGTCCAATTACAAGAGCTCGGGCCAAAATTATCCAAGAGGAAGTTGGAAATCTCTTAAACCAATTTGCTCAAACTGGACTCCAACCTTCAAGATGGGCTGCTGAACCAAATTCAGAATACTTCAATGTTTTTATGTCCAATTCCTAAAGTCCAAAGTGTGGAAATGATGTAATTCGGCCCTAAGCCTATTATAGTATTATTTGGGCCTTTATTTTATCATTATTTCGCTGCATATTAGTTTATTTAAGCCCACTTTTGTAAGCCTTCATGGCAAGTGGCGGGAATAGCTTGTGTCCTTTAGTATTCTAGTGTCTCTTAGGTTTCCATGCATGCATCTTTATATTCCAGCCTTGTAGTTTGAAATATTCAGTCAAAAAAATGAATGAATTGTGATTCAAGTGAGTTATACTCACAAGTTCTTAGTTGAACGACACCGGAGTTTCAAACCTCCACCGGATAATGTCATTTCCCGACTCATTATAGTCGACGGGGTGCATTACTTATCAAATCTGATAGTGTTGGTTCCTTGCTCATTATAGCAAACGGGTCACACTCCTATAATTCAAATCTGATAGTGTTGGTTCCTTGCTCATTATAGCAAACGGGTCACACTCCTCTATTTTAACCTTGAAGTGGACGATCGAAAATCAAGAACTCCAAGTATTGGTATAGGGTTTCACGGCAAGTACGTGGAGTTCGTATCACATATATTCCCATATCATGCATTGATCATCAAGATTTCATCAATTAAAACCCATATACTCAATCATGCTTCCAAGTCCAAACTTCACAAGTTAAATGCATACAACTTGAGCTCAAAGTTCCTAAACATATTTCCAATAACAATTACACACATTAACCAACATATAGCCAAGCCCTATCTATCACATAAATCCAAGAAATTCGTCAAAGTTTCAAAAATACCTCAAATGAAAGAAATGAGAGAAGAGAAGAAGAGATGATGTTGATGATGCTTCTATGATCTCAAATCGCACAAAAATGAAGCTTGAAAGATGAAATCTTCCCCCACTTTGGCAAGGGTTGGCTCGGTTGGCTTGGGAGCAAGAGCTAAGATGTATGTAATGTATGTATGAAAGAAAGAAAGGGATGGAACGTAATATGCAGCTATGAGGGGAAAAGAATTGGCCAAAATTGCTATTAAGTCCTCCAATTTAATAAGTTATGCAATTGAAACCCCAAGCTTGTTGTCCATTTTCATAGCTTGTTGGTGGGTGTTTTAGCTGTGTTCTTGCTGCTTTCCATACCTTGTTTTGTTGCTTTTGTTGCCTGCATTTCATGCGTTCTTGGCTGCTCTTTTTCTGCGCATTTTTGCTGTCATAACAGGGGACGTGCTGGTGCGAGACACGGGGGTGCCATTTTTGCTCGTTCTAGCGAGGAACGGGGGTGCGAAATGGCCTGGACTTGCTATACCGAGACACGGGGGTGTCTCGGTCTGGGCTTGGGAGGTGACACGGAGGTGTCACCCCGTTTTTCCTGACTGTTTTGCTGCGTCTTCCTTGAACTGCTGCTGCTGTATGAATATATGCATGGCTGTGTTTTTGGGTGCTGTGTGCGTGCGTTGCATGCATGGGTGTGGTGTTGTGTGTGCATGGTATTGTAGTATATATCTTTATTTCATGCATGGGTTATATATATATATAGAATATATGTATTTAGTATATAGTAAATGCATGCATGGGTGTGTTTATGTGTGTACGTATATATATATATATATATATATAATATATATATATATTATATGTAATGTATGTTATTATATGATTATAAATATTTATTATATTATATATATTTATTATATATTTTAAATATTATTTGATTTAATTCAATTTTGAAATTAATTGATTTCTACTTCGCGTATTTGAATTACCGATTATTGTTTGAACGTTTTATTAATTTTATTTCTAATTGTCATCATGAATATTATTTGCTATGATTATTAAATGAATTTTTAGATTAATTGATATGCATTATGAATGTTATGAATTTATGAATTTATGAAATTGAATGAAATATATGAACGAATGGTTTGATTATATGTTTTAAATTCCTTAATAGTGCACATGAACATTTTCATGACTTAATGATAGGAATCAGAATGATGTGAATCATGATGAACTGCGGCCATATCTTGTCCCAAATGAAGAGCTGGACCGATCCACAACTCAAGAAGATAGCATACAAAAGGAACAAAGTTATGGTGGTCCAATTACAAGAGCTCGGGCCAAAATTATCCAAGAGGAAGTTGGAAATCTCTTAAACCAATTTGCTCAAACTGGACTCCAACCTTCAAGATGGGCTGCTGAACCAAATTCAGAATACTTCAATGTTTTTATGTCCAATTTCTGAAGTCCAAAGTGTGGAAATGATGTAATTCAGCCCTAAGCCTATTATAGTATTAGTTGGGCCTTTATTTTATCATTATTTAACTGCATATTAGTTTATTTAAGCCCACTTTTGTAAGCCTTCATGGCAAGTGGCGGGAATAGCTTGTGTCCTTTAGTATTCTAGTGTCTCTTAGGTTTCCATGCATGCATCTTTATATTCCAGCCTTGTAGTTCTAAATATTGAGTCAAAAAATGAATGAATTGTGATTCAAGTGAGTTATACTCACAAGTTCTTAGTTGAACGACACCGGAGTTTCAAACCTCCACCGGATAATGTCATTTCCCGACTCATTATAGTCGACGGGGTGCATTACTTATCAAATCTGATAGTGTTGGTTCCTTGCTCATTATAGCAAACGGGTCACACTCCTATAATTCAAATCTGATAGTGTTGGTTCTTTGCTCATTATAGCAAACGGGTCACACTCCTATAATTCAAATCTGATAGTGTTGGTTCCTTGCTCATTATAGCAAACGGGTCACACTCCTCTATTTTAACCTTGAAGTGGACGATCGAAAATCAAGAACTCCAAGTATTGGTATAGGGTTTCACGGCAAGTACGTGGAGTTCGTATCATTTGGAGTTCTTGAATTATAGGAACTCCACGTACTTGCCGTGAAACCCTATACCAATACTTGGAGTTCTTGATTTTCGATCGTCCACTTCAAGGTTAAAATAGAGGAGTGTGACCCGTTTGCTATAATAAGCAAGGAACCAACACTATCAGATTTGAATTATAGGAGTGTGACCCGTTTGCTATAATGAGCAAAGAACCAACACTATCAGATTTGAATTATAGGAGTGTGACCCGTTTGCTATAATGAGCAAGGAACCAACACTATCAGATTTGATAAGTAATGCACCCCGTCGACTATAATGAGTCGGGAAATGACATTATCCGGTGGAGGTTTGAAACTCCGGTGTCGTTCAACTAAGAACTTGTGAGTATAACTCACTTGAATCACAATTCATTCATTTTTTGACTCAATATTTAGAACTACAAGGCTGGAATATAAAGATGCATGCATGGAAACCTAAGAGACACTAGAATACTAAAGGACACAAGCTATTCCCGCCACTTGCCATGAAGGCTTACAAAAGTGGGCTTAAATAAACTAATATGCAGTTAAATAATGATAAAATAAAGGCCCAACTAATACTATAATAGGCTTAGGGCTGAATTACATCATTTCCACACTTTGGACTTCAGAAATTGGACATAAAAACATTGAAGTATTCTGAATTTGGTTCAGCAGCCCATCTTGAAGGTTGGAGTCCAGTTTGAGCAAATTGGTTTAAGAGATTTCCAACTTCCTCTTGGATAATTTTGGCCCGAGCTCTTGTAATTGGACCACCATAACTTTGTTCCTTTTGTATGCTATCTTCTTGAGTTGTGGATCGGTCCAGCTCTTCATTTGGGACAAGATATGGCCGCGGTTCATCATGATTCACATCATTCTGATTCCTATCATTCTTCCGCTTCAACGTCATTACCCCCTCGGAATTGGGGAGGGTTGAAAGTCCCAAACTCCTGGTACAAGGTTGCTATCGGATTCATAGGTACACGTAGATGAAGGTTGCCCTTGATTCGGTTGGGATTGTTGTGAAGGTTGGCCGGAATAATGTTGATGTGGAAACGTCCTGAAAAGCTCAAAACTACAATACAATTATAGGTGCATGTCGATTAATAGGTGCATGTTCATTTGAACGATTAATACGATTAATACAAATAATCCACATAAATGATGTAGTGAATGCAAACAAACACCAAAATCCTAAGCCGAACGACCTGAACAGACCGACACGACACTAGAGCTCCGGTTTTGCAACCAAGAGCTCTGATACCACTTTAGGTTGTAGCACCCCGTAGCGCAAGGCACTACACCCCCCGCACTATAGCTCGACACGTGTACGAAATGGAGACTCCGCACACGCGCCAAGCTACAGCGAACGGGTGACAAACAAAAACTCACACACTAGCTAGGCGGTCTAGACCCTAATACAGAATGCGCATAATAAAATCAAAATCGAATGCGGAAGCACCAGGATTCAAATACAATCATACATGCTCGAATTAATACAAATTAAACACATTGTGCTCATCCAAGGCCAACTAAATCATACAAGCTTAAATTCTAATTTCAAATCAAATTTAAACAAATTCCATAAATATCTTATACATAGTACCAATATAGAAAAGTAAAGATGAAAAAGACCCGAACTAGACTCGTACAACTCAAAAGAAACCACCGCCTAGCTCGAACCGGAACCCAAACCTGCAAACTCAAAGAAATAAAAGGGGAAAAAGAAAACAACGAGGAGGGGTCAGCCCTAAAGACTGGTGAGGGGGCTAACACACTCACACATACATATACGTAATCAGAGCATATTCGAAATAAGAAAATTCATGAACCGGGGCGTGGTTTTTGTATGCCAAAACATTTCAACCCGTGATAGTATATATAGAAAAGAGTTAAGGCCGAAGGCCAAAATCAACCACTCTTAGTAATTAGTAGTCCACTCCCGTTTCACAAATTAATTTCATAATCAAACACACAACTCGGCGAGGACGAGTTTCAGACCACCTAACTCCGTTCATACTCAAAATCGGAATCATAAATCATAAGAAAACATAATTCAAACACACATACCTCTCCTCCGGTGATGGAAGGGTTGTTCCTACCCTAACCATCGATTCCCATGTCAGGGTCGTGAGTTTCATGACACTCACGCCCAAGGATTCCATCCCCCACTAACCTCCTAGTGGGTCCCGGGTTGATCCTTAAGTGTGGAGAGCATGCTAGGGACTACCCGACGGCCTATACCGTCCCGGGTCTCCTTCGCACAAATCTCCGGGGCCCAATCAAATTGTTCAAAATTCAAAATTTTCGAAGAATTAGAATTTTCATAACAAAACTCGCTGCTTCAAAACATACTCACACCAACACTTTTCAAAACAAACAAACGATAATATTTATAAATATACGTAAAAGAGTTTTCAAATATTTCATAACAAAAGGGGCCAAAATCCCACAAAATACGTATCAAACACATATCTAAATACGTATACATATACATAGGTCACATGCGGGCTTAAATCACATCAAGGGTTGTAGGTCGTAATAACTAAAGGAAAGAAACCTCACCTTGTCGAACCAACCGAACAGGAACCAACCAAAGCACACCTAAAGGACCTCCTCGACACCAAAGGAACGAAGCTCTGAACAAGACAAAAGAAACAAAGGACGAACTTAGACTCAAACGTGAACCACATAGACGCTCGGCATATGCATCCGGATACAAAAGATGCAATACACTTCATATAAATTCACACTTAGGCACATCGAGGCAAACAACGAAATATCAAACAAATAACTAACAAATTAAACTCATAACGCATCGAATAAAACCATAACTTATCATATAGTATCATACCAAGAGCATTCATAAATTCTAAGTTCATTCAAGGGGCAACGAATGCAAAAGATACGAATAAAACGCAACAAGGTGACATTTAGTGCATATAAGTTCACATTACGCCATAAATCACATAATTCACGTCAAACAAATTCATAAAAATCACATAACATGCATAACATATCAAAAAAAACATATTAACAATGCATATAGTTCATATAAGAGTAAGGAGATTACATGCAAGGCAAGCAAACAAAGTACAAAGTCATTCATGCGTGTAGGAGTACACATCGAATCATATAAGGCACGAATCACGTCAAACGAATCCATAAATCTAATACAATAATTATAACACATAATTTAACATGTTAGTAAACCATGGGGATCAAATTAGGGGTGGGAGAAACAAGAAACAAGTGAAAAGAAACAAGAAAACGAAGTTCGGAGCAAAAAGGGAGCCACTGCCCTAAATCCACCCCGGTGGATTTTTTTCAAAAGGAGAATCCACCCCCATGGATTTAGGTCAGAATGTTCCAGGAGGGGGCTGCCTCAAATCCACCCCGGTGGATTTTTTTCAAAGAGAAAATCCACCCCCGTGGATTTGGGTCAGGGGCCAAATTTTCGAGATTTTCAGCTCCAAACTCCTTCAAATTTTAAACTAAACGAAATATACATCAAACCAACACATAACACAAGGTTTATACAACAATTATCCAAAGATTCATGCCCTATTTCATGCAAAATCGAGCTAAACTGAGGAGGGATGAAGAGATGCATCATCAAGCCCAAGTTCTTCAAGTTCATGCAAGATCAACAATGGCAACTCTCATATAACTCAAAGACCACGAAATTCATGCATAGAAATGAAGTAATCAAGTCATCTAGATCACATATAACTCACCAATTCAAGAAACAAAGCAAGGAAGACATGGATTCATCAAAAAGGGCTAAAACCTAACTATTCATACATTATCACATACCATGCTCAAAACTCAAGGAAATTTAGCCAAAATACACTTAAAAGAAAGAGAAGAATCCAAACAACAAGAAACCGGACTTACCTTTCAAATTTGAGGCGAATTCAAGGAGAAACGAGCTTGAAACTTGAAGTTGAATATTATTTCTCCTCCCCTCTCTCTCTATCTCGTGTTGCTGCTGCTTTTCCTCTCCCTTGGCTGCTGAAAACGAAATGAGAGGCTAAGGAATGGATAGAGGAGTGAGTAAGTGGAATGTGGGCCCAAGAATCACCTAATTTGGTCAAGGATTGGTCAAGATATGGCTTAATTAGTGAAAGGTAGCAAAGCTGTCACAACGGGTTCAATCCGGATGAAATTCGGAGGATCAAAGGGGCTTAGAAAAATGTGAGGCTAAGTTCCTTGTCTTCATTTCTTCGTTACAAGTCCAACGCATCTACCGGAATTCAAATCCGAACTCCCGAGCTCAAGTTACTGCTTTCGGAACACGAGGTGCGCTAAACAAGTTAGGCCCTCGAATCCCTCACAAATCCCGTCTTTACAAAACGGGCCAAAAACCACATAAAACAAACTCTAAAACATGTAATGGGCACATAATCACATTCATAACTCACGTAGTTCACATATATCAAAAGTTCACAAGAAACGAAATTAAATTCGAGCACAAAAGGAGCAATTACAAATTACGCGTACGCAAACGCTAAAACTCAAGTATAAGTTAAACAAATTAATTACAATTTATTTCAAATAATCACATTGTCATTAAAATAAAACATAATTTCATAATTAAATAATTTAAAAGCGCATATAGCTCTCTCGTAAAGGCGTACCTGTAGGCTCGGATGAGCGGGATGTTACAAACTTCCCCCCCTTCAAAAGGACGTGTCCTCAGGTCCTAAGGTAAGGTCTTCTGTGCCGAACCATGAAGCTCTCAAAGCCTCACCGAACCACCGAAGCCAAGAGAATTAGGTCCACTCGTTGAAATAAGTTACCACTTAATTCTCCTTGAAATCTCCTAAGCCTTAGCAAACCAGATACGGAGTCCTTAGCCGTTTGCTTCCACTTCCAAATGGAATTCGGAAGTAGTTGGAGAAACTACCGGTCTTTAATGCTCGGTCTTCAACCGATGGCACTTTAGACATTGTTACACAAAGTCTAAAATGCCCTATCTTATGCCAACGCATCTTTACCGGTTCTTCAAACCTTCGGACCAAGAGTGAGGTAACTGTGAGACCTTGCACTACCAGAGGTGTTGACTACATTCTTCCGCAAGCCACGAGCAACCAAAGCCCTCCTTAGTGCCTCGATCGCAACAAGGTAATTTTGAGTACCCTCAAGTAAGCAAAGCTAACACCGAAGGCAACTCTCTACAAACACCTCATCTCACTCTAACCGTACCTCTTCCAACGTCCGTGTCATGGGATGGCTACCGAATGAAGACAAAACCGTTGTTGAATCCGATAACACTGTTGAATCCGATAACACTATAGACTTGTTCTCTGAGGCAATTCTCGGTTCTTATTCTCAAAAGCGTAGTTGGTAATATCCTTAGAGAACCCAACTCAGCGTAGACCACAAACCTTTGGAAAACACGAACACCACCTGGAAGCGAGCAAAGGGTATTTATCTTCCACAGTTAACCTGTGCAGCTCACGGTAGATTAAATTCACCTTAAATCCCATCGTTACTTGATAGGACCAAGTACTCCACAAAGAAGTACCCGAATTGATGATACTACCTTCTAAGAGCTCATCAACTACGTCTTGAACTCCCATAACTCTGGAGTCTCTAAGCAAGGTGTAATTCCGGAATAAAGGTCACGACCACTTCCATGTCCCTATCGGAAGGAAACAAATTCCAACTTTCAAGGAACACTAAAGAAGTCTTACTACGACCCTTGTCTCTTTAAGCTTGGCTCAACCCGCGGTTAACCCAAAGGTAAGCCACAAAGCTTGTTGCACCATCCCGGAATAACCAACCACCTCCACAAAGGATTTAAATGGGGTAGTCTTCCATCTGACACTCGAAAATATCGTTGAGCCCTGAACGGACCTCCTACGAGTAACCCCTGACTCGGCACCGCGCTCGAATGAACAACTCACTCCTCAAGGTAACACCGTATCTCAACAAGAAGAAGGAAAAGACGCCTTCAAGAAGTCCACCGACAACCTCGGCCCTCACAACTCACAAACACCCGGGCACTCAACTCACTAACTCTCTTCAAGAAGAGAGTTCCCCACAAAAGAAAGCGACACACGCAACAAAACAAGCGCAAGAAGCAACACAAGCAACAACACCAAGTACAAAGAGCAACAAAGCAAGAGGAAATAAAGAAAGAGTGGGTTTCCCCGAGATTAAATATGCATGAATGATATGCCATGAATGCAATTACCTCAATTTTCGGGTGCTCTTTGGTTTCCAAGTTGAAGCCTTTGATTCCTTCTCCTTCGTTTATTAGCCCTTGAACGATCACAATCCGGAAACTTATGCTCCGAAGATCCGCAAGCGTAGCACCTCTTCAACCGAATCCAACATCCCTCATAGGTATGATTATTCCCTGGCAATAGGCACGTGGTGGAAACTCTCTCTCGGCCCAAGGGCTCTTCCGAAGCTTAAGCTTCTTCTTGTTGTCTCTTTTCTTGGTCGGCACACCCTGTTGAATCGGTCTCTCTTCCACTTGTAGGTTGGAACATGATCCTAACCCGAATGATTGTCCCGAACCCTCTTCTTCCCGCCTTTTTCTTACCATCCACCAAGTTTCAACCCGCAGAGCTTTCTCGACCGCTTGGTTCCAAGTACTCGTGTCTCTTGCACCCAAAGCTTCCTTGAATTCATCCCGAAGACCATCCATAAAGTACTTAGCCCTCAAACGATCATCATTTGTAATATGCGGTACGTATGCACCCAACCTCTCAAACTCCTCCGAGAATTCCATAATTGTCTTATCTCCTTGTTTAAGGGCGAGAAATTCTTCAAATCTTCGTTCTTGTAAAATAGCCGGCATAAATCTCTTTCTAAATTCTCGAACAAATTCCTCCCACTTCAATCCTTCCCCCATTGCCCCTAGTTGTTGAATGACTCTTGACCACCACAAATTCGCTTGCCCTTGAAGAAGTAATGTAACAAGGCGAACTTTGTTTTGAGGTTCACATGGCCATACTCAAAATATCCCTTCAATCCCCGAGAGCCATTCTTCCGCTTCAACGTCATTACCCCCTCGGAATTGGGGAGGGTTGAAAGTCCCAAACTCCTGGTACAAGGTTGCTATCGGATTCATAGGTTGTGCCGTAGATGAAGGTTGCCCTTGATTCGGTTGGGATTGTTGTGAAGGTTGGCCGGAATAATGTTGATGTGGAAACGTCCTGAAAAGCTCAAAACTACAATACAATTATAGGTGCATGTCGATTAATAGGTGCATGTTCATTTGAACGATTAATACGATTAATACAAATAATCCACATAAATGATGTAGTGAATGCAAACAAACACCAAAATCCTAAGCCGAACGACCTGAACAGACCGACACGACACTAGAGCTCCGGTTTTGCAACCAAGAGCTCTGATACCACTTTAGGTTGTAGCACCCCGTAGCGCAAGGCACTACACCCCCCGCACTATAGCTCGACACGTGTACGGAAAGGAGACTCCGCACACGCGCCAAGCTACAGCGAACGGGTGACAAACAAAAACTCACACACTAGCTAGGCGGTCTAGACCCTAATACAGAATGCGCATAATAAAATCAAAATCGAATGCGGAAGCACCAGGATTCAAATACAATCATACATGCTCGAATTAATACAAATTAAACACATTGTGCTCATCCGAGGCCAACTAAATCATACAAGCTTAAATTCTAATTTCAAATCAAATTTAAACAAATTCCATAAATATCTTATACATAGTACCAATATAGAAAAGTAAAGATGAAAAAGACCCGAACTAGACTCGTACAACTCAAAAGAAACCACCGCCTAGCTCGAACCGGAACCCGAACCTGCAAACTCAAAGAAATAAAAGGGGAAAAAGAAAACAACGAGGAGGGGTCAGCCCTAAAGACTTGTGAGGGGGCTAACACACTCACACATACATATACGTAATCAGAGCATATTCGAAATAAGAAAATTCATGAACCGGGGCGTGGTTTTTGTATGCCAAAACATTTCAACCCGTGATAGTATATATAGAAAAGAGTTAAGGCCGAAGGCCAAAATCAACCACTCTTAGTAATTAGAAGTCCACTCCCGTTTCACAAATTAATTTCATAATCAAACACACAACTCGGCGAGGACGAGTTTCAGACCACCTAACTCCGTTCATACTCAAAATCGGAATCATAAATCATAAGAAAACATAATTCAAACACACATACCTCTCCTCCGGTGATGGAAGGGTTGTTCCTACCCTAACCATCGATTTCCATGTCAGGGTCGTGAGTTTCATGACACTCACGCCCAAGGATTCCATCCCCCACTAACCTCCTAGTGGGTCCCGGGTTGATCCTTAAGTGTGGAGAGCATGCTAGGGATTACCCGACGGCCCATACCGTCCCGGGTCTCCTTCGCACAAATCTCCGGGGCCCAATCAAATTGTTCAAAATTCAAAAATTTTGAAGAATTAGAATTTTCATGACAAAACTCGCTGCCTCAAAACATACTCACACCAACACTTTTCAAAACAAACAAACGATAATATTTATAAATATACGTAAAAGCGTTTTCAAATATTTCATAACAAAAGGGGCCAAAATCCCACAAAATACGTATCAAACACATATCTAAATACGTATACACATACATAGGTCACATGCGGGCTTAAATCACATCAAGGGTTGTAGGTCGTAATAACTAAAGGAAAGAAACCTCACCTTGTCGAACCAACCGAACAGGAACCAACCAAAGCACACCTAAAGGACCTCCTCGACACCAAAGGAACGAAGCTCTGAACAAGACAAAAGAAACAAAGGACGAACTTAGACTCAAACGTGAACCATATAGACGCTCGGCATATGCATCCGGATGCAAAAGATGCAATACACTTCATATAAATTCACACTTAGGCACATCGAGGCAAACAACGAAATATCAAACAAATAACTAACAAATTAAACTCATAACGCATCGAATAAAACCATAACTTATCATATAGTATCATACCAAGAGCATTCATAAATTCTAAGTTCATTCAAGGGGCAACAAATGCAAAAGATACGAATAAAACGCAACAAGGTGACATTTAGTGCATATAAGTTTACATCACGCCATAAATCACATAATTCACGTCAAACAAATTCATAAAAATCACATAACATGCATAACATATCAAAAAAAACATATTAACAATGCATATAGTTCATATAAGAGTAAGGAGATTACATGCAAGGCAAGAAAACAAAGTACAAAGTCATTCATGCGTGTAGGAGTACACATCGAATCATATAAGGCACGAATCACGTCAAACGAATCCATAAATCTAATACAATAATTATAACACATAATTTAACATGTTAGTAAACCATGGGGATCAAATTAGGGGTGGGAGAAACAAGAAACAAGTGAAAAGAAACAAGAAAACGAAGTTCGGAGCAAAAAGGGAGCCACTGCCCTAAATCCACCCCGGTGGATTCTTTTCAGAAGGAGAATCCACCCCCATGGATTTAGGTCAGAATGTTCCAGGAGGGGGCTGCCTCAAATCCACCCTGGTGGATTTTTTTCAAAGAGGAAATCCACCCCCGTGGATTTGGGTCAGGGGCCAAATTTTCGAGATTTTCAGCTCCAAACTCCTTCAAAACTTAAACTAAACGAAATATACATTAAACCAACACATAACACAAGGTTTATACAACAATTATCCAAAGATTCATGCCCTATTTCATGCAAAATCGAGCTAAAGTGAGGAGGGATGAAGAGATGCATCATCAAGCCCAAGTTCTTCAAGTTCATGCAAGATCAACAATGGTAACTCTCATATAACTCAAAGACCACGAAATTCATGCATAGAAATGAAGTAATCAAGTCATCTAGATCACATATAACTCACCAATTAAAGGAACAAAGCAAGGAAGACATGGATTCATCAAAAAGGGCTAAAACCTAACTATTCATACATTATCACATACCATGCTCAAAACTCAAGGAAATTAAGCCAAAATACACTTAAAAGAAAGAGAAGAATCCAAACAACAAGAAACCGGACTTACCTTTCAAATTTGAGGCGAATTCGAGGAGAAACGAGCTTGAAACTTGAAGTTGAATATTATTTCTCCTTCCCTCTCTCTCTATCTCGTGTTGCTGCTGCTTTTCCTGATGTGAATCATGATGAACCGCGGCCATATCTTGTCCCAAATGAAGAGCTGGACCGATCCACAACTCAAGAAGATAGCATACAAAAGGAACAAAGTTATGGTGGTCCAATTACAAGAGCTCGGGCCAAAATTATCCAAGAGGAAGTTGGAAATCTCTTAAACCAATTTGCTCAAACTGAACTCCAACCTTCAAGATGGGCTGCTGAACCAAATTCAGAATACTTCAATGTTTTTATGTCCAATTCCTAAAGTCCAAAGTGTGGAAATGATGTAATTCGGCCCTAAGCCTATTATAGTATTATTTGGGCCTTTATTTTATCATTATTTAGCTGCATATTAGTTTATTTAAGCCCACTTTTGTAAGCCTTCATAGCAAGTGGCGGGAATAGCTTGTGTCCTTTAGTATTCTAGTGTCTCTTAGGTTTCCATGCATGCATCTTTATATTCAGCATTGTAACTTGTTTTTCTTTCAATCAAGAAGTAAAATTATTGAATTTTCATTCAAGTGAGATTTTTCTCTCAAGTTCTTTGCTGAACGACATTAGGGTTTCAAACCCCTTTCCCGGATAACGTTATTTCTCGACTCCTTATAGTCGACGGGGTGCGTTACTTACAATCTGATAGTGTTGGTTCTTTGCTCAATATAGCAAACGGGTCACACTCCTCTTATTTTCAACCTTGAATTGGACGATCAGATTCAAGAACTCCAAGTATTGATATAGGGTTTCACGGCAAGTACGTGGAGTTCGTATCATTTGGTATCAGAGCTTAGGTTTCCATCCAAGGTTATGTATCCGTATCTTTTATCTTTTGTATAATTTCTTTTCATTATTGTTATATTGCAGCAAAAAAAAACAAAAAAAAAAAAAAAAAAAAAAAAAAACGAAAAAAAAAAAAAAAAAAAGAGAGCAGCATTGTTTCAGTCATTTTCTTTGTAATCTCAAATCATAAGTCATGTGGATTTGTTTGCTTGTATCTTTTTAGTTGTAACAGTTCGTTTGTGACAATTTTAGCACCCTTATTGATTCATTCATCTTAAGGATTATTTGGTTGAGGGATCTGAAATTTCTTGTGTCTTTCTTCAAGAATTGAGAGAAAAGAGTGGTAAAAGGCTTGAGTTGTGAGCACAAAAGAGGGAAAAAGCCATATTTTTGAGTGATACACGAGCGTGAGTGACTCTAAACGAGGGCAAACACGTGAGGGAGTGTTGTGAGGTAATTTTTACTAACGATTTTTCTTGCAGGTTTAAAACATGACGGAAGAACGAAATGAACAGCCTCCAATGGACGTTAACTTTGTCCTCCGTGCAATGCAACAACAATTTGATAGGTTGAATGTACAATTTGGTGAGATCCGGGATCGATTGGATCAAAATGATGAACGGGTGACTGAATTACAACAAAATGCTCTCCCGGCTAGGAGACCAAACCGACGACCAGCCGATTTGGGTATCAATCCTCGTGATGGATTTGATGATGAGGAATCTGACTTGGATGAGGCTGCATCAAATGCCTCTTCAAGGAGAGATCGTAGACGTCCAAGATACCAACAACAACGAAGAGGAAGAGGGGTAATTGACAATAACCTCGGATCTATCAAGCTTTCTATTCCTTCCTTCAAAGGACAAAATGACCCGGAAGCTTACATTGAATGGGAACGAAAGGTGGAGTTAATTTATGACTGCCACAACTATTCGGAAGGGAAAAAGGTAAAACTTGCAGCCGTATCCTTTACGGACTATGCTATTGTATGGTGGGATCAAGTGGTGATAAGTAGACGCAGAAGTGGTGAGTACCCTATTGAAACTTGGGATGAGATGAAGGTGGTTATGAGGAAGAGGTTCGTACCTCCTCACTACTATCGAGGCCTACACCTTAAGTTGCAAAGTTTGAGGCAAGGGTTCAAAACGGTAGAGGAATACTACAAAGAAATGGAGATGGCAATGATTCGAGCAAATATTGAGGAGGATCGTGAGGCAACCATGGCTCGGTTCATATGTGGTCTCAACCGAGAGATCGCCAATGTAGTGGAACTTCATCACTATGTTGAACTTGAGGAAGTGGTCCATATGGCTATCAAGGTGGAGAGACAATTTAAGAAAGGACGGACTGTGGTTAAGCGTGATGATTCAAATACCTCTAAACCAAAGTGGAATTCTTCTCCAAAAACAGCCGAAAAGCCTTCAAAACCAAAGGAGGATCCACCTACAACAAAGGGTTCGTTTCAGAAAGGTAACACCTCTACACATCGCAATCGTGATATTAAATGCTTTAAATGTCAAGGAGCAGGCCATATAATGTCTCAATGTCCAAACAAAAGAGCCATGATCTTGTTAGACAATGGAGAACTTGAAACCGAAAGTGAGGGTGATAATGGAGGCCTTGAAACATCGGATGAGGCAAGTGATGTTGAGCATGCGGTTGTGGGGCAAAGTTTGGTGGTTCTAAGAGCTTTGCACATCCAAGCTCTTGAGGACAAAGATGAACAACAAAGGGAAAACATCTTTTACACACGGTGTCATGTTAAGGAGCGAGTGTGTGGGCTGATCATTGACAGTGGGAGTTGCGTGAACGTGGCTAGTAAATTGATGGTGGAAAGGCTCGGCCTTAAAACCTTGAAGCACCCGAGACCTTATAAGCTCCAATGGCTGAATGAACATGGTGAAATGAAGGTAACAAAACAAGTTCTTATCTCCTTTTCAATTGGCAAATACATGGATGAGGTTCTTTGTGATGTCGTACCAATGCAAGCTGGCCATATATTGCTTGGAAGACCATGGCAATTTGATAGACGAACAGTTCATGATGGCTACAAGAATCGATATAGTTTTATCAAGGATGGGCGAAACATCACCTTGGCACCTTTACCACCAAGCCAAGTGTATGAAGAACAGTGCCAAATTAAGAAATCCATTTCAGCTTCTTCAAAACAAAGTGATTCTAATAGTGAGAAAGAATGTGAAAAACAAAAAGAAAAAGAGCAAGAAAAAGAAAAGGAGAAGGAAAAAGAAAAAGAGTGTAACAGAAAAGAAGAGGGAGAAAAGAAACTAGTTGAAAAGAAAGAAAGAAAAAAAGTGAGTTTCTTTATAAAAGAAAAAGAGATTGAGGGGGTGATAAAAAAAGAAAAGCTTGTGATGATGATGATGTATAAAAACATATTTCTTTCATCTAATGAAACCCCTCCCTTGCCTAGTGTTGTTTCTTCTCTCTTGCAGGAGTTTGAGGATGTATTCCCGGAGGAAATACCACCCGGTTTACCTCCTATACGAGGAATAGAACACCAAATCGACCTCATCCCCGGGGCTGCCATCCCAAACCGACCAGCTTACCGAAGCACCCCTCAAGAGACAAAAGATCTTCAAAAACAAGTTGAAGAGTTGCTTGCAAAGGGATATGTGCGTGAGAGCATGAGTCCATGTGCTGTTCCAGTTCTTTTGGTGCCAAAAAAGGATGGTACTTGGCGAATGTGCGTGGATTGTAGGGCTGTCAATAAGATCACGGTAAAGTATCGTTATCCCATACCTCGCCTTGATGATATGATTGATGAATTGCATGGTTCTACAATCTTCACTAAAATTGATTTGAAAAGTGGCTATCACCAAATAAGAATGCAAGAAGGTGATGAATGGAAAACAGCTTTTAAAACTAAGCATGGATTGTATGAGTGGTTAGTAATGCCTTTTGGCTTAACTAACGCACCTAGTACCTTCATGAGATTGATGAATCATGTATTGCGTGCTTATATTGGTAAATTCGTAGTGGTTTACTTTGATGATATACTGATCTTTAGCCGTAATTTGCATGAACATATTGAGCATTTGAGGTTAGTACTTGAGGTACTAAGGCATGAAAAGTTATATGCTAATCTTAAGAAGTGTAGCTTTTGCATGGATAGAGTCGTGTTCCTTGGATTTGTTGTAAGTGCAGGTGGTATAGAGGTAGATGAAGAAAAGGTTAAGGCAATCAAAGAGTGGCCTACACCCAAGACCATCACGGAAGTAAGGAGTTTTCATGGTTTGGCCGGGTTCTATAGGAGATTCGTGCCCAATTTCAGCACCATAGCTGCCCCCTTAACGGAAATCATCAAGAAAAGCGTGGGATTTAAGTGGGGAGAAGCTCAAGAAATGGCATTCCAAACATTGAAAACAAAGCTAAGTTCAGCTCCTCTTTTACTTTTACCGGATTTTTCTAAAGCTTTTGAAATCGAATGTGATGCTTCGGGTGTTGGTATAGGTGCTGTGCTCATGCAAGAGAAGAAACCAATTGCATACTTTAGTGAGAAACTCAATGGGGCTGCATTGAACTACTCTACTTATGACAAGGAGCTCTATGCCTTAATTAGGGCCTTAGAGACGTGGCAGCATTACTTGTGGTCGAAAGAGTTCATCATTCATACGGATCATGAGTCATTAAAACATTTGAAGGGGCAAGGAAGTTTGAACCGAAGGCATGCTCGCTGGGTTGAATTTATAGAGATGTTTCCTTATGTGATTCGGTACAAGCAAGGTAAGGATAATGTTGTTGCTGATGCCTTATCACGAAGGTACATTCTTCTCTCTACCTTAAGTGCCAAATTCATGGGATTTGATCATATTAAGGAACTATACTTGAGTGATTCTGATTTTGCTGAAATATTTGCATCTTGTGAACAAAAGCCTTGTGATAAATTTTATGTTCAAGATGGTTATTTGTTTAGAGAAAACAAGCTATGCATTCCAAATTGTTCTTTGCGTCAGTTGCTAATCCGTGAGTCTCATGGGGGAGGATTAATGGGACATTTTGGTATTTTAAAAACTTTGATCATCCTTAAGGAACATTTCTTTTGGCCTCATATGAAACGGGATGTTGAACGGACTTGTCATAGATGCGTAACTTGTAGAAAGGCTAAATCACGAGTTAAACCTCATGGCCTTTACACACCCTTGCCTGTTCCAACGCATCCGTGGACTGATATTTCTATGGATTTTGTGCTAGGAATGCCAAGAACACAAAATGGAAAGGATTCAATTTTTGTTGTTGTTGATCGATTTTCTAAAATGGCACATTTCATTCCTTGTAATAAAACTGATGATGCAACACATGTGGCTGGATTGTTCTTTCGGGAAGTAGTAAGACTTCATGGAATCCCAAAATCAATTGTAAGTGATCGAGATGTGAAGTTTTTAAGTCACTTTTGGCGAGTATTGTGGGGAAAATTGGGAACAAAACTGTTATTTTCCACCACTTGTCATCCTCAAACGGATGGACAAACGGAAGTAGTGAATCGAACCTTGGGAACTCTTTTAAGAGCTGTGTTTAAAACATATTCAAAGAATTGGGTTGAGTGTATTCCATTTGTTGAATTTGCATATAATCGTTCAATACATTCTTCTACTTCTTTCTCACCCTTTGAGCTTGTTTATGGTTTTAATCCCTTAACTCCTTTAGATTTGCTTCCTTTACCTATGAATGAACTTGTAAGCTTAGATGGCAAGGAGAAAGCTGAACTTGTGAAGAAAATGCATGAGGATGCTCGGCTTCACATTCTCAAAAGAAATAACCAAGCTATGATTCAAGCCAACAAGGGACGAAAGAAAGTTGTTTTCAAGGAAGGAGACTTGGTTTGGGTTCACTTTAGGAAAGAGAGATTCAATCATCAGCGAAAGTGCAAACTTGACCCACGGGGGGACGGACCATTCAAAGTGTTGAAAAGGATCAATGATAATGCTTACAAAATTGATCTCCCGGATACGTATAGTGTAAGTTCCACCTTTAATGTTGCTGATTTATCTCCCTTTCATGCAGATTCAGATTCGGGGACGAATCCTTTTCAAGAAGGGGGGAATGATGTGAATCATGATGAACCGCGGCCATATCTTGTCCCAAATGAAGAGCTGGACCGATCCACAACTCAAGAAGATAGCATACAAAAGGAACAAAGTTATGGTGGTCCAATTACAAGAGCTCGGGCCAAAATTATCCAAGAGGAAGTTGGAAATCTCTTAAACCAATTTGCTCAAACTGAACTCCAACCTTCAAGATGGGCTGCTGAACCAAATTCAGAATACTTCAATGTTTTTATGTCCAATTCCTAAAGTCCAAAGTGTGGAAATGATGTAATTCGGCCCTAAGCCTATTATAGTATTATTTGGGCCTTTATTTTATCATTATTTAGCTGCATATTAGTTTATTTAAGCCCACTTTTGTAAGCCTTCATAGCAAGTGGCGGGAATAGCTTGTGTCCTTTAGTATTCTAGTGTCTCTTAGGTTTCCATGCATGCATCTTTATATTCAGCATTGTAACTTGTTTTTCTTTCAATCAAGAAGTAAAATTATTGAATTTTCATTCAAGTGAGATTTTTCTCTCAAGTTCTTTGCTGAACGACATTAGGGTTTCAAACCCCTTTCCCGGATAACGTTATTTCTCGACTCCTTATAGTCGACGGGGTGCGTTACTTACAATCTGATAGTGTTGGTTCTTTGCTCAATATAGCAAACGGGTCACACTCCTCTTATTTTCAACCTTGAATTGGACGATCAGATTCAAGAACTCCAAGTATTGATATAGGGTTTCACGGCAAGTACGTGGAGTTCGTATCATTTGGTATCAGAGCTTAGGTTTCCATCCAAGGTTATGTATCCGTATCTTTTATCTTTTGTATAATTTCTTTTCATTATTGTTATATTGCAGCAAAAAAAAACAAAAAAAAAAAAAAAAAAAAAAAAAACGAAAAAAAAAAAAAAAAAAAAGAGAGCAGCATTGTTTCAGTCATTTTCTTTGTAATCTCAAATCATAAGTCATGTGGATTTGTTTGCTTGTATCTTTTTAGTTGTAACAGTTCGTTTGTGACAATTTTAGCACCCTTATTGATTCATTCATCTTAAGGATTATTTGGTTGAGGGATCTGAAATTTCTTGTGTCTTTCTTCAAGAATTGAGAGAAAAGAGTGGTAAAAGGCTTGAGTTGTGAGCACAAAAGAGGGAAAAAGCCATATTTTTGAGTGATACACGAGCGTGAGTGACTCTAAACGAGGGCAAACACGTGAGGGAGTGTTGTGAGGTAATTTTTACTAACGATTTTTCTTGCAGGTTTAAAACATGACGGAAGAACGAAATGAACAGCCTCCAATGGACGTTAACTTTGTCCTCCGTGCAATGCAACAACAATTTGATAGGTTGAATGTACAATTTGGTGAGATCCGGGATCGATTGGATCAAAATGATGAACGGGTGACTGAATTACAACAAAATGCTCTCCCGGCTAGGAGACCAAACCGACGACCAGCCGATTTGGGTATCAATCCTCGTGATGGATTTGATGATGAGGAATCTGACTTGGATGAGGCTGCATCAAATGCCTCTTCAAGGAGAGATCGTAGACGTCCAAGATACCAACAACAACGAAGAGGAAGAGGGGTAATTGACAATAACCTCGGATCTATCAAGCTTTCTATTCCTTCCTTCAAAGGACAAAATGACCCGGAAGCTTACATTGAATGGGAACGAAAAGTGGAGTTAATTTATGACTGCCACAACTATTCGGAAGGGAAAAAGGTAAAACTTGCAGCCGTATCCTTTACGGACTATGCTATTGTATGGTGGGATCAAGTGGTGATAAGTAGACGCAGAAGTGGTGAGTACCCTATTGAAACTTGGGATGAGATGAAGGTGGTTATGAGGAAGAGGTTCGTACCTCCTCACTACTATCGAGGCCTACACCTTAAGTTGCAAAGTTTGAGGCAAGGGTTCAAAACGGTAGATTAAATATGCATGAATGATATGCCATGAATGCAATTACCTCAATTTTCGGGTGCTCTTTGGTTTCCAAGTTGAAGCCTTTGATTCCTTCTCCTTCGTTTATTAGCCCTTGAACGATCACAATCCGGAAACTTATGCTCCGAAGATCCGCAAGCGTAGCACCTCTTCAACCGAATCCAACATCCCTCATAGGTATGATTAGTCCCTGGCAATAGGCACATGGTGGAAACTCTCTCTCGGCCCAAGGGGTCTTCCGAAGCTTAAGCTTCTTCTTGTTGTCTCTTTTCTTGGTCGGCACACCCTGTTGAATCGGTCTCTCTTCCACTTGTAGGTTGGAACATGATCCTAACCCGAATGATTGTCCCGAACCCTCTTCTTCCCGCCTTTTTCTTACCATCCACCAAGTTTCAACCCGCAGAGCTTTCTCGACCGCTTGGTTCCAAGTACTCGTGTCTCTTACACCCAAAGCTTCCTTGAATTCATCCCGAAGACCATCCATAAAGTACTTAGCCCTCAAACGATCATCATTTGTAATATGAGGTACGTATGCACCTAACCTCTGAAACTCCTCCAAGAATTCCATAATTGTCTTATCTCCTTGTTTAAGGGTGAGAAATTCTTCAAATCTTCGTTCTTGTAAAATAGCCGGCATAAATCTCTTTCTAAATTCTCGAACAAATTTCTCCCACTTCAATCCTTCCCCCATTGCCCCTAGTTGTTGAATGACTCTTGACCACCACAAATTCGCTTACCCTTGAAGAAGTAATGTAACAAGGCGAACTTTGTTTTGAGGTTCACATGGCCATACTCGAAATATCCCTTCAATCCCCGAGAGCCATTCTTCCGCTTCAATGTCATTACCCCCTCGGAATTGGGGAGGGTTGAAAGTCCCAAACTCCTGGTACAAGGTTGCTATCGGATTCATAGGTACACGTAGATGAAGGTTGGCCTTGATTCGGTTGGGATTGTTGTGAAGGTTGGCCGGAATAATGTTGATGTGGAAACGTCCTGAAAAGCTCAAAACTACAATACAATTATAGGTGCATGTCGATTAATAGGTGCATGTTCATTTGAACGATTAATACGATTAATACAAATAATCCACACAAATGATGTAGTGAATGCAAACAAACACCAAAATCCTAAGCCGAACGACCTGAACAGACCGACACGACACTAGACCTCCGGTTTTGCAACCAAGAGCTCTGATACCACTTTAGGTTGTAGCACCCCGTAGCGCAAGGCACTACACCCCCCGCACTATAGCTCGACACGTGTACGAAATGGAGACTCCGCACACGCGCCAAGCTACAGCGAACGGGTGACAAACAAAAACTCACACACTAGCTAGGCGGTCTAGACCCTAATACAGAATGCGCATAATAAAATCAAAATCGAAGCGCGGAAGCACCAGGATTCAAATACAATCGTACATGCTCGAATTAATACAAATTAAACACATTGTGCCCATCCGAGGCCAACTAAATCATAAAAGCTTAAATTCTAATTTCAAATCAAATTTAAACAAATTCCATAAATATCTTATACATAGTACCAATACAGAAAAGTAAAGATGAAAAAGACCCGAACTAGACTCGTACAACTCAAAAGAAACCACCGCCTAGCTCGAATCGGAACCCGAACCTGCAAACTCAAAGAAATAAAAGGGGAAAAAGAAAACAACGAGTAGGGGTCAGCCCTAAAGACTGGTGAGGGGGCTAACACACTCACACATACATATACGTAATCAGAGCATATTCGAAATAAGAAAATTCATGAACCGGGGCGTGGTTTTTGCATGCCAAAACATTTCAACCCGTGATAGTATATATAGAAAAGAGTTAAGGCCGAAGGCCAAAATCAACCACTTTTAGTAATTAGAAGTCCACTCCAGTTTCACAAATTAATTTCATAATCAAACACACAACTCGGCGAGGACGAGTTTCAGACCACATAACTCCGTTCATACTCAAAATCGGAATCTTAAATCATAAGAAAACATAATTCAAACACACATACCTCTCCTCCGGTGATGGAAGGGTTGTTCCTACCCTAACCATCGATTCCCATGTCAGGGTCGTGAGTTTCATGACACTCACGCCCAAGGATTCCATCCCCCACTAACCTCCTAGTGGGTCCCGGGTTGATCCTTAAGTGTGGAGAGCATGCTAGGGACTACCCGACGGCCCATACCGTCCCGGGTCTCCTTCGTACAAATCTCCGGGGCCCAATCAAATTGTTCAAAATTCAAAATTTTCGAAGAATTAGAATTTTCATAACATAACTCGCTGCTTCAAAACATACTCAAACCATCACTTTTCAAAACAAACAAACGATAATATTCATAAATATACGTAAAAGCGTTTTCAAATATTTCATAACAAAAGGGGCCAAAATCCCACAAAATACGTATCAAACACATATCTAAATACGTATACATATACATAGGTCACATCCGGGCTCAAATCACATCAAACCAACACATAACACAAGGTTTATACAACAATTATCCAAAGATTCATGCCCTATTTCATGCAAAATCGAGCTAAAGTGAGGAGGGATGAAGAGATGCATCATCAAGCCCAAGTTCTTCAAGTTCATGCAAGATCAACAATGGTAACTCTCATATAACTCAAAGACCACGAAATTCATGCATAGAAATGAAGTAATCAAGTCATCTAGATCACATATAACTCACTAATTCAAGGAACAAAGCAAGGAAGACATGGATTCATCAAAAAGGGCTAAAATCTAACTATTCATACATTATCACATACCATGCTCAAAACTCAAGGAAATTAAGCCAAAATACACTTAAAAGAAAGAGAAGAATCCAAACAACAAGAAACCGGACTTACCTTTCAAATTTGAGGCGAATCCGAGAAGAAACGAGCTTGAAACTTGAAGTTGAATATTATTTCTCCTTCCCTCTCTCTCCATCTCGTGTTGCTGCTGCTTTTCCTCTCCCTTGGCTGCTGAAAACGAAATGAGAGGCTAAGGAATGGATAGAGGAGTAAGTAAGTGGAATGTGGGCCCAAGAATCACCTAATTTGGTCAAGGATTGGTCAAGATATGGCTTAATTAGTGAAAGGTAGCAAAGCTGTCACAACGGGTTCAATCCGGATGAAATTCGGAGGATCAAAGGGGCTTAGAAAAATGTGAGGCTAAGTTCCTTGTCTTCATTTCTTCGTTACAAGTCCAACGCATCTACCGGAATTCAAATCCGAATTCCCGAGCTCAAGTTACTGCTTTCGGAACACGAGGTGCGCTAAACAAGTTAGGCCCTCGAATCCCTCACAAATCCCGTCTTTACAAAACGGGCCAAAAACCACATAAAACAAACTCTAAAACATGTAACGGGCACATAATCACATTCATAACTCACGTAGTTCACATATATCAAAAGTTCACAAGAAACGAAACTAAATTCGAGCACAAAAGGAGCAATTACAAATTACGCGTACGCAAACGCTAAAACTCAAGTATAAGTTAAACAAATTAATTACAATTTATTTCAAATAATCACTTTGTCATTAAAATAAAACATAATTTCATAATTAAATAATTTAAAAGCGCATATAGCTCTCTCGTAAAGGCGTACCTGTAGGCTCGGATGAGCGGGATGTTACAAACTTCCCCCCTTCAAAAGGACCTGTCCTCAGGTCCTAAGGTAAGGTCTTCTCTGCCAAACCATGAAGCTCTCAAAGCCTCACCGAACCACCGAAGCCAAGAGAATTAGGTCCACTCGTTGAAATAAGTTACCACTTAATTCTCCTTGAAATCTCCTAAGCCTTAGCAAACCGGATACGGAGTCCTTAGACGTTTGCTCCCACTTCCAAATGGAATTCGGAAGTAGTTGGAGAAACTACCGGTCTTTAATGCTCGGTCTTCAACCGATGGCACTTTAGACATTGTTACACAAAGTCTACAATGCCCTATCTTATGCCAACGTATCTTTACCGGTTCTTCAAACCTTCGGACCAAGAGTGAGGTAACTGTGAGACCTTGCACTACCAGAGGTGTTGACTACATTCTTCCGCAAGCCACGAGCAACCAAAGCCCTCCTTAGTGCCTCGATCGCAACAAGGTAATTTTGAGTACCCTCAAGTAAGCAAAGCTAACACCGAAGGCAACTCTCTACAAACACCTCATCTCACTCTAACCGTGCCTCTTCCAACGTCCGTGTCATGGGATGGCTACCGAAAGAAGACAAAACCGTTGTAGAATCCCGATAACACTATAGACTTGTTCTCTGAGGCAATTCTCGGTTCTTATTCTCAAAAGTGTAGTTGGTAATATCCTTAGAGAACCCAACTCAGCGTAGACCACAAACCCCTGGAAAACACGAACACCACCTGGAAGCGAGCAAAGGGTATTTATCTTCCACAGTTAACCTGTGCAGCTCACGGTAGATTAAATTAACCTTAAATCCCATCGTTACTTGATAGGACCAAGTACTCCACAAAGAAGTACCCGAATTGATGATACTACCTTCTAAGAGCTCATCAATTACGTCTTGAACTCCCATAACTCTGGAGTCTCTAAGCAAGGTTTAATTCCGGAATAAAGGTCACGACCACTTCCATGTCCCTATCGGAAGGAAACAAATTCAAACTTTCAAGGAACACTAAAGAAGTCTTACTACGACCCTTGTCTCTTTAAGCTTGGCTCAACCCCTGGTTAACCCAAAGGTAAGCCACAAAGCTTGTTGCACCATCCCGGAATAACCAACCACCTCCACAAAGGATTTAAACGGGGTAGTCTTCCATCTAACACTCGAAAATATCGTTGAGCCCTGAACGGACCTCCTACGAGTAACCCCTGACTCGGCACCGCGCTCGAACGAACAACTCACTCCTCACGGTAACCCCGTATCTCAACAAGAAGAAGGAAAAGACGCCTTCAAGAAGTCCACCGACAACCTCGGCCCTCACAACTCACAAAAACCCGTGCACTCAACTCACTAACTCTCTTCAAGAAGAGAGTTCCCCACAAAAGAAAGCGACACACGCAACAAAACAAGCGCAAGAAGCAACACAAGCAACAACACCAAGTACAAAGAGCAACAAACCAAGAGGAAATAAAGAAAGAGTGGGTTTCCCCGAGATTAAATGATACGAACTCCACGTACTTGCCGTGAAACCCTATACCAATACTTGGAGTTCTTGATTTTCGATCGTCCACTTCAAGGTTAAAATAGAGGAGTGTGACCCGTTTGCTATAATGAGCAAGGAACCAACACTATCAGATTTGAATTATAGGAGTGTGACCCGTTTGCTATAATGAGCAAGGAACCAACACTATCAGATTTGATAAGTAATGCACCCCGTCGACTATAAGGAGTCGAGAAATAACGTTATCCGGGAAAGGGGTTTGAAACCCTAATGTCGTTCAGCAAAGAACTTGAGAGAAAAATCTCACTTGAATGAAAATTCAATAATTTTACTTCTTGATTGAAAGAAAAACAAGTTACAATGCTGAATATAAAGATGCATGCATGGAAACCTAAGAGACACTAGAATACTAAAGGACACAAGCTATTCCCGCCACTTGCCATGAAGGCTTACAAAAGTGGGCTTAAATAAACTAATATGCAGCTAAATAATGATAAAATAAAGGCCCAAATAATACTATAATAGGCTTAGGGCCGAATTACATCATTTCCACACTTTGGACTTTAGGAATTGGACATAAAAACATTGAAGTATTCTGAATTTGGTTCAGCAGCCCATCTTGAAGGTTGGAGTCCAGTTTGAGCAAATTGGTTTAAGAGATTTCCAACTTCCTCTTGGATAATTTTGGCCCGAGCTCTTGTAATTGGACCACCATAACTTTGTTCCATTTGTATGCTATCTTCTTGAGTTGTGGATCGGTCCAGCTCTTCATTTGGGACAAGATATGGCCGCGGTTCATCATGATTCACATCATTCCCCCCTTCTTGAAAAGGATTCGTCCCCGAATCTGAATCTGCATGAAAGGGAGATAAATCAGCAACATTAAAGGTGGAACTTACACTATACGTATCCGGGAGATCAATTTTGTAAGCATTATCATTGATCCTTTTCAACACTTTGAATGGTCCGTCCCCCCGTGGGTCAAGTTTGGACTTTCGCTGATGATTGAATCTCTCTTTCCTAAAGTGAACCCAAACCAAGTCTCCTTCCTTGAAAACAACTTTCTTTCGTCCCTTGTTGGCTTGAATCATAGCTTGGTTATTTCTTTTGAGAATGTGAAGCCGAGCATCCTCATGCATTTTCTTCACAAGTTCAGCTTTCTCGTTTTTTCTAATTTTTTTTCTCCTTCTTTTTTCTTTCTTTACTCTCAATTCTTTGAAGAAAGTCACAAGAAGTTTCAAATTCCTCAACTAAATAATCCCTTAAGATGAATCAAAAAGGGTGTGAAAAATTGACACAAATGAAACCGTTTAGATGATGCAAACAAACTTATCTATGTGATTTGAATATTACCGAAACAAAGCTGCCCTCTTTCTTCTTTTTTTTTAACGCGGCTTTTACTTCTCTTTTTGTTTTTTCGTATGCGTTTTTAAGCCTTTTTTTTTGAAGATCTTCTCTTTTTTTTTTTATCTTTTTTTTTTTTTGCCTTTTTCGATTTTTTTTTTGCAGCAATATAACAATAATGAAAAGAAATTATACAAAAGATAAATGATACGGATACATAACCTTGGATGGAAACCTAAGCTCTAGATACCAAATGATACGAACTCCACGTACTTGCCGTGAAACCCTATACCAATACTTGGAGTTCTTGATTTTCGATCGTCCACTTCAAGGTTAAAATAGAGGAGTGTGACCCGTTTGCTATAATGAGCAAGGAACCAACACTATCAGATTTGAATTATAGGAGTGTGACCCGTTTGCTATAATGAGCAAGGAACCAACACTATCAGATTTGATAAGTAATGCACCCCTCGACTATAAGGAGTCGAGAAATAACGTTATCCGGGAAAGGGGTTTGAAACCCTAATGTCGTTCAGCAAAGAACTTGAGAGAAAAATCTCACTTGAATGAAAATTCAATAATTTTACTTCTTGATTGAAAGAAAAACAAGTTACAATGCTGAATATAAAGATGCATGCATGGAAACCTAAGAGACACTAGAATACTAAAGGACACAAGCTATTCCCGCCACTTGCCATGAAGGCTTACAAAAGTGGGCTTAAATAAACTAATATGCAGCTAAATAATGATAAAATAAAGGCCCAAATAATACTATAATAGGCTTAGGGCCGAATTACATCATTTCCACACTTTGGACTTTAGGAATTGGACATAAAAACATTGAAGTATTCTGAATTTGGTTCAGCAGCCCATCTTGAAGGTTGGAGTCCAGTTTGAGCAAATTGGTTTAAGAGATTTCCAACTTCCTCTTGGATAATTTTGGCCCGAGCTCTTGTAATTGGACCACCATAACTTTGTTCCATTTGTATGCTATCTTCTTGAGTTGTGGATCGGTCCAGCTCTTCATTTGGGACAAGATATGGCCGCGGTTCATCATGATTCACATCATTAAATATGCATGAATGATATGCCATGAATGCAATTACCTCAATTTTCGGGTGCTCTTTGGTTTCCAAGTTGAAGCCTTTGATTTCTTCTCCTTTGTTTATTAGCCCTTGAACGATCACAATCCGGAAACTTATGCTCCGAAGATCCGAAAGCGTAGCACCTCTTCAACCGAATCCAACATCCCTCATAGGTATGATTAGTCCCTGGCAATAGGCACATGGTGGAAACTCTCTCTCGGCCCAAGGGGTCTTCCGAAGCTTAAGCTTCTTCTTGTTGTCTCTTTTCTTGGTCGGCACACCCTGTTGAATCGGTCTCTCCTCCACTTGTAGGTTGGAACATGATCCTAACCCGAATGATTGTCCCGAACCCTCTTCTTCCCACCTTTTTCTTACCATCCACCAAGTTTCAACCCGCAGAGCTTTCTCGACCGCTTGGTTCCAAGTACTCGTGTCTCTTGCACCAAAGCTTCCTTGAATTCATCCCGAAGACCATCCATAAAGTACTTAGCCCTCAAACGATCATCATTTGTAATATGTGGTACGTATGCACCTAACCTCTCAAACTCCTCCAAGAATTCCATAATTGTCTTATGTCCTTGTTTAAGGGTGAGAAATTCTTCAAATCTTCGTTCTTGTAAAATAGCTGGCATAAATCTCTTTCTAAATTCTCAAACAAATTCCTCCCACTTCAATCCTTCCCCCATTGCCCCTAGTTGTTGAATGACTCTTGACCACCACAAATTCGCTTGCCCTTGAAGAAGTAATGTAACAAGGCGAACTTTGTTTTGAGGTTCACATGGCCATACTCGAAATATCCCTTCAATCCCCGAGAGCCATTCTTCCGCTTCAATGTCATTACCCCCTCGGAATTGGGGAGGGTTGAAAGTCCCAAACTCCTGGTACAAGGTTGCTATCGGATTCATAGGTACACGTAGATGAAGGTTGGCCTTGATTCGGTTGGGATTGTTGTGAAGGTTGGCCGGAATAATGTTGATGTGGAAACGTCCTGAAAAGCTCAAAACTACAATACAATTATAGGTGCATGTCGATTAATAGGTGCATGTTCATTTGAACGATTAATACGATTAATACAAATAATCCACATAAATGATGTAGTGAATGCAAACAAACACCAAAATCCTAAGCCGAACGACCTGAACAGACCGACACGACACTAGAGCTCCGGTTTTGCAACCAAGAGCTCTGATACCACTTTAGGTTGTAGCACCCCGTAGCGCAAGGCACTACACCCCCCGCACTATAGCTCGACACGTGTACGAAATGGAGACTCCGCACACGCGCCAAGCTACAGCGAACGGGTGACAAACAAAAACTCACACACTAGCTAGGCGGTCTAGACCCTAATACAGAATGCGCATAATAAAATCAAAATTGAATGCGGAAGCACCAGGATTCAAATACAATCATACATGCTCGAATTAATACAAATTAAACACATTGTACCCATCCGAGGCCAACTAAATCGTACAAGCTTAAATTCTAATTTCAAATCCAATTTAAACAAATTCCATAAATATCTTATCCATAGTACCAATACAGAAAAGTAAAGATGAAAAAGACCCGAACTAGACTCGTACAACTCAAAAGAAACCACCGCCTAGCTCGAACTGGAACCCGAACCTGCAAACTCAAAGAAATAAAAGGGGAAAAAGAAAACAACGAGGAGGGGTCAGTCCTAAAGACTGGTGAGGGGGCTAACACACTCACACATACATATACGTAATCAGAGCATATTCGAAATAAGAAAATTCATGAACCGGGGCGTGGTTTTTAGATGCCAAAACATTTCAACCCGTGATACATATAGAAAAGAGTTAAGGCCGAAGGCCAAAATCAACCACTTTTAGTGATTAGAAGTCTACTCCCGTTTCACAAACTAATTTCATAATCAAACACACAACTCGGCGAGGACGAGTTTCAGACCACCTAACTCCGTTCATACTCAAAATCGGAATCATAAATCATAAGAAAACATAATTCAAACACACATACCTCTCCTCCGGTGATGGAAGGGTTGTTCCTACCCTAACCATCGATTCCCATGTCAGGGTCGTGAGTTTCATGACACTCACGCCCAAGGATTCCATCCCCCACTAACCTCCTAGTGGGTCCCGGGTTGATCCTTAAGTGTGGAGAGCATGCTAGGGACTACCCGACGGCCCATACTGTCCCGGGTCTCCTTCGCACAAATCTCCGGGGCCCAATCAAATTGTTCAAAATTCAAAATTTTCGAAGAATTTGAATTTTCATAACATAACTCGCTGCTTCAAAACATACTCACACCAACACTTTTCAAAACAAACAAACGATAATATTCATAAATATACGTAAAAGCGTTTTCAAATATATCATAACAAAAGGGGCCAAAATCCCACAAAATACGTATCAAACACATATCTAAATACGTATACATATACATAGGTCACATGCGGGCTTAAATCACATCAAGGGTTGTAGGTCGTAGTAACTAAAGGAAAGAAACCTCACCTTGTCAAACCAACCGAACAGGAACCAACCAAAGCACACCTGAAGGACCTCCTCGACACCAAAGGAACGAAGCTCTGAACCAGACGAAAGAAACAAAGGATGAACTTAGACTCAAACGTGAACCATATAGACGGTCGGCATATGCATCCGGATGCAAAAGATGCAATACACATCATATAAATTCACACTTAGGCACATCGAGGCAAACAACGAAATATCAAACAAATAACTAAAAAATTAAACTTATAACACATCGACTAAAACCATAACTTATCATATAGTATCATACCAAGAGCATTCATAAATTCTAAGTTCATTCAAGGGGCAACGAATGCAAAAGATACGAATAAAACGCAACAAGGTGACATTTAGTGCATATAAGTTTACATCACGCCATAAATCACATAATTCACGTCAAACAAATTCATAAAATTCACATAACATGCATAACATATCAAAAAAAACATATCAACAATGCATATAGTTCATATAAGAGTAAGGAGATTACATGCAAGGCAAGCAAACAAAGTACAAAGTCCTTCATGCGTGTAGGAGTACACATCGAATCATATATGGCACGAATCACGCCAAACGAATCCATAAATCTAATACAATAATTATAACACATAATTTAACATGTTAGTAAACCATGGGGATCAAATTAGGGGTGGGAGAAACAAGAAACAAGAAAACGAAGTTCGGAGCAAAAGGGAGCCACTGCCCTAAATCCACCCCGGTGGATTTTTCTCAAAAGGAGAATCCACCCCCATGGATTTAGGTCAGAATGTTCCAGGAGGGGGCTGCCTCAAATCCACCCCGGTGGATTTTTTTCAAAGAGAAAATCCACGGATTTGGGTCAGGGGCCAAATTTTCGAGATTTTCAGCTCCAAACTCCTTCAAAACTTAAACTAAACCAAATATACATCAAACCAACACATAACACGAGGTTTATACAACAATTGTCCAACGATTCATGCCCTACTTCATGCAAAATCGAGCTAAAGTGAGGAGGGATGAAGAGATGCATCATCAAGCCCAAGTTCTTCAAGTTCATGCAAGATCAACAATTGTAACTCTCATATAACTCAAAGACCAAGAAATTCATGCATAGAAATGAAGTAATCAAGTCATCTAGATCACATATAACTCACCAATTCAAGGAACAAAGGAAGGAAGACATGGATTCATCAAAAAGGGCTAAAACCTAACTATTCATACATTATCACATACCATGCTCAAAACTCAAGTAAATTTAGCCAAAATACACTTAAAAGAAAGAGAAGAATCCAAACAACAAGAAACCGGACTTGCCTTTCAAATTTGAGGCGAATCCGAGGAGAAACGAGCTTAAAACTTGAAGTTGAATATTATTTCTCCTTCCCTCTCTCTCTATCTCGTGTTGTTGCTGCTTTTCCTCTCCCTTGGCTGCTGAAAACGAAATGAGAGGCTCAGGAATGGATAGAGGAATGAGTAAGTGGAATGTGGGCCCAAGAATCACCTAATTTGGTCAAGGATTGGTCAAGATATGGCTTAATTAGTGAAAGGTAGCAAAGCTGTCACAACGGGCTCAATCCGGATGAAATTCGGAGGATCAAAGGGGCTTAGAAAAATGTGAGGCTAAGTTCCTTGTCTTCATTTCTTCGTCACAAGTCCAACGCATCTGCCGGAATTCAAATCCGAATTCCCGAGCTCAAGTTACGCCTTTCGGAACACGAGGTGCGCTAAACAAGTTAGGCCCTCGAATCCCTCACAAATCCCGTCTTTACAAGACGGGCCAAAAACCACATAAAACAAACTCTAAAACATGTAACGAGCACATAATCACATTCATAACCCATGTAGTTCACATATATCAAAAGTTCACATGAAACGAAATTAAATTCGAGCACAAAAGGAGCAATTACAAAGTATGCATACGCAAACGTTAAAACTCAAGTATAAGTTAAACAAATTAATTACAATTTATTTCAAATAATCACATTGTCATTAAAATAAAACATAATTTCATAATTAAATAATTTAAAAGCGCATATAGCTCTCTCGTAAAGGCGTACCTGTAGGGGCGGATGAGCGGGATGTTACAAACTTCCCCCCTTCAAAAGGACCTGTCCTCAGGTCCTAAGGTAAGGTCTTCTCTGCCGAACCATGAAGCTCTCAAAGCCTCACCGAACCACCGAAGCCAAGAGAATTAGGTCCACTCGTTGAAATAAGTTACCACTTAATTCTCCTTGAAATCTCCTAAGCCTTAGCAAACCGGATACGAAGTCCTTAGCCGTTTGCTCCCACTTCCAAATGGAATTCGGAAGTAGTTGGAGAAACTACCGGTCTTTAATGCTCGGTCTTCAACCGATGGCACTTTAGACATTGTTACACAAAGTCTACAATGCCCTATCTTATGCCAACGCATCTTTACCGGTTCTTCAAACCTTCGGACCAAGAGTGAGGTAACTGTGAGGCCTTGCACTACCAGAGGTGTTGACTACATTCTTCCGCAAGCCACGAGCAACCAAAGCCCTCCTTAGTGCCTCGATCGCAACAAGGTAATTTTGAGTACCCTCAAGTAAGAAAAGCTAACCCCGAAGGCAACTCGCTACAAACACCTCATCTCACTCTAACCGCGCCTCTTCCAACGTCCGTGTCATGGGAGGGCTGCCGAAAGAAGACAAAACCGTCGTTGAATCCCGATAACACTATAGACTTGTTCTCTGAGGCAATTCTCGGTTCTTATTCTCAAAAGCGTAGTAGGTAATATCCTTAGAGAACCCAACTCAGCGCAGATCACGAACCCCTGGAAAACACGAACACCACCTGGAAGCGAGCAAAGGGTATTTATCTTCCACAGTTAACCTGTGCAGCTCACGGTAGATTAAATTAACCTTAAATCCCATCGTTACTTGATAGGACCAAGTACTCCACAAAGAAGTACCCGAATTGATGATACTACCTTCTAAGAGCTCATCAACTACGTCTTGAACTCCCATAACTCTGGAGTCTCTAAGCAAGGTTTAATTCCGGAATAAAGGTCACGACCACTTCCATGTCCCTATCGGAAGGAAACAAATTCCAACTTTCAAGGAACACTAAAGAAGTCTTACTACGACCCTTGTCTCTTTAAGCGTGGCTCAACCCCTGGTTAACCCAAAGGTAAGCCACAAAGCTTGTTGAACCATCCCGGAATAACCAACCACCTCCACAAAGGATTTAAACGGGGTAGTCTTCCATCTAACACTCGAAAATATCGTTGAGCCCTGAACAAACCTCCTACGAGTAACCCCTGACTCGGCACCGCGCTCGAACGAACAACTCACTCCTCAAGGTAACCCCGTATCTCAACAAGAAGAAGGAAAAGACGCCTTCAAGAAGTCCACCGACAACCTCGGCCCTCACAACTCACAAACACCCGGGCACTCAACTCACTAACTCTCTTCAAGAAGAGAGTTCCCCACAAAAGAAAGCGACACACGCAACAAAACAAGCACAAGAAGCAACACAAGCAACAACACCAAGTACAAAGAGCAACAAAGCAAGAGAAAAAAAGAAAGAGTGGGTTTCCCCGAGATTAAATATGCATGAATGATATGCCATGAATGCAATTACCTCAATTTTCGGGTGCTCTTTGGTTTCCAAGTTGAAGCCTTTGATTCCTTCTCCTTCGTTTATTAGCCCTTGAACGATCACAATCCGGAAACTTATGCTCCGAAGATCCGCAAGCGTAGCACCTCTTCAACCGAATCCAACATCCCTCATAGGTATGATTAGTCCCTGGCAATAGGCACATGGTGGAAACTCTCTCTCGGCCCAAGGGGTCTTCCGAAGCTTAAGCTTCTTCTTGTTGTCTCTTTTCTTGGTCGGCACACCCTGTTGAATCGGTCTCTCTTCCACTTGTAGGTTGGAACATGATCCTAACCCGAATGATTGTCCCGAACCCTCTTCTTCCCGCCTTTTTCTTACCATCCACCAAGTTTCAACCCGCAGAGCTTTCTCGACCGCTTGGTTCCAAGTACTCGTGTCTCTTACACCCAAAGCTTCCTTGAATTCATCCCGAAGACCATCCATAAAGTACTTAGCCCTCAAACGATCATCATTTGTAATATGAGGTACGTATGCACCTAACCTCTGAAACTCCTCCAAGAATTCCATAATTGTCTTATCTCCTTGTTTAAGGGTGAGAAATTCTTCAAATCTTCGTTCTTGTAAAATAGCCGGCATAAATCTCTTTCTAAATTCTCGAACAAATTTCTCCCACTTCAATCCTTCCCCCATTGCCCCTAGTTGTTGAATGACTCTTGACCACCACAAATTCGCTTACCCTTGAAGAAGTAATGTAACAAGGCGAACTTTGTTTTGAGGTTCACATGGCCATACTCGAAATATCCCTTCAATCCCCGAGAGCCATTCTTCCGCTTCAATGTCATTACCCCCTCGGAATTGGGGAGGGTTGAAAGTCCCAAACTCCTGGTACAAGGTTGCTATCGGATTCATAGGTTGTGCCGTAGATGAAGGTTGGCCTTGATTCGGTTGGGATTGTTGTGAAGGTTGGCCGGAATAATGTTGATGTGGAAACGTCCTGAAAAGCTCAAAACTACAATACAACTATAGGTGCATGTCGATTAATAGGTGCATGTTCATGTGAACGAGTAATACGATTAATACAAATAATCCACATAAATGATGTAGTGAATGCAAACAAACACCAAAATCCTAAGCCGAACGACCTGAACAGACCGACACGACACTAGAGCTCCGGTTTTGCAACCAAGAGCTCTGATACCACTTTAGTTTGTAGCACCCCGTAGCGCAAGGCACTACACCCCCCGCACTATAGCTCGACACGTGTACGAAATGGAGACTCCGCACACGCGCCAAGCTACAGCGAACGGGTGACAAACAAAAACTCACACACTTGCTAGGCGGTCTAGACCCTAATACAGAATGTGCATAATAAAATCAAAATCGAATGCGGAAGCACCAGGATTCAAATACAATCATACATGCTCGAATTAATACAAATTAAACACATTGTGCCCATCCGAGGCCAACTAAATCATACAAGCTTAAATTCTAATTTCAAATCAAATTTAAACAAATTCCATAAATATCTTATACATAGTACCAATACAGAAAAGTAAAGATGAAAAAGACCCGAACTAGACTCGTACAACTCAAAAGAAACCACCGCCTAGCTCGAACCGGAACCTGAACCTGCAAACTCAAAGAAATAAAAGGGGAAAAAGAAAACAACGAGGAGGGGTCAGTCCTAAAGACTGGTGAGGGGGCTAACACACTCACACATACATATACGTAATTAGAGTATATTCGAAATAAGAAAATTCATGAACCGGGGCGTGGTGTTTGGATGCCAAAACATTTCAACCCGTGATAGTATATATAGAAAAGAGTTAAGGCCGAAGGCCAAAATCAACCACTTTTAGTGATTAGAAGTCCACTCCCGTTTCACAAACTAATTTCATAATCAAACACACAACTCGGCGAGGACGAGTTTCAGACCACCTAACTCCGTTCATACTCAAAATCGGAATCGTAAATCATAAGAAAACATAATTCAAACACACATACCTCTCCTCCGGTGATGGAAGGGTTGTTCCTACCCTAACCATCGATTCCCATGTCAGGGTCGTGAGTTTCATGACACTCACGCCCAAGGATTCCATCCCCCACTAACCTCCTAGTGGGTCCCGGGTTGATCCTTAAGTGTGGAGAGCATGCTAGGGACTACCCGACGGCCCATACCATCCCGGGTCTCCTTCGCACAAATCTCCGGGGCCCAATCAAATTGTTCAAAATTCAAAATTTTCGAAGAATTAGAATTTTCATAACATAACTCGCCGCTTCAAAACATACTCACACCAACACTTTTCAAAACAAACAAACGATAATATTCATAAATATACGTAAAAGCGTTTTCAAATATTTCATAACAAAAGGGATCAAAATCCCACAAAATACGTATCAAACACATATCTAAATACGTATACATATACATAGGTCACATGCGGGCTTAAATCACATCAAGGGTTGTAGGTCGTAATAACTAAAGGAAAGAAACCTCACCTTGTCGAACCAACCGAACAGGAACCAACCAAAGCACACCTAAAGGACCTCCTCAACACCAAAGGAACGAAGCTCTGAACAAGACAAAAGAAACAAAGGACGAACTTAGACTCAAACGTGAACCATATAGACGCTCGGCATATGCATCCGGATGCAAAAGATGCAATACACTTCATATAAATTCACACTTAGGCACATCGAGGCAAACAACGAAATATCAAACAAATAACTAACAAATTAAACTCATAACGCATCGACTAAAACCATAGCTTATCATATAGTATCATACCAAGAGCATTCATAAATTCTAAGTTCATTCAAGGGGCAACGAATGCAAAAGATACGAATAAAACGCAACAAGGTGACATTTAGTGCATATAAGTTTACATCACGCGATAAATCACATAATTCAGGTCAAACAAATTCATAAAATTCACATAACATGCATAACATATCAAAAAAGACATATCAACAATGCATATAGTTCATATAAGAGTAAGGAGATTACATGCAAGGCAAGCAAACAAAGTACAAAGTCCTTCATGCGTGTAGGTGTACACATCGAATCATATAAGGCACGAATCACGTCAAACGAATCAATAAATCTAATACAATAATTATAACACATAATTTAACATGTTAGTAAACCATGGGGATCAAATTAGGGGTGGGAGAAACAAGAAACAAGTGAAAAGAAACAAGAAAACGAAGTTCGGAGCAAAAGGGAACCACTGCCCTAAATCCACCCCGGTGGATTTTTTTCAAAAGGAGAATCCACCCCCATGGATTTTGGTCAGAATGTTCCAGGAGGGGGCTGCCTCAAATCCACCCCGGTGGATTTTTTTTCAAAGAGAAAATCCACCCCCGTGGATTTGGGTCAGGGGCCAAATTTTCGAGATTTTCAGCTCCAAACTCCTTCAAAACTTAAACTAAACCAAATGTACATCAAACCAACACATAACACAAGGTTTATACAACAATTATCCAAAGATTCATGCCCTATTTCATGCAAAATCGAGCTAAAGTGAGGAGGGATGAAGAGATGCATCATCAAGCCCAAGTTCTTCAAGTTCATGCAAGATCAACATTGGTAACTCTCATATCACTCAAAGACCACGAAATTCTTGCATAGAAATGAAGTAATCAAGTCATCTAGATCACATATAACTCACCAATTCAAGGAACAAAGCAAGGAAGAGATGGATTCATCAAAAAGGGCTAAAACCTAACTATTCATACATTATCACATACCATGCTCAAAACTCAAGGAAATTTAGCCAAAATACACTTAAAAGAAAGAGAAGAATCCAAACAACAAGAAACCGGACTTACCTTTCAAATTTGAGGCGAATCCGAGGAGAAACGAGCTTGAAACTTGAAGTTGAATATTATTTCTCCTTCCCTCTCTCTCTATCTCGTGTTGCTGCTGCTTTTCCTCTCCCTTGGCTGCTGAAAACGAAATGAGAGGCTAAGGAATGGATAGAGGAGTGAGTAAGTGGAATGTGGGCCCAAGAATCACCTAATTTGGTCAAGGATTGGTCAAGATATGGCTTAATTAGTGAAAGGTAGCAAAGCTGTCACAACGGGTTCAAGCCGGATGAAATTCGGAGGATCAAAGGGGCTTAGAAAAATGTGAGGCTAAGTTCCTTGTCTTCATTTCTTCGTTACAAGTCCAACGCATCTACCGGAATTCAAATCCGAATTCCCGAGCTCAAGTTACTGCTTTCGGAACACGAGGTGCGCTAAACAAGGTAGGCCCTCGAATCCCTCACAAATCCCGTCTTTACAAAACGGGCCAAAAACCACATAAAACAAACTCTAAAACATATAACGGGCACATAATCACATTCATAACTCAGGTAGTTCACCTATATCAAAAGTTCACAAGAAACGAAATTAAATTCGAGCACAAAAGGAGCAATTACAAATTACGCGTACGCAAACGCTAAAACTCAAGTATAAGTTAAACAAATTAATTACAATTTATTTCAAATAATCACATTGTCATTAAAATAAAACATAATTTCATAATTAAATAATTTAAAAGCGCATATAGCTCTCTCGTGAAGGCGTACCTGTAGGCTCGGATGAGCGGGATGTTACAAACTTCCCCCCCTCCCCCCCCCCTTCAAAAGGACCTGTCCTCAGGTCCTAAGGTAAGGTCTTCTCTGCCGAACCATGAAGCTCTCAAAGCCTCACCGAAGCCAAGAGAATTAGGTCCACTCATTGAAATAAGTTACCACTTAATTCTCCTTGAAATCTCCTAAGCCTTAGCAAACCAGATACGAAGTCCTTAGCCGTTTGCTCCCACTTCCAAATAGAATTCGGAAGTAGTTGGAGAAACTACCGGTCTTTAATGCTCGGTCTTCAACCGATGGCACTTTAGACATTGTTATACAAAGTCTACAATGCCCTATCTTATGCCAACGCATCTTTACCGGTTCTTCAAACCTTCGGACCAAGAGTGAGGTAACTGTAAGACCTTGCACTACCAGAGGTGTTGACTACATTCTTCCGCAAGCCATGAGCAACCAAAACCCTCCTTAGTGCCTCGATCGCAACAAGGTAATTTTGAGTACCCTCAAGTAAGCAAAGCTAACACCAAAGGCAACTCTCTACAAACATCTCATCTCACTCTAATCGTGCCTCTTCCAACGTCCGTGTCATGGGATGGCAACCGAAAGAAGACAAAACCGTTGTTGAATCCCGATAACACTATAGACTTGTTCTCTGAGGCAATTCTCGGTACTTATTCTCAAAAGCGTAGTTGGTAATATCCTTAGAGAACCCAACTCAGCGCAGACCACGAACCCCTGGAAAACACGAACACCACCTGGAAGCGAGCAAAGGGTATTTATCTTCCACAGTTAACCTGTGCAGCTCACGGTAGATTAAATTCACCTTAAATCCCATCGTTACTTGATAGGACCAAGTACTCCACAAAGAAGTACCCGAATTGATGATACTACCTTCTAAGAGCTCATCAACTACATCTTGAACTCCCATAACTCTGGAGTCTCTAAGCAAGGTTTAATTCTGGAATAAAGGTCACGACCACTTCCATATCCCTATCGGAAGGAAACAAATTCCAACTTTCAAGGAACACTAAAGAAGTCTTACTACGACCCTTGTCTCTTTAAGCTTGGCTCAACCCCCGGTTAACCCAAAGGTAAGCCACAAAGCTTGTTGCACCATCCCGGAATAACCAACCACCTCCACAAAGGATTTAAACGGGGTAGTCTTCCATCTAACACTCGAAAATATCGTTGAGCCCTGAACGAACCTCCTACGAGTAACCCCTGACTCGGCACTGCGCTCGAATGAACAACTCACTCCTCAAGGTAACCCCGTATCTCAACAAGAAGAAGGAAAAGACGCCTTCAAGAAGTCCACCGACAACCTCGGCCCTCACAACTCACAAACACCCGGGCACTTAACTCACTAACTCTCTTCAAGAAGAGAGTTCCCCACAAAAGAAAACGACACAAGCAACAACACCAAGTACAAAGAGCAACAAAGCAAGAGGAAATAAAGAAAGAGTGGGTTTCCCCGAGATTAAATATGCATGAATGATATGCCATGAATGCAATTACCTCAATTTTCGGGTGCTCTTTGGTTTCCAAGTTGAAGCCTTTGGTAGCCCTTGAACGATCACAATCCGAAAACTTATGCTCCGAAGATCCGCAAGCGTAGCACCTCTTCAACCGAATCCAACATCCCTCATAGGTATGATTAGTCCCTGGCAATAGGCACATGGTGGAAACTCTCTCTCGGCCCAAGGGGTCTTCCGAAGCTTAAGCTTCTTCTTGTTGTCTCTTTTCTTGGTCGGCACACCCTGTTGAATCGGTCTCTCTTCCACTTGTAGGTTGGAACATGATCCTAACCCGAATGATTGTCCCGAACCCTCTTCTTCCCGCCTTTTTCTTACCATCCACCAAGTTTCAACCCGCAGAGCTTTCTCGACCGCTTGGTTCCAAGTACTCGTGTCTCTTGCACCCAAAGCTTCCTTGAATTCATCCCAAAGACCATCCATAAAGTACTTAGCCCTCAAACGATCATCATTTGTAATATGTGGTATGTACGCACCCAACCTCTCAAACTCCTCCAAGAATTCCATAATTGTCTTATCTCCTTGTTTAAGGGCGAGAAATTCTTCAAATCTTCGTTCTTGTAAAATAGACGGCATAAATCTCTTTCTAAATTCTCGAACAAATTCCTCCCACTTCAATCCTTCCCCCATTGCCCCTAGTTGTTGAATGACTCTTGACCACCACAAATTCGCTTGCCCTTGAAGAAGTAATGTAACAAGGCGAACTTTGTTTTGAGGTTCACATGGCCATACTCGAAATATCCCTTCAATCCCCGAGAGCCATTCTTCCGCTTCAATGTCATTACCCCCTCGGAATTGGGGAGGGTTGAAAGTCCCAAACTCCTGGTACAAGGTTGCTATCGGATTCATAGGTTGTGCCGTAGATGAAGGTTGCCCTTGATTCGGTTGGGATTGTTGTGAAGGTTGGCCGGAATAATGTTGATGTGGAAACGTCCTGAAAAGCTCAAAACTACAATACAATTATAGGTGCATGTCGATTAATACGATTAATACAAATAATCCACATAAATGATGTAGTGAATGCAAACAAACACCAAAATCCTAAGCCGAACGACCTGAACAGACCGACACGACACTAGAGCTCCGATTTTGCAACCAAGAGCTCTGATACCACTTTAGGTTGTAGCACCCCGTAGCGCAAGGCACTACACCCCCCGCACTATAGCTCGACACGTGTATGAAATGGAGACTCCGCACACGCGCCAAGCTACAGCGAACGGGTGACAAACAAAAACTCACACACTAGCTAGGCGGTCTAGACCCTAATACAGAATGCGCATAATAAAATCAAAATCGAATGCGCAAGCACCAGGATTCAAATACAATCATACATGCTCGAATTAATACAAATTAAACACATTGTGCCCATCCGAGGCCAACTAAATCATACAAGCTTAAATTCTAATTTCAAATCAAATTTAAACAAATTCCATAAATATCTTATACATAGTACCAATACAGAAAAGTAAAGATGAAAAAGACCCGAACTAGACTCGTAAAACTCAAAAGAAACCACCGCCTAGCTCGAACCGGAACCCGAACCTGCAAACTCAAAGAAATAAAAGGGGAAAAAGAAAACAACGAGGAGGGGTCAGCCCTAAAGACTGGTGAGGGGGCTAACACACTCACACATACATATACGTAATCAGAGCATATTCGAAATAAGAAAATTCATGAACCGGGGCGTGGTTTTTGCATGCCAAAACATTTCAACCTGTGATTGTATATATAGAAAAGAGTTAAGGCCGAAGGCCAAAATCAACCACTTTTAGTAATTAGAAGTCCACTCCCGTTTCACAAATTAATTTCATAATCAAACACACAACTCGGCGAGGACGAGTTTCAGACCACCTAACTCCGTTCATACCCAAAATCGGAATCATAAATCATAAGAAAACATAATTCAAACACACATACCTCTCCTCAGGTGATGGAAGGGTTGTTCCTACCCTAACCATCGATTCCCATGTCAGGGTCGTGAGTTTCATGACACTCACGCCCAAGGATTCCATCCCCCACTAACCTCCTAGTGGGTTCCGGGTTGATCCTTAAGTGTGGAGAGCATGCTAGGGACTACCCGACGGCCCATACCGTCCCGGGTCTCCTTCGCACAAATCTCCGGGGCCCAATCAAATTGTTCAAATTGTTCAAAATTCATAATTTTCGAAGAATTAGAATTTTCATAACATAACTCGCTGCTTCAAAACATACTCACACCAACACTTTTCAAAACAAACAAACGATAATATTCATAAATATACGTAAAAGTGATTTCAAATATTTCATAACAAAAGGGGCCAAAATCCCACAAAATACGTATCAAACACATATCTAAATACGTATACATATACATAGGTCACATGCGGGCTTAAATCACATCAAGGGTTGTAGGTCGTAATAACTAAAGGAAAGAAACCTCACCTTGTCGAACCAACCGAACAGGAACAAACCAAAGCACACCTGAAGGACCTCCTCGACACCAAAGGAACGAAGCTCTGAACCAGACGAAAGAAACAAAGGATGAACTTAGACTCAAACGTGAACCATATAGACGCTCGGCATATGCATCCGGATGCAAAAGATGCAATACACATCATATAAATTCACACTTAGGCACATCGAGGCAAACAACGAAATATCAAACAAATAACTAAAAAATTAAACTTATAACACATCGACTAAAACCATAACTTATCATATAGTATCATACCAAGAGCATTCATAAATTCTAAGTTCATTCAAGGGGCAACGAATGCAAAAGATACGAATAAAACGCAACAAGGTGACATTTAGTGCATATAAGTTTACATCACGCCATAAATCACATAATTCACGTCAAACAAATTCATAAAATTCACATAACATGCATAACATATCAAAAAAAACATATTAACAATGCATATAGTTCATATAAGAGCAAGGAGATTACATGCAAGGCAAGCAAACAAAGTACAAAGTCATTCATGCGTGTAGGTGTACACATTGAATCATATAAGGCACGAATCATGTCAAACGAATCCATAAATCTAATACAATAATTATAACACATAATTTAACATGTTAGTAAACCATGGGGATCAAATTAGGGGTGGGAGAAACAAGAAACAAGTGAAAAGAAACAAGAAAACGAAGTTCGGAGCAAAAGGGAGCCACTGCCCTAAATCCACCCCGGTGGATTTTTTTCAAAGAGAAAATCCACCCCCGTGGATTTGGGTCAGGGGCCAAATTTTCGAGATTTTCAGCTCCAAACTCCTTCAAAACTTAAACTAAACCAAATATACATCAAACCAACACATAACACAAGGTTTATACAACAATTGTCCAAAGATTCATGCCCTATTTCATGCAAAATCGAGCTAAAGTGAGGAGGGATGAAGAGATGCATCATCAAGCCCAAGTTCTTCAAGTTCATGCAAGATCAACAATGGTAACTCTCATATAACTCAAAGACCAAGAAATTCATGCATAGAAATGAAGTAATCAAGTCATCTAGATCACATATAACTCACCAATTCAAGGAACAAAGGAAGGAAGACATGGATTCATCAAAAAGGGCTAAAACCTAACTATTCATACATTATCACATACCATGCTCAAAACTCAAGGAAATTTAGCCAAAATACACTTCAAAGAAAGAGAAGAATCCAAAAAACAAGAAACCGGACTTACCTTTCAAATTTGAGGCGAATCCGAGGAGAAACGAGCTTGAAACTTGAAGTTGAATATTATTTCTCCGTCCCTCTCTCTCTATCTCGTGTTGCTGCTGCTTTTCCTCTCCCTTGGCTGCTGAAAACGAAATGAGAGGCTAAGGAATGGATAGAGGAATGAGTAAGTGGAATGTGGGCCCAAGAATCACCTAATTTGGTCAAGGATTGGTCAAGATATGGCTTAATTAGTGAAAGGTAGCAAAGCTGTCACAACGGGCTCAATCCGGATGAAATTCGGAGGATCAAAGGGGCTTAGAAAAGTGTGAGGCTAAGTTCCTTGTCTTCATTTCTTCGTTATAAGTCCAACGCATCTGCTGGAATTCAAATCCGAATTCCCGAGCTCAAGTTACGCCTTTCGGAACAAGAGGTGCGCTAAACAAGTTAGGCCCTCGAATCCGTCACAAATCCCATCTTTATAAAACGGGCCAAAAACCACATAAAACAAACTCTAAAACATGTAACGAGTACATAATCACATTCATAACCCACGTAGTTCACATATATCAAAAGTTCACAAGAAACGAAATTAAATTCGAGCAAAAAAGGAGCAATTACAAAGTACGCATACGCAAACGTTAAAACTCAAGTATAAGTTAAACAAATTAATTACAATTTATTTCAAATAATCACATTGTCATTAAAATAAAACATAATTTCATAATTAAATAATTTAAAAGCGCATATAGCTCTCTCGTAAAGGCGTACCTGTACGGGTGGATGAGCGGGATGTTACATGACGGGTTCAACTAACATAGATCCCTAATCCGGAATATAATATAAATCGTAAATGTAAACGGGTTCAAACTGTTTCCTAGAAGCCTGTCCCGAAATGAAGCATATCAAAATAAATCATAAGATATACATAAAAACGTTCAGATTCATACAAATACAAAAGTGTGTATGCAAGGACTCAAACTCGACAAACTCCGCCTAGCTCGAACTTCAAGCAAGCCTGCACACTAAAAACAAAAGGGGAGAGGGGTCAGTCTCACAGACTGAGTGAGAGGCTACCCACAAACGCTACGTACGTATAAGGAGCAAAGCACATTCAATCACACATGGTTCGTGAACTAAGGGATAGTTTTTGCACACCAAACTTTGTCCGTGATCCGAAACCAGCTTTTCTTTCTTTATTCCTTCAACCCTGAAAAGAACATATGCATCCCAGTTTTCTTCTCCTAACTAAAATTCCATTCTCTTTTCAGCTTCCTTTCATTTTGTTTCGGATTCGATCCTTGCCTAGCGATCCGACATACATATATGGATTCTTATCAAAATAGAACAAAACTTAACCTAATGGATTCATACGTATCAAACATAGCAAAACATACTTATCGTATCAAATCTTATCAAAACATTTCGTATCTTAACTCATACTTTCAAAAGATTCATATTTTAGCTTAATTAAGAGTCTATCCCCGTTTCACGAACTTAGCAGAGCATATAAACATAACTCGGCGGGTACGAGTCCTAAATCCCATCCTGGGTCCCTCAGACAGAACATATCAAACATACCAAATCAAAACAGACATATCAAACAAACCTCCTTTCTCCGGTGATGGAAGGGTTGCGCGACCCTAACCATCCAAACAGTCGAGGGGAGTGCAAGCTACTCCAAACCCTCAGGATCTCCATCACTCACCAAACCTCCTGGTGAGATCAAGGGTAATCCGAACCAAACTGTCGAGATGTGCAAGGGGTCATAACCGGCGCCCCATGGCTATCCCGAGTCTCCCTTACCCACAACTCCGGGGCCCATCATACCAAAACATATCACATCAGAGCAAATCATATCATAACCCGCTACTTATCAAACTTAACATAACATACCTTACCTTGCAACAACTATGCTATACATACCTCTCCGTGTTAAATCCATAACTCATAGCTCTCGGCTCATAAGAGGCACACGGTTTGAAGCATAGTTAACGTTGCAAACATAACAAATCATATCGAATCAGAACAAGCATACATAGGCTTGTACATAGCGTGTCGTACTTGCAAAGTCTTAGAAAATCATAAACTTACATATTTCGCACATATTTACTTATACTTAAGATTATAGTTCGCATGCGTAGAAAACGAGCACGTTTCATAGGGTTTAACTATAACCTAACCTCACCTTATACCAACGGAACAGGGAACGAGACGATTGATCCACCCCAGAATCAACACGGCTAACGAAACACCACCCCAGGTGCACCTGAATAAACTGAAGGCAAAACACAAAGCTTAGACCCAAAGATGAACCACATAGATGCACGGCGTATGCATAGGAACTTAAAAGAGGCAAACACGTAGGCAGGGTTCATATTCAAACTCATTCCATATAAAGGAATGCAATTCATAACTTAACACAATCATAATTCACATGGAGACATGTTTATGTATACAATTAATTCATATCAAAAAGTGGAGGTACATAACAAGGTATGTGCTTCGTGCAACCAATTCACATTAATTACGTAACATAAAATGCATATAAGAACAAATACATACACATACATAAGTTATAACAAGTTAGGAATGAGTTCAGAGGAGAAAGGTGCAAGAAAAGTGGAAGAAAAGCATAAGAAATGGTTCCGACCAAAAACGGGCAAAAGCTGGAAATTTTCCGAAACGGACAAGCTGTAGGAAAATGATCATAACTTGATTTTGAGAAACGGGAATTAAGTTTTGATTCTTAAAAATGAAACGAGACACAAAGATCTTTCCAATGGTAGGTGGCTCGAATCATGGTTCAAAGCGAGGCGAAAATGGCGTAAGTTTGAAGTTGGACTATTGCAGAATTCGGCGAAGTGGCGACACAAATTTAAAACGATTATATCTCCCAAACCACAAAGAATTATGAGGTAAATCCAATTGGAGAATGTTCTCCACTAAAAAAGGTTTCTACATTCCGAAATTCAAGCAAAACGGAGCACAAAAAAAGTCTGCATGGACGTGCGAAAATTAGCCTGAAAAGCTGCACGGCCGTGTGCCGAAGCATAATTTTCCACCTCGAGAGTTATGCACGGCCGTGTGAGCAATGAACTGAAGTTTTGCATGGCCATGAGGGGTCATCTTCTCCGAAAAAAAAGAGCAGAAAATCAGGGGATCGACGGGGGTGGATCCCAAACCACATTCCAATCAACTAATACACCAAAAACACCCAAATTCAAGGTATATCACATATATATATCACATTAGAGCACAAATTGGACTTTGAAATGAGTCCGAGCACCCAAAACACGAAACCTACACTATTCATCATCTTCCCTAAAGCTCAAGAAATCGAGTAATAAAACAATATTCAATCGGGTAGGATCAAAGCACGTAAAGAGAGCATCACATTGCTTACCTTTGGATTGTTGATTGGGCGAACGGGGTCGAAGTTCTTGAGCTCGAAAGGGTGGGGAGGCTTTCTTCTCTCTTCTCTTCTTGTCCCTCTCTTCCTCTTGTGGACTGATGCAAATGAGGCAAAGAAAAGGGATCCGGTCCTTTTTCTTGGGCCAAGAAACGGGTCGGGCAAATCGGGTAGGGTTAAACGGTATCCAGTCCATTCGGATCGGATTCTAAAACGGTTGGGCGATCAAAAGGCTTTAGAAAGTAAAAGGTTAATTCATTAAATCCAAATCAGCGAAACAAACTCAATGACAAGGTTAGAATTCGAATTCAAATTCTCGAGCTCACGGTAGCCACGAAGGCTAAAAACACCCTAATATTGGACGATTGAGTCCAAGTACATTTAATTAAATTCTAATGCGCACATACTTAAATTAAAATATAAGCCGACACGTAAGTCATGTGAATAACACATAAGTCACAAAAATACAGAATTAAACTCTCTCGTGACGTCATACCTGGATTTCCGCAAAGACGGGGTGTCACAAACTCCCCCCCTTAAGAGAACCTGGTCCCCAGGTTCTCCTGCTCGAGTTTCAAGCTCGAACAACTTTTCGTATTCACCCAAGTTCGAGGTTCATGACGTCCCGACAAGGGTTAGCTCGAGAAAGGTCTTCATGCACAAGGGGTTTGAGTCTCCGAATCGATCCGGTCATTTGAATTACTCGATCGACTCGCACGATAAAGAGGGTCTAAAGTAGATTCTGTTAGGAATAGTGCCCTGAAAGCCGATGTAATAGTCTGCTTTAGTACTTTCCTTTTGTAAATCACAGACAATCTTTGAATAATACGAATTGAGGCAACACTTCTTTATATGCTCTTGTTTGACTGTGTGTTTCCTTTTGACTGCGCATGTATAAGAACTCGTGTGATCATGCCCTTAAGAAGGACCACCTTATTTCATGGGGTGCAAAGTGTATAGTTGATACGTGCGTGATACATGGGGATGCTTACTTATTTTAAGTAGGTACACTGAGATGTCCCGTGTGAGAAGATTCCTAAATGGGAAAGGAAGTTTCTATATCTGGAAATAGAAACTTCTAGATTAGGAAATATCTCACGAGTCATTGATGTGATTAAGTGTTGTAGGATTTTACTATAGTTAAAAACCAATCGTGCAAGTGTACACTAACATACACGTAGCACAATAGGATCGAACCCACAGGGAAGGGAAATCAATCACTACTCTATATCCTTCTCTAATCTAAAGACCGAATGAAAGCAATTGGTGTTGTTATCTATTAATATACTAAAACAGAAATAACAATTAACTAGAAATAAACGCAAGTAATACTAAAACACACGAATTAACTTCAGTAAACTAAACAGGCAGGGGAAAAGTAATGAATCATACAATCAAGAGTTGATGTGATGCTTGTCTGACAGGTGTAATTCTACAACCTAGTCACTCATATCTGTATTACCCTCTCTCAAGGTGTAACCAAGTGTTTTAATTAGTGTTCAATGTTGCTCTCGCAATCACCAATAGTCAATTAAACCATAGGAATAAGATTACTGTCGTATAAGCTAGAACCAAATCTCTTTGTATTCTACAACTTACAAGTTATGAAAACCATCTAAATTACCATCACTCTTTCGATCTATAGGCAATTATGACACATGCTAAGGGTGATCAGGCCATCGTAAGTCAATTCAATCCTGTTTTCAAACTAAGAATTAACACAAGTCATTCAAGCATCATATCAAACATCTATCATGCAATCATGCTTACTCCCCTAGCCCTAAAGAATTAGCTACTCATAATTAAAACAAAACTCATAAAACTAAAGGGAATTGCATTAAAAGAAATCATATTCATCAAATCTAAACAAAGTCTCAAAAACAAAAGCATAAACATTCAGTAATATCTAAAAACAAATCTAACATACGAAAACTAATCAAAACTAAACTCAAAGGAATTAGTTTGTAAATTGAAGCAATAATAAAACCGGAAATCGTTCTAAGAATTCAATCCTTTCGCCTTCTTGAATTCTTTGAAAAACTTCTGAAACTCCTTGTCCTCTCTCCAAACCTAGGTCACAACCTGGAAGAAAACCTCCCTGAAAAAGACTCCAAAACGCACTAATATAGCAACCCAAATAATTCTCTCGCCGCCCTAGGTAACGGATGTTACCTCTCCATGTACCAATATTGTTAACGCCCGTTACTGCTGAAATCGCAATAACGTTTTTATTAGTGGTAACGGGCGTTACCACATTCCTTCTGCACAGGAGTAACGGGCGTTACCCCTCTTCTCTAGCCATAGGCTCTACTCCTGTGTCTTGTAACGGGGGTTACAACAATTGAACTCCTAAGTGGTAATGGGAGTTACCACATTTTCCTCCAAAAATACGTAAAATTGCTTCGCTTTGCCGTTTCTCATCTCCAACTCTAAAATCACCTAAACGGAGCAAAATAAACATATAAACGCATCAAACGGAACCAAAAATACAATCAAATTACACTCAAAACCATGCAATTTCTACACTCAACAAAATCCCCCACACTTGACTATTGCTCGTCCCCGAGTAATACGGAAATCAAGAAAACACATCCTCATCAAACCATCTCCTCAAAGCAATCATCAAACCTTCGCCTAACCAAGTCTAGCTCATCAATTTAAGTGATTATAAACATAAGATCCTCAAGACTTAGTACGGAAAGTATACCCTTGTGTAGTGTGTGAATCAAGCGAAACAATGTACAAAGATTAGAATGACAAATTCACAATTCCCTCTTAAGTTCTAATAATCAACTTCGGAATACACTCTTCGCACTTATCTCCACTAATGGAATTAAAATAAGACTTATGATCGGTAGGTCTTTCGAGCTTGTAATGTAGGCTTAGGGTAAGGTTATGGAAATTTGGATCGAGTGACTACTCACCAAGCTTACATCATTCAATCTCTAAACTCAAGGCACTTCAATTTCGCCATTAAACAAGAAAATCCCCCCAAATTCTTCAATTGTATCCTACACTCTCAGTTTCACACTTCGCATAATTTTCTTTTTTCTTTTTTTATTATTTTTTTTCATATCTCTTCTTTTTCACACTTTTCTCATTCTTTTTTTTTTCTCTACAATAATCTCTCAAATTCAATCACAAGAACAATCAAAAGGGGTCAAAAGATAGATATTTACCTTAAAAATCAAACGAGCAAGCCTTGGTGTAAAAATTATCAAGGTAGGTATTTTTATGTATGTTGTGCATTGGCTTACAATGTGGCTACAAAAATCTTTGCACAACAATTAGGCTCAGTGGGGTCAATAAGATTACGTTATTTAGTGAAAAACGGCAAAACAGAAAAGCTTATTATCCTCCGACAACGAATGCCTACTTCACTTCCTTAATCTTTCATTAATTCAAAATTTCGCCTCAATAGGACTAAAATGCATCCTAATCAAATCTTAGACTCATCCGAAAATCATCAACTCATCTTACTAAGCAAAGTGCATTATAACGTTCAAAAGTGCTCAAAATATAAGGGCATACTAACACACTAAATCATCAAATCTCATGCAAATTTCCTTAATTCAAAAGGCCTAACTTATTCTAGCAAAAGCTCAACAATCAAACTTCAAAGAAAAAGTTCAAAACGAGGGAAAATTTTCAAATTTTTTCAAAATTACTTAGTTTTTAGCAAATCACAAGTGAAACTACATCTAATCATGCAAATATTCAATAAAACTCATAACAATCATGCACTTCCTCCCGCACACTTAAACTTTGCAATGTCCTCATGCAAACGAAAGAATTAAAGTTCAAGAAAACTCCCTGATCAAATGAAGAACCGGCAACGTACTAGCAAGGCTTCCAAAACCTGAACAAGTGACTAGAAAACACGGATCAAGTGCACAGGCAATTGACAATCAACATGCATCCAACAATCAACACACAAGTCACAAATTCACGTAAAGAAGAGCACAATTGCATAAACAAAATTCAGGAATTCAAACATATGCAAAAATCTAAGTGTAGTAAAAATATCGATTCAAAAAGAGAGAGAGTGTAAACTTGGTGGTAATGCTTCTTGGTTGCAAATTGATAATAGTTGGCCAAGGGAACTATTGAATCTCTTCTAAGGTAGAATGAGTGGGTGCAAGTGTATTTATAGATTTGGGGGAGAAAAATCCGAAATTGGGTAGGAAAGGAATTAATTTAACCCTAAAAACGTGTTTCCTAAACCCAGATTTTCTCATAATCGGACCTGTAACAGGCCTTACCGGTTTTCCTCTTGAAAGGGGTAACGGCCGTTACCTCTATTGGCCCAGACGCCTGACTCTATTAACGGGCGTTACTGAAAAACAACTACGAGGGTGTAACGCCCGTTACCTATACTGCCCCGGACTCCTGACCTCCTTAACGGGCGTTACCAAAAGGTAACTACAATGGTGTAACGCCCGTTACTAAATGTTCCGCCCAAAACACAATTAAAACACAAACACAACCCAAATGGTGCTTAATCACGTTAATTAACCGAAATTAACTCATAAGATTCAATCAGACCATAGTACACCATTCTCAAAACACATAAACACATATATCCATTCATATCAACAATTTATTCTCCTCACAAAAGAAATTAATGTCATGCACACGTATACGAACAAAGAAAATGGACCTCAATATTGACAATAACGCTCAAATCACGGTCCTTGCACCATCTAGACCTTGGCTTCCTAGCAAAACATCAAGCGACCAGCAAATGAAAGAGACAACTCAATTAACGCGAGAAAAACAAGGACGAAAGAAACGAAAACAATGGAAATAAAAACAAAAGAAAAGGAAAGAAAATTTAGTTCTAAGTTATAGTCGTTAGCTTGACTTTGAAAACCGGATTGGGATTAACAATCCCCAACCAACGAGTTACAAGGAGTGACCTCGTTCTTGTTTGTAACGCCCAAGTATGACGTATATGTTTACCAATTTGCACGAATTAATTGTTTATAAGTGTTTTATATATTTAATTTTATTATAAATTGTTATTATTTTATTTTATTTTATATTCGTTAAGTTAGTATATTTAATTTTATAATTAAGTGTTAAATGTTAATTAATTATATCTCTAATTACATTATTAATATTTTCAAATTTATCGTTGACTTTTATATTTAATTTAAAATAGAATTTAATTTTTATTATTCAATTTGGAATGTATGAAATTGTAAATGCTTTGCGCATGAGTGTTTTAATCACGTTTCGTTCTCATATGATTTGAAATCGAAATTTCGTGAAAATTTAGTATGTCATAGATTTATGTGTTATGAACATGTCTATATGCTCGTTTCATGTTTTCGATCTTGTTTGACGTGGTAACGAATTTATTTCGAGTTGTGGAACCAAATCGAGGGCTAACGGGCAATTAGCGCACACTTGGTTCCGTATGTGATATCTTGAGCTCGGGAACTCGGAATCGAGTTCCGTTAACTTCTTTGGACTCGTATCGATGATTCGGGTCTAATGAACCTAGCCTCATATTTTTCTAAGCCTATTTGAACCCCCCAAAATTCAACCGAAAAACGAATCGGCCGTAAAACTGCCACATTTTACCATTTAAATCATAACTCTTACCATACTTAACCAAATTAACCATGGTTGGACTTTTTGGAAACCTAACTCAACCCTCTATCATTTCCAACTCACCCCATACCGAACCAAACTTCCACCAAAGAGGAAAAACTCAGCTAATCTTCTGCATTCCAGTTCCATTTTCGCCACTCTACGAACCTTGAAGATTTTGAGCTCAAATATCTTCCAACCTTCAACCAATTCAAGAGGTGAGTTTAGGATTGTAATATACATTCATTTATCATCATTTTGAGCCATGTATCCCTAATTTTGAGCTTATATTCATGGAGTTTGAAGGAGATGAATGAATACTTAGGTTTTGTTATGATTTCTTGATCTCATGAATTCCTTGATGATTTTAATTGTTTTAAAGCATTAAAGTGATCAATTTAGCTTCCTTATTTCATTTATGGACATATATTTTGTGGTAGTTGAAGATTTAATGAGATACCATTAATGAACCTTGTATGAAAATGACTTGTTTTCCTCCATACTTTCGTGTTGCTGCTACTACGTGATTTGGGGCTGTTATGGGGCCTGAATTGTTGATGTTTTGCTGCTCTTTCATGCATATTTATGTGTCTAATTGTTGGTTGAAATCTTGTGTGTGTTCTTGCCCTGTTTTGCCTTCATTTTTCCCCTGTTCTGCGTGTACTGCTGCTGTTCATTTTTGTTGTTGTGTTAATCTCCCCGGGCGGGGAGATTTTGGACTGAATGTGTCCCCAGGCGGGGACACTTTGTACAGATTCGTTCTGCATCTCCTTCCCCGGCCAGGGAAGTTTGTGTTGGGATTTTTACCCGGGCGGGGAATGCCCTGCTCTGCTGCCTCTCCTTTCTTTTGAATGTTGTTTTGTATGTGTGTATATATATATTCAGCTGCTGCTTTTCTTTCATGCTGTGATAGATGTATAAGTATAGTTCTTGTGTGTGTATTGCATGGTTTGTGCATGCATGGTATATATATATATATATATATATATATATGTATTATGTGTGTGTACGTATTTAGATTATATATATTATGTGTGCATTTATATAGATAATGTGTGTGCATGTGTATTATGTAATTGATATATCTTTGTGCATGCATGTGTGTGTGTATATATATATATATATATATATATTATGTAGCACCCCGCACGTGAGGCACCACATCCCCCGCACTATGGCTCAACACGAGTAACGAAATGGTAAATCCGTACCCGTATCAAACTATAGCGAATGGGAGATAAACAGAAAGACCCTCCTAAGCTAGGCGGAACTTAGACCCTGCAAATATAACTAATCAACAAGACATAAAGTGACAGAGAACTAAAACCAAACACATGCATTGGCCACGGGCCTGCAGAAATTAAACACTCGAACCACAGGCAGACTTGGGCTCCTCAGGCCTTTTTTAATTCATACAAAGGCCGACAAGGCAATTCAATAACAATTACTTAAAGATCCAAGTTCATAATATTACATAATCGAATCATGCAGGATTTAAGTACAAATGCGAGTGCAGAGACTCTCCTAACTTAACTTGACCAACTCAAAGACTCCATACACTTCCGCCTAGCTCGAAACTCCGAATTCAAACCTGCGCACTAAAAGGTTGGGGAGGGAGAGGGTTAGTCTCTAGAAGGCTGAGTGAGCATGAGCGATATACATATATATAAAACAGGCACATGCAAGTCATAAATCCCGAGCAAGGTTTTCTTTGAAATTAATTCCCAAAAGGGCAAGAGAATAACCAAGCAATACTCGGATTTTACGACTAATCATATTAATTCATTATTGTAACGCCCCGATTTCTCGGACGTAAAGGTACGACGTATGTGTTTACCAATTTGCGCGAATTAATTGTTTTTACGTGTTTTATATTTAATTTTATTATAAATTGTTATTATTTTTAATTTATTATATTTTATTTTGATTTATTATTAACTTTATATATATATTTTCGTATTATATATATATATATATATTTATTTATATTATTATTAATTTAATGATTATGCTAATTATATGTTATGTTAATTAATCATGTTTTAATTAATTAATTATGTGACTTAATATGATTTATTTAATATTAGAATTTGTTTAATTATTTCATTTTTGCATGGGAATTTTATAAATTATGCATGAATTGCATGGATTGATCATATCACTAATTTTGTGCACGCCCACTCGCCGGGCCATAAAACCTTATGAACAATTATGAATGAATATGAACGTCGTAATCCCGTTGATGTTTTCTTTTGTTTTAACCACTTGGTAAATTCTTATTAAACTTCACACGGGATTAGGTCTTGCATGTATGTGTTTAATTTATGCGATATTATATATTTTATGCCCCGTTTTTATACCCACCTGTCTCTTTTAGACTGAACCCAGTTGTTTTCAGTTGTTTTGTGCAGGTATAGGAGTGCTAGGCGGGAATACAAGTCGTCTAGGTCTTGCATTTATGTTTAGCACTTCTTTTCAGTCTCATATGTTCATACTCTCATTACTTTTGTATTTGATCTTAGTATTTCTTAGAGCATTATGATTTTTGTAGGCCATGAGCGCCGTTGATGATTTGAATGCTTTTGTATATCTATTTTGGAGCTTGGTGGCTCATTGTTTATATACTATGTTATTCTTGCTTCGGCGTATTATTTTAACTCTGATTTTATGATTCTTGAGTTGATTGGTTTAAGGGTTAGTCCCGCCTAGCATAGCGTGTGTGTTGTGTCCCCGTTCGCCGTAGATTTGGCACGTGTATGGACTTCCATTTCATATACGGGTCGGGTCCCGGTGCGGGGGATGTGGTACCTCACGCTCGGGTGCTACATCCTTATGTGGTATCAGAGCTTAGGGTTGCAAAACCCGGGCTCTAGTGTCGTGTTGAGTCAGTTAAGTCGTTCGGCTTTAGGAACAACTTGTCAATGTGTTGCATATGCATTGTTTACGTGCTTGTGTGCTTTAAATCTCGAATTTTGATCGAATTAATTGCACTTGCATGCATGGACTAAAAATAGCTTGCATTTCAGTATTTCTTGAACAGGATGCCTCCGCGTAGACACCGTGAGAGATCTCCCGGACATCGTCGTCATCATGATCGATCTCCTACGCCTCCACCCCAACCACAAGCACCACCGATGGATATGGGGAATTTTATGGAAGCAGTTTTCAACTATGTCGAGCATAGGAGGGCTCAAGCTCCCCCACCACAACAAGCAGAACAACAAGCTCCTCCACCAAACCATAACAATAGAGACCCTCATGGGGTGTTTTTGAGTTACAACCCCCCTCGGTTTTCTGGTTCTATTGACGATGCGGTCTCGGAGGGTTGGTTGATCCGATTGGAGAGGATATTTGGAGTCCGCCAGTTTACTACGCAAGAGAAGGCCCAATTTGCTATATTCCAATTGGATGGAGATGCGTACGAATGGTGGGAACGAACTAGGGAGAAGCTCGAGGTGGATGAAGAGGAAGTGACTTGGGAGGTTTTCAAGAGAGAATTCCGGGAATGCTTTGTACCAGAAGTGGTAAGGGAAAGGAAGGAGCAAGAGTTTATGGAATTAAAGCAAGGTGCTCGTACGGTGACTCAATACCTCGCCGTATTCAATAGACTTGGGAAATATGCTCCTCATGTCACCCGGGATGAGAAGAGGAAAGCAAGGAAATTCATAGCGGGATTGAGACAGCACTTGAGACACGGTCAAGCGGGGCACAATTTCGAGTCATTTGCCGACACCGTGCAAAGGGCTTTGGTTCAAGAGGAGGAATTCAAGAAGAAGGATCCGATGTTTAGAGCTCCAATGGGAAGAGGTTCCGGATCGAATTTGGGAAAGAGGCCAATGATTCAAGCTAGTCCACCTCCTAAGGGTCCATTTAAGAAGCCTCGGTTTGGAGGACAAGGTTCTCAGGCCGCACCGACTCGACCAAAGGCTCTACTTATGGCACCGACATCTACAAATTCACGCCCGGATGTGCCTCCATGTACTCATTGCGGGGGACCGACCCATACCTACAATAATTGTTGAAGAAGGTTGAATTTGTGCCTCATATGTGGGAAAAGTGACCATATGGCGGAGACATGTCCCTACAAGAACCCCAGATTTCAGAAAGGAGTTCAAAGGCCAATGATTCAGGCTCGTGCTTACGCCCTCGAGGGTGTGGAGCAAGATGCAGAGATTGATCCCACAGCCGTGGTAGAAGGTACCCTATGCATACATAACATGAACATTCATGCACCGACTCTTTAATTGTTATGCCTATGAAGAGGTATGGAGTTATCTTGGGTATGGACTGGTTGTCCAGGCATCGGGCCAATGTTGATTGTTTTGCGAAGAAGGTGATTTTGGGGAAAGAATTGGTGATTGGTAGTGGATCAAGAACGGTATCTCTCTTGTCTTATATGGAAGCTCACAAGTTGATAAGAGAAGGAGCAACGGGATTTATTGCTTACCTTCTTAATAGGCCGAAAGATCAAGTTAAGTTGGAGGATACCGCGGTTGTTAAGGATTTCTCCGATGTGTTCCGGAGAATTTGAGTTCTTTACCACCAGACCGTGAGATTGAGTTCGTTATTGACTTACATCCAGGATCCACACCGTATTCTAAGACTCCGTATCGGATGGCACCGGCCGAGTTGAAAGAGTTAAAGATTTAATTAGAGGAATTGCTCAAAGTTGGATATATTCGGCCAAGTTCGTCACCTTGGGGTGCTCCGGTTCTCTTTGTTAAGAAAAAGGATGGAACCTTAAGAACGTGTATAGATTACCGGGAGCTTAATCGGATGACCGTAAAGAATAAGTATCCTTTGCCCCATATTGAGGATTTATTCGACATGTTACAAGGTTCGGGGGTTCACTCAAAATTGGACTTGAGACAAGGATACTATCAATTGAAGATCCGGGAAGAGGACATTCCGAAGACGGGATTTAACACCCGGTATGGACACTACGAGTTCGTAGTGATGCCTTTTGGATTGACTAATGCTCCGGCTGCTTTTATGGATATGATGCATCGAATTTTCCGGCCCTATTTGGATAAGTTTGTGGTAATCTTCATCGATGACATCTTGGTTTATTCTAGAACTCCGGAGGATCATGCAAGGCACCTCAGAATTGTGTTGGACACCTTAAGGGAACATCGGTTGTATGCTAAGTTTAGCAAATGCGAGTTTTGGATTGATCGGGTAGCATTTTTGGGTCATATTATTTCAAGGAAAGGTTTAGAAGTAGACCCTTCTAAGATTGAGACGGTTATTCAATGGCAAAGCCGAAAAATGCTTCAGAAGTAAGGAGTTTCTTGGGTTTGGCAGGCTACTATCGGAGATTCGTTCAGGATTTCTCAAAGATTGCGGCTCCTTTAACCCGATTGACTAAGAAAGCGGTTAAGTTTGAGTGGGACGAGGCATGTGAAGCTAGCTTTCAACTTTTAAAGGAGAAGTTGACCACCGCTCCTGTATTAGCACTTCCCGAAGGTACAGAAGGATATACAGTTTATACGGACGCCTCAAAGGAAGGTTTGGGATGTGTGTTGATGCAGAATGGAAGAGTAATCGCCTATGCCTCAAGGAAATTGAAAGAGCATGAACAGAACTACCCCACTCACGATTTAGAATTAGCGGCAGTGATCTTTGCTTTGGGTAAGTGGAGACACTATCTTTATGGAATTTTGTTCGAGGTCTTTTCCGATCACAAGAGTCTCCAATACTTATTCTCGCAAAAGGAATTGAACAAGAGACAACGGCGTTGGATGGAACTTTTGGCGAATTATGAGTGTACAATCCGATACCATCCCAGCAAAGCCAATTTGGTCGCGGATGCGCTTAGTCGGAAAGCTAGCGTGTCCAATGTGAAACTGGAAATTGGAGATGGGAATGAGTTGTTCAGACTGAGGGCTAGTATTCGGAATATCACGGTTCAACCAGATCTTAAACAAAGATTATTTGATGCTCAGAGGATTGGTCCCGAGGTTCAGAAATTAGCTGAGAAAGCTCGAGCTGATTCAGAGTGTCCGTTTGGGTTTGACGATATGGGACTTCTAAGATTCAAGAATAGAGTTGTTGTACCGAAAGAGTTAAAAAGGATTATTCTTGAGGAAGCCCATCGGTCGGGGTATTCGATACATCCCGGAGGGAACAAAATGTATAAGGATCTTAAGCAATTCTATTGGTGGAATGGATTGAAACGGGATGTTATTAACTTCGTGAAGCATTGTATGACTTGTCAAGTGGTAAAGGCAGAACATCAAAAGCCATCGGGGCTACTTCAACCATTACCTATCCCGGAATGGAAATGGGAACAAATAACTATGGATTTTGTTTCGGGATTACCAAAAGTGAGAGGAGGTTTCGATGGAATTTGGGTTATTGTGGACAGGTTGACAAAATCAGCTCATTTTCTTGCTATCAGAATGTCCGATAAAGTGAGTAAGTTGGCCAAGAGATACAATGATGAGATTGTCAGGCTTCATGGTGTACCTGTTAGTATTGTCTCGGATCGGGATCCCAGATTTACTTCAAGGTTATGGCAAGAATTACAGAAGTGTGTGGGAACAAGGCTTCATTTCAGCACAGCTTTCCATCCTCAGACCGACGGACAATCAGAAAGGTTAATTAAGTATCTGGAGGATTTGTTGAGAGCATGTGCATTGGACTTTCAAAGCTCGTGGAATGAACAGTTGCCGTTAATCGAGTTTGCTTACAACAATAGCTATCAAGCCTCGATTGAAATGGCCCCTTATGAAGCTCTTTATGGACGTAAATGTCGATCACCGTTGTTCTTTGACTTGGAGGAATGGAATTGGACCAAGCAAGAAGGGATTAAAAGAGGGGAAAAGAAGGAAAAACCCTCTAAGGCTGTACAAGAGGCTATTGATAAGGTCCAGATAATTAGACAACGGATGAAGGCCGCTCAGGATCGACAAAAGAGTTATGCAGATCTTCGGAGAAAGAATTTGGAGTTTGAGATTGGAGATAGGGTTTTTTTAAAGGCTTCCCCACGAAAAGGGTTCTCAAGGATTGGACGAGGAGGAAAATTAAACCCTCGGTATATGGGACCGTATGAGATTTTGGAGAAGATTGGGGATACGGCCTATCGACTGGACTTGCCTCCGAGTTTGACTGGAATTCATAACGTGTTTCATGTTTCGCAGCTCCGAAAGTATTATCGAGACGAGTCCGAGGTTCTAGCAGTTGAAGAAGTGGAATTAGAACCGGATCTCACCTTCGTTCAGAAGCCGATTAAGATATTGGATCGAAAGTTTCAGGAACTTCGAAATCGGCGTATTCCACTAGTCAAGGTTCTTTGGAGAAGTGATAAAACCGAAGAGGCTACGTGGGAGACGGAGGATAAGATGAAAAGGTTTCACCCTGAGTTGTTTCCGAGCGAGTAATGAATCCGAGGACGGATTCTTTTAAGGGGGAGAGATTGTAACGCCCCGATTTCTCGGACGTAAAGGTACGACGTATGTGTTTACCAATTTGCGCGAATTAATTGTTTTTACGTGTTTTATATTTAATTTTATTATAAATTGTTATTATTTTCAATTTATTATATTTTATTTTGATTTATTATTAACTTTATATATATATTTTCGTATTATATATATATATATATATATATATATATATATATATTTTATATTATTATTAATTTAATGATTATGCTAATTATATGTTATGTTAATTAATCATGTTTTAATTAATTAATTACGTGACTTAATATGATTTATTTAATATAAGAATTTATTTAATTATTTCATTTTTGCATGGGAATTTTATAAATTATGAATGAATTGCATGGATTGATCATATCACTAATTTTGTGCACGCCCACTCGCCGGGCCATAAAACCTTATGAACAATTATGAATGAATATGAACGTCGTAATCCCGTTGATGTTTTCTTTTGTTTTAACCACTTGGTAAATTCTTATTAAACTTCACACGGGATTAGGGCTTGCATGTATGTGTTTAATTTATGCGATATTATATATTTTATGCCCCGTTTTTATACCCACCAGTCTCTTTTAGACTGAACCCGGTTGTTTTTAGTTGTTTTGTGCAAGTATAGGAGTGCTAGGCAGGAATACAAGTCGTCTAGGTCTTGCATTTATGTTTAGCACTTCTTTTCAGTCTCATATGTTCATACTCTCATTACTTTTGTATTTGATCTTAGTATTTCTTGGAGCGTTATGATTTTTGTAGGCCATGAGCGCCGTTGATGATTTGAATGCTTTTGTATATCTATTTTGGAGCTTGGTGGCTCATTGTTTATATGCTATGTTATTCTTGCTTCCGCGTATTATTTTAACTCTGATTTTATGATTCTTGAGTTGATTGGTTTAAGGGTTAGTCCCGCCTAGCATAGCGTGTGTGTTGTGTCCCCGTTCGCCGTGGATTTGGCACGTGTATGGACTTCCATTTCATATACGGGTCGGGTCCCGGTGCGGGGGATGTGGTACCTCACGCTCGGGTGCTACAATTACGTTCATAATTCATACATAAACATAAGGGCTCGGCGAGTGAGTGTGCATTATCTCCAACCAAACTTCGATTGTGTACGACACATATCATTAATACTTTAAATAGGTGATCATGCAATATATCATAATATACGCAGATCATATATCATATCATAAAACATATTCGTTTGGGCAATCTGTGTCCCGGTCTTCCCACACGGTGCATATCAATCATAAGCATAATCATAATCATAAAATAAGTTCCAACCTTCTTCCTCCGGGTGGTGGACGGGTTAGCAAGACCCGACCACCTCATACATAGGCCAATGGGGTTTCATGACTCCCCCAAGGGCACTCAGCTCCCATTCCCTGCTAAACCTCCTAGCGAGGGCCGGTATCGCCGTAACATAGTGGAACTAGCACATGGGATCACCATCGGCCCATGCCTCCCCGGATAGCCACATGTACTAAGTCCCTTGGCCCGTGATCATATCATACATGCATAATCTCGCCAAAACATTTGCTTCATACTTAGGATACATACTATAAGAAAACATATCTTACAGTGCAACTTGGCATATGCTATACACGTACCTCTCCGTGTCATACTAATCTGTAGCTAGCATGAAGACACACGGTTTGGAGCATAGCCTCGTTGAAAAACCATTTTAAGCTTATATACGCCCATACGTATAATTTCTGAAGAATTTACTCGATAACTCTACTTTAAAAGTAATATATATATATATATATATATATATATATATATATATATATTGCCAAAGCTTGTCACATGAGGTTGTAGGGTTTAATACATAACTAAAACGAAAACACCCTCACCTGAAACATGACGATACAAGGATACGAGTTACAGGGTGCCTGAAAGATCGAGATTTCCCCACCCTGGAGATAAATTGAACAAAAGACAACGTAACTTGTTCGTGAGACTCAAGACTCTAAATGAACCATATACGACGCACGGCAAAGTATGAATATGGTATGAATGCGTAAAAGATAATATTACGTCATGAAAATGTTCATGTGCACTATTAAGGAATTTAAGACATAAGATAGGCCACTCGTTCGTTCATTCCATTCAAATTCATAAATTCATACTTCATATCAATTTAATCTAAGAATTCAAATATAATCAAAGCACGTAATAATTCACAAAAGGTAATATTCATGTTTACAATTAGAAAATAGACAATTAAACACATTCAATTCAATATTGGAAATTAAATAAAACAAGAAATAGGTAACAATTAAACTCTATAATTCAATTAAATCAAATAATATTTAACATATAATATAAACATATATATTTATATATATATATATATAAAAGTGTGTACGTACATTACTATGCATGTACAACAACATGCACAAATTATAGGTTTCATGCATGCAATTAAAATCATACTATACTTCATACCACTCATGCATGCATTACATTATATACATATAGATATACGTACACCTACATGCAATACCATATATAAACCTACACATTCTAATTGTTACAGCATAAGAGAAAGATGTAGCAGCAAATGAAGAAGAGAACAGCAGCAGCAACTTTAAAGCTCCTCCCCGGCCGGGCACTTTTTGCCCAAAAATCTCCCCGCCCGGGGAGAGACATTACAGACGCAGGAAGGCAGCAACAGCACAAACCTTTCCCCTGTTTTTTTCTTCTCAAACTCACAGAAGCAGAAGACCAACAACGCAGCACCAAAACAACACAGTAAGGCAGGCATTCAAGGTAACAAAGATCACACCGCAGCACGCAACAATGACAGCAGCAACGTAGCAATTACAGCAGTTCAAATCAAGCTTTAAGTCATCATATATAAAGCTGAAATGGATGAAAAGCAGGGCAACACATAGGGAAACATGTATACTCAACAACCATGCCAATATTACGAAGGAAACAGCACCAAGTATCCCTATTTCAGCCCCAAAATCATACGCAGCAGCAGGCCAAAGAAGAGCAGTCACGTTCATGCATAAACCTTCAAGTTTTATGAAGTTCAACAATAGAGGATTCTCGTACACTTAACATACATCAAATTAAAGTTCAAATATACGTACTAGGAGCTGAAGTGATCAGATTTCACGCACAATTTCTCAAGAAAACAGAATCTAAATCATGAAATCAAATATGGAGTCATAACCTAACTATTCCTCTTTTCCTCCAAAAACTCATGAAAGCATGCTCAAAATTGGGGATTCATAGCTTAAAATGACACATATTGAATGTACATCACAACCCTAAACTCACCTTGTTGAATGAATGGAAGATGGAAGAGATTTGAGCTTTGAATCTCAAGGTTGACAATGGCTACGGGATTTTCTGGAGTACAGAGCTTTTTGGCTGAGTTTTTGCTTTGTGTGAGGGATGGCTCGGTATGGGAGTGGTATGGGAGGATAGTGGGGTTAACTAGGGTCACATAGGTTCAAACCATGGTTAATTTGGTCAAGATATGAGGAAGTTATGGCTCATTTGGTAAGCTGTGGCTGTTTTGACTCCTGTTGCGAGTTTCCGTTAATTTTCGAGGGTTCAAAAGATCTTAGAAAAATATGAGGTTAAGTTTATTGAACCCGGATTTTCGTTACGAGTTCAACGGAGTTGACAGAACTCGATTCCGAGTTCCCTAGCTCAAGATATCACATACGAAACCAAGGGTACGCTAAGTGCCCGTTAGCCCCCGACTTGGATTCCAAAATTAAAATAAATTCGTATCTCATACATATGAAACCGAAAACATGAAACGAATATATATTCATATACAAGACACATATAACTCCGACATATTAAATTTGCACGAGATTTCGGTATCAAATCATATAAGAACGAAGCACGTTTATAACACTCATAAACAAAGTATAAACAAATTCATAACATTTTCATAAAGTAAAACAAAATAAAAAAAATCACATTTGCATAATGATCCCATGCACGATTTTAATATCATTTAAAACAAAATGCCAATTATTAACATAAATTCAAATTCATATTAATTAAATAATAAAGACCATATTATATAACTAAAATGTACACATTTATTTGAAATAAAATCAAATGCACGATTCAGGTGTGGCTTAAAATTAAAATGCATGAATACATATATTCCATCAAATCAGCTATATTTAGTATTAATAACGTTAGATTATGATGATTAACATTTAATTAACATAATAAAAATAAAATAATAAAATGATATAAAATAAACCAATAACAATTTATACTAAAATTAAATATTTAAAACACTTATAAACCATTAATCACATAATTAAATAATTTAGTCGCGCAATTAATAAACAATTACGACACATTAGTATAAATGAAAAACCGGGGCGTTATAATCTCTCCCCCTTAAAAAGAATCCGTCCTCGGATTCACTGCACGCCTAAAACAACCAATGAGAGATTCCCCGTCTCTCACAAGCAACAAGGAGAGAGCCCCGTCTCTCGAGCAACAATGGGAGAACCCCGTCTCTCGCAAGCAAAGAGAGCACCCCGTCTCTCGAACAAAAATAAGAGAATCCCCGTCTCTTACAAACGACGAGAGCACCCCGTCTCTCAAACAAAAATAAAGCAAGGAAGTCTCCAATACTCCCAAGCCACACACGCGAAACCATAATTAAATTCACTTAAGACACCCAAAGTAGATAATAGATAATATCCAAGTTGATCATCAATTACTCCAAGTAATTTAACTTAATAAGAAATCGGAGTACATAACAAGGAAATTATTTGAATTGAATTTGCATGAATGTATGTGTCGTGGATGCTATAAGTACCGTTCACCGTAGTCGCGAAATTTAAAATTGTGAGTTGGCGTTGTCCAGTGTATGATCTGTCCCGAAGATAAACTCTGTGCTCAGCTTGTCTTTAACCTCTTCAGGATACCCCTGCAAAGCAATTAATAGCTCTTCTAAGGATTTTATTCTTTATTCCCTTCTGACTTGTACTGCTTCCAATCTTCTTCGATCCTTCACCATTTCCCATAATCTTCATTCGACCAACCAAATCCTTTTAATTAACCGAGTCTGACCTCCCCGAATACCCTCAAATCGTCCGTCCCGAAATCCGATCCATAGTTACTACCTTTACCCATATCGAAGTCTAACATATCCTCGAAAATAGTTACTCTTGGCAACACTGACGGTTCAGTACCGATTTTGAGATATTTGTTATTATGATTTTTTCTCATCTTCTGTTCATGTCATCCATTTATTCTCTTTAACCCCTTTAAAGTTATATTCGGTAATTGGCCCCATATTTCTTGAATCGAAGACAAAATGATACGAACTCCACGTACTTGCCGTGAAACCCTATATCAATACTTGGAGTTCTTGAATCTGATCGTCCAATTCAAGGTTGAAAATAAGAGGAGTGTGACCCGTTTGCTATATTGAGCAAAGAACCAACACTATCAGATTGTAAGTAACGCACCCCGTCGACTATAAGGAGTCGAGAAATAACGTTATCCGGGAAAGGGGTTTGAAACCCTAATGTCGTTCAGCAAAGAACTTGAGAGAAAAATCTCACTTGAATGAAAATTCAATAATTTTACTTCTTGATTGAAAGAAAAACAAGTTACAATGCTGAATATAAAGATGCATGCATGGAAACCTAAGAGACACTAGAATACTAAAGGACACAAGCTATTCCCGCCACTTGCCATGAAGGCTTACAAAAGTGGGCTTAAATAAACTAATATGCAGCTAAATAATGATAAAATAAAGGCCCAAATAATACTATAATAGGCTTAGGGCCAAATTACATCATTTCCACACTTTGGACTTTAGGAATTGGACATAAAAACATTGAAGTATTCTGAATTTGGTTCAGCAGCCCATCTTGAAGGTTGGAGTCCAGTTTGAGCAAATTGGTTTAAGAGATTTCCAACTTCCTCTTGGATAATTTTGGCCCGAGCTCTTGTAATTGGACCACCATAACTTTGTTCCATTTGTATGCTATCTTCTTGAGTTGTGGATCGGTCCAGCTCTTCATTTGGGACAAGATATGGCCGCGGTTCATCATGATTCACATCATTCCCCCCTTCTTGAAAAGGATTCGTCCCCGAATCTGAATCTGCATGAAAGGGAGATAAATCAGCAACATTAAAGGTGGAACTTACACTATACGTATCCGGGAGATCAATTTTGTAAGCATTATCATTGATCCTTTTCAACACTTTGAATGGTCCGTCCCCCCGTGGGTCAAGTTTGGACTTTCGCTGATGATTGAATCTCTCTTTCCTAAAGTGAACCCAAACCAAGTCTCCTTCCTTGAAAACAACTTTCTTTCGTCCCTTGTTGGCTTGAATCATAGCTTGGTTATTTCTTTTGAGAATGTGAAGCCGAGCATCCTCATGCATTTTCTTCACAAGTTCAGCTTTCTCCTTGCCATCTAAGCTTACAAGTTCATTCATAGGTAAAGGAAGCAAATCTAAAGGAGTTAAGGGATTAAAACCATAAACAAGCTCAAAGGGTGAGAAAGAAGTAGAAGAATGTATTGAACGGTTATATGCAAATTCAACAAATGGAATACACTCAACCCAATTCTTTGAGTATGTTTTAAACACAGCTCTTAAAAGAGTTCCCAAGGTTCGATTCACTACTTCCGTTTGTCCATCCGTTTGCGGATGACAAGTGGTGGAAAATAACAGTTTTGTTCCCAATTTTCCCCACAATACTCGCCAAAAGTGACTTAAAAACTTCACATCTCGATCACTTACAATTGATTTTGGGATTCCATGAAGTCTTACTACTTCCCGAAAGAACAATCCAGCCACATGTGTTGCATCATCAGTTTTATTACAAGGAATGAAATGTGCCATTTTAGAAAATCGATCAACAACAACAAAAATTGAATCCTTTCCATTTTGTGTTCTTGGCATTCCTAGCACAAAATCCATAGAAATATCAGTCCACGGATGCGTTGGAACAGGCAAGGGTGTGTAAAGGCCGTGAGGTTTAACTCGTGATTTAGCCTTTCTACAAGTTACGCATCTATGACAAGTCCGTTCAACATCCCGTTTCATATGAGGCCAAAAGAAATGTTCCTTAAGTATGCTCAAAGTTTTTAAAACACCAAAATGTCCCATTAATCCTCCCCCATGAGACTCACGGATTAGCAACTGACGCAAAGAACAATTTGGAATGCATAGCTTGTTTTCTCTAAACAAATAACCATCTTGAACATAAAATTTATCACAAGGCTTTTGTTCACAAGATGCAAATATTTCAGCAAAGTCAGAATCACTCAAGTATAGTTCCTTAATATGATCAAATCCCATGAATTTAGCACTTAAGGTAGAGAGAAGAATGTACCTTCGTGATAAGGCATCAGCAACAACATTATCCTTACCTTGCTTGTACCGAATCACATAAGGAAACATCTCTATAAATTCAACCCAGCGAGCATGCCTTCGGTTCAAACTTCCTTGCCCCTTCAAATGTTTTAATGACTCATGATCCGTATGAATGATGAACTCTTTCGACCACAAGTAATGCTGCCACGTCTCTAAGGCCCTAATTAAGGCATAGAGCTCCTTGTCATAAGTAGAGTAGTTCAATGCAGCCCCATTGAGTTTCTCACTAAAGTATGCAATTGGTTTCTTCTCTTGCATGAGCACAGCACCTATACCAACACCCGAAGCATCACATTCGATTTCAAAAGCTTTAGAAAAATCCGGTAAAAGTAAAAGAGGAGCTGAACTTAGCTTTGTTTTCAATGTTTGGAATGCCATTTCTTGAGCTTCTGCCCACTTAAATCCCACGCTTTTCTTGATGATTTCCGTTAAGGGGGCAGCTATGGTGCTGAAATTGGGCACGAATCTCCTATAGAACCCGGCCAAACCATGAAAACTCCTTACTTCCGTGATGGTCTTGGGTGTAGGCCACTCTTTGATTGCCTTAACCTTTTCTTCATCTACCTCTATACCACCTGCACTTACAACAAATCCAAGGAACACGACTCTATCCATGCAAAAGCTACACTTCTTAAGATTAGCATATAACTTTTCATGCCTTAGTACCTCAAGTACTAACCTCAAATGCTCAATATGTTCATGCAAATTACGGCTAAAGATCAGTATATCATCAAAGTAAACCACTACGAATTTACCAATATAAGCACGCAATACATGATTCATCAATCTCATGAAGGTACTAGGTGCGTTAGTTAAGCCAAAAGGCATTACTAACCACTCATACAATCCATGCTTAGTTTTAAAAGCTGTTTTCCATTCATCACCTTCTTGCATTCTTATTTGGTGATAGCCACTTTTCAAATCAATTTTAGTGAAGATTGTAGAACCATGCAATTCATCAATCATATCATCAAGGCGAGGTATGGGATAACGATACTTTACCGTGATCTTGTTGACAGCCCTACAATCCACGCACATTCGCCAAGTACCATCCTTTTTAGGCACCAAAAGAACCGGAACAGCACATGGACTCATGCTCTCACGCACATATCCCTTTGCAAGCAACTCTTCAACTTGTTTTTGAAGCTCCTTTGTCTCTTGAGGGGTGCTTCGGTAAGCTGGTCGGTTTGGGATGGCAGCCCCGGGGATGAGGTCAATTTGGTGTTCTATTCCTCGTATAGGAGGTAAACCGGGTGGTATTTCCTCCGGGAATACATCCTCAAACTCCTGCAAGAGAGAAGAAACAACACTAGGCAAGGGAGGGGTTTCATTAGATGAAAGAAATATGTTTTTATACATCATCATCATCACAAGCTTTTCTTTTTTAATCACCCCCTCAATCTCTTTTTCTTTTATAAAGAAACTCACTTTTTTTCTTTCTTTCTTTTCAACTAGTTTCTTCTCTCCCTCTTCTTTTCTGTTACACTCTTTTTCTTTTTCCTTCTCCTTTTCTTTTTCATGCTCTTTTTCTTTTTCTTTTTCACATTCTTTCTCACTATTACAATCACTTTGTTTTGAAGAAGCTGAAATGGATTTCTTAATTTGGCACTGTTCTTCATACACTTGGCTTGGTGGTAAAGGTGCCAAGGTGATGTTTCGCCCATCCTTGGTAAAACTATATCGATTCTTGTAGCCATCATGAACTGTTCGTCTATCAAATTGCCATGGTCTTCCAAGCAATATATGGCCAGCTTGCATTGGTACGACATCACAAAGAACCTCATCCATGTATTTGCCAATTGAAAAGGAGATAAGAACTTGTTTTGTTACCTTCATTTCACTATGTTCATTCAGCCATTGGAGCTTATAAGGTCTCGGGTGCTTCAAGGTTTTAAGGCCGAGCCTTTCCACCATCAATTTACTAGCCACGTTCACGCAACTCCCACTGTCAATGATCAGCCCACAAACTCGCTCCTTAACATGACACCGTGTGTAAAAGATGTTTTCCCTTTGTTGTTCATCTTTGTCCTCAAGAGCTTGGATGTGCAGAGCTCTTAGAACCACCAAACTTTGCCCCACAACCGCATGCTCAACATCACTTGCCTCATCCGATGTTTCAAGGCCTCCATTATCACCCTCACTTTCGGTTTCAAGTTCTCCATTGTCTAACAAGATCATGGCTCTTTTGTTTGGACATTGAGACATTATATGGCCTGCTCCTTGACATTTAAAGCATTTAATATCACGATTGCGATGTGTAGAGGTGTTACCTTTCTCAAACGAACCCTTTGTTGTAGGTGGATCCTCCTTTGGTTTTGATGGCTTTTCGGCTGTTTTTGGAGAAGAATTCCACTTTGGTTTAGAGGTATTTGAATCATCACGCCTAACCACAGTCCTTCCTTTCTTAAATTGTCTCTCCACCTTGATAGCCATATGGACCACTTCCTCAAGTTCAACATAGTGATGAAGTTCCACTACATTGGCGATCTCTCGGTTGAGACCACATATGAACCGAGCCATGGTTGCCTCACGATCCTCCTCAATATTTGCTCGAATCATTGCCATCTCCATTTCTTTGTAGTATTCCTCTACCGTTTTGAACCCTTGCCTCAAACTTTGCAACTTAAGGTGTAGGTCCCGATAGTAGTGAGGAGGTACGAACCTCTTCCTCATAACCACCTTCATCTCATCCCAAGTTTCAATAGGGTACTCACCACTTCTGCGTCTACTTATCACCACTTGATCCCACCATACAATAGCATAGTCCGTAAAGGATACGGCTGCAAGTTTTACCTTTTTCCCTTCCGAATAGTTGTGGCAGTCATAAATTAACTCCACCTTTCGTTCCCATTCAATGTAAGCTTCCGGGTCATTTTGTCCTTTGAAGGAAGGAATAGAAAGCTTGATAGATCCGAGGTTATTGTCAATTACCCCTCTTCCTCTTCGTTGTTGTTGGTATCTTGGACGTCTATGATCTCTCCTTGAAGAGGCATTTGATGCAGCCTCATCTAAGTCATCTTCCTCATCATCAAATCCATCACGAGGATTGATACCCAAATCGGCTGGTCGTCGGTTTGGTCTCCTAGCCGGGAGAGCATTTTGTTGTAATTCAGTCACCCGTTCATCATTTTGATCCAATCGATCCCGGATCTCACCAAATTGTACGTTCAACCTATCAAATTGTTGTTGCATTGCACGGAGGACAAAGTTAACGTCCATTGGAGGCTGTTCATTTCGTTCTTCCGTCATGTTTTAAACCTGCAAGAAAAATCGTTAGTAAAAATTACCTCACAACACTCCCTCACGTGTTTGCCCTCGTTTAGAGTCACTCACGCTCGTGTATCACTAAAAAATATGGCTTTTTCCCTCTTTTGTGCTCACAACTCAAGCCTTTTACCACTCTTTCCTCTCAATTCTTGAAGAAAGACACAAGAAATTTCAGATCCCTCAACCAAATAATCCTTAAGATGAATGAATCAATAAGGGTGCTAAAATTGTCACAAACGAACTGTTACAACTAAAAAGATACAAGCAAACAAATCCACATGACTTATGATTTGAGATTACAAAGAAAATGACTGAAACAATGCTGCTCTCTTTTTTTTTTTCGTTTTTTTTTTTTTTTTTTTTTTTTTTTTTTTTTTTGCCTTCTTCGATTTTTTTTGCAGCAATATAACAATAATGAAAAGAAATTATACAAAAGATAAAAGATACGGATACGTAACCTTGGATGGAAAACCTAAGCTCTAGATACCAAATGATACGAACTCCACGTACTTGCCGTGAAACCCTATATCAATACTTGGAGTTCTTGAATCTGATCGTCCAATTCAAGGTTGAAAATAAGAGGAGTGTGACCCGTTTGCTATATTGAGCAACGAACCAACACTATCAGATTGTAAGTAACGCACCCCGTCGACTATAAGGAGTCGAGAAATAACGTTATCCGGGAAAGGGGTTTGAAACCCTAATGTCGTTCAGCAAAGAACTTGAGAGAAAAATCTCACTTGAATGAAAATTCAATAATTTTACTTCTTGATTGAAAGAAAAACAAGTTACAATGCTGAATATAAAGATGCATGCATGGAAACCTAAGAGACACTAGAATACTAAAGGACACAAGCTATTCCCGCCACTTGCCATGAAGGCTTACAAAAGTGGGCTTAAATAAACTAATATGCAGCTAAATAATGATAAAATAAAGGCCCAAATAATACTATAATAGGCTTAGGGCCAAATTACATCATTTCCACACTTTGGACTTTAGGAATTGGACATAAAAACATTGAAGTATTCTGAATTTGGTTCAGCAGCCCATCTTGAAGGTTGGAGTCCAGTTTGAGCAAATTGGTTTAAGAGATTTCCAACTTCCTCTTGGATAATTTTGGCCCGAGCTCTTGTAATTGGACCACCATAACTTTGTTCCATTTGTATGCTATCTTCTTGAGTTGTGGATCGGTCCAGCTCTTCATTTGGGACAAGATATGGCCGCGGTTCATCATGATTCACATCACAAAATGTTCTTAATGATTCCTGAAGTTTGATGTAAATCCTCCAATTATCATCCTTTTCTATTTGGTCCCTTCTTAAGTTTCCTTCTGGATTACCGTTGATATAACCAATAACTCAATAATTTTGTCTTGGACCCCTTTGTACTTCATTAAATTAATCTTGATTGACACCATCCCATTATGATAACTTGATTCGATTTTCTCTTGTTAATTCTGACTTAGGAGTTCACAGAAACTCCCTTATAATTCCATCACCTCCAGATCGGAATTCCATACGTAGAACTGTTCAATGAACTATTTCCCTTATATCTCGTAAAATCTTCAGCCGAATTTAGCAACGTAGCTTCTCTCTCAACAGCTTAACCATTACAGCCGTCTTATTCATTTCCAATTGCCACCATTAGGATTTCCAGATTCTCCTTAATTTGCATCCCCGTTGTTGCTACTAGCATATTCATTCGAGCACTACTTCCATCCTTCATGTAACACCCCGCACGTGAGGCGCCACATTCCCCGCACTATGACCCGACACGTGTACGAAATGGAAGGTCCGTACACGCACCAAGTCACAGTGAACGGGTGACAAACAAAAACACACGCACTAGCTAGGCGGTATCTAACCCTATACAAAAGAAAATATGCAATACATAACAGCGGAAGTAGCACGAAATGCCAACTTACAAAAACTTTTACCCACCAAGCATACAACGCAGTACATACATTAGAATCAAATATACAGGTTCAACGAGTTCAGCAAACCTGTCCTAACCTGTCCCGAATAATTACACATCAAAACGGGTTCAACTAATTCGAGCACCTGTCCTAACCTGTCCCGAATTCCAAACATTCAAAACATAGATTCCCAACCTGCACAAAACATATTTTATACATAATTTACGAATCATAAATCAGAATAAAATACTTAACAAACTTAAACGAACAGACACAGACTTGACAGACACGACACACCGCCGCCTAGCACGAACTCCAACGACCTGAACCTGCAAATAAAAACATAAACGGGGAGGGGTCAGTCCAAAGACTGAGCGAGGGGCTACCCACACACGCCTACATATATATAGAGCACTGCACGCAGAAGAAGTAACGTTCGTGAACCCGGGGTTAGTTTTTGCACGCCAAAACAGTTTCCCGTGATAGTAAATATATAGGGTGACTTATCAAAACATAACGAACAAAACTTAGCTTATGCATATCTCAAAACATACGTTCAACTCATGCAGACTTGGCACACGTATCAAAACATAACTTATTGGTTTAATAGCAAAAATCCAATTTTATCTTAATTTAAGAATCTACCCCCGTCACGAACTTATGACAGACGGACAGGCAGAACACTCGGTGGGTACGACTTTAATCCAACCAAACTCCTCAGATCACACATAGGCATAAACAAACGGAGTCAAATCAAACGTACCTTCCTTCACACCGTTTGGGGAAGCGAGGTGCCCCTCTCAACCCCCACACATAAATGTAATGAGACGGGGGATCCACCCGCTCCTTCGATGGGTCACGTAGCACGCCGCCGGCTCAAGAAGACCCGCTTTCCCCTCGACCTCCCGAGGATGAGCTAAGTTTCCCTTTTGTGGAGAAGTGTACAGGGGTCGTAACTGGCGACCCCGTGGTCGTCCCGGGTCTCCCTTACCCACAACTCCGGGGTCCATCACATAGATAACACACATATATCGGAAACTTAACCCGCCACACACAGACAGATAGACTTATCTCATGCATATCGTGCTTATCATATCACACGTACATATCACACACACTGACCTCGAAATCGTAACAGAACTGAGACAAAGCATACATAGGCTCATACATAGCGTTTCGTATTTTCAAATCAAATCATATGACAAAACCAGCAAAATACGTACTTCGCACATATCTACATATACATAAGGCTTATAAACCGCATGCATTCGAAAACGAGCACGTTGCAATAGGGTATAACTATATCCTAACCTCACCTGGCACCAAACACAGCCGAAGACACAGCAGATGGTTCACCCCGGAACCTGCACGACTCACTTGTCACCACCCCGGGTGCACTTGAACCAACTGAACACACAAAACAGACCACAAGGCTCAGACTCAGACAGACAACCACACAGGGACGCACAGCAAATGCAATCACATAAGCAGGATTCAAATTCATATATTACACACTTACAAAGCAATTAAGGGGACTCGAAAGGCAATGGAATTCACATATAACATTTCATAAATTTACACGTATTATAAAGCCAAACAAATCATATAATAACATGCTATAAATTCTATTTAAAGATCACGAAGTTACATATCAAATTCCAATTTACATGATTAACATATTTATTTACCAAGTGACGATTAAAGTTCATGATACGAACTCCACGTACTTGCCGTGAAACCCTATATCAATACTTGGAGTTCTTGAATCTGATCGTCCAATTCAAGGTTGAAAATAAGAGGAGTGTGACCCGTTTGCTATATTGAGCAAAGAACCAACACTATCAGATTGTAAGTAACGCACCCCGTCGACTATAAGGAGTCGAGAAATAACGTTATCCGGGAAAGGGGTTTGAAACCCTAATGTCGTTCAGCAAAGAACTTGAGAGAAAAATCTCACTTGAATGAAAATTCAATAATTTTACTTCTTGATTGAAAGAAAAACAAGTTACAATGCTGAATATAAAGATGCATGCATGGAAACCTAAGAGACACTAGAATACTAAAGGACACAAGCTATTCCCGCCACTTGCCATGAAGGCTTACAAAAGTGGGCTTAAATAAACTAATATGCAGCTAAATAATGATAAAATAAAGGCCCAAATAATACTATAATAGGCTTAGGGCCAAATTACATCATTTCCACACTTTGGACTTTAGGAATTGGACATAAAAACATTGAAGTATTCTGAATTTGGTTCAGAAGCCCATCTTGAAGGTTGGAGTCCAGTTTGAGCAAATTGGTTTAAGAGATTTCCAACTTCCTCTTGGATAATTTTGGCCCGAGCTCTTGTAATTGGACCACCATAACTTTGTTCCATTTGTATGCTATCTTCTTGAGTTGTGGATCGGTCCAGCTCTTCATTTGGGACAAGATATGGCCGCGGTTCATCATGATTCACATCACAAAATGTTCTTAATGATTCCTGAAGTTTGATGTAAATCCTCCAATTATCATCCTTTTCTATTTGGTCCCTTCTTAAGTTTCCTTCTGGATTACCGTTGATATAACCAATAACTCAATAATTTTGTCTTGGACCCCTTTGTACTTCATTAAATTAATCTTGATTGACACCATCCCATTATGATAACTTGATTCGATTTTCTCTTGTTAATTCTGACTTAGGAGTTCACAGAAACTCCCTTATAATTCCATCACCTCCAGATCGGAATTCCATACGTAGAACTGTTCAATGAACTATTTCCCTTATATCTCGTAAAATCTTCAGCCGAATTTAGCAACGTAGCTTCTCTCTCAACAGCTTAACCATTACAGCCGTCTTATTCATTTCCAATTGCCACCATTAGGATTTCCAGATTCTCCTTAATTTGCATCCCCGTTGTTGCTACTAGCATATTCATTCGAGCACTACTTCCATCCTTCATGTAACACCCCGCACGTGAGGCGCCACATTCCCCGCACTATGACCCGACACGTGTACGAAATGGAAGGTCCGTACACGCACCAAGTCACAGTGAACGGGTGACAAACAAAAACACACGCACTAGCTAGGCGGTATCTAACCCTATACAAAAGAAAATATGCAATACATAACAGCGGAAGTAGCACGAAATGCCAACTTACAAAAACTTTTACCCACCAAGCATACAACGCAGTACATACATTAGAATCAAATATACAGGTTCAACGAGTTCAGCAAACCTGTCCTAACCTGTCCCGAATAATTACACATCAAAACGGGTTCAACTAATTCGAGCACCTGTCCTAACCTGTCCCGAATTCCAAACATTCAAAACATAGATTCCCAACCTGCACAAAACATATTTTATACATAATTTACGAATCATAAATCAGAATAAAATACTTAACAAACTTAAACGAACAGACACAGACTTGACAGACACGACACACCGCCGCCTAGCACGAACTCCAACGACCTGAACCTGCAAATAAAAACATAAACGGGGAGGGGTCAGTCCAAAGACTGAGCGAGGGGCTACCCACACACGCCTACATATATATAGAGCACTGCACGCAGAAGAAGTAACGTTCGTGAACCCGGGGTTAGTTTTTGCACGCCAAAACAGTTTCCCGTGATAGTAAATATATAGGGTGACTTATCAAAACATAACGAACAAAACTTAGCTTATGCATATCTCAAAACATACGTTCAACTCATGCAGACTTGGCACACGTATCAAAACATAACTTATTGGTTTAATAGCAAAAATCCAATTTTATCTTAATTTAAGAATCTACCCCCGTCACGAACTTATGACAGACGGACAGGCAGAACACTCGGTGGGTACGACTTTAATCCAACCAAACTCCTCAGATCACACATAGGCATAAACAAACGGAGTCAAATCAAACGTACCTTCCTTCACACCGTTTGGGGAAGCGAGGTGCCCCTCTCAACCCCCACACATAAATGTAATGAGACGGGGGATCCACCCGCTCCTTCGATGGGTCACGTAGCACGCCGCCGGCTCAAGAAGACCCGCTTTCCCCTCGACCTCCCGAGGATGAGCTAAGTTTCCCTTTTGTGGAGAAGTGTACAGGGGTCGTAACTGGCGACCCCGTGGTCGTCCCGGGTCTCCCTTACCCACAACTCCGGGGTCCATCACATAGATAACACACATATATCGGAAACTTAACCCGCCACACACAGACAGATAGACTTATCTCATGCATATCGTGCTTATCATATCACACGTACATATCACACACACTGACCTCGAAATCGTAACAGAACTGAGACAAAGCATACATAGGCTCATACATAGCGTTTCGTATTTTCAAATCAAATCATATGACAAAACCAGCAAAATACGTACTTCGCACATATCTACATATACATAAGGCTTATAAACCGCATGCATTCGAAAACGAGCACGTTGCAATAGGGTATAACTATATCCTAACCTCACCTGGCACCAAACACAGCCGAAGACACAGCAGATGGTTCACCCCGGAACCTGCACGACTCACTTGTCACCACCCCGGGTGCACTTGAACCAACTGAACACACAAAACAGACCACAAGGCTCAGACTCAGACAGACAACCACACAGGGACGCACAGCAAATGCAATCACATAAGCAGGATTCAAATTCATATATTACACACTTACAAAGCAATTAAGGGGACTCGAAAGGCAATGGAATTCACATATAACATTTCATAAATTTACACGTATTATAAAGCCAAACAAATCATATAATAACATGCTATAAATTCTATTTAAAGATCACGAAGTTACATATCAAATTCCAATTTACATGATTAACATATTTATTTACCAAGTGACGATTAAAGTTCATGATACGAACTCCACGTACTTGCCGTGAAACCCTATATCAATACTTGGAGTTCTTGAATCTGATCGTCCAATTCAAGGTTGAAAATAAGAGGAGTGTGACCCGTTTGCTATATTGAGCAAAGAACCAACACTATCAGATTGTAAGTAACGCACCCCGTCGACTATAAGGAGTCGAGAAATAACGTTATCCGGGAAAGGGGTTTGAAACCCTAATGTCGTTCAGCAAAGAACTTGAGAGAAAAATCTCACTTGAATGAAAATTCAATAATTTTACTTCTTGATTGAAAGAAAAACAAGTTACAATGCTGAATATAAAGATGCATGCATGGAAACCTAAGAGACACTAGAATACTAAAGGACACAAGCTATTCCCGCCACTTGCCATGAAGGCTTACAAAAGTGGGCTTAAATAAACTAATATGCAGCTAAATAATGATAAAATAAAGGCCCAAATAATACTATAATAGGCTTAGGGCCAAATTACATCATTTCCACACTTTGGACTTTAGGAATTGGACATAAAAACATTGAAGTATTCTGAATTTGGTTCAGCAGCCCATCTTGAAGGTTGGAGTCCAGTTTGAGCAAATTGGTTTAAGAGATTTCCAACTTCCTCTTGGATAATTTTGGCCCGAGCTCTTGTAATTGGACCACCATAACTTTGTTCCATTTGTATGCTATCTTCTTGAGTTGTGGATCGGTCCAGCTCTTCATTTGGGACAAGATATGGCCGCGGTTCATCATGATTCACATCATTCCCCCCTTCTTGAAAAGGATTCGTCCCCGAATCTGAATCTGCATGAAAGGGAGATAAATCAGCAACATTAAAGGTGGAACTTACACTATACGTATCCGGGAGATCAATTTTGTAAGCATTATCATTGATCCTTTTCAACACTTTGAATGGTCCGTCCCCCCGTGGGTCAAGTTTGGACTTTCGCTGATGATTGAATCTCTCTTTCCTAAAGTGAACCCAAACCAAGTCTCCTTCCTTGAAAACAACTTTCTTTCGTCCCTTGTTGGCTTGAATCATAGCTTGGTTATTTCTTTTGAGAATGTGAAGCCGAGCATCCTCATGCATTTTCTTCACAAGTTCAGCTTTCTCCTTGCCATCTAAGCTTACAAGTTCATTCATAGGTAAAGGAAGCAAATCTAAAGGAGTTAAGGGATTAAAACCATAAACAAGCTCAAAGGGTGAGAAAGAAGTAGAAGAATGTATTGAACGGTTATATGCAAATTCAACAAATGGAATACACTCAACCCAATTCTTTGAGTATGTTTTAAACACAGCTCTTAAAAGAGTTCCCAAGGTTCGATTCACTACTTCCGTTTGTCCATCCGTTTGCGGATGACAAGTGGTGGAAAATAACAGTTTTGTTCCCAATTTTCCCCACAATACTCGCCAAAAGTGACTTAAAAACTTCACATCTCGATCACTTACAATTGATTTTGGGATTCCATGAAGTCTTACTACTTCCCGAAAGAACAATCCAGCCACATGTGTTGCATCATCAGTTTTATTACAAGGAATGAAATGTGCCATTTTAGAAAATCGATCAACAACAACAAAAATTGAATCCTTTCCATTTTGTGTTCTTGGCATTCCTAGCACAAAATCCATAGAAATATCAGTCCACGGATGCGTTGGAACAGGCAAGGGTGTGTAAAGGCCGTGAGGTTTAACTCGTGATTTAGCCTTTCTACAAGTTACGCATCTATGACAAGTCCGTTCAACATCCCGTTTCATATGAGGCCAAAAGAAATGTTCCTTAAGTATGCTCAAAGTTTTTAAAACACCAAAATGTCCCATTAATCCTCCCCCATGAGACTCACGGATTAGCAACTGACGCAAAGAACAATTTGGAATGCATAGCTTGTTTTCTCTAAACAAATAACCATCTTGAACATAAAATTTATCACAAGGCTTTTGTTCACAAGATGCAAATATTTCAGCAAAGTCAGAATCACTCAAGTATAGTTCCTTAATATGATCAAATCCCATGAATTTAGCACTTAAGGTAGAGAGAAGAATGTACCTTCGTGATAAGGCATCAGCAACAACATTATCCTTACCTTGCTTGTACCGAATCACATAAGGAAACATCTCTATAAATTCAACCCAGCGAGCATGCCTTCGGTTCAAACTTCCTTGCCCCTTCAAATGTTTTAATGACTCATGATCCGTATGAATGATGAACTCTTTCGACCACAAGTAATGCTGCCACGTCTCTAAGGCCCTAATTAAGGCATAGAGCTCCTTGTCATAAGTAGAGTAGTTCAATGCAGCCCCATTGAGTTTCTCACTAAAGTATGCAATTGGTTTCTTCTCTTGCATGAGCACAGCACCTATACCAACACCCGAAGCATCACATTCGATTTCAAAAGCTTTAGAAAAATCCGGTAAAAGTAAAAGAGGAGCTGAACTTAGCTTTGTTTTCAATGTTTGGAATGCCATTTCTTGAGCTTCTGCCCACTTAAATCCCACGCTTTTCTTGATGATTTCCGTTAAGGGGGCAGCTATGGTGCTGAAATTGGGCACGAATCTCCTATAGAACCCGGCCAAACCATGAAAACTCCTTACTTCCGTGATGGTCTTGGGTGTAGGCCACTCTTTGATTGCCTTAACCTTTTCTTCATCTACCTCTATACCACCTGCACTTACAACAAATCCAAGGAACACGACTCTATCCATGCAAAAGCTTAAGATTAGCATATAACTTTTCATGCCTTAGTACCTCAAGTACTAACCTCAAATGCTCAATATGTTCATGCAAATTACGGCTAAAGATCAGTATATCATCAAAGTAAACCACTACGAATTTACCAATATAAGCACGCAATACATGATTCATCAATCTCATGAAGGTACTAGGTGCGTTAGTTAAGCCAAAAGGCATTACTAACCACTCATACAATCCATGCTTAGTTTTAAAAGCTGTTTTCCATTCATCACCTTCTTGCATTCTTATTTGGTGATAGCCACTTTTCAAATCAATTTTAGTGAAGATTGTAGAACCATGCAATTCATCAATCATATCATCAAGGCGAGGTATGGGATAACGATACTTTACCGTGATCTTGTTGACAGCCCTACAATCCACGCACATTCGCCAAGTACCATCCTTTTTAGGCACCAAAAGAACCGGAACAGCACATGGACTCATGCTCTCACGCACATATCCCTTTGCAAGCAACTCTTCAACTTGTTTTTGAAGCTCCTTTGTCTCTTGAGGGGTGCTTCGGTAAGCTGGTCGGTTTGGGATGGCAGCCCCGGGGATGAGGTCAATTTGGTGTTCTATTCCTCGTATAGGAGGTAAACCGGGTGGTATTTCCTCCGGGAATACATCCTCAAACTCCTGCAAGAGAGAAGAAACAACACTAGGCAAGGGAGGGGTTTCATTAGATGAAAGAAATATGTTTTTATACATCATCATCATCACAAGCTTTTCTTTTTTAATCACCCCCTCAATCTCTTTTTCTTTTATAAAGAAACTCACTTTTTTTCTTTCTTTCTTTTCAACTAGTTTCTTCTCTCCCTCTTCTTTTCTGTTACACTCTTTTTCTTTTTCCTTCTCCTTTTCTTTTTCATGCTCTTTTTCTTTTTCTTTTTCACATTCTTTCTCACTATTACAATCACTTTGTTTTGAAGAAGCTGAAATGGATTTCTTAATTTGGCACTGTTCTTCATACACTTGGCTTGGTGGTAAAGGTGCCAAGGTGATGTTTCGCCCATCCTTGGTAAAACTATATCGATTCTTGTAGCCATCATGAACTGTTCGTCTATCAAATTGCCATGGTCTTCCAAGCAATATATGGCCAGCTTGCATTGGTACGACATCACAAAGAACCTCATCCATGTATTTGCCAATTGAAAAGGAGATAAGAACTTGTTTTGTTACCTTCATTTCACCATGTTCATTCAGCCATTGGAGCTTATAAGGTCTCGGGTGCTTCAAGGTTTTAAGGCCGAGCCTTTCCACCATCAATTTACTAGCCACGTTCACGCAACTCCCACTGTCAATGATCAGCCCACAAACTCGCTCCTTAACATGACACCGTGTGTAAAAGATGTTTTCCCTTTGTTGTTCATCTTTGTCCTCAAGAGCTTGGATGTGCAGAGCTCTTAGAACCACCAAACTTTGCCCCACAACCGCATGCTCAACATCACTTGCCTCATCCGATGTTTCAAGGCCTCCATTATCACCCTCACTTTCGGTTTCAAGTTCTCCATTGTCTAACAAGATCATGGCTCTTTTGTTTGGACATTGAGACATTATATGGCCTGCTCCTTGACATTTAAAGCATTTAATATCACGATTGCGATGTGTAGAGGTGTTACCTTTCTCAAACGAACCCTTTGTTGTAGGTGGATCCTCCTTTGGTTTTGATGGCTTTTCGGCTGTTTTTGGAGAAGAATTCCACTTTGGTTTAGAGGTATTTGAATCATCACGCCTAACCACAGTCCTTCCTTTCTTAAATTGTCTCTCCACCTTGATAGCCATATGGACCACTTCCTCAAGTTCAACATAGTGATGAAGTTCCACTACATTGGCGATCTCTCGGTTGAGACCACATATGAACCGAGCCATGGTTGCCTCACGATCCTCCTCAATATTTGCTCGAATCATTGCCATCTCCATTTCTTTGTAGTATTCCTCTACCGTTTTGAACCCTTGCCTCAAACTTTGCAACTTAAGGTGTAGGTCCCGATAGTAGTGAGGAGGTACGAACCTCTTCCTCATAACCACCTTCATCTCATCCCAAGTTTCAATAGGGTACTCACCACTTCTGCGTCTACTTATCACCACTTGATCCCACCATACAATAGCATAGTCCGTAAAGGATACGGCTGCAAGTTTTACCTTTTTCCCTTCCGAATAGTTGTGGCAGTCATAAATTAACTCCACCTTTCGTTCCCATTCAATGTAAGCTTCCGGGTCATTTTGTCCTTTGAAGGAAGGAATAGAAAGCTTGATAGATCCGAGGTTATTGTCAATTACCCCTCTTCCTCTTCGTTGTTGTTGGTATCTTGGACGTCTATGATCTCTCCTTGAAGAGGCATTTGATGCAGCCTCATCTAAGTCATCTTCCTCATCATCAAATCCATCACGAGGATTGATACCCAAATCGGCTGGTCGTCGGTTTGGTCTCCTAGCCGGGAGAGCATTTTGTTGTAATTCAGTCACCCGTTCATCATTTTGATCCAATCGATCCCGGATCTCACCAAATTGTACGTTCAACCTATCAAATTGTTGTTGCATTGCACGGAGGACAAAGTTAACGTCCATTGGAGGCTGTTCATTTCGTTCTTCCGTCATGTTTTAAACCTGCAAGAAAAATCGTTAGTAAAAATTACCTCACAACACTCCCTCACGTGTTTGCCCTCGTTTAGAGTCACTCACGCTCGTGTATCACTAAAAAATATGGCTTTTTCCCTCTTTTGTGCTCACAACTCAAGCCTTTTACCACTCTTTCCTCTCAATTCTTGAAGAAAGACACAAGAAATTTCAGATCCCTCAACCAAATAATCCTTAAGATGAATGAATCAATAAGGGTGCTAAAATTGTCACAAACGAACTGTTACAACTAAAAAGATACAAGCAAACAAATCCACATGACTTATGATTTGAGATTACAAAGAAAATGACTGAAACAATGCTGCTCTCTTTTTTTTTTTCGTTTTTTTTTTTTTTTTTTTTTTTTTTTTTTTTTTTTTTTGCCTTCTTCGATTTTTTTTGCAGCAATATAACAATAATGAAAAGAAATTATACAAAAGATAAAAGATACGGATACATAACCTTGGATGGAAACCTAAGCTCTGATACCAAATGATACGAACTCCACGTACTTGCCGTGAAACCCTATATCAATACTTGGAGTTCTTGAATCTGATCGTCCAATTCAAGGTTGAAAATAAGAGGAGTGTGACCCGTTTGCTATATTGAGCAAAGAACCAACACTATCAGATTGTAAGTAACGCACCCCGTCGACTATAAGGAGTCGAGAAATAACGTTATCCGGGAAAGGGGTTTGAAACCCTAATGTCGTTCAGCAAAGAACTTGAGAGAAAAATCTCACTTGAATGAAAATTCAATAATTTTACTTCTTGATTGAAAGAAAAACAAGTTACAATGCTGAATATAAAGATGCATGCATGGAAACCTAAGAGACACTAGAATACTAAAGGACACAAGCTATTCCCGCCACTTGCCATGAAGGCTTACAAAAGTGGGCTTAAATAAACTAATATGCAGCTAAATAATGATAAAATAAAGGCCCAAATAATACTATAATAGGCTTAGGGCCAAATTACATCATTTCCACACTTTGGACTTTAGGAATTGGACATAAAAACATTGAAGTATTCTGAATTTGGTTCAGCAGCCCATCTTGAAGGTTGGAGTCCAGTTTGAGCAAATTGGTTTAAGAGATTTCCAACTTCCTCTTGGATAATTTTGGCCCGAGCTCTTGTAATTGGACCACCATAACTTTGTTCCATTTGTATGCTATCTTCTTGAGTTGTGGATCGGTCCAGCTCTTCATTTGGGACAAGATATGGCCGCGGTTCATCATGATTCACATCAGTTCAATTAATTCAAATCACGCAAGTTTACATATCACATTTCATACAAATTTGCACGTATTACAAAGCTAAACAAATCGTAATAGCAAGCTCCAAATTTTATATAAATCTCACAAGGCTACATATCAAATTCCAATCGTACTAAGTTCATATATTTCCTACGTGGCCTGCCCAATTCATATGTTACATAGTGGATTCAATTATCAAGGTTGAACTAATCAAATCAAACAAATTCATCCTGTTTCAAAATTACACAAACACCCCCTCTAATCTAATCAATTAGCATAAATTCAATAAATCGGGATTCAATTTACAAATTACAAAGTCCATACTTATCATATTTCATATCATACATGATTTCATACACATAGGAGTACATTTTGATCGACAATTCAAACATATAGCAATTAATTCGCATTTAAACAATTAGTTCAAATATATCCCAAATACACAAATAAATACATAGAAAATAAACCGAGTGTCCGATTAACGAACGGAAAGCGGCAACGGACTCACCATAACGAGACGGACATTCTGTCCGAAGCCCGCCGGATCGCCTCCACCGGAGCCGTCGGAACAGTGGCGGGCTGCCGCTCGGCCGCCGCCGGAGCGTGCCGAAAAAATCCCGAAAAATCACCCGTGCAAGGATTCGTCATGCTCAATCCAATTCCTCGATCAATTTCTGCATGTAACACCCGAGCGCAAGGTGTCACATCCCCCGCACCGAGACCCGATCCGAATATGAAATGGACGATCCATACCCGAGCCAAGTCACGGCGAACGGGGACAAACACACACTCTAAGCTAGGCGGGCTAACCCTTAAAACCATAAAACAACATAAAACATTAAAGCGGAAGCAATAAACGAACATATACCACATAGATATATACCATGAGCATTCAAGCTCCAAAAATCATTCATATACATCATCAATTGCCATCATGGCCCAAAACATGTACGCTCCACATCATTATACATATACAGTGATCAAACTAAAAGTATGCAAGTGTAAGACCCAAAATATAAGAGCTAGAGACGAATGCAAGACCTATGACTCGTATTCCCGCCTAGCACCCTCAACACCTGCACAAAACAACTGAAAACCAAACGGGATCAGTCCAAAAGGGACTGGTGGGTATAAAACAGGGCATAAATAGAATATATGACGGTAATTAAACAATCACATGCAAGCTATAATCCCAAGTGAGGTTTTTTAAAGAATTTCCCAAGTGGGTGAATAGAAATCATCAAAAGGGATTATAACGAATCATTAACATTAGGTCATTAGTGGCCCGGCGAGTGGGCGTGCATTATCTCCAACCAACACCACGTGTAAACCATTTAAACATTCATTTATTCATTCTTTTCATGCAATCAATCTTTTGTGCACATTCATTAACATTTACACCTTCTTCCTCCGGGTTGGTGGTGGGTTTGCAAGGCCCGACCACCCATTCATTGACCAAAAGGGGTTACATGACTCCCCATATGGCGCTCAGCGTCCATTCCTCGCTAACTCCTAACGAGGTCCGGTTACGCCGTTCATTGGTGGAACTAGTGTGAGGGATCACCGTCGGCCCGTGCCTCCCCGGATAGCCACTCACACTAAGTCCCTGGGCCCCATTCGTGCATTCGATCATTTCTCGCCAAAACATTAGGTAGGGTTCATAAAATAAGGCTTTACGTTGAAAACATTTACTCTTTAAAACGACTCTCTATTTATATATAATTTTTGTTCGAAAACTTTCACATTGAAGGTATATATAGGGTCTTATATCTACATAGAAGAAAAACCCACCTTAAACCGTCAAAAGAAGAAAGCACGAGCCTCACTGACCGGCCTCGTCTCCAACAGGATCAAAATCTGTGCAAGAAAGGTGAAGTGAGACTCAAAATGACCAATTAAGACGCTCGGCAATGAAAGGATCATGATATGAGTGCATGAGAGAGTACGTTATGTAATGAACATGTTCATGTGCACTATTAATGTCATAAAGACATATAAACGTTCATTTCAAGAAACGTTTAAAGTCATTCAAGTTCATAACCTTCATATTTAAATCAAATTGATCCACGAATTTCAAAAAACAAATATAACACGTAAGATAATAGGTTCATAATTAGGAAATAGGCAAATGGAAACATTCAAGTCATGTTTGGAAATTAAATAGCACAAATTAAAATAACACTTAAATTCTAAAATCAATTAATTCAAATAATATTTAAAATATAATAAACATATATATATACACGTACATCCATTCCCATGCATGCAAACTATCTATATATATTTATTACATGCATATAAAGAAAGATAACATGCATGCATTTATTACGTATATATATATATATATATATATATAGACATAAAGAAAATGCATGCAATTTATCATGCACAAACAATTTCAGTGCATGTAAACATATACTTACCTATATATAATCAAAGCCATGCATGAAAGAAGGAATTAGGAAGCAAATTAAAACCATGCATAACAGTTTGAAACTGAATTTTTTTGCAGCTCACGCAGGGGTCGCGGCCGCGATCCATTTTCTTCATGAAATGGTAGCGGCCGCTACCCTATTTTTCAGCAATTTTCCTTCCAATTTACTAGAATACGTGAGCGGCTGAAATAGTGGTCGCGGGCGCGACTGAATCAAAGGCAAATCAGGTCGCCGGCGCGACCCTGTACAATGCAGAAAATTTAACGCAGCAAAACAGCAGAAAATGGCGCAGCAAAAATGGAGAAAAACAGAGCAACACCTCAAGCACATTTCAACCAACATATCAGCCACAAATAAGGTGAATAAGAGCAGCAATTGACAGCATAAAACAAGCCCAAACGCAGCAGTTTGACATCAACTTTCAGGCCAAAAACAGGGCAGCAACTCGACGAGAAAACAGAGCAACACCAGGCCAATCTCTAACCAACATATATAGGTAAGTTAAGGCAACAAATATGCAATAAAACTCAAAATCAGGCTCCAAATAACATCAAAACGCAGCAGCAGCAGCACGCAGGAAGAAGGGGGGAAAAACTTCATTTTCATTCAAAATTCATTAATGTTAACTCAACCAATTCTCAACTACCAGCTAATACATCACCATAAATTCCAATAAGAGATCAAAACAATCATATTCATGCTTGGAATCAATCAAATTCATCAAGAATCGAAAGAGATCAACAAAAAGTTCAAAACCTAATATATTTCCAATTCAGCCAAAAATCCATGAAACCATGATCAAATCTGGGGATGAAAAGATGAAAATGATCAGGAATGAACATATAATACAACCCTAAGCTTACCTTTTTGATTGGATGAAGATTGGATGAGATTTGAGCTCCAAAATCTCCAAGGAAAGCAAGGTTACGGGAGAGCACTGGAAAGCAGTAACTTTGGCTGAGATTTGTGAATTGTGTGAGGGTTGGTTCGGTTAGGGCATGGTATAGCAGGTTAGGTGGTTGAGTTAGGGTTCTATAGCATCAAACCATGGTTAATTTGGTCAACAAATGAATGAGTTATGGTCATTTTAGTGCAACAAGGTCAGTTTCGTCGCCGTTTCGTTTTTTGGTTGAATTTCGGAGGTTCAAATGACGTTAGAAAAATATAAGGCTAAGTTTACTAAACTTGAATTTTCGTTACGAGTTCAGCGAAGTTGACGGAACTCGAATCCGAGTTCCCGAGCTCAAGATATTAAATACGGAACCAAGGGTGCGCTAAGTGCTCGTTAGCCCCCGACTTGGATTCCAAAATTCAAATTAAATCCGAAACACATGCAAATGAATCCGAATATATGAAACGAACAAATATTCATATACAAGACACGTATAAGTTCAACATATTAAATTCGCACAAAATTTCGGTATCAATTCATATAGAAACGAAGCACGTAAATGTGACTCATGGACAATGCAACAATAAAATTCAAAATATATTAACACATAATGTAACATTTACATACGTATATAACATATTATAATACTAATGCATGCATACGTATATATATATATATAAGGAATACATGCATGCATTATTAGTTTATGAATATAAATGCATGCATAATTATATTCATGCACACGTACACAATAATATATATATATATTTATATTATATAAATATATTCAATATTAATAACATTAAATAAAATAATTAACATTTAATATAATTAAAATATAAATTAAATACATAAAACACGTATAATTAATTATTTCGCACAATTTGATAAACACTTACGTCATACCTGTACGGCCGAATTATCGGGGCGTCACACTGCAAATTCCAAGCCAATTGCCTCCAATTTCAGATCCAACAATACAAAAGCCCTAAAATCTTCAAAGTTCAATTACTTTCAAACCGGTGAACCAAAATGAGATCCGAAAGAGGCATCGGCTTACCCGTGACGAGCTTTACAAAAGCCCTAAGCTTTCTTGCCGGAAAAATCCTCGGAGGTGGCGCCGCCGCTGCACCGCCACTGTGCCACCGCGATCCCCCGCCAATTAGCCGAATCAGGAGTCGTGTGATCAGAGGCCACTAGTTCTCGTCGTTCCGAACAACTTTCGTGAAGGGCCCGAGGCCAAAAGATGACCGGAAAAGGCCCCCGTTGGCCGCCGAAGTTTCTGCCACCGCGCGCCTCCCCGGAACTACCACCTACGGCCAAAATTCAGTGAAAACGATGCCGGAAATGAACTCAGGGGGTCGGAAATGGGTAGGAAACACCAACCTTGGTCTGAAAAAGCCGTCGGAAGGCGGTAAAACCCGCCGCTATAGTGCCGCACCACCGCCGCCGTGAGCTTCGGCCGACGCGTGTGGCCCAACCGTGGCCCCGATCGCGGCGCCGCCTACGTCAGAAGAAACGCCGGGAAGCCTTCTTTCTGGGTGTATGGCGCGTGTCGCCGGAGAGTGGCCGGAAGCCGCCGCGAAGTGGCGGCTCTGCCACCTCCTCCATCCGCGACTGAAAATCGCCGGTAACTCTGCCGTCGGTCGTCGGTTGGTCAAGTTCTTGGTACGATTGTGACCGCGTCGTCGAGCTCTTCGAAATGGACTATTGGTTCGTCGAAATCCGTCGAGAAACGAGCGAGTTTGAGTAGTGTGTGTTTTGTGCATGTGAATAGTAACTGGGGCACGATACATCGCGGGAGAGAGAGAGAGAGCTGAAACTGATGCGCTTTTGCACGAAAAACGAGGATCCGGGTATTTATCTCGGGTCCTCACACGTGAAAACGATCGGAAAGAGGAGCTAACGACGTCAGAATAGGGCAAACTTAGAGTCTACAGACTCGTTTCGATGCCCCGAACACGTTGAAGGGGTCAAAAAGGTCGAAAACTCGATCGAACAAGAAATGACCGGAAAACCCCTAAAAGAGAAAATTACAAAGGGGCCCCTAAACTCTAAAAGAGTTCAAAATAGGGCCACGAAAAATATAAAATCACATAATTAAACACATTAAAAGGTTGAAACGTGGCGTACCTTATAATCGGACGAGCGGGATGTTACACTCCAATTTATCTCTCGATCGTGCTCTCCCACTTAAAATTTTTGCTCTTACATGTCAAATTCCATTAGTCCTTCTTTCATTGAAATTCTTGATGAGCCATTTCCATTAGGGAGGGTTTTAATAAAAAATGACGACCCGAAGGTTTCGCCTTTCCATTTCTCTGCTAATCCTCTTGAGGTGCGGGACTCCTTCCTCTATTCGAATTCCCGTTCCTAACACCCTGAAACCACATCTAGTCTTGCTTCTCCTTCTGAATTCTCGTTTCCGTCAACCTATCCCTTACTTGAAGTTCTTATTTCCCGACGTCACCTTCCTTGTAACGTGTCATCCCATTATTTCTTTTCCCCATAGCTCGGATGTGGCTCGGTTGAAATGGTACTTGAGAGTAAGACGAAAGAACTTCCTATCAATTAAACACTAGAATGCATGTCAGGTTAAAATGGCGATGCATGTGGCACACTTGAGACAATTAAGTATGCAGCACATTAGCAACGAAATCAATTAGAAATGCATGCACGAATATAAGTAAAGAAAAATAAATAATTGATGTGAAGTATGATGCACGTGCTATGAATGTTTTGGAACCTGTCACCAGTGTGATAACTTGTTAGTTCGGTAGCTTTACTCGTTTCTCCAATCACGAGGTTACTTTGAACGGTCTTCGGGATTTCCATGAATCTTTGTAAATTAACTTGTATAGCACTACCCGAGATTGTAATTTCTTGATACCTAATTCTTCCCTATCCAAGGAGCTAGCATTCAAACTTCTCCTCGAAATTCAACCTCTACTTCTAATCGTCACCTCGGTCAAGAATCCCCGTGCATGTCCTTTATGAGTTTAATTCACCTCCAATTGCTTATACTTGAGCGCATGATTTCCTTGCAAAGAATCCTTGCCTTTCTTTATCGTTTCCATTCGTTGCTCCATATTTCCCATTTCAACCTCACAACACAACAATTCAGCTTGGATTTGGAAAAACGAATCCAAATCCCGTCCTCAATATCGTTACCTTTCCTAAATTTGTATCACCCAGTTACTTGCCTCTCTCTACTCCCTTCCAGACTCGTTTCCCATCTTAATCGAAATCCAAAGCACCCAAATCCAACTCTTCCCGGTCTTAACTTCGACAAACTCGATTTCAATTCACTAGGCTTAGTCAGAAATCCTTCTTTGTCGACCCTTGGTTCATAATTCTTACCGAACCCATCTTACCTCAACTCCTCTTAATTATTGATACCCCTTCAATGATTCGAATCCGGGATCAAAATACCCTCAAGGTTTTGTTCACTTCATTCCTTAGGTTGAAGATCCCGTTGAACCCAATTAAAGGCACGTTATGAATTAGAGCCATGTATGTCGATCTTCTAGGTCATAACCATCACACGATCAATCCTTATTTCACCAAGTGTCCTTCTACCACCACATCTCTAAATTCGATCTTCCCATTCCGAATCCTAATCCTTGAACTCTAGCTCCATCTAGAAAGCCTCACATCTCGAATTCTCTACATTCTTCCCGGGTGCATCCTTCCTATCTTCCGTGCTCAGAAAGAATTTGTAATAAATTGTTATGATCGTCGAACTTGGCCGTGGTTTGATATCATCTTCATAACCTAGAAATCACACTCATTTCGAGAATATATGCATGCGATTAGTGCATGCCCATGACACATATTCAACGCTAAAGGTAAGGATCCATATAATAATGCAGCAAATAGTTTAACAAAATTCAAAAGGAAAGCTAAATTTCATGTTCAAGATCGATGCAATGCACACATTGTCATATAGTTCCTAAGCCGTACGACCTAGACTGACTCAAACCCGGCTCAAGAACACCGGTTTTGCAACCGAGCTCTGATACCACTTAAGGATGTAGCACCCCGCACGTGAGGCACCATATCCCCCGCACTATGGCTCAACACGAGCAACAAAACGGTAAATCCGCACCCGTATCAAACCATAGCAAACGGGAGACAAACAGAAAGACCCTTCTAAGCTAGGCGGAACTTAGACCCTGCAAATATAACTAATCAACAAGACATAAAGTAACAGAGAACTAAAACCAAACACATGCATTGGCCACGGGCCTGCAGAAATTAAACACTCGAACCACAGGCAGACTTGGGCTCCTCAGGCCTCTTTTAATTCATAACAAAGGCCGACATGGCAATTCAATAACAATTACCTAAAGATTCAAGTTCATAATATTACAGAATCGAATCATGCAGGATTTAAGTACAAATGCGAGTGCAGAGACTCTCCTAACTTAACTTGACCAACTCAAAGACTCCATACACTTCCGCCTAGCTCGAAACTCCGAAGTCAAACCTGCGCACTAAAAGGTTGGGGAGGGAGAGGGTCAGTCTCTAGAAGACTAAGTGAGCAGGAGCGATATACATATATATAAAACAGGCACATGCAAGTCATAAATCCCGAGCAAGGTTTTATTTGAAATTAATTCCCAAAAGGGCAAGAGAATAACCAAGCAATACTCGGATTTTACGACTAATCATATTAATTCATTACGTTCATAATTCATACATAAACATAAAGGCTCGGCGAGTGAGCGTGCATCATCTCCAACCAAACTCCGACTGTGTACGACACATATCATTAATACTTTAAATAGGTGATTATCCAATATATCATAATATACACAGATCATATATTATATCATAAAACATATTCGTTTGGGCAATCCGTGTCCCGGCCTTCCCGCACGGTGCATATCAATCATAAACATAATCATAATCAAAAAATAAGTTCCAACCTTCTTCCTCAGGGTGGTGGACGGGTTAGCAAGACCCGACCACCTCATACATAGGCCAATGGGGTTTCATGACTCCCCCAAGGGCACTCAGCTCCCATTCCCCGCTAAACCTCCTAGCGAGGGCCGGTATCGCCGTAACATAGTGGAACTAGCACATGGGATCACCGTCGGCCCATGCCTCCCCGGATAGCCACAAGTACTAAGTCCCTTGGCCCGTGATCATATCATACATGCATAATCTCGCCAAAACATTTGCTTCATATTCAGGATACATACTATAAGAAAACATACCTTACCGTGCAACTCGGCATATGCTATACACGTACCTCTCCGTGTCATCCTAATCCGTAGCTAGCATAAAGACACACGGTTTGGAGTATAGCCTCGTTGCAAAACCATTTTAAGCTTATATACGCCCATACGTATAATTTCAGAAGAATTTACTCGATAACTCTACTTTAAAAGTAACATATACATATATATATATATATATATATATATATATATATATATATATATATATAAGGGTTTTGGCCAAAGCTTGTCACATAAGGTTGTAGGGTTTAATACGTAACTAAAACGAAAACACCCTCACCTGAAACATGACGATACAAGGATACGAGTTACCGGGTGCCTGAAAGATCGAGATTTCCCCACCCTGGAGATAAACTGAACAAAAGACAACGTAACTTGTTCGTGAGACTCAAGACTCTAAATGAACCATATACGACGCACGACAAAGTATGAATATGGTATGAATGCGTAAAAGATAATATTATGTCATGAAAATGTTCATGTGCACTATTAAGGAATTTAAGACATAAGATAGGCCACTCGTTCGTTCATTCCATTCAAATTCATAAATTCATAATTCATATCAATTTAATCTAAGAATTCAAATATAATCAAAGCACGTAATAATTCACAACATGTAATATTCATGTTTACAATTAGAAAATAGACAATTAAACACATTCAATTCAATATCAGAAATTAAATAAAACAAGAAATAGGTAACAATTAAATTCTATAATTTAATTAAATCAAATAATATTCAACATATAATATAAATATATATATATATAAAAGTGTGTACGTACATTACTATGCATGTACAACAACATGCACAAATTATAGGTTTCATGCATGCAATTAAAATCATACTATACTTCATACCACTCATGCATGCATTACATTATATACATATAGATATACGTACACCTACATGCAATACCATATATAAACCTACACATTCTAATTGTTACAGCATAAGAGAAATGTAGCACCCCGCACGTGAGGCACCACATCCCCCGCACTATGGCTCAACACGAGTAACGAAATGGTAAATCCGCACCCGTATCAAACCATAGCGAACGGGACACAAACATAAAACCCTCCTAAGCTAGGCGGAACTTAGACCCTGCAATAACAACCAATCAACAAAATATAGTGCCTCAAAAAAAAACTAAAACTCAAACATACAACCATAAGCAGACTTGGGCTCTTCAGGCCTCTTTTAAACTCATAAACAAAGCCCAATAAAAGCAATTCAATAGCAATTATACAAGAATCAATTCCATGATCTTACAAAGTCGAATCAATCACGATATAAATGCATAAGGTGAATGCATAGACGCTTCTAACTCACTTGACCGACTCAAACTCAACATAACTCCGCCTAGCTCGAGACTCCAAAGCCAAACCTGCACGCTAAAGTGTTGGGGAGGGAGAGGGTCAGTCTCTAGAAGACTGAGTGAGCAGGAGCGATACGTATATAAGAAACATGCACATGCAAGTCATAAATTCCGAGTAAAGGTTTTATTTAAAGTTAGTTCCCAAAAAGGGCAAGAGAATGATCAAGCAATACTCGGATTTTACGACTAATCATATTAATTCATTACATTCATAAATCATACATATACATAAGGCTCGGCGAGTGAGCGTGCACAATCTCCAACCAAACTCCGACCGTGTACGACAGATATCATTAATACGTTGATTAGGCGATCATGCAATATATCATAATACACACAGACCATATATCATAAATCATATTCGTTTGCGCAATCCGTGTCCCGGCCTTCCCGCACGGTGCATAACAATCATAACATAACATAACATAACATAACATAACATAAATCAGTTCCAACCTTCTTCCTCCGGGTGGTGGATGGGCTTGCAAGACCCGGCCACCGGTTCATACATAGGCCAATGGGGGTACATGAATCCCCCAAGGGCACTCAGCTCCCATTCCTCGCTAAACCTCCTAGCGAGGGCCGGTATCGCCGTAGTTTGGTAGGGACTAGTATATGGGATCCCCGTCAGCCCTTGCTTCCTCGGTTAGCCACATATACTAAGTCCCGGGGCCCGTACAATCATAAAATCATAAATGTGTCTCGCCAAACATTTCAATTCATAAGAACATAACATATTTCATAATTCGTTTGAAAAGGGTTTACTCGATCAATATTTACTCGATGATTTTACTTTAAAAGTAACATATATATATAATCATAAGGTTTTGGCCAAAGCTTTCACATAAGGGTGGTTGTAGGGTTTTATATATAACTAGAACGAAAACACCCTCACCTGAACCGTGACGATACAAGGATACGAGTACCAAGTGCCTGAACGATCAAGATCTCTCCACCCTGGAGATAAACTGTACAAAAGACAACATGACGTGTTCGTGAGACTCGAGACTCCAAATGAACCAAATAGGACGCTCGGCAACGTAATGATCATGATATGAATGCATAAAAGTTCATATTAAGTCATGAAAATGTTCATGTGCACTATTAAGGAATTTAAAACATATAATCAAACCATTCGTTCATATATTTCATTCCATTTCATAAATTCATAACATTCATAATGCATATCAATTAATCTAAAAATTCATTTAATAATCATAGCAAATAATATTCATGATGACAATTAGAAATAAAATAAATAAAACGTTCAAACAATAATCGGTAATTCAAATACGCGAAGTAGAAATCAATTAATTTCAAAATTGAATTAAATCAAATAATATTTAAAATATATAATAAATATATATAATATAATAAATATTTATAATCATATAATAACATACATTACATATAATATATATATATATATATACGTACACACATAAACACACCCATGCATGCATTTACTATATACTAAATACATATATTCTACATATATATATATAACCCATGCATGAAATTAAGATATATACTACAATAGCATGCACACACAACACCACACCCATGCATGCAACGCACGCACACAGCACCCAAAAACACAGCCATGCATATATTGATACAGCAGCAGCAGTTCAAGGAAGACGCAGCAAAACAGTCAGGAAAAACGGGGTGACACCCCCGTGTCACCTCCCAAGCCCAGACCGAGACACCCCCGTGTCTCGGTACAGCAAGTCCAGGCCAATTGGCACCCCCGTTCCTCGCTAGAACGAGCAAAAATGGCACCCCCGTGTCTCGCACCAGCACATCCCCTGTTATGACAGCAAAAATGCACAGAAAAAGAGCAGCCAAGAACGCATGAAATGCAGGCAACAAAAGCAACAAAACAAGGTATGGAAAGCAGCAAGAACACAGCTAAAACACCCACCAACAAGCTATGAAAATGGACAACAAAATAAGAAGGAATCACAGCAGTTTTTGACAGCAAACTCAGCGTGAAAAACAGGGTAAAGCTTACGGAAAAACAGGGTAAGAACGATCTCCAATAATCCCAACATGTTCAGGTCACAAAGGCTAACAAGTATGCAGCAAAACAACATAAATCCAACACATAATTCAGTTCCAAAAGTGATCAACCAAGACGAGAAAGCATGCGTGACATTCATGTGGAAATTTCTCAAAATGTCATAAATGATATCTCATAAATATCTCAACCACCATGAAATCAATGACCATAAATGATATGAGGATGTCAAAATAATCATTCTCAAGCTTGGAATCGATCAAAACCATTAAGAATCGAAGGAAGTCAACAATTTGCCCAAAATCCTTCATTTCGGAAAAACAGCCCAGAAATGATGAATCCATGCTCAAAATCGTGAATGAAAGGATGAAAATGAACATATATGAACATATATTACAATCCTAAACTTACCTTGTTGATTGGATGAAGTTTGGATGAGATTTGAGCTCCAAAATCTCTAAGGGATGAAGGGTTACGGGACTGGACTGAAAAGCAGTAGCTTTGGCTGATGTTTGGGGATTGTGTGAGGATTAGTTTGGTTAGGGCTTGATATGTTAGGATAGGTGGTTGAGTTAGGGTTCAAAAGAATCAAACCATGGTTAATTTGGTTAAAGTTTGGATAAGATATGGCTAATTTTGTACAGCAGGGTCAACTTGGTCGCCGATTCGTTTTTCAGTTGAATTTCGGAGGTTCAAATGACTTAGGAAAAATATAAGGCTAAGTTTACTACACTCGAATTTTTGTTACAAGTTCAGCGGAGTTGACGGAACTCGAATCCGAGTTCCCGAGCTCAAGATATTAAATTCGGAACCAAGGGTACGCTAAGTGCTCGTTAGCCCCCGATTTGGTTCCTCGAATCAAATTAAATTCGTTAACATATCAAATGAATTCGAAAACATAAACCGAGCATATAGGTATGTTCATAACACATATATTTACGACATACTACAAATTCGTGGCAATTCGATATCATTTCATATAAGAACGGACACAAAATGAACAACATGCGCAATTCATACATATATGCATTAAAATTCATGCATAATTCAAATAAAATCCATGCACAAATAATTTAATTAAATAAATCAAATTAATTTGTAAACATAAATTAATGTCACGTAATTAATTAATTAAAGCATGATTAATTAACAACATAATTAACATTAATCATTAACTAACAATAATTAAAGAAATATATATATCTATATTTATTTTTATACTTAAAAAAAAAATACGAATTAGGTTTTAAAATAATATTGAATTAAAATATAATATAATAAAATAAAATAATAACAATTTATAATAAAATTAAATATGAACCACGTAAAAACAATTAATCACATAATTAAATAATTTAATTACGTAATTTAGAAACAAATATGGCATATTAATAAAATTGAAAAACCGGGGCGTTACAATCTCTCCCCCTTAAAAAAAAGAATCCGTCCTCGGATTCACTGCACGCTTAAAACCACCAATGAGAGATTCCCCGTTTCTCGCAAACAACAAGGAGAGAGCCCCGTCTCTCGAGCAACAATGAGAGAACCCCGTCCCTCGCAAGCAAAGAGAGTACCCCGTCTCTCAAACAAAAATATGAGAATCCCCGTCTCTTAGAAACAACGAGAGCACCCCGTCTCTCAAACAAAAATAAGTAAACAAGGAAGTCTCCAATACTCCCAAGCAACACACGCAAAACCAAAATTTAGAATCACACAAGGACATGTAATAAACCTCAAATACAACGTAACCCAGTACAACGAAAATAATCAATTAATAAGGTACAGAATATCAAGAATCATTTAAATTAGATTGTAGGTATGCTTATGCCATGAATGTTTTATGTACCGTTCACCGTAGCTAAGAAATTTAAATTTGTAAGTTGTCCAGTGTGTGATCTGTTCCGGGGATAGGCTCATTGCTCAGCTTGTCTTTAACCTTTCCAGGGCACCCCGATGAAACAGTTGATGAATCCTTTAAGGATTATACTCTTAGATCCCTTCTGCCTAGTACTGCTTCCAGTCTTCACCATTTCCCTTAATCCTCATTCGACCAACCAACTCTTTTTAATTAACCGAATTTGACTTCCCGAATACCCTTAGACCATCCGTCTTGAAGTTAGGTCCATAGCTACTATCTTACCCATATCGGAGTTTAAAATACCCTCGAGGATAACTACTCCTGACCAGCTTGACGATTCAATCCCTACCTTGAGGTATTCGTCATTAGGATCTATCTTAACACGAATCCTTTTCTATCTTCCGTTCATGTTATCCATTCATTCTCTTTAACCCCTTAAGGTTATATTCTGTATCTGGCCCTACATTTCTTGAATCGAAGATAGAATGTTCTTGATGCGTTTTGAAGTTTGATGTAAATCCTCCAATGATCATCTTTTCCGGTTTGCTTTCTTCTTAAATTTCCTTCCGAATTATCGTGGGACTAACCGAAGATTTGATAATATTGTCATTATTGAATCCCCTTTGTACTTTATTGGATTACTCTTGATCGCCATCATTCCAATATATGCTAACTTGATTCGACTCTCTCTCTTGTCAATTCTGACTTAGGGTTCACAGAAGCTCCCTTATAACTTTGTTATCCCAGATCCATATTCTATACATAGGAATATTCTCCAAGCCCTTTCCGTTATACTTAGTGAGGGACTCCAACCCGAATTTAGTAACTTAGCTCTCCTCTTAACAACTTAACCATTCAAACCGCCTTGTTTATCTCTGATCATCACTAATAGGACTTCCAGGTCTTCCTTAATTTGCAATTTCATTATTCCTACTAAAATATTTCTTCGAGCACCCTTTCAATCGTCCAATTTGTTCCTCGTTCGTGCTCTCCCCCTTAAATTTCTGTTGTCCAGTGTTGAACTCCATTGATTCTTCTTTTATCGAAATTCTTGATGAGTAAATCCCATTAGGGAGGATTTTGATCACAAGGCAACCCCAAGGTTTTGCACTTCAACTTCCCTTCTAATTCGTTTAATGTCCGAAACCCCTCGTCTATTCTTGTCCGATCCAACCACCCCGTAATCAACTCTAATCTCGCTTCTCCTTATGAATTCCCATTTCCAATAACCTATCCCTTACTTGAAATTCTTTGTTTCCCCGAAGTCATCCTTATTGAATTCGAAAGTGGCTCGGTCAAGTGATACTTGATAGTTGAGGCGAAAGAACTTCCTATCAATTAAACACTAAATGCATGTCGGGTTAAAATGACGATGCATGTGTCACGTTTACATCAAGCAATTATACAACACATTAGCGCAACGAAACCAATTAGAAATGCACGGATAACATAAGATCAAAAGAATAAATAATTAATGCAAAATATGATGCACGTGCTATGAATATTTTGAAACCTGTCACCAATGTGGTAAGCTATTAGCTCAGTAGCTTTTCTTCGTTCCTCCAATCCCGAGGTTACTTTGACTTGGTGATTATTCCTTGTCGTTCCCACGGTCTTCAAGTTTTCCATGAATCTTTGTAAATCACTAGTACCTTCCACTATCCAAGATTGTAATTTCTTGATCCCTAATTCTTCCACGTCCACGGAGTTAGCATCCACACCTCTCCTCGAAATTCGACCTTTACTTCTAATCGTCCTCTCAATCCAGAATTTCGTACTTATCCTTTGTGAATTCAACTCACCTCCAATTGCTTATATTTGAGCGCATGATTTCCTTTCTTTACCGTTTCCATTCGTTGCTCCATATCTTCCAATTCACTTCACAACATGAGAATTCAGCTTGGATTTGGAAAACGAACTCAAATCCTGTTTTCAATACCGCCACCTTCCCTCTATTTGTGTTTACCCAAATGCTTGCCTTCTAGAACCCGGCTTCTAATCGCTAGGCTTAGTTCGAAGTCCTTCTTTGTAGACCCTTGGTGCATAACCCCTATCGGACCCCTGTTATCTCTACTCCTCTTAATTATTAATACCTCTTCAATGATCCAAATCCGGGACCAAAATATCTTCAAGGTTTTGTTCACTTCATTCCTTAGGTTGAAAGATCCCATTGAATCCAATTAATGCACTTCAAGTAGTGGATTCACATAAGTTGATCTTCTGAGTCACAATCATCCCTTGATTAACTCCTATTCCTATTCCACCAAATGTTCCTCTTCCATCGCATCGCCAAGGTCGAACCTCCCATTCTGAATCCTAACCGTTAATTGCAACTCAGTCTATAAAGCCACACGGCTAGCATTCTCCACGTTCCTCCCCGAGCATCCTTCCTATCTTTCGTGCCTCCGAAGGAATTTGCAATAGATTGTTGTGATCATAAAACTTGGCCGTGGTTTGATATTATCTTTATAACCTGGAAATCATAACTCACTTCAAGAATAGATGCATGCGATTAATGCATGCTCATGGCACATATTCAATACGAAAGACAAGAATCCGTATAAGATGCAACAAGTAATTATACAAAATTCTTAAGGGCAACCAAATTCCATATTCAAGATCGATGCACTGCACACAATATCACGTAGTCCCTATGCCGATCGACTTAGACTGACTCCAACACGACTCGAGAACACCGGTTTTGCAACCGGGCTCTGATACCACTTAAGGATGTAGCACCCCGCACGTGAGGCACCACATCCCCCGCACTATGGCTCAACACGAGTAACGAAATGGTAAATCCGCACCCGTATCAAACCATAGCGAACGGGAGACAAACATAAAACCCTCCTAAGCTAGGCGGAACTTAGACCCTGCAATAACAACCAATCAACAAAATATAGTGCCTAAAAAAAAACTAAAACTCAAACATACAACCATAAGCAGACTTGGGCTCTTCAGGCCTCTTTTAAACTCATAAACAAAGCCCAATAAAAGCAATTCAATAGCAATTATGCAAGAATCAATTCCATGATCTTACAAAGTCGAATCAATCACGATATAAATGCATAAGGTGAATGCATAGACGCTTCTAACTTAACTTGACCGACTCAAACTCAACATAACTCCGCCTAGCTCGAGACTCCAAAGCCAAACCTGCACGCTAAAGTGTTGGGGAGGGAGAGGGTCAGTCTCTAGAAGACTGAGTGAGCAGGAGCGATACGTATATAAGAAACATGCACATGCAAGTCATAAATTCCGAGTAAAGGTTTTATTTAAAGTTAGTTCCCAAAAAGGGCAAGAGAATGATCAAGCAATACTCGGATTTTACGACTAATCATATTAATTCATTACATTCATAAATCATACATATACATAAGGCTCGGCGAGTGAGCGTGCACAATCTCCAACCAAACTCCGACCGTGTAAGACAAATATCATTAATACGTTGATTAGGCGATCATGCAATATATCATAATACACACAGACCATATATCATAAATCATATTCGTTTGGGCAATCCGTGTCCCGGCCTTCCCGCACGGTGCATAACAATCATAACATAACATAACATAACATAACATAAATCAGTTCCAACCTTCTTCCTCCGGGTGGTGGACGGGCTTGCAAGACCCGGCCACCGGTTCATACATAGGCCAATGGGGGTACATGAATCCCCCAAGGGCACTCAGCTCCCATTCCTCGCTAAACCTCCTAGCGAGGGCCGGTATCGCCGTAGTTTGGTTGGGACTAGTATATGGGATCCCCGTCAGCCCTTGCTTCCTCGGTTAGCCACATATACTAAGTCCCGGGGCCCGTACAATCATAAATCATAAATGTGTCTCGCCAAACATTTCAATTCATAAGAACATAACATATTTCATAATTCGTTTGAAAAGGGTTTACTCGATCAATATTTACTCGATGATTTTACTTTAAAAGTAACATATATATATAATCATAAGGTTTTGGCCAAAGCTTTCACATAAGGGTGGTTGTAGGGTTTTATATATAACTAGAACGAAAACACCCTCACCTGAACCGTGACGATACAAGGATACGAGTACCAAGTGCCTGAACGATCAAGATCTCTCCACCCTGGAGATAAACTGTACAAAAGACAACATGACGTGTTCGTGAGACTCGAGACTCCAAATGAACCAAATAGGACGCTCGGCAATGTAATGATCATGATATGAATGCATAAAAGTTCATATTAAGTGATAGGAATCAGAATGATGTGAATCATGATGAACCGCGGCCATATCTTGTCCCAAATGAAGAGCTGGACCGATCCACAACTCAAGAAGATAGCATACAAAAGGAACAAAGTTATGGTGGTCCAATTACAAGAGCTCGGGCCAAAATTATCCAAGAGGAAGTTGGAAATCTCTTAAACCAATTTGCTCAAACTGGACTCCAACCTTCAAGATGGGCTGCTGAACCAAATTCAGAATACTTCAATGTTTTTATGTCCAATTTCTGAAGTCCAAAGTGTGGAAATGATGTAATTCAGCCCTAAGCCTATTATAGTATTAGTTGGGCCTTTATTTTATCATTATTTAACTGCATATTAGTTTATTTAAGCCCACTTTTGTAAGCCTTCATGGCAAGTGGCGGGAATAGCTTGTGTCCTTTAGTATTCTAGTGTCTCTTAGGTTTCCATGCATGCATCTTTATATTCCAGCCTTGTAGTTCTAAATATTGAGTCAAAAAATGAATGAATTGTGATTCAAGTGAGTTATACTCACAAGTTCTTAGTTGAACGACACCGGAGTTTCAAACCTCCACCGGATAATGTCATTTCCCGACTCATTATAGTCGACGGGGTGCATTACTTATCAAATCTGATAGTGTTGGTTCCTTGCTCATTATAGCAAACGGGTCACACTCCTATAATTCAAATCTGATAGTGTTGGTTCTTTGCTCATTATAGCAAACGGGTCACACTCCTATAATTCAAATCTGATAGTGTTGGTTCCTTGCTCATTATAGCAAACGGGTCACACTCCTCTATTTTAACCTTGAAGTGGACGATCGAAAATCAAGAACTCCAAGTATTGGTATAGGGTTTCACGGCAAGTACGTGGAGTTCGTATCATTTGGTATCATTCTCCCCTTCTTGAAAAAAGATTCGTCCTCGAATCTGGATCGCGATAGTCATCTCACAAAACAAATAGCCCCTTTTATTTCTCAAAGTAGATCTAAAACCCAAAATGAAACACACCAAAGTTGTCTTCTTTCTCGTTTTTTTTCTAATTTTTTTTTCCTTCTTTTTTCTTTCTTTTCAACTTCTCTTTTTTTTTTTTTTTCCTCCCTTTTCACATTCCTTACTCTCAATTCTTTGAACAAAGTCACTAGAAGTTTCAAATTCCTCAACTAAATAATCCCTTAAGATGAATGATAAGGGTGTTAAAATTGTCACAAACGAACTGTTACAACTAAAAAGATACAAACAAACAAATCCACATGACTTATGATTTGAGATTACAAAGAAAATGACTGAAACAATGCTGCTCTCTTTTTTTTTTTTCGTTTTTTTTTTTTTTTGCCTTTTTCGATTTTTTTGCAGCAATATAACAATAATGAAAAGAAATTATACAAAAGATAAAAGATACGGATACATAACCTTGGATGGAAACCTAAGCTCTGATACCAAATGATACGAACTCCACGTACTTGCCGTGAAACCCTATACCAATACTTGGAGTTCTTGATTTTCGATCGTCCACTTCAAGGTTAAAATAGAGGAGTGTGACCCGTTTGCTATAATGAGCAAGGAACCAACACTATCAGATTTGAATTATAGGAGTGTGACCCGTTTGCTATAATGAGCAAAGAACCAACACTATCAGATTTGAATTATAGGAGTGTGACCCGTTTGCTATAATGAGCAAGGAACCAACACTATCAGATTTGATAAGTAATGCACCCCGTCGACTATAATGAGTCGGGAAATGACATTATCCGGTGGAGGTTTGAAACTCCGGTGTCGTTCAACTAAGAACTTGTGAGTATAACTCACTTGAATCACAATTCATTCATTTTTTGACTCAATATTTAGAACTACAAGGCTGGAATATAAAGATGCATGCATGGAAACCTAAGAGACACTAGAATACTAAAGGACACAAGCTATTCCCGCCACTTGCCATGAAGGCTTACAAAAGTGGGCTTAAATAAACTAATATGCAGTTAAATAATGATAAAATAAAGGCCCAACTAATACTATAATAGGCTTAGGGCTGAATTACATCATTTCCACACTTTGGACTTCAGAAATTGGACATAAAAACATTGAAGTATTCTGAATTTGGTTCAGCAGCCCATCTTGAAGGTTGGAGTCCAGTTTGAGCAAATTGGTTTAAGAGATTTCCAACTTCCTCTTGGATAATTTTGGCCCGAGCTCTTGTAATTGGACCACCATAACTTTGTTCCTTTTGTATGCTATCTTCTTGAGTTGTGGATCGGTCCAGCTCTTCATTTGGGACAAGATATGGCCGCGGTTCATCATGATTCACATCATTCTGATTCCTATCAGAATGGCTCTCGGGGATTGAAGGGATATTTCGAGTATGGCCATGTGAACCTCAAAACAAAGTTCGCCTTGTTACATTACTTCTTCAAGGGCAAGCGAATTTGTGGTGGTCAAGAGTCATTCAACAACTAGGGTCAATGGGGGAAGGATTGAAGTGGGAGGAATTTGTTCGAGAATTTAGAAAGAGATTTATGCCGGCTATTTTACAAGAACGAAGATTTGAAGAATTTCTCGCCCTTAAACAAGGAGATAAGACAATTATGGAATTCTTGGAGGAGTTTGAGAGGTTGGGTGCATACGTACCACATATTACAAATGATGATCGTTTGAGGGCTTAGTACTTTATGGATGGTCTTCGGGATGAATTTAAGGAAGCTTTGGGTGCAAGAGACACGAGTACTTGGAACCAAGCGGTCGAGAAAGCTCTGCGGGTTGAAACTTGGTGGATGGTAAGAAAAAGGCGGGAAGAAGAGGGTTCGGGACAATCATTCGGGTTAGGATCATGTTCCAACCTACAAGTGGAAGAGAGACCGATTCAACAGGGTGTGCCGACCAAGAAAAGAGACAACAAGAAGAAGCTTAAGCTTCGGAAGAGCCCTTGGGCCGAGAGAGAGTTTCCACCACGTGCCTATTGCCAGGGACTAATCATACCTATGAGGGATGTTGGATTCGGTTGAAGAGGTGCTACGCTTACGGATCTTCGGAGCATAACTTTCCGGATTGTGATCGTTCAAGGGCTAATAAACGAAGGAGAAGGAATCAAAGGCTTCAACTTGGAAACCAAAGAGCACCCGAAAATTGAGGTAATTGCATTCATGGCATATCATTCGTGCATATTTAATCTCAGGGAAACCCACTCTTTCTTTATTTCCTCTTGCTTTGTTGCTCTTTGTACTTGGTGTTGTTGCTTGTGTTGCTTCTTGCGCTTGTTTTGTTGCGTGTGTCGCTTTCTTTTGTGGGGAACTCTCTTCTTGAAGAGAGTTAGTGAGTTGAGTGCCCGGGTGTTTGTGAGTTGTGAGGGCCGAGGTTGTCGGTGGACTTCTTGAAGGCGTCTTTTCCTTCTTCTTGTTGAGATACGGGGTTACCTTGAGGAGTGAGTTGTTCATTCGAGCGCGGTGCAGAGTCAGAGGTTACTCGTAGGAGGTCCGTTCAGGGCTCAACGATATTTTCAAGTGTTAGATGGAAGACTACCCCGTTTAAATCCTTTGTGGAGGTGGTTGGTTATTCCGGGATGGTGCAACAAGCTTTGTGGCTTACCTTTAGGTTAACCGCGGCTTGAGCCAAGCTTAAAGAGACAAGGGTCGTAGTAAGACTTCTTTAGTGTTCCTTGAAAGTTGGAATTTGTTTCCTTCCGATAGGGACATGGAAGTGGTCGTGACCTTTATTCCGGAATTAAACCTTGCTTAGAGACTCCAGAGTTATGGGAGTTCAAGACGTAGTTGATGAGCTCTTAGAAGGTAGTATCATCAATTCGGGTACTTCTTTGTGGAGTACTTGGTCCTATCAAGTAACAATGGGATTTAAGGTGAATTTAATCTACCGTGAGCTGCACAGGTTAACTGTGGAAGATAAATACCCTTTGCTCGCTTCCAGGTGGTGTTCGTGTTTTCCAGGGGTTTGTGGTCTACGCTGAGTTGGGTTCTCTAAGGATATTACCAACTACGCTTTTGAGAATAAGAACCGAGAATTGCCTCAGAGAAGAAGTCTATAGTGTTATCGGGATTCAACAACGGTTTTGTCTTCTTTCGGTAGCCATCCCATGACACGGACGTTGGAAGAGGCACGGTTAGAGTGAGATGAGGTGTTTGTAGAGAGTTGCCTTCGGTGTTAGCTTTGCTTACTTGAGGGTACTCAAAATTACCTTGTTGCGATCGAGGCACTAAGGAGGGCTTTGGTTGCTCGGGGCTTGCGGAAGAATGTAGTCAACACCTCTGGTAGTGCAAGGTCTCACAGTTATGATACGAACTCCACGTACTTGCCGTGAAACCCTATATCAATACTTGGAGTTCTTGAATCTGATCGTCCAATTCAAGGTTGAAAATAAGAGGAGTGTGACCCGTTTGCTATATTGAGCAAAGAACCAACACTATCAGATTGTAAGTAACGCACCCCGTCGACTATAAGGAGTCGAGAAATAACGTTATCCGGGAAAGGGGTTTGAAACCCTAATGTCGTTCAGCAAAGAACTTGAGAGAAAAATCTCACTTGAATGAAAATTCAATAATTTTACTTCTTGATTGAAAGAAAAACAAGTTACAATGCTGAATATAAAGATGCATGCATGGAAACCTAAGAGACATTAGAATACTAAAGGACACAAGCTATTCCCGCCACTTGCCATGAAGGCTTACAAAAGTGGGCTTAAATAAACTAATATGCAGCTAAATAATGATAAAATAAAGGCCCAAATAATACTATAATAGGCTTAGGGCCGAATTACATCATTTCCACACTTTGGACTTTAGGAATTGGACATAAAAACATTGAAGTATTCTGAATTTGGTTCAGCAGCCCATCTTGAAGGTTGGAGTCCAGTTTGAGCAAATTGGTTTAAGAGATTTCCAACTTCCTCTTGGATAATTTTGGCCCGAGCTCTTGTAATTGGACCACCATAACTTTGTTCCATTTGTATGCTATCTTCTTGAGTTGTGGATCGGTCCAGCTCTTCATTTGGGACAAGATATGGCCGCGGTTCATCATGATTCACATCATTGGGTGCATACGTACCACATATTACAAATGATGATCGTATGAGGGCTAAGTACTTTATGGATGGTCTTCGGGATGAATTCAAGGAAGCTTTGGGTGCAAGAGACAGGAGTACTTGGAACCAAGCGGTCGAGAAAGCTCTGCGGGTTGAAACTTGGTGGATGGTAAGAAAAAGGCGGGAAGAAGAGGGTTCGGGACAATCATTCGGGTTAGGATCATGTTCCAACCTACAAGTGGAAGAGAGACCGATTCAACAGGGTGTGCTGACCAAGAAAAGAGACAACAAGAAGAAGCTTAAGCTTGGGAAGACCCCTTGGACCGAGAGAGAGTTTCCACCACGTGCCTATTGCCAGGGACTAATCATACCTATGAGGGATGTTGGATTCGGTTGAAGAGGTGCTACGCTTACGGATCTTCGGAGCATAAGTTTCCGAATTGTGATCGTTCAAGGGCTAATCAACGAAGGAGAAGGAATCAAAGGCTGAACTTGGAAACCAAAGAGCACCCGAAAATTGAGGTAATTGCATTCATGGCATATCATTCATGCATATTTAATCTCGGGGAAACCCACTCTTTCTTTATTTCCTCTTGCTTTGTTGCTCTTTGTACTTGGTGTTGTTGCTTGTGTTGCTTCTTGCGCTTGTTTTGTTGCGAGTGTCGCTTTCTTTTGTGGGGAACTCTCTTCTTGAAGAGAGTTAGTGAGTTGAGTGCCCGGGTGTTTGTGAGTTGTGAGGGCCGAGGTTGTCGGTGGACTTCTTGAAGGCGTCTTTTCCTTCTTCTTGTTGAGATACGGGGTTACCTTGAGGAGTGAGTTGTTCATTCGAGCGCGGTGCCGAGTCAGGGGTTACTCGTAGGAGGTCCGTTCAGGGCTCAACGATATTTTCGAGTGTTAGATGGAAGACTACCCCGTTTAAATCCTTTGTGGAGGTGGTTGGTTATTCCGGGATGGTGCAACAAGCTTTGTGGCTTACCTTTGGGTTAACCGCGGCTTGAGCCAAGCTTAAAGAGACAAGGGTCGTAGTAAGACTTCTTTAGTGTTCCTTGAAAGTTGGAATTTGTTTCCTTCCGATAGGGACATGGAAGTGGTCGTGACCTTTATTCCGGAATTAAACCTTGCTTAGAGACTCCAGAGTTATGGGAGTTCAAGACGTAGTTGATGAGCTCTTAGAAGGTAGTATCATCAATTCGGGTACTTCTTTGTGGAGTACTTGGTCCTATCAAGTAACAATGGGATTTAAGGTGAATTTAATCTACCGTGAGCTGCACAGGTTAACTGTGGAAGATAAATACCCTTTGCTCGCTTCCAGGTGGTGTTCGTGTTTTCCAGGGGTTTGTGGTCTACGCTGAGTTGGGTTCTCTAAGGATATTACCAACTACGCTTTTGAGAATAAGAACCGAGAATTGCCTCAGAGAACAAGTCTATAGTGTTATCGGGATTCAACAACGGTTTTGTCTTCATTCGGTAGCCATCCCATGACACGGACGTTGGAAGAGCCACGGTTAGACTGAGATGAGGTGTTTGTAGAGAGTTGCCTTCGGTGTTAGCTTTGCTTACTTGAGGTACTCAAAATTACCTTGTTGCGATCGAGGCACTAAGGAGGGCTTTGGTTGCTCGTGGCTTGCGGAAGAATGTAGTCAACACCTCTGGTAGTGCAAGGTCTCACAGTTACCTCACTCTTGGTCCGAAGGTTTGAAGAACCGGCAAATATGCGTTGGCATAAGATAGGGCATTGTAGACTTTGTGTAAAAATGTCTAAAGTGCCATCGGTTGAAGACCGAGCATTAAAGACCGGTAGTTTCTCCAACTACTTCCGAATTCCATTTGGAAGTGGGAGCAAACGGCTAAGGACTCCGTATCCGGTTTGCTAAGGCTTAGGAGATTTCAAGGAGAATTAAGTGGTAACTTATTTCAACGAGTGGACCTAATTCTCTTGGCTTCGGTGGTTCGGTGAGGCTTTGAGAGCTTCATGGTTCGGCAGAGAAGACCTTACCTTAGGACCTGAGGACAGGTCCTTTTGAAGGGGGGAAGTTTGTAACATCCCGCTCATCCGAGCCTACAGGTACGCCTTTACGAGAGAGCTATATGCGCTTTTAAATTATTTAATTATGAAATTATGTTTTATTTTAATGACAATGTGATTATTTGAAATAAATTTTAATTAATTTGTTTAACTTATACTTGAGTTTTAGCGTTTGCGTACGCGTAATTTGTAATTGCTCCTTTTGTGCTCGAATTTAATTTCGTTTCTTGTGAACTTTTGATATATGTGAACTACGTGAGTTATGAATGTGATTATGTGCCCGTTGCATGTTTTAGAGTTTGTTTTATGTGGTTTTTGGCCCGTTTTGTAAAGACGGGATTTGTGAGGGATTCGAGGGCCTAACTTGTTTAGCGCACCTCGTGTTCCGAAAGCAGTAACTTGAGCTCGGGAATTCGGATTTGAATTCCGGTAGATGCGTTGGACTTGTAATGAAGAAATGAAGACAAGGAACTTAGCCTCACATTTTTCTAAGCCCCTTTGATCCTCCGAATTTCATCCGGATTGAACCCGTTGTGACAGCTTTGCTACCTTTCACTAATTAAGCCATATCTTGACCAATCCTTGACAAAATTAGGTGATTCTTGGGCCCACATTCCACTTACTCACTCCTCTATCCATTCCTTAGCCTCTCATTTCGTTTTCAGCAGCCAAGGGAGAGGAAAAGCAGCAGCAACACGAGATAGAGAGAGAGGGAAGGAGAAATAATATTCAACTTCAAGTTTCAAGCTCGTTTCTCCTCGGATTCGCCTCAAATTTGAAAGGTAAGTCCGGTTCCTTGTTGTTTGGATTCTTCTCTTTCTTTTAAGTGTATTTTGGCTAAATTTCCTTGAGTTTTGAGCATGGTATGTGATAATGTATGAATAGTTAGGTTTTAGCCCTTTTTGATGAATCCATGTCTTCCTTGCTTTGTTCCTTGAATTGGTGAGTTATATGTGATCTAGATGACTTGATTACTTCATTTCTATGCATGAATTTCGTGGCCTTTGAGTTATATGAGAGTTACTGATGTGAATCATGATGAACCGCGGCCATATCTTGTCCCAAATGAAGAGCTGGACCGATCCACAACTCAAGAAGATAGCATACAAATGGAACAAAGTTATGGTGGTCCAATTACAAGAGCTCGGGCCAAAATTATCCAAGAGGAAGTTGGAAATCTCTTAAACCAATTTGCTCAAACTGGACTCCAACCTTCAAGATGGGCTGCTGAACCAAATTCAGAATACTTCAATGTTTTTATGTCCAATTCCTAAAGTCCAAAGTGTGGAAATGATGTAATTTGGCCCTAAGCCTATTATAGTATTATTTGGGCCTTTATTTTATCATTATTTAGCTGCATATTAGTTTATTTAAGCCCACTTTTGTAAGCCTTCATGGCAAGTGGCTGGAATAGCTTGTGTCCTTTAGTTTCTAGTGTCTCTTAGGTTTCCATGCATGCATCTTTATATTCAGCATTGTAACTTGTTTTTCTTTCAATCAAGAAGTAAAATTATTGAATTTTCATTCAAGTGAGATTTTTCTCTCAAGTTCTTTGCTGAACGACATTAGGGTTTCAAACCCCTTTCCCGGATAACGTTATTTCTCGACTCCTTATAGTCGACGGGGTGCGTTACTTACAATCTGATAGTGTTGGTTCTTTGCTCAATATAGCAAACGGGTCACACTCCTCTTATTTTCAACCTTGAATTGGACGATCAGATTCAAGAACTCCAAGTATTGATATAGGGTTTCACGGCAAGTACGTGGAGTTCGTATCATTTGGTATCTAGAGCTTAGGTTTCCATCCAAGGTTATGTATCCGTATCTTTTATCTTTTGTATAATTTCTTTTCATTATTGTTATATTGCTGCAAAAAAAATCGAAGAAGGCAAAAAAAAAAAAAAAAAAAAAAACGAAAAAAAAAAAAAAAAAAAAAAAAAAAAAAACGAAAAAAAAAAAGGGAGCAGCATTGTTTCAGTCATTTTCTTTGTAATCTCAAATCATAAGTCATGTGGATTTGTTTGCTTGTATCTTTTTAGTTGTAACAGTTCGTTTGTGACAATTTTAGCACCCTTATTGATTCATTCATCTTAAGGATTATTTGGTTGAGGGATCTGAAATTTCTTGTGTCTTTCTTCAAGAATTGAGAGAAAAGAGTGGTAAAAGGCTTGAGTTGTGAGCACAAAAGAGGGAAAAAGCCATATTTTTGAGTGATACACGAGCGTGAGTGACTCTAAACGAGGGCAAACACGTGAGGGAGTGTTGTGAGGTAATTTTTACTAACGATTTTTCTTGCAGGTTTAAAACATGACGGAAGAACGAAATGAACAGCCTCCAATGGACGTTAACTTTGTCCTCCGTGCAATGCAACAACAATTTGATAGGTTGAACGTACAATTTGGTGAGATCCGGGATCGATTGGATCAAAATGATGAACGGGTGACTGAATTACAACAAAATGCTCTCCCGGCTAGGAGACCAAACCGACGACCAGCCGATTTGGGTATCAATCCTCGTGATGGATTTGATGATGAGGAAGATGACTTAGATGAGGCTGCATCAAATGCCTCTTCAAGGAGAGATCATAGACGTCCAAGATACCAACAACAACGAAGAGGAAGAGGGGTAATTGACAATAACCTCGGATCTATCAAGCTTTCTATTCCTTCCTTCAAAGGACAAAATGACCCGGAAGCTTACATTGAATGGGAACGAAAGGTGGAGTTAATTTATGACTGCCACAACTATTCGGAAGGGAAAAAGGTAAAACTTGCAGCCGTATCCTTTACGGACTATGCTATTGTATGGTGGGATCAAGTGGTGATAAGTAGACGCAGAAGTGGTGAGTACCCTATTGAAACTTGGGATGAGATGAAGGTGGTTATGAGGAAGAGGTTCGTACCTCCTCACTACTATCGGGACCTACACCTTAAGTTGCAAAGTTTGAGGCAAGGGTTCAAAACGGTAGAGGAATATTACAAAGAAATGGAGATGGCAATGATTCGAGCAAATATTGAGGAGGATCGTGAGGCAACCATGGCTCGGTTCATATGTGGTCTCAACCGAGAGATCGCCAATGTAGTGGAACTTCATCACTATGTTGAACTTGAGGAAGTGGTCCATATGGCTATCAAGGTGGAGAGACAATTTAAGAAAGGAAGGACTGTGGTTAGGCATGATGATTCAAATACCTCTAAACCAAAGTGGAATTCTTCTCCAAAAACAGCCGAAAAGCCATCAAAACCAAAGGAGGATCCACCTACAACAAAGGGTTCGTTTGAGAAAGGTAACACCTCTACACATCGCAATCGTGATATTAAATGCTTTAAATGTCAAGGAGCAGGCCATATAATGTCTCAATGTCCAAACAAAAGAGCCATGATCTTGTTAGACAATGGAGAACTTGAAACCGAAAGTGAGGGTGATAATGGAGGCCTTGAAACATCGGATGAGGCAAGTGATGTTGAGCATGCGGTTGTGGGGCAAAGTTTGGTGGTTCTAAGAGCTCTGCACATCCAAGCTCTTGAGGACAAAGATGAACAACAAAGGGAAAACATCTTTTACACACGGTGTCATGTTAAGGAGCGAGTTTGTGGGCTGATCATTGACAGTGGGAGTTGCGTGAACGTGGCTAGTAAATTGATGGTGGAAAGGCTCGGCCTTAAAACCTTGAAGCACCCGAGACCTTATAAGCTCCAATGGCTGAATGAACATGGTGAAATGAAGGTAACAAAACAAGTTCTTATCTCCTTTTCAATTGGCAAATACATGGATGAGGTTCTTTGTGATGTCGTACCAATGCAAGCTGGCCATATATTGCTTGGAAGACCATGGCAATTTGATAGACGAACAGTTCATGATGGCTACAAGAATCGATATAGTTTTACCAAGGATGGGCGAAACATCACCTTGGCACCTTTACCACCAAGCCAAGTGTATGAAGAACAGTGCCAAATTAAGAAATCCATTTCAGCTTCTTCAAAACAAAGTGATTGTAATAGTGAGAAAGAATGTGAAAAAGAAAAAGAAAAAGAGCATGAAAAAGAAAAGGAGAAGGAAAAAGAAAAAGAGTGTAACAGAAAAGAAGAGGGAGAGAAGAAACTAGTTGAAAAGAAAGAAAGAAAAAAAGTGAGTTTCTTTATAAAAGAAAAAGAGATTGAGGGGGTGATTAAAAAAGAAAAGCTTGTGATGATGATGATGTATAAAAACATATTTCTTTCATCTAATGAAACCCCTCCCTTGCCTAGTGTTGTTTCTTCTCTCTTGCAGGAGTTTGAGGATGTATTCCCGGAGGAAATACCACCCGGTTTACCTCCTATACGAGGAATAGAACACCAAATTGACCTCATCCCCGGGGCTGCCATCCCAAACCGACCAGCTTACCGAAGCACCCCTCAAGAGACAAAGGAGCTTCAAAAACAAGTTGAAGAGTTGCTTGCAAAGGGATATGTGCGTGAGAGCATGAGTCCATGTGCTGTTCCGGTTCTTTTGGTGCCTAAAAAGGATGGTACTTGGCGAATGTGCGTGGATTGTAGGGCTGTCAACAAGATCACGGTAAAGTATCGTTATCCCATACCTCGCCTTGATGATATGATTGATGAATTGCATGGTTCTACAATCTTCACTAAAATTGATTTGAAAAGTGGCTATCACCAAATAAGAATGCAAGAAGGTGATGAATGGAAAACAGCTTTTAAAACTAAGCATGGATTGTATGAGTGGTTAGTAATGCCTTTTGGCTTAACTAACGCACCTAGTACCTTCATGAGATTGATGAATCATGTATTGCGTGCTTATATTGGTAAATTCGTAGTGGTTTACTTTGATGATATACTGATCTTTAGCCGTAATTTGCATGAACATATTGAGCATTTGAGGTTAGTACTTGAGGTACTAAGGCATGAAAAGTTATATGCTAATCTTAAGAAGTGTAGCTTTTGCATGGATAGAGTCGTGTTCCTTGGATTTGTTGTAAGTGCAGGTGGTATAGAGGTAGATGAAGAAAAGGTTAAGGCAATCAAAGAGTGGCCTACACCCAAGACCATCACGGAAGTAAGGAGTTTTCATGGTTTGGCCGGGTTCTATAGGAGATTCGTGCCCAATTTCAGCACCATAGCTGCCCCCTTAACGGAAATCATCAAGAAAAGCGTGGGATTTAAGTGGGCAGAAGCTCAAGAAATGGCATTCCAAACATTGAAAACAAAGCTAAGTTCAGCTCCTCTTTTACTTTTACCGGATTTTTCTAAAGCTTTTGAAATCGAATGTGATGCTTCGGGTGTTGGTATAGGTGCTGTGCTCATGCAAGAGAAGAAACCAATTGCATACTTTAGTGAGAAACTCAATGGGGCTGCATTGAACTACTCTACTTATGACAAGGAGCTCTATGCCTTAATTAGGGCCTTAGAGACGTGGCAGCATTACTTGTGGTCGAAAGAGTTCATCATTCATACGGATCATGAGTCATTAAAACATTTGAAGGGGCAAGGAAGTTTGAACCGAAGGCATGCTCGCTGGGTTGAATTTATAGAGATGTTTCCTTATGTGATTCGGTACAAGCAAGGTAAGGATAATGTTGTTGCTGATGCCTTATCACGAAGGTACATTCTTCTCTCTACCTTAAGTGCTAAATTCATGGGATTTGATCATATTAAGGAACTATACTTGAGTGATTCTGATTTTGCTGAAATATTTGCATCTTGTGAACAAAAGCCTTGTGATAACTTTTATGTTCAAGATGGTTATTTGTTTAGAGAAAACAAGCTATGCATTCCAAATTGTTCTTTGCGTCAGTTGCTAATCCGTGAGTCTCATGGGGGAGGATTAATGGGACATTTTGGTGTTTTAAAAACTTTGAGCATACTTAAGGAACATTTCTTTTGGCCTCATATGAAACGGGATGTTGAACGGACTTGTCATAGATGCGTAACTTGTAGAAAGGCTAAATCACGAGTTAAACCTCACGGCCTTTACACACCCTTGCCTGTTCCAACGCATCCGTGGACTGATATTTCTATGGATTTTGTGCTAGGAATGCCAAGAACACAAAATGGAAAGGATTCAATTTTTGTTGTTGTTGATCGATTTTCTAAAATGGCACATTTCATTCCTTGTAATAAAACTGATGATGCAACACATGTGGCTGGATTGTTCTTTCGGGAAGTAGTAAGACTTCATGGAATCCCAAAATCAATTGTAAGTGATCGAGATGTGAAGTTTTTAAGTCACTTTTGGCGAGTATTGTGGGGAAAATTGGGAACAAAACTGTTATTTTCCACCACTTGTCATCCGCAAACGGATGGACAAACGGAAGTAGTGAATCGAACCTTGGGAACTCTTTTAAGAGCTGTGTTTAAAACATACTCAAAGAATTGGGTTGAGTGTATTCCATTTGTTGAATTTGCATATAACCGTTCAATACATTCTTCTACTTCTTTCTCACCCTTTGAGCTTGTTTATGGTTTTAATCCCTTAACTCCTTTAGATTTGCTTCCTTTACCTATGAATGAACTTGTAAGCTTAGATGGCAAGGAGAAAGCTGAACTTGTGAAGAAAATGCATGAGGATGCTCGGCTTCACATTCTCAAAAGAAATAACCAAGCTATGATTCAAGCCAACAAGGGACGAAAGAAAGTTGTTTTCAAGGAAGGAGACTTGGTTTGGGTTCACTTTAGGAAAGAGAGATTCAATCATCAGCGAAAGTCCAAACTTGACCCACGGGGGGACGGACCATTCAAAGTGTTGAAAAGGATCAATGATAATGCTTACAAAATTGATCTCCCGGATACGTATAGTGTAAGTTCCACCTTTAATGTTGCTGATTTATCTCCCTTTCATGCAGATTCAGATTCGGGGACGAATCCTTTTCAAGAAGGGGGGAATGATGTGAATCATGATGAACCGCGGCCATATCTTGTCCCAAATGAAGAGCTGGACCGATCCACAACTCAAGAAGATAGCATACAAATGGAACAAAGTTATGGTGGTCCAATTACAAGAGCTCGGGCCAAAATTATCCAAGAGGAAGTTGGAAATCTCTTAAACCAATTTGCTCAAACTGGACTCCAACCTTCAAGATGGGCTGCTGAACCAAATTCAGAATACTTCAATGTTTTTATGTCCAATTCCTAAAGTCCAAAGTGTGGAAATGATGTAATTTGGCCCTAAGCCTATTATAGTATTATTTGGGCCTTTATTTTATCATTATTTAGCTGCATATTAGTTTATTTAAGCCCACTTTTGTAAGCCTTCATGGCAAGTGGCGGGAATAGCTTGTGTCCTTTAGTTTCTAGTGTCTCTTAGGTTTCCATGCATGCATCTTTATATTCAGCATTGTAACTTGTTTTTCTTTCAATCAAGAAGTAAAATTATTGAATTTTCATTCAAGTGAGATTTTTCTCTCAAGTTCTTTGCTGAACGACATTAGGGTTTCAAACCCCTTTCCCGGATAACGTTATTTCTCGACTCCTTATAGTCGACGGGGTGCGTTACTTACAATCTGATAGTGTTGGTTCTTTGCTCAATATAGCAAACGGGTCACACTCCTCTTATTTTCAACCTTGAATTGGACGATCAGATTCAAGAACTCCAAGTATTGATATAGGGTTTCACGGCAAGTACGTGGAGTTCGTATCAGTTACCATTGTTGATCTTGCATGAACTTGAAGAACTTGGGCTTGATGATGCATCTCTTCATCCCTCCTCACTTTAGCTCGATTTTACATGAAATAGGGCATGAATCTTTGGATAATTGTTGTATAAACCTTGTGTTATGTGTTGGTTTGATGTATATTTCGTTTAGTTTAAGTTTTGAAGGAGTTTGGAGCTGAAAATCTCGAAAATTTGGCCCCTGACCCAAATCCACGGGGGTGGATTTTCTCTTTGAAAAAAATCCACCGGGGTGGATTTGAGGCAGCCCCCTCCTGGAACATTCTGACCTAAATCCATGGGGGTGGATTCTCCTTTTGAAAAAAATCCACCGGGGTGGATTTAGGGCAGTGGCTCCCTTTTGCTCCGAACTTCGTTTTCTTGTTTCTTGTTTCTCCCACCCCTAATTTGATCCCCATGGTTTACTAACATGTTAAATTATGTGTTATAATTATTGTATTAGATTTATGGATTCGTTTGACGTGATTCGTGCCTTATATGATTCGATGTGTACTCCTACACGCATGAATGACTTTGTACTTTGTTTGCTTGCCTTGCATGTAATCTCCTTACTCTTATATGAACTATATGCATTGTTAATATGTTTTTTTTTTGATATGTTATGCATGTTATGTGAATTTTATGAATTAGTTTGACGTGAATTATGTGATTTATGGCGTGATGTAAACTTATATGCACTAAATGTCACCTTGTTGCGTTTTATTCGTATCTTTTGCATTCGTTGCGCCTTGAATGAACTTAGAATTTATGAATGCTCTTGGTATGATACTATATGATAAGTTATGGTTTTAGTCGATGCGTTATGAGTTTAATTTGTTAGTTATTTGTTTGATATTTCGTTGTTTGCCTCGATGTGCCTAAGTGTGAATTTATATGAAGTTTATTGCATCTTTTGCATCCGGATGCATATGCCGAGCGTCTATATGGTTCACGTTTGAGTCTAAGTTCGTCCTTTGTTTCTTTTGTCTTGTTCAGAGCTTCGTTCCTTTGGTGTCGAGGAGGTCCTTTAGGTGTGCTTTGGTTGGTTCCTGTTCGGTTGGTTCGACAAGGTGAGGTTTCTTTCCTTTAGTTATTACGACCTACAACCCTTGATGTGATTTAAGCCCGCATGTGACCTATGTATATGTATACGTATTTAGATATGTGTTTGATACCTATTTTGTGGGATTTTGGCCCCTTTTGTTATGAAATATTTGAAAACGCTTGTACGTATATTTTTGAATATTATCGTTTGTTTGTTTTGAAAAGTGTTGGTGTGAGTATGTTTTGTAGTAGCGAGTTATGTTATGAAAATTTTAATTCTTCGAAAATTTTGAATTTGGAACAATTTGATTGGGCCCCGGAGATTTGTGCGAAGGAGACCCGGGACTGTATGGGCCGTCGGGTAGTCCCTAGCTTGCTCTCCACACTTAAGGATCAACCCGGGACCCACTAGGAGGTTAGTGGGGGATGGAATCCTTGGGAGTGAGTGTCATGAAACTCACGACCCTGACATGGGAATCTATAGTTAGGGTAGGAACAACCCTTCCATCACCGGAGGAGAGGTATGTGTGTTTGATTTATGTTTTCTTATGATTTATGATTCCGATTTTGAGTACGAACGGAGTTAGATGGTCTGAAACTCGTCCTCGCCGAGTTGTGTGTTTGATTATGAAATTAGTTTGTGAAACGGGAGTGGACTTCTAATTACTAAAACTGGTTGATTTTGGCCTTCGGCCTTAACTCTTTTCTATATATACTATCACGGGTTGAAATGTTTTAGCATGCAAAAACCACGCCCCGGTTCATGAATTTTATTATTTCGAATATGCTCTGATTACGTATATGTATGTGTGAGTGTGTTAGCCCCCTCACCAGTCTTTAGGACTGACCCCTCCTCGTTGTTTTCTTTTCCCCCTTTTATTTCTTTGAGTTTGCAGGTTCGGGTTCCGGTTCGAGCTAGGCAGTGGTTTCTTTTGAGTTGTACGAGTCTAGTTCGGGTCTTTTTCATCTTTACTTTTCTGTATTGGTACTATGTATAAGATATTTATGGAATTTGTTTAAATTTGATTTGAAATTAGAATTTAAGCTTGTATGATTTAGTTGGCCTCGGATGGGCACAATGTGTTTAATTTGTATTAATTCGAGCATATATGATTGTATTTGAATCCTGGTGCTTCCGCATTCGATTTTGATTTTATTATGCGCATTCTGTATTAGGGTCTAGACCGCCTAGCTAGTGTGTGAGTTTTTGTTTGTCACCCGTTCGCTGTAGCTTGGCGCGTGTGCGGAGTCTCCATTTCGTACACGTGTCGATCTATAGTGCGGGGGGTGTAGTGCCTTGCGCTACGGGGTGCTACAACCTAAAGTGGTATCAGAGCTCTTGGTTGCAAAACCGGAGCTCTAGTGTCGTGTCGGTCTGTTCAGGTCGTTCGGCTTAGGATTTTGGTGTTTGTTTGCATTCACTACATCATTTATGTGGATTATTTGTATTAATCGTATTAATCGTTCACATGAACATGCACCTATAATTGTATTGTAGTTTTGAGCTTTTCAGGACGTTTCCACATCAACATTATTCCGGCCAACCTTCACAACAATCCCAACCGAATCAAGGGCAACCTTCATCTATGGCACAACCTATAAATTCGATAGCAACCTTGTACCAGGGGTTTGGGACTTTCAACCCTCCCCAATTCCGAGGGGGTAATGACATTGAAGCGGAAGAATGGCTCTCGGGGATTGAAGGGATATTTCGAGTATCGCCATGTGAACCTCAAAACAAAGTTCGCCTTGTTACATTACTTCTTCAAGGGAAAGCGAATTTGTGGTGGTCAAGAGTCATTCAACAACTAGGGGCAATGGGGGAAGGATTGAAGTGGGAGGAATTTGTTCGAGAATTTAGAAAGCGATTTATGCCGGCTATTTTACAAGAACGAAGATTTGAAGAATTTCTCGCCCTTAAACAAGGAGATAAGACAATTATGGAATTCTTGGAGGAGTTTGAGAGGTTGGGTGCATACGTACCACATTGATAGTGTGTATAAAATACATGAAAAACTCTTTCTTTTCCCCCTGAATTGGATTAGATTTCTACTTAAATTGCTTTTATTTAGCTTTTGCAGAAACATGTTGATAAATGAGGGATTTGGCAGAATTATGAAGAAAAAGATGCTAAGTGTTGAAAATGCCTGAGCCATGACCCCAATGCATGATCATCCCTAAGGCCAATGCGCGTAAAGCAGACCACGGTCAACAAGTGCGGCTGAATCCTCTTGTTGGGACAGGTGGCACACATGCAGCAACTTGCTAACCTGGCCAACATGCAAGAATTGATCCTTCATTTTTGGAGTTTCAAGGATCCTAATCATGCTAATTGGGATTTGGGAAAGCTACTTTGTCCCCTTGATCTTTGTAATAGATAGGCTTAAGAAGACATTTTTATATTTAAGCAAGATAAGTAAGGGGAATGTACGGTAACTTTTGGGGAGAAAAAAAGAAAACTGGAATACAGCAGTAGCTAGCAGCAGGAAGCATCGAGGAGCTCCATCCTCAAAACTGTGATCACTTTCAGTTTATAAGTTAAAGTATTTAGATTCAGTTTTGTTTAAGCTTTAAAGTTCAGTTTATGATTCAAGTGTTTATTGCATGCTTTGCATGATGATCCGTGGCTGAACATATTTGTCTTAGTTAGGTTGTATCCTTATTCCTTGCCAATATCTGTGAGATCTAAGTGAATGAATGTGAATCTGATCCGCGGTATTTATGCATGCTTTGAACGTATGGCAGGGAGAAAGCTGAACTTGTGAAGAAAATGCATGAGGATGCTCGGCTTCACATTCTCAAAAGAAATAACCAAGCTATGATTCAAGCCAACAAGGGACGAAAGAAAGTTGTTTTCAAGGAAGGAGACTTGGTTTGGGTTCACTTTAGGAAAGAGAGATTCAATCATCAGCGAAAGTCCAAACTTGACCCACGGGGGGACGGACCATTCAAAGTGTTGAAAAGGATCAATGATAATGCTTACAAAATTGATCTCCCGGATACGTATAGTGTAAGTTCCACCTTTAATGTTGCTGATTTATCTCCCTTTCATGCAGATTCAGATTCGGGGACGAATCCTTTTCAAGAAGGGGGGAATGATGTGAATCATGATGAACCGCGGCCATATCTTGTCCCAAATGAAGAGCTGGACCGATCCACAACTCAAGAAGATAGCATACAAATGGAACAAAGTTATGGTGGTCCAATTACAAGAGCTCGGGCCAAAATTATCCAAGAGGAAGTTGGAAATCTCTTAAACCAATTTGCTCAAACTGGACTCCAACCTTCAAGATGGGCTGCTGAACCAAATTCAGAATACTTCAATGTTTTTATGTCCAATTCCTAAAGTCCAAAGTGTGGAAATGATGTAATTCGGCCCTAAGCCTATTATAGTATTATTTGGGCCTTTATTTTATCATTATTTAGCTGCATATTAGTTTATTTAAGCCCACTTTTGTAAGCCTTCATGGCAAGTGGCGGGAATAGCTTGTGTCCTTTAGTATTCTAGTGTCTCTTAGGTTTCCATGCATGCATCTTTATATTCAGCATTGTAACTTGTTTTTCTTTCAATCAAGAAGTGAAATTATTGAATTTTCATTCAAGTGAGATTTTTCTCTCAAGTTCTTTGCTGAACGACATTAGGGTTTCAAACCCCTTTCCCGGATAACGTTATTTCTCGACTCCTTATAGTCGACGGGGTGCGTTACTTACAATCTGATAGTGTTGGTTCTTTGCTCAATATAGCAAACGGGTCACACTCCTCTTATTTTCAACCTTGAATTGGACGATCAGATTCAAGAACTCCAAGTATTGATATAGGGTTTCACGGCAAGTACGTGGAGTTCGTATCAGTATTTATATAAGTTGTTTTCGAATCATCTTTCTGATCAATCGATGCCTAGATAACAGCTTGATAAGGTTATACCAATACTTGATACGTAATAGTCTTGTAAAGGTATATAAGAACCACACATCATTAAGAGTTTACCACCATGTTTACTCAACAATATGGTGAGGCATGCATAATATGATTTCATAAATCCAAGCTTCTTGAGATTTTGGATCATGATTAATGTCCTTTTGGTGCTCTACGCTACCATATAGTTAAATCCTAGATACTTGTTCGCGGGACTGCTGTGTGGTAAGGATTTAATCGATGAGCTTCTCTTGATTAAGTCAAAAGTAAGAAAGGATGATATAGATGAGCTTCTTATCTATTGTAGGTTAATCTACCACTTGATCAGATTTGATTTTTGCATCAAGGATTAGATACAGGCATGGAATGAAGTAACAACCTAGCTAAGATATCTTTTTCATAATCAACCTTCACAACTCTTTTTATTCTTTGTTTTAGTTGAATCTGATTTTAAGTTTCAGAGTAGTTTGTTTTAATTACAAACAACCCCCCCCCCCCCCCCCTTCTTAGTCTCTTTTGAATATTCTCTTGGATACATTGAATATAAGTCTATCTAGTCCCTTGGGTTCGACCCTTTACTGCTATATTACAATCTTATATTTTGCACGGTGAGTAAAGGATTTATTTGGTGGATTCGGCAACCATCAAATTTTGGCGCCGTTGCCGGGGACTAGGCTGAACTGTTTTGTATTCTTTGTATGACTAGGCGAGAACGTTTGAAGAAACTGATCCCATACGACCCAGAAATAGAGAGGACATTAAGACAAATCAGGAAGGAGAAGATATTGAGGAGGTTGCAGAGACAAAGCTGTGATTTTCTGGAGACAGATTCCTTCCCCTGTTTGGTCAGCTTATTTACTGTTATAGGGACAGGAACCATAAGCGGTGGTCATCCATTAAGCATGGCCGCACAGGATCAGACACTTAGGCAATTAGCTGCACCGCCTGTAGCCCAGGAGCCATTATGCATAACTCTGCCTACTTTGAATACCGATTTTGAGTTAAAGTCTGGCTTGATTCATTTACTTCCCACTTTTAGAGGCAAAGAAAATGAAGATCCGAATCAACATCTCAAGGAATTTCATGTGGTTTGTTCCAGCATGAGGCCAAATGGAGTTACAGAAGAGCAGATTAAACTGAGAGCATTCCCATTCTCTCTAGCTGATGATGCGAAAGAATGGCTGTATTATTTACCGCCAGGATCAATCACAACGTGGACGGCCATGGCCTCAGCATTTCTAGAAAAATTCTTCCCAACATCCAGAGTCGTATCAACAAGAAGAGAAATAGTTTCTGTAAAGCAAAAGGAGTTTGAAACTCTCCATGATTATTGGGAAAGATTTAAGAAATTATTGGCTAGGTGCCCACAGCATGGACATACAGAACAAGCCCTGATCCAGTATTTTTATGAAGGACTAATTCCTATGGAAAGAAGGATGATGGACGCGGCGAGTGGGGGAGCAATTGTCAATAAAACACCTAATGAGGCTAGACAATTAATCTCAACCATGGCTGCTAATTCTCAGCAGTTTGGGGATCATCAACATGTTACGAGAAAAGTAAATGAGGTAAATTCTGCTCTAATTGAAAGTCAATTAAATAAATTAACAACTTTGGTGCAGAATTTGGCTGTGGCAAACTCGACCCCATCCTTGGTTTGTGGAATATGTACCAGTCCAGATCATCACACCGATTTATGTCCAACACTCCAAGCTGATGGAACTGAAAATGTGAGTGCAATGGCGGGAGGTTTTCAGCAAAGAAAGTATGATCCGTATTCAAACACATATAATCCTGGGTGGAAGGATCATCCTAATTTCAGTTATGCACAAAGACCTCAATTGTTTCAAGGACAACAAAATTTTCAGTCAAGACCACCCATGCAGAGACCGCCCCAAAACTTCCAGCCACATCAGAGTTTCCAATCACATCAATCAAACTTTCAACAACCTTCAAGCTCTAATTCAGGTACTTCTTTAGAGGATATGTTCAAAGCCTTTATGACTAACAATCAACAATTTCAGCAGGAAACAAGGGCAAATATGCAGCAGTTCCAGTCCACTGTTCAAAATTTGGAAAACCAATTGGGACAGCTAGCAACTTCAGTCAGTAAGCTGGAAAACAAGGGAAAATTGCCATCTCAAACGATTGATCCAAGGCAAAATGCCAGTGCTGTCACCTTGAGGAGTGGAAGGGAACTCGAATTGCCTGTAAGGAAGCAAAAAGCAGGGCAAGGTAATGTAGGAACAGAGCAAAACAGAGTAAGTATTGATATTGATACAGATTCAGTAGGAAAAAGTGTAAGCCATGATCATGACTTAGAAACAGAACAAGAAGCAGAACCTACTGCATTGCCTGAACCTATGGTGATACCACCACCATTTCCTCAAAGGTTGACATCAATGAAGAAGGACAAGGAAGAGAAAGAAATTTTAGACACATTCAGAAAGGTTGAATTAAACATTCCCCTCCTTGATGCCATAAAGCAAATACCAAGGTATGCTAAATTTCTTAAAGACCTTTGTACCAATAAAAAGAAACTATTAGGAAATGAGAAAATTAGCATGGGTGAAAACGTATCAGCTGTACTTCAAAGGAAACTCCCACCTAAATGCAAAGACCAAGGTATGTTTGCTATTCCATGTAAAATAGGGGACTTAGGCATAAATAATGCTATGTGTGATCTTGGTGCATCAATAAACGTTATGCCTTTGTCAGTCTATTCTTCCTTGAATCTCGGTCCCTTAAAAAGAACTGGAGTTATCATACAATTAGCTGATAGATCAATAGTACATCCTGAAGGTGTGCTGGAGGATGTGCTTGTGCAGATTAATACTTTAATATTTCCTGCAGATTTCTTCGTGGTTAACATGGAAGATGACAAGATATCTAAATCTTCAGATTTGCTGCTTGGGCGACCATTTTTGAGCACAGCAAAAGCAAAGATTGATGTCCATAGTGGAACGTTAACCCTGGAGTTTGATGGAGACTTGATTAAATTCAATGTTTATGAAGCCATGAAATTTCCATCCGAAAATATTTCAAATGTTTCTTCTATAGACATCATTGATAACTGCGTACAAACTACTGCAAAGCTAGATTTCTATGATGAACTTTATTTGGCTTTGGAAGATAGTATTTATATTGATCAATTAAAAGAATTAGAGGCTAAATATGAAATAAAAGAAGATATTAGTGAGGTTGTTTATGCACTGGAATCTCTGAAACCTGTCAATTTAAATTTGAATTGGAATAAGATGAGTAATCCTTATACTAAAACCCCTCCTTCTGTTGTGCAGGCTCCAACACTAGACCTCAAACCTTTGCCATCGCATCTGAAGTATGCATATTTGGGTAATGGCGAAACCCTACCTGTGATCATCTCTAACAAGTTATCCGAACTGGAAGAGAGCAAACTGATAAAAGTTTTGAGAGAATTTAAGGCTGCTTTGGGATGGACAATTGCAGATATGAAAGGTTTGAGCCCATCGACGTGTATGCATAAGATAATTCTAGAAGAGGATCGCAAACCGGTCAGACAAGCCCAAAGAAGATTGAACCCCCCAATGATGGAAGTAGTAAAGAAGGAAATCTTAAAACTCTTGGATGCTGGTGTAATCTACCCTATTTCTGATAGTAGGTGGGTAAGTCCAGTGCAGGTAGTTCCTAAAAAGACAGGTATAACAGTAATTGAAAATGCAGTAGGCGAGTTGGTCCCAACTAGAGTACAAAATGGTTGGCGTGTATGTATGGATTATAGGAAATTGAATTCGGCCACCAAAAAGGATCATTTTCCCTTACCATTTATTGATCAAATGTTGGAAAGACTTGCAGGAAAAACGCACTACTGCTGTCTTGACGGGTACTCAGGCTTTTATCAAATTCCCGTGGCATCGGAAGATCAAGAAAAGACCACATTCACATGTCCTTTTGGAACGTTTGCATTTAGACGTATGCCTTTTGGACTGTGTAATGCACCAGCCACTTTTCAAAGGTGTATGGTAAGTATCTTTTCCGAATATGTTGAAGACATAATAGAGGTTTTTATGGATGATTTCACCGTCTACGGAAATTCCTTTGATGAATGCTTGCATAATCTGACAAGAATTCTAGAAAAGTGTTTAGAAAAGAACCTTGTTTTAAATTATGAAAAATGCCATTTTATGGTTGATCAAGGTTTAATTTTAGGCCATATAGTGTCAATTAGAGGCATTGAAGTTGATAAATCAAAAATAGATGTCATTGAGTCCCTATCTTACCCCTCAACTGTGAGGGAGGTCCGTTCTTTTCTTGGACATGCAGGCTTTTACAGAAGATTCATAAAAGATTTCTCGAAGATAACCCAACCCTTGTGCAAATTACTGCAAAAGGAAGTAGAGTTTCAATTTGATGAAGTCTGTAAGGAAGCATTTGATTTGCTGAAGATGAAACTGACATCAGCACCCATAATTCAAGCACCTAACTGGGATCATCCTTTTGAATTAATGTGTGACGCCAGCGACTATGCACTAGGAGCTGTCTTGGGGCAAAAGATAGATAAAGCACCATATGTGATTTATTATGCATCAAGAATGTTGGATGCAGCTCAAATTAATTATACCACGACTGAAAAAGAACTTTTAGCCATTGTGTTTGCTTTAGATAAATTTCGTGCATATCTTCTAGGTACTAAAGTGATTATTTACTCTGATCACACAGCTTTGAAGTACCTACTAAAGAAAAAAGAAGCAAAACCAAGACTAATACGCTGGATCCTGCTGATGCAAGAGTTTGATGTTGAAATCAGAGACAAAAGAGGGACAGAGAATTTTGTGGCTGATCACCTCAGTAGACTTTTGGTAAGTAAAAGCTCACCACCCATTAAGGAAGAATTTCCAGATGAGCAGTTATTTCTGATTACTGAAGGTAAGACGAGATCATCCCTAACACCTAACCCATGGTATGCAGACATAGTGAATTATCTAGCATCTAACGTTTTTCCAGAAAAATTATCCAGAACAGAGAAGGATAAAATCAAGAGTGATGCTAAATATTATGCATGGGATGAACCTTATTTATGGAAATATTGTGCTGATCAAGTAATTAGAAGATGTGTAAACAATGAAGAAATCAATTCAGTCTTACAATTTTGTCATTCGTATGCCTGTGGAGGCCACTTTGGACCAAAAAGAACTGCAAGAAAAGTATTAGAATGTGGTCTTTATTGGCCAACATTATTTCGAGATACTTTTATATTTTGTAAAGCATGTGAAAACTGTCAAAGAACAGGAAACTTAAGCTCGAGAAATCAAATGCCAATGTCCCCTGTTTTGATTTGTGAAATATTTGATGTATGGGGAATAGATTTTATGGGGCCATTTCCTAACTCTTTTGGCAACTTTTACATTCTACTTGCAGTAGATTATGTTTCTAAATGGATTGAAGCCAAAGCAACACGTACTGACAATGCTAAAACTGTTGTAGGTTTTATAAAATCAAATATTCTCAATAGATTTGGGACTCCAAGAGCTATTATCAGTGATAGAGGAACACACTTCTGTAATAAAGTTGTAACAGCCTTGTTGAACAAATACAATGTTACACATCGAACGTCAACAGCATATCACCCACAAACTAGTGGACAAGCTGAAGTTTCAAATCGTGAAATAAAGAGCATTTTGGAAAAAACCGTAAGCCCTAATAGGAAGGATTGGAGTTTAAGACTTGAGGATGCACTATGGGCTTACAGAACAGCCTACAAAACACCCATTGGTATGTCTCCATACAGGTTAGTGTTTGGAAAAGCTTGTCATTTGCCTGTAGAACTAGAACATAAAGCTTTGTGGGCGATAAAACAATGCAACATGAAAATGGATAATGCTGGAATTCATAGGAAGTTGCAGTTGCAGGAATTAGAGGAATTAAGGAATGAAGCATATGAAAGTGCTAGATTGTACAAGGAAAAAATTAAGCATTTTCATGATAAAATGATTTCCAGAAAAATCTTTCAAATTGGGCAAAAAGTATTATTGTTTCACTCTAGGTTGAAACTTTTTCCTGGAAAGTTAAGATCAAGATGGATAGGACCTTTTGTTGTTACTAATGTTTTTCCCCATGGTGCAGTAGCAATTAAGAGTGTAGAAACAGGAAAAGCATTCAAGGTCAATGGGCATCGCTTGAAACCGTTTTATGAAGGATTCAAAGACCATACCGTGGAGGAAGTCCATTTGGACAACTCCATTCCTTTCTCCTCATAAAAACAAGGTAATTGTCTAGCCTAGGACATTAAACAGGGGCGCTTGATGGGAGGCAACCCATTAATTTTTGGTAAATTTGCTTTGACACCCCAGTTCTTAACTGCGATTTTGTTAAGGAACCATTTCCAGCAGTAGCAGATAAGCATAAGTCAGATAAGTGAGTCTTTAATAATGCTCATCCCTTAAACTCATCCCATAAGCCTTTCCCCACACTTGGCGAAATAGAACAAATTTAAAATAAGAAGAAAGTGTTATACACTTTATTCCTTAAAAGTCCTGTTAATTAGAAAAACGATTTTTGAAAATAGATTGCACTTTTAAGGAAACGTTTCATCTTCAACCCCTCAGAAAATTCAAACCAAAACCTCTCTCTTTTCTCTCTACCGAGAAAACCCAACCGTCTCACCACCTTCAACCGGCGACTTAGTTGCAATCTTCGCCGGAACATGAAGACAAGATCTGAGAAAACCAGTCCCCCACCTAAGCCCTACAAAAGAGGAGTTACGCAGAAGAGGCGGGTTCTAAAGACTGGCCCTGAACCAGCCAAACCCGTACATGCAGAGGGGGTGGCGCCATCAAGAAATACACCCTCACCACCCTCTGAAGCTACGCCAAAAACCTCAGTTCCTCAAGAAGAAACAAACCCTAGCCCTCCTCCTCCTATTGACACAAATCCTACAACCCCTGAACCCCCTGTAATTGTGGTGGAAGACCGCCGGCAAACCACAGACCCAACTTTGAGTTCAATATTGAAACAAGTCAGGGAATCCTATGAGCCCAAGAAAAGAAAATTCCAACTGAGAGACGAAAAAGATGAAGGAGAGCCATCAGATCCCCAAGAATCGAAGGAGAAAAGTGCAAAAAGGAAATCTAAGAAGAAAAAGAAAACTGAGAAGAAAAAGAAGCCTTCCCCGACTGAATCTGAAGAGGAAAGGGCAGCGGAGACTCTCCAACAAATGGATGCACCAGTCGAAGAAGAGGCCATTGAAGAAACTGAAGAGGGACTCCAAACTACACAAGAGGGAAATAATGAAAAAGCAGGAGAATCAGATGCTCATGCAGAGACAGCGCAAGAAAATGAAGATGCTCCAGAAGAAGAAGGAATGCAGGAAGAAGATGTAGCAGAAAAGGAAAAGCCGGTTGAGAAAGAGCCATCGGAAGCGCCATTCCAGCCTACGCAGAGGACACATCTCCCCAAGAAGCAGAAAAGAAGCAGACTGCCAAAGTCAAGGACCCCTGCTCCTTCAAGGTTTCAAAATCTTGGAGGACGCCTCAAATTCACTGCCAAAACAGAGAAAACAAGGTACAATCAGGTTAAAGAACTCTCAATTGCTATTGCTAAAAAAATTGATGTGCCTACACTTGAAAAGTTTGAATTGATTGAAAGAATTTATGGAAATAAACACAGATATCTATTATGAACTCACAATGGAATTTTATTCAACTTTTAAATTCCTGAAAAAGCAAGCCTGTAATTGGAACGAAGATGGTGTTATCACATTTAGACTGCTAGGCAAAAGAATCAGTTATTCAATTAACCAATTCTGTGAAGTTTTGCAATTTGATTACTTTCCAGTTGAAGGGGAAACTGATATAACATGCTTAGGAGATTTTCCCCAAGAATTTGATCCTGATGAAGCCTTTAAGCAACTAACCGATGGCAAGTATAATAAATTTGATGATAAGGAGGGCAAGTATAATAAGAGCATTTACTTAAATGATCCTGCTGTAATTTATGCTCATAGATTGTTATCAATGTTTTTCTCCCAAAGAACTGAAGGTTCCAGCACCATAACCAAATCTGAGTTGTATTTTTTGTGGGCTATGTGGAATAATAAGAAAGTAAATATAGGTTTTTGGGCTGCTGTACACATAAACGACTGCATCAAATGGAAAAGGCCACTTAAACTAGGGCATCTAATTACTCACATTGCTGTACATGAAGAACTTCTTGACCTGAATGATCATAACCTCACTTTACATTCTGAAGTTCTTCCATTAGATGAATATGTACTGCTGAACATGAGAATACTCCAAAGAAAGGATGGAGTATTGTGCTTTCCTGGTGCAGGTACAGTTCCTGTTACAAAAAGCAAAGGTAAAGAAGCCCAATCTGAGGCCACCACTAGCACCACTGACTCTGCACAGTTGGACCGGATTGAAACTCTCCTCACAACAGTCCTAGCCAAAATGGAAAAATACGAAAAGTCAGTGGAAAAACTTCCAGCCATGGAGAATTCAATGGACATCATGGCAACCCACATAGCAGGAGTGGAAACTGATATTGAGGCCATCAAAAAGGGCCTCAACATTGGCACCCACTAATTCGCATTCAGGGAAGTCCTCCTATTTCAATTCTGTTTATCAACATTGAGGACAATGTGAAATAAGTATGGGGGGTGGGGAATAGCCTGTTTTGTTTCTTTTGTTGATAAGTCTGCTACTTTTGATGACTACTTTTGATGACTGTTGCTTTGATTATTTTTTTTTTTTTTTTTGAAGTTTATAGCCTGTTTTAAATGGTTCCTTTAAGATTTTTGACTGATTTTGTGGCTACTGGATGGCTAGTATTTCTGCTGTAGCCTGACCATGTGCAACATGTTTTGATTTGAGAGTTTTTGAACATGAAAAATAAGTTGAAATAGCATGAATTTCCATGTCTGATTCTTGGAATTGATCAAATTTATAAGTTCTTTGGCTCTGATAGAGAATGTTTTTGAATTTGGACTAATGGGTAAAAAACTGAAATTGCATGCTTAAATTGGACCTTCATGTGTGAAAAAGTGTGCAATTTTTGGACTGTCTAAAGGAATGTTATTGGTGCTGAATGCTAATACTAATTGAGGGATTGTGTTCTGAATAAGGCTGTAATGCCATTAGTTTCTGAATAAGGCTTTTATAGCCATTACTCTCTGAATAAGGCTGTCACAGCCATTTGCTTGATGCAATCCGCTCGTTTCACTCCGCTGGTTACCTAAGGCTGAATACAAATCATAAACAAAAAAATGGGTGACCATGAGTGATGCACTTAGTGCAGTCTAGGGATAGTCATATATTACCAAAGCGGTATTATGACACCCGAAATAGACAACGTTTCGAATTTTGGTATAAGTGTTATGTTGGAACCCTCACTTTATTTTTGTTTTGTCAGAAGTTAGACAGTCCAGAATGAGCACCCTTTGATCATATGTTGTAATTGCTACATGGTAAATGTGCATGGTTAAATGAATTCTGAATTCCTTAACATTCTCTACCAAGTTAAACACTTAAGATTTGTTCTTTTCCATCTTGAAGGCTGTGGAGACTTGTTATGATGCTTATCTTAGTGTTCACATTTTCTCATTGATAAAGTGTGGGGCTGATGTGGTTTGATGAGGATCATCTTGCAGTTTGTTAGAATAGAAGTTGTTGCTTAGGGACAAGCAAAAGTCTAAGTATGGGGGGATTTGATAGTGTGTATAAAATACATGAAAAACTCTTTCTTTTCCCCCTGAATTGGATTAGATTTCTACTTAAATTGCTTTTATTTAGCTTTTGCAGAAACATGTTGATAAATGAGGGATTTGGCAGAATTATGAAGAAAAAGATGCTAAGTGTTGAAAATGCCTGAGCCATGACCCCAATGCATGATCATCCCTAAGGCCAATGCGCGTAAAGCAGACCACGGTCAACAAGTGCGGCTGAATCCTCTTGTTGGGACAGGTGGCACACATGCAGCAACTTGCTAACCTGGCCAACATGCAAGAATTGATCCTTCATTTTTGGAGTTTCAAGGATCCTAATCATGCTAATTGGGATTTGGGAAAGCTACTTTGTCCCCTTGATCTTTGTAATAGATAGGCTTAAGAAGACATTTTTATATTTAAGCAAGATAAGTAAGGGGAATGTACGGTAACTTTTGGGGAGAAAAAAAGAAAACTGGAATACAGCAGTAGCTAGCAGCAGGAAGCATCGAGGAGCTCCATCCTCAAAACTGTGATCACTTTCAGTTTATAAGTTAAAGTATTTAGATTCAGTTTTGTTTAAGCTTTAAAGTTCAGTTTATGATTCAAGTGTTTATTGCATGCTTTGCATGATGATCCGTGGCTGAACATATTTGTCTTAGTTAGGTTGTATCCTTATTCCTTGCCAATATCTGTGAGATCTAAGTGAATGAATGTGAATCTGATCCGCGGTATTTATGCATGCTTTGAACGTATTTATATAAGTTGTTTTCGAATCATCTTTCTGATCAATCGATGCCTAGATAACAGCTTGATAAGGTTATACCAATACTTGATACGTAATAGTCTTGTAAAGGTATATAAGAACCACACATCATTGAGAGTTTACCACCATGTTTACTCAACAATATGGTGAGGCATGCATAATATGATTTCATAAATCCAAGCTTCTTGAGATTTTGGATCATGATTAATGTCCTTTTGGTGCTCTACGCTACCATATAGTTAAATCCTAGATACTTGTTCGCGGGACTGCTGTGTGGTAAGGATTTAATCGATGAGCTTCTCTTGATTAAGTCAAAAGTAAGAAAGGATGATATAGATGAGCTTCTTATCTATTGTAGGTTAATCTACCACTTGATCAGATTTGATTTTTGCATCAAGGATTAGATACAGGCATGGAATGAAGTAACAACCTAGCTAAGATATCTTTTTCATAATCAACCTTCACAACTCTTTTTATTCTTTGTTTTAGTTGAATCTGATTTTAAGTTTCAGAGTAGTTTGTTTTAATTACAAACAACCCCCCCCCCCCCCCCCTTCTTAGTCTCTTTTGAATATTCTCTTGGATACATTGAATATAAGTCTATCTAGTCCCTTGGGTTCGACCCTTTACTGCTATATTACAATCTTATATTTTGCACGGTGAGTAAAGGATTTATTTGGTGGATTCGGCAACCATCAAATATTACAAATGATGATCGTTTGAGGGCTAAGTACTTTATGGATGGTCTTCGGGATGAATTCAAGGAAGATTTGGGTGCAAGAGACAGGAGTACTTGGAACCAAGCGGTCGAGAAAGCTCTGCGGGTTGAAACTTGGTGGATGGTAAGAAAAAGTCGGGAAGAAGAGGGTTCGGGACAATCATTCGGGTTAGGATCATGTTCCAACCTACAAGTGGAAGAGAGACCGATTCAACAGGGTGTGCCGACCAAGAAAAGAGACAACAAGAAGAAGCTTAAGCTTCAGAAGACCCCTTGGGCCGAGAGAGAGTTTCCACCATGTGCCTATTGCCAAGGACTAATCATACCTATGAGGGATGTTGGATTCGGTTGAAGAGGTGCTACGCTTGCGGAACTTCGGAGCATAAGTTTCCGGATTGTGATCGTTCAAGGGCTAGTAAACGAAGGAGAAGGAATCAAAGGCTTCAACTTGGAAACCAAAGAGCACCTGAAAATTGAGGTAATTGCATTCATGGCATATCATTCATGCATATTTAATCTCGGGGAAACCCACTCTTTCTTTATTTCCTCTTGCTTTGTTGCTCTTTGGTGTTGTTGCTTGTGTTGCTTCTTGCGCTTGTTTTGTTGCGTGTGTCGCTTTCTTTTGTGGGGAACTCTCTTCTTGAAGAGAGTTAGTGAGTTGAGTGCCCGGGTGTTTGTGAGTTGTGAGGGCCGAGGTTGTCGGTGGACTTCTTGAAGGCGTCACTACCAGGAAAAGGGGTTTTTGGGACGCTAGAAGCGTCACTAAAAACAGGTTATTGTGACGCTTTCGATATTGTGACACCAAGTAAAAGCGTCACCTGTTTCGGCGTGACAACAGGTGTATTGTGACGCTTATTACGTGACGCTTACAATGTGTCATTAAAAGGCCTATATTGCGACGCTTTATGACGTCATAAATTGAACCTTAACTACCTTAACTAACTAGTAAAATAACACTTACAAGCGTCATAATAGAATTTAGTGACGCTTTATGGTGTCGTTAAAGAGTGTGTGATGTCAACACTAAGCGCCATATTAAACTCTGTTATGACGCTGTACGGTGTGGCAATATATGTTAATATGACGCGTCTTTAGCGTCCCAATAAATTGTGTTATGACGCTATGGAGCGCCTTAATACCATGTATTATGACGCTTATAAGCGCCCTAATATAAGTTATTATAATCCTTTTAACCATATTACTATACGCGTAAAGCGTCCCAATAAATTATATTATGACCCAATTGAGGCGTCCTAATACGATGTATTATGACGCGTTGAAGCGTCCTAATAAAATTTATTGTAACACTTTTAAGTGTATTAATATACTGCATGTTGACGCTTTACAACGTCACCATAAATTGAATTTCGACGACGTATAACGTCATAATAGAATGTATTCTCACGAAATAAAGTTTCATTTAAACATATATTAATATTTAAATAGAATTTGCGTAATTATTGTTATTCTATTATATTGTTGTAATTTAATTGACAACTTAATTAAATAAACACAATCAAATAACCGAATATTAATATGTTCACAAATTTCCCAATCCAAACTAATATTAGTTACAAAAGGTACCTAGTATATGAACATTGGCCATATTCAACAAAAACGACAAAAGGTTAAGGTAGAATACCACTTACAATAAATACATACTTATTGTATTCTTGTTCAAATCCAAAGAAAGTAAATCTGATTACAAACGGTCGGTGTCAATCGTGAGCCCTTGCAACCTGTAAAAAATTAACTTGTCAATACCATATTTTGTCAAAGCTACTGAAGTTTAAATAAATTTTGTTAAAGCTAATGAAGTTTGAATACCATATTTTTTTGCCATGGAACAACCTCCCCAATCGCATCACCAATCGTTTTGAAATGTGATGTTGGATGAAGTAATTGTTCATCTGCGTCCACTGCAATGTTGATGACTGCCTCGCACCAATTGCTTCCCAAGGAAACATGACCAACCCTGTCCGCAGGATCTAAACTTCGAATACAACCAATTGCCACAGTTTTCGATGAATCAAATGCACTCTTTAATAATACTTTTGACCCAACCTATCAATGTAAACTCAATGTCAGCAAATTCCATTCACTCTCCAACAAATTGCACACACATAAACAAATATTATTCAGCTGTCCCAATAAGATGTTCAATGTTTATGGTGAACTGTACATTAGCCTCTGCCACTATTAGAAGCAGCAGTGATATGGTTTCAAATGCACTATTTTATAAGCCATCAGGAAACATACAAATGCAGCCAAACTATCCGTATGCCATTAGGAAACAGATAAATGCAGCCCCTAATCTTTGTCATTTTCACTCATTACCACATCAATTGTAAGTTTCAATACAGAAATGCCAAGAGGAAACAGAAAAATGCATCTGACAAATCAATATGCCAACAGGAAACAGAAAAATGCAGCTAAACTATCCCTATGTCAACAGGAAACAGACAAATGCAGCCCCTAATCTTTGTCATTTTCACTCATTACCACATCAATTGTAAGTGTCAATACAAAAATGCACCAATCTTTTTCCATAGATGTATCCTTCATACAAAGTTTGAATAGAGGCATTTCAATGCAAATAAGAAGTTCTTGCCCTAAAGTTCTGGGTCAAGCATAATGCACAAGATACTAACAATGACACTAGAACATTATCCAGTCACATGAAACCTCAAATGCTCCTAGAATTCAATAACAGAAAGAAAGGATGATGATGAATTATTTACCTGCAGAGGCATGTTGTTCATTGGTGATGTGGTGGAGGGCCGGAATATGGGAGCATGAAATCGAGATGATGACGACGAAGGGAATCCTGTTTCTTCTAGAGGAGAGTTAAGAAGGGATCGTTGCATGTTAACTTTCAGGAGTTCTTGTATTTGTCTATTTTGTTCTTGTACAATCTGCTTGAACTCCTCAAGTTCTTTCTTGTAACTCGTATGCATTCGAGAAGATCTACCTCTACTAGTGATATCACCGTATACGTCAGAGGTAGAGATCCCGTAGCCATACATCCATACTCTTCCCCATTTGTCTTCTCCAACAACTTGAGAAAATATATCATTTGGCCTAACATCCTTTGAATTAGGATCAAGCTCTTTTCTTTTGTCTTGCATTTTTTGCTGATGATAAAAGCACGAAAGTGATGTTAATTTCAATCTAAAGCAAACCATACTACACTCAAGCAGTGAATGTTTAAGCGCACGAAAACATAAACAGAAATGTAACTTATTTTACCCATGTTTCTGCTACAGTTGGATTAGTAGTTTCCCCATCCTTCGTATAACATTTTCCGAATAAGTCCACCCGACTCAGTTCATAACCAACTTCTACGTCTCCATTTTAGCCAACAACATCATTCTCTGTACTACCAACTGTCTTTGCTTCTTTCTGAGTATTAACATATAGTTATTAAACATGCCAATCAGAAATTTTATCCCTACAACTAAAAACATAATATCCAAACCTTTAGTTGATCTCTAATTGGGAGAAACTTCTGTTTCCTGTTATGTGCATCATTTTCTTTTGGGCCCTATTCTCCTTATTCTGAGCACTAATTTTCTGAAAAGAATGCAACAGCTGATATAAACTTCATTGAAAGGAAAATATGAACAATAACTATTATTCATTCACAGAAGACTTACCCGAGCTTTGTCACTGCTCCAGAAAATAACTAGACTCTTCCATTGATCAGGGAGAACTCTCTCATCATCCGTGTCAGGCCGCTTGCGCAAGTTTTCTTCCAGTGAGGAGTTTGGATCAAAATATCTACTCTTAACTCTACTTTTCCAAGCTCTCCAACTCTTTGACAAGATATCCCAAGATACATTCTCAATGTCAAATGATCCACAAAATTTCTCCTATGATTTTTAAGTGATATTAGCTATGTCATCAGAAAACTCAGACATTATGAATATTAATCACAGTAACCTCAGAAGTTAGGAGTACAACATTACCTTTACCAGATCGATCACATTTTTCTTAACAGACATCGGTACTTTATGCCAATCTTCATAGTCAAGTGGAAGTAGGGATCCATTTCTAACTAAAGTACCGATGAACTCAACGTACTCACTTTTGTTTGGACCTATTGGCTTTCCAAGAGCATCAAACATCACTTCGACTTGCTCTTTTCTAGCCCAAACACGTGGCATGTTAGTACATCCTCGAGTCTTTGCCTTAACCATACATCCTACAAATATGTTACAATAATCAAGTACTGATAGTTCAAAACATTTAGCAATATAAAATGTGCAAAACCACATACTCCAAGCATACCTGCATTATCAGCCACCTCAACATCAGGGTTATTCAAGGGAACTTCTGTCGCAGAGCTTTCAACACCAGTTCTGCCGCGTTTATTGCGTCTAGCAGCATCTAAGGATATATCATATAGTCATACACTGATGGTTTAACTATTTTTTATTGAAATTTCAAGATAAATGCCAAAAATTAATTGACCTGTATTTTCGTCTTCTTCATCGTGCAAACTGGGAGGCGGCGCTTCAGGTTCCTCGATTACAGTTTTGTTGGCTCGGCCACGTCTAGGTCGTCTCATACCTACGAATATAAATAAAACCCAAGAACATATAGAAAAAGCATAATTATATAGTTTAATAAACATGTAAAAAAACAGAAATCAAGCAAAAACTATTATTTCACATAGATTCATCCTAAATCTCCTGAAAGCCATCATTTTCTAAATCAGCTACAGAAATTCTTAGATCTCCTTCACGAATCCATTCGATTTCTTCTTCTTCTTCTTCCAGTGGAATATTTTGACTAGTTGTGCTCTGTAACATCGTGTCAATCTCATCAGTCGACAAGTTTCCGCCATCGTCAAACCGATCCCTAGCTTTTGTTTTAATCACAACCTTCCAATCCTTCTCGGTGGGATCATCTACATAGAAAACTTGTTCAACTTGGGATGCGAGTGCGAAAGGCTCATTTTGGCGCTTTATACTTGCAAAATTCACCAATGTAAATCCATCAATGTCCTTTTTCAGTTTGCTTCCCTTAGAGACCCAATCACATGTAAATAACACAACTTTTCTCCCACCCGTGTAATCTAGTTCGATTATGTCATTTACAATGCCATAATACGCCAACTCTTGATGGATTGGTCTCATATCCTTCTTGCTTGCAAGACTTGTTGTATTGGCTTTAACCATCACCCCACTATTTTGAGTTTTTCTTGTTCTCTCTACTGCCTTAGTATGAAATCGAAAACCGTTCACTTTATATCCCTTATATTCAGTTGCAACAGGGATAGGGCCCCTTGCAAGCCTGCTGTTGTCAACCAATTTTGGATCATTTCCCTCGGAACTTAGTTCTTCAAACTGCAATAATGAATAATATATAAATATACAGCATAAAGCTAGATAAGAAAGGTCATTACATAATACTTTAGGTATCACTTACCCGATCCTTAAACCACGCAGCAAAGGAATCACTATGGATTCTTCTGATTTCATGTTCCCTCGACCGATGCTTCTTGCGTCTGACCTGAGCTTCATGTTCCCTGAGTAATTAACAGAAAATTATTTTGTTACTATGTCATGAATCTGCAGTGAACAATATGTGTAGAATTAGCAAATAAAAATTTAGCTCCGGTAACTTACTCTCTATATTGTTGAATGTCATCGCAATTAAATAAGACATACCGGTGAGCTTTTGTTAGTTGGTCATTATTCAATACAATAGGCTTTCCTTTCCACAATGAGGCTCCAGTAACTGAGAAAATATCAATACTTGCAGTGCTTGTTGCACACATATCATCATCATTACGACTTGGTCGATTATGCCTTGTTTCAATATTTTCATTAAAGTATAGAGAACAGAAAGATAAACATTCCTCTGCCAAGTATCCTTCTGCAATTGATCCTTCCGGACGACCTCTGTTACGAACATATGATTTTAAAGTACTCAAATACCTACAAAGTTCACAATATAATGAATTACGTGACTGAAATATCTGACATAACCATCCAACTTTAACAAAATTGCACAAGTAAATGATAAAATGTAGGCGTACCTTTCAATGGGATACATCCAACGATAATGGACTGGTCCAGCCATCTTTGCCTCAGTGACCAAGTGTACAGTCAAATGTACCATGATATCAAAGAACGAAGGCGGGAAAATCTTCTCCAACTGACAGAGAATTACAGCAATCTCTTTTTTCAACCTGGATAAATCATTCGGATTAAGTGTCTTCGAACACAATTCTGTAAAATAGCGGCACAAATGAATCAATGATTTACGTATTGGCCTCGAAAGTAGTTTACGTAGTGCGAATGGTATCAATTGTTGCATCAACACATGACTATCATGGCTCTTCAAGCCAAATATCTTGGGTGGTTTAATATGAACACACCTTGAGATATTTGAAGCATAACCGTCTGGAACTTTAACACTCTTCAAAAGTTTGCAAAATCTTTCCTTTTCATTCTTATCCAGTGCAAAGGATGCTGCTGGTAGCCATTCCTGTCCTAGCTCATCAAGAAAAGGATGGAGTTTTGATCTTATACCCATAATTTGCAAATCCAACCGAGCATTGTAATTATCCTTTGACTTGTCCGAGTCCAACAATGTATATAACACCTTGTCGCATAGGTTCTTCTCAATGTGCATAACATCAAGATTGTGTCTCACCAAATTCGTCTCCCAATACGGTAGATCAAAGAAAATGCTCTTCTTCTTCCAATTATATGGCAGTTTCTGGTCACCAACCTTTTTCCCAAATTTGTTCTCAATAAGCTTTACTTCATCAAATGCCACAGAACCTTTTAGATACGGGGTTGGTGTTCGGTGCTCCACAGTTCCATCAAATGAACTTTTATCCTTCCGATAAGGGTGATCTTCAGGTAAGAATATACGATGGCACATATAACAGAACTTACGAGATCTATCCAACCACACAGAGTTTGTGTACTTATGACAAACCGGACATGCGTATTCTCCCTTGGTACTCCAACCCGATACAGCTGCAAGGCCTGGAAAATCACTTATTGTCCACAATAGAGCTGCACATAGTTGAAAGTTTTCCTTACTTGACGCATCGTACGTACTAATTCCCTCTTCCCACATCTCCTTCATCTCTGCAACAGGCAGCCGTAGGTATATATCAATGTTATTCCCTGGTCCAGAGGGCCCCGGTATAAGCAACGATAGCATCAGGTATGGCTTTTTCATACAGTCTCCAGGCGGCAAATTATACGGAATGAATATTACAGGCCATGTACTATGGTTTACACTCATCGTTCTAAATGGATTGAAACCATCAGTCGCCAAGCCTAACCTTACATTTCTAAGATCATTTGCAAAATCAGGATGCAAGAAGTCAAAAGTTTTCCAAGTTGGAGAATCAGCCGGATGCCTCATCACACCATCCTTGATGCAATCCGTATCATGCCACCTCATGAGGGATGCAGTTTCCTTATTCATAAAAAGTCTTTATAACCTCGACTTTAGCGGAAAGTGCCACACCATCTTAGCAGGTATCTTCTTGTTCCCTTTAGATTTTTTAGACGAACTGTCTCGATCACCCACACTAGCTTCAGGTGGAGCCGTTATCCACCGCGGCTCATCACATGTATCACATTTGGTTTTGCCTTCATTCACCCCCCAGTATAGCATACAGTCATTCCGACAAGCATCAATTTTTTTATAATTCAACCCCAGATCTTTCAAAATCTTTTTAGTTTGATAATAGTTTTTCGGCAGTTGAACACCTTCTGGAAATGACTCCCTTAACAATTCAAGCATCATCGTAAAGGAACTATCACTCCAATTCCCTAGACACTTGATTTGGAGCATTCGAACAATGAAATAAAGCTTTGAAAAGTTTTTACAGCCCGGGTAAAGTTCTTGTTCTGCATCTTCCATAAGTTTATAAAAGTTTTCAGCTTCTTTACAAGGTCTATCATGTTCCTCAACTCTCGGTGTTCCTTCAGTATTACCCATATTATCTTGCATTCCAAAAGCATCGTTTAACATTTCACACATATTATTGGATGAATTCTGCCCATCATACACATACTCTGTCGGCCTACCATTAGACGACAACTCACCATGTAATACCCATTTAGTGTACCCGGATAAAAACCCATGCCAAATAAGATGCTCTTCGACAATGCTCCTACTTTTTAATAAGGCATTTTTACATTTCTTACAAGGGCATAAAATTTTAGCTCCATTCGAATTTGAAAACGAAGTATCCAAAAAATATTTCACCCCATTTCGATATTCATTACTAGCCCTATGCATGTTCATCCATGTCCTATCCATAATATTATTTATTCACCGAAAGTAGTTACCTTCCAACTGACGACAATTTCAATTTTGGAGCTTCAACAGAGACAAGAGTGGGATTTATCTACGAATAAAAACAAAACACAATATAAGCCTATCCTACCAGAAATTAATATTTAATCAGAAATATGTACTATTTATGAAGTGATTATCATAACTTGGTTAGCATGGTGTTTTAAGTTCTGTAAAACACCTTCTTATGGTCTAAATTTTGACACCTAAGGTTTGAGGTTACTCTAACACAAAAAAAGATTTGGTATTTGGCATAGTAACTGCTCAAACTAACCAATCACATCACTGACAAGTACAAACAATCCGTAAAGACTAAGCCAAAGAAAATGCAATATTACTCTCACATGGGATCTAGCTCTAGCTTTATATATCTTGCTGTAATCCATATGAGATTAATAAATTCTGCTTGGTTATACAATACCAGACCATGCTACTATTGCTGGTTATTTATTACATTCAATTTATCAAAATTGGTTTGCTTTTCATTAGGGCCAAAAAATGGTGAAGACAACAGTAACATCAATACATAGTAATTTGTAGTTTCAAGAAAGAGTTATAAAAAACTGAATCACATTTTATGTCATATTCCTCTCAATATGGCCATACACAAAACACATTCAGTACTGTTCTTTCTTTCCCGCAATATTCTTATACTAGGTCTACGAGCTTGTATTAACAACATTCATTACAGTTCACAGTTACAAGACTTGAAGCGTTTTGATAATTCATGTGATCCAAAGTTTGATTTTCCCTATTTGTTTAAAAGAAAGAAAGACTACATTGGATTTTATTTGCTAAATTCAGTTAATATCTACATATAATCTATTATACTATCCTCAAGTTATGCATTAACTTACAAGTTAATTTGTCTTATTTGTAAACTTTCAGCGTAAGTTCGGACATTTGCAATAAATGTGCAAAACTGCACAAAAAACACACTTGTACAGTTTCAACAGGGTTATATCCAAAGGTATTTTTGACTAATTCATCAAACCATAACTTACTTCTAACTGACGCAACCACAAAAGACTGCAATAACGTATGTGTTTTGAACAAAGTAGTATTTTCATAGTACTACACCTCAGTGTATCTTTGCAATAAATCAACAACAAAAGAAGTAACAAGCTCTCAAGAGAAAATAATCTTACCTTCACAATTACTGTATGACTTCAGTACTGATTAAATCACTCCAATGAATTTGACGCCAATTAGCAAGTTACTCTTTATTTTCCAAGCCAAACTGCTTCAAAGTTTATCCGCATCAGAATATTGAAAAGGTTTTTTACAGAACAACATATATTTGGTAAAACATATGTATCAAGTATTGCAATATTAGGTTTCACAAGAATTACAAAGTACACACAAGAGCATGGTTGTAAATCCAGAGGCCTAAATAGACAATCTACAAGGTTTCATTTCCAGAAAATTTAGACAAATGAAAATGTTAGTGATTACCTGTGCAAAACAAAATCAATAGGGAACAAGAAAGAGCAGGAAAAATTACACAAACAATATCATAAATCCTGTATTTACGATCTTTACTTTCAGAACAACCCTAACCTCAGGAATCATAAAAATTTACTAAGGATATCTCCATTAAAAACACGGATTTACAGATGGGCATTGGATCTACAAACATGCAAAGCTCCAGTCTTTTAACTTATAAACCCCACAAAATTGATTATGCACTCAAATCTTCTCAGAACAAAGATTTCTTCAACATTATCACTAAACAACTCAAGCAATCAACCAACCCAAGCTTAAAATAAAAAATTAACCCCACCCCCATCTGCATTCCCAAATAAACATACAAAATCAAGCTTAAAAACCCCAACCAAACAAGTAACACTTCTTCTTGTCTCAGTAAGCTACTGACCTTGCCATACAGAATCTTCAGCGAAAAGGGGCTTCAGACCTTCGTTCTTGTCTCAGTTCTTGGGCAGCTTGTGAGTGCCCTGTACTTCGAGCAAGGAGACAATCAGTCCTCCAGATGTGAAAACGCAGAAAGGGGAAAATCAGGGTTAGGGTTTCATGCTCACTTTAAGGATGCGGCTGGCGGTAGAGGCTGGTGCCGGCGATCCACAGCGTCGTCGGTGGAAACTGGTTTCGGAGGTAAAAACGTTGAAATTCTCTAAACCCAGAAGGCGAAGTTCTTTCGATTCGGTGATTCTGCAATTTCTTCTCTTCAGGTGAAAATCTATCAATATTGGAAAGTGTAGTGTTCAAATTGAAGCTGAAAGTGGAAAGTGAAGCTTCCCTCCCGATTTTCTTCCCCCCATTTCTTCCCTCCTTTTCGCCTAAATGTTTCCCTCCGTTTTTTCAGCTGGCAACATGAATAAGAGATGGTTATATTTAACTATATTAAGGCGCTTTTAAAATAAAGCATCACTATAATACACGATATTAGGACGTTTTTATTATAGCGCCTTAATATATTCTACCTATTGTGACGCTAAGTGCAAAAATGTCTTAACAATTTCAATTCATTTAATAATATATTCAACATATATTCAATATGTAAATAAAAATAAACATAAAATGTCAATTAATGAAAAAGCGTCACAACAGGTTATTTTTGGAGACGGCAAAATAAACGCGTCATAACAGGGCGTCATTACAGGCTGTTTTTCTAGTAGTGTGTCTTTTCCTTCTTCTTGTTGAGATACGGGGTTACCTTGAGGAGTGAGTTGTTCGTTCGAGCGCGGTGCCGAGTCAGGGGTTACTCGTAGGAGGTCCGTTCAGGGCTCAACGATATTTTCGAGTGTTAGATGGAAGACTACCCCGTTTAAATCCTTTGTGGAGGTGGTTGGTTATTCCGGGATGGTGCAACAAGCTTTGTGGCTTACCTTTGGGTTAACCGGGGGTTGAGCCAAGCTTAAAGAAACAAGGGTCGTAGTAAGACTTCTTTAGTGTTCCTTGAAAGTTGGAATTTGTTTCCTTCCGATAGGGACATGGAAGTGGTCGTGACCTTTATTCCGGAATTAAACCTTGCTTAGAGACTCCAGAGTTATGGGAGTTCAAGACGTAGTTGATGAGCTCTTAGAAGGTAGTATCATCAATTCGGGTACTTCTTTGTGGAGTACTTGGTCCTATCAAGTAACGATGGGATTTAAGGTGAATTTAATCTACCGTGAGCTGCACAGGTTAACTGTGGAAGATAAATACCCTTTGCTCGCTTCGAGGTGGTGTTCGTGTTTTCCAGGGGTTCGTGGTCTACGCTGAGTTAGGTTCTCTAAGGATATTACCAACTACGCTTTTGAGAATAAGAACCGAGAATTGCCTCAGAGAACAAGTCTATAGTGTTATCGGGATTCAACAACGGTTTTGTCTTCTTTCGGTAGCTATCCCATGACACGGACGTTGGAAGAGGCACGGTTAGAGTGAGATGAGGTGTTTGTAGAGAGTTGCCTTCGGTGTTAGCTTTGCTTACTTGAGGGTACTCAAAATTACCTTGTTGCGATCGAGGCACTAAGGAGGGCTTTGGTTGCTCGTGGCTTGCGGAAGAATGTAGTCAACACCTCTGGTAGTGCAAGGTCTCACAGTTACCTCACTCTTGGTCCGAAGGTTTGAAGAACCGGTAAAGATGCGTTGGCATAAGATAGGGCATTGTAGACTTTGTGTAACAATGTCTAAAGTGCCATCGGTTGAAGACCGAGCATTAAAGACCGGTAGTTTCTCCAACTACTTCCGAATTCCATTTGGAAGTGGGAGCAAACGGCTAAGGACTTCGTATCCGGTTTGCTAAGGCTTAGGAGATTTCAAGGAGAATTAAGTGGTAACTTATTTCAACGAGTGGACCTAATTCTCTTGGCTTCGGTGGTTCGGTGAGGCTTTGAGAGCTTCATGGTTCGGCAGAGAAGACCTTACCTTAGGACCTGAGGACAGGTCCTTTTGAAGGGGGGAAGTTTGTAACATCCCGCTCATCCGAGCCTACAGGTACGCCTTTACGAGAGAGCTATATGCGCTTTTAAATTATTTAATTATGAAATTATGTTTTGTTTTAATGACAATGTGATTATTTGAAATAAATTGTAATTAATTTGTTTAACTTATACTTGAGTTTTAGCGTTTGCGTACGCGTAATTTGTAATTGCTCCTTTTGTGCTCGAATTTAATTTCGTTTCTTGTGAACTTTTGATATATGTGAACTACGTGAGTTATGAATGTGATTATGTGCCCGTTACATGTTTTAGAGTTTGTTTTATATGGTTTTTGGCCCGTTTTGTAAAGACGGGATTTGTGAGGGATTCGAGGGCCTAACTTGTTTAGCGCACCTCGTGTTCCGAAAGCAGTAACTTGAGCTCGGGAATTCGGATTTGAATTTCGGCAGATGCGTTGGACTTGTAACGAAGAAATGAAGATAAGGAACTTAGCCTCACATTTTTCTAAGCCCCTATGATCCTCCGAATTTCATCCGGATTGAACCCGTTGTGACAGCTTTGCTACCTTTCACTAATTAAGCCATATCTTGACCAATCCTTGACCAAATTAGGTGATTCTTGGGCCCACATTCCACTTACTCACTCCTCTATCCATTCCTTAGCCTCTCATTTCGTTTTCAGCAGCCAAGGGAGAGGAAAAGCAGCAGCAACACGAGATAGAGAGAGAGGGAAGGAGAAATAATATTCAACTTCAAGTTTCAAGCTCGTTTCTCCTCGAATTCGCCTCAAATTTGAAAGGTAAGTCCGGTTTCTTGTTGTTTGGATTCTTCTCTTTCTTTTAAGTGTATTTTGGCTAAATTTCCTTGAGTTTTGAGCATGGTATGTGATAATGTATGAATAGTTAGGTTTTAGCCCTTTTTGATGAATCCATGTCTTCCTTGCTTTGTTCCTTGAATTGGTGAGTTATATGTGATCTAGATGACTTGATTACTTCATTTCTATGCATGAATTTCGTGGTCTTTGAGTTATATGAGAGTTACCGTTGTTGATCTTGCATGAACTTGAAGAACTTGGGCTTGATGATGCATCTCTTCATCCCTCCTCACTTTAGCTCGATTTTGCATGAAATAGGGCATGAATCTTTGGATAATTGTTGTATAAACCTTGTGTTATGTGCTGGTTTGATGTATATTTCGTTTAGTTTAAGTTTTGAAGGAGTTTGGAGCTGAAAATCTCGAAAATTTGGCCCCTGACCCAAATCCACGGGGGTGGATTTTCTCTTTGAAAAAAATCCACCGGGGTGGATTTGAGGCAGCCCCTCCTGGAACATTCTGACCTAAATCCATGGGGGTGGATTCTCCTTTTGAAAAAAATCCACCGGGGTGGATTTAGGGCAGTGGCTCCCTTTTGCTCCGAACTTCGTTTTCTTGTTTCTTTTCACTTGTTTCTTGTTTCTCCCACCCCTAATTTGATCCCCATGGTTTACTAACATGTTAAATTATGTGTTATAATTATTGTATTAGATTTATGGATTCGTTTGACGTGATTCGTGCCTTATATGATTCGATGTGTACTCCTACACGCATGAATGACTTTGTACTTTGTTTGCTTGCCTTGCATGTAATCTCCTTGCTCTTATATGAACTATATGCATTGTTAATATGTTTTTTTTGATATGTTATGCATGTTATGTGAATTTTATGAATTTGTTTGACGTGAATTATGTGATTTATGGCGTGATGTAAACTTATATGCACTAAATGTCACCTTGTTGCGTTTTATTCGTATCTTTTGCATTCGTTGCCCCTTGAATGAACTTAGAATTTATGAATGCTCTTGGTATGATACTATATGATAAGTTATGGTTTTAGTCGATGCGTTATGAGTTTAATTTGTTAGTTATTTGTTTGATATTTCGTTGTTTGCCTCGATGTGCCTAAGTGTGAATTTATATGAAGTGTATTGCATCTTTTGCATCCGGATGCATATGCCGAGCATCTATATGGTTCACGTTTGAGTCTAAGTTCGTCCTTTGTTACTTTTGTCTTGTTCAGAGCTTCGTTCCTTTGGTGTCGAGGAGGTCCTTTAGTTGTGCTTTGGTTGGTTCCTGTTCAGTTGGTTCGACAAGGTGAGGTTTCTTTCCTTTAGTTATTACGACCTACAACCCTTGATATGATTTAAGCCCGCATGTGACCTATGTATATGTATACGTATTCAGATATGTGTTTGATACGTATTTTGTGGGATTTTGGCCCCTTTTGTTATGAAATATTTGAAAACGCTTTTACGTATATTTATGAATATTATCGTTTGTTTGTTTTGAAAAGTGTTGGTGTGAGTATGTTTTGAAGCAGCGAGTTATGTTATGAAAATTCTAATTCTTCGAAAATTTTGAATTTTGAACAATTTGATTGGGCCCCGGAGATTTGTGCGAAGGAGACCCGGGACGGTATGGGCCGTCGGGTAGTCCCTAGCATGCTCTCCACACTTAAGGATCAACCCGGAACCCACTAGGAGGTTAGTGGGGGATGGAATCCTTGGGCGTGAGTGTCATGAAACTCACGACCCTGACATGGGAATCGATGGTTAGGGTAGGAACAACCCTTCCATCACCGGAGGAGAGGTATGTGTGTTTGAATTATGTTTTCTTATGATTTATGATTCCGATTTTGAGTATGAACGGAGTTAGGTGGTCTGAAACTCGTCCTCGCCGAGTTGTGTGTTTGATTATGAAATTAATTTGTGAAACGGGAGTGGACTTCTAATTACTAAAAGTGGTTGATTTTGGCCTTCGGCCTTAACTCTTTTCTATATATACTGTCACGGGTTGAAATGTTTTGGCATGCAAAAACCACGCCCCGGTTCATGAATTTTCTTATTTCGAATATGCTCTGATTACGTATATGTATGTGTGAGTGTGTTAGCCCCCTCACCAGTCTTTAGGACTGACCCCTCCTCGTTGTTTTCTTTTTCCCCTTTTATTTCTTTGAGTTTGCAGGTTCGGGTTCCGGTTCGAGCTAGGCGGTGGTTTCTTTTGAGTTGTACGAGTCTAGTTCGGGTCTTTTTCATCTTTACTTTTCTGTATTGGTACTATGTATAAGATATTTATGGAATATGATTTGAAATTAGAATTTAAGCTTGTATGATTTAGTTGGCCTCGGATGGGCACAATGTGTTTAATTTGTATTAATTCGAGCATGTATGATTGTATTTGAATCCTGGTGCTTCCGCATTCGATTTTGATTTTATTATGCGCATTCTGTATTAGGGTCTTGACCACCTAGCTAGTGTGTGAGTTTTTGTTTGTCACTTGTTCGCTGTAGCTTGGCGCGTGTGCGGAGTCTCCATTTCGTACACGTGTCGAGCTATAGTACGGGGGGTGTAGTGCCTTGCGCTCCGGGGTGCTACACGTCACCTGCTACTTGTACTTTAAGTTTGATTGTGTGAATCGCTTCTGCATATGTAACGCCCCAGTTTTTATTAGTACAGCATGACATATGTGTTTACCAAATTGCGCGAATAATTATTTATACGTGTTTATTTTATATTAATTGTAATGTTATGAATTTCATTGTTGCATTATTTATGAGCCTCCCATACGTGCTTCGTTTCTATTTAAATTGATACCGGAATTTCGTGTAAATTTAATATGTTGGACTTATATGTGTCTTGTGTATGAATATATGTTCGTTTCATGATTTCGAACTTAATTGATTGAGTTTTGGACTATTTGATTAATGATATTAAGTTTTTAGGTTTGAAGTTTTAAGCGTTTAAATCCTTTTCGAACCGTTTTTTATTTGTTTAACTCCGTTTTCAATTCCGATTTTTGTGCCAACTTGGTATACTTGAATTGTGTGAGTTATGATTGTGTTTGCATGCTCGTTTTATGTTTTCGTGTTCGTTTGTCGAGGTTTTAAACCTTTGGTACTTGACGAGGGACATGAGGGCCTAACTAGTTTTAGGGCACCTCGTGTTCCGGAGGCCATAACTTGAGCTCGCGAATTCGGATTCGAATTCCAGAAGATGCGTCGGACTCATGACGAAGAAAGAAAACTCTTAAGCTTCGTTTGTTAATTTTACAAACCCTTTTGGACCCTCGTTTTTCTACCGGAACGAACAGCTTGTGGTTAAGCCACCTTCTTTGACTAGTCATGTACTTGTGGGGCCAATTTAACTCAACCTAAGCCTAACACTTGATATCTTGACTTGAGTTAAGTCTCTCCCTCTCCCTTATCAGCTGAAAACCGAGCCAAACCCCCCCCCCCCCCATTTGTGCTGCAACTGATCGAGAGAAAAGAGAAGAGGAGATGAGAGGAAAGCTTTGCCCCATTTGTGAATTTTGAGCTCAAGTCATCATCTTTCTTCTCCAAATCTTCAAGGTATGTATATTTTTGTATTCTCTACACTTTTGTACAAGTTTTGATCCCTTTAATACTTGTTTTGCATCAGATTTGATTAGGGTTTGGGTAGGAGCATGAATAAGGACTTTTGGGGATTTTTGCTCTTATGAGCTAACTTGCTTTATGGCTGATTCCCTTGCCTTAAACTGAATATTTGGACTTGTTTCTTTGCCTCTTTGATGCTCAATTGATAGTATATGATGTTAGGATGGTTTGTTCTTGAGATCCTTTGATGAAATTATGAGTTTTTGAGCCTCAAACCTAAGCTAGAAAATCTGCTCCCCTGTTTTGGAACTGCTGTGTGAATTTATGATTTGTTGCTTGAGTTAATGACTTCCAATTCGTGTGAATTTGCACGGAGATGTTGTATACTAATTGGTTTATATGTTAGCCCTGCTCTTGCAAGTTTTTAGACCCATTTTCAGCTCCTAAATCGAAGCATGATGGCCTGTTTGTATGCTATGCGCGAACCGAACTGCTGCTGTTGCATTTTGTGATTACTTGGTGGTTCTAATGTGCTCCAATTCATGTCAATTTGCATATATATGGAGTATATTAGTTGCTTATCATGTTAGTATTCATTCCCTAAAGTTTCAGCTTCATATTCAGCCCCTAAGTACTTGATCATGGCATGATTGAACCAATCGAGCTCATATGTGCGGTTTTGACGCCCCAGACTTGCTGCATGGTTTCGGTGCTCTTAACGTGTGATTTAGCCTTTGAACTCTAAATGAAATATGGTCCTAACATGCTAAATATGTCGTATATCAAGTTTCATAAGATTTGGAGTTGATTTGGTATGCTTTTGGACTGATTTTGTATAAGGTTTGTTTTGCCGGTAAACTTTGTTTTCATTGTTGGGACTGTACCGTGACACCTCCGTGTCTCATTTGCTTTGAAATGTGAGACACCCCCGTGTCATGCCCTTTTTTCAGGACTGTACCTACACCCCCGTGTCTCAGTCTATTCAATTGAGGGCCACGGGCGTGTCCCTCCCCCTGCGCAACTCTTGTCTTTTCCTTTTCGGTTTTTGGATTGTTTCACCTCTTTAATGCCTTTATCTTCATTAGTGTTGAACTATGAACTTGTTTTACTATGTGTTGGGAGTATTGTGGTTTAATTTCATATCATTTGGATGAGATTTAGGCATGCTTTTGCTAAATGTCGTTTATGTGCGTTTTTATGTCGTTTATAATTTCCGTAACTCATTTCTCCTATCATATGAATTCTTCTTGTTCCCAAAATTTGGAAATATGTTATATTATGTAATATGATGAATGTAGTAGCGTTTTGTGAAAGATTGAATACGTGCTATGCTCCTATTTGAATTCTTGAATTAAATTGATTGGAAATATGAATTGATGAATTCGAATGAAAGTGAATGAATGAATGAATGACTTGATTATATGATTTAAATTCCTTGATAGGGCAAATGAACATTTCCATGACATAATCTCATCTTTTATACATTCATATCATGATCATTACATTGCCGAGCGTCTTAATTGGTCATTTTGAGTCTCACTTCACCTTTATTGCACAGATTTTGTTTCCGTTGGAGACGAGGCCGGTCCGAGAGACTCTTGTGTTCTCCTCTTTGCGGTTTAAGGTGGGTTTCTCTTCTAATTAGATAAATGACCCTATATACCTTCAATGTGAAAAGCTTTCGACCAAAAATGAATATATATATATATATATAGAGTCATTTTCAAGGGTAAATGTTTTCAACGTAAAGCCTTACTTTATGAATCCTACCTAATGTTCTGGCGAGAAATGAATGAATGAATGTTCACAATGAATGGGGCCCAGGGACTTGGTGTGAGTGGTGACCCGAGGAGGCAAGGGCTGACGGTGATCCTTCACACTAGTCCCACCAATGAACAGCGTAACCGGACCTCATTAGGAGTTAGCGAGGAATGGACGCTGAGTGCCATCTGGGGAGTCATGTTCCCCTTTTGGTCAATGAATGGGTGGATGGGCCTTGCAAACCCGCCACCAACCCGGAGGAAGAAGGTGTAAATGTTAATGAATGTGCACAAAAGAATGATATTCATGAAAAGAATGAATGAATGAATATTTTAATGAATTACACGAGGTGTTGGTTGGAGATAATGCACGCCCACTCGCCGGGCCAATAATGATCTAATGTTAATGAATCGTTATAATCCCTTTTGATGATTTCTATTCGCCCACTTGGGAATTCTTTAAAAACCTCACTTGGGATTATAGCTTGCATGTGATTGTTAAATAATGTCGTATATTATAATTATGCCCTGTTTTTATACCCACCAGTCCCTTTTGGACTGAACCCGATTGGTTTTCAGTTGTGTTGTGCAGGTGTCAAGGGAGCTAGGCGGGATTTCGAGTCATAGGTGTTACTTTCGTTTCTAACCCTTGTTTATTGGTCTTACACTTGCATATTGCACTTTTGATCATTGTATATGATTATCAATGGAGCGTACTGGTTGTTTGAGCCTTGAAGGCATTGGATAATGTTATGATTTATTTTTGGAGCTTGAATGCTCATTGTTTATATAGTGGCCAGTTATTGCTTCAGCATTTAGTGTTTACTCCGATTTTATGGTTTTAAGGGTTAGCCTGCCTAGCATAGCATGTGTGTTTGTCCCCGTTCGCCGTGACTTATCTCGAGTATGGATCGTCCATTTCATATTCGGGTCAGGACTCGATGCGGGGGATGTGGTACTTTGCGCTCGGGTGCTACATCCTTAAGTGGTATCAGAGCCTCGGGTTGCAAAACTCGGGTTCTCGTGTCGTGTGGGTCAGTCTAGGTCGTTCGGCATAGGAACTATGTGATAATGTGTGCATTACATTGATTTTGAACATAAAATTGTCTTTCTTTTTAATCTTGTCGAATTACTTGTAGCATTTTATATTGAATCCGTGCCTTTCGTGTTGAATATGTGCCATGAGCATGTACTAATCGCATGCATATATCTCCGAAATAAGTTATGAATTACAGGTTATGAAGATACTATCAAACCACGGCCAAGTATCATGCTAACAACACCTTATTGCAAGTTCTTACTGAGGCATGGAGGATAGGAATGATGCATCGAGGAAAGATATAGAGAACTCGAGAGGCGTGGTTCTCATAGATAGAGCTAGAGATCAAGAGACAGGAGCTGAATTGGAAGTTCGATTTAAGAGATGCAACTATAGAGGGACATTTGTAGAAATAGGAATTGATCGGGAAATATTTATGACTCCGAAGATTGACATATGCAACTCTCTTACATAAGAAGCCATAATTGGACTCAACGGGGTCATTCAAATTAAGGAATGGAGTGAACGAACTTTGAAGGTACCTTAACTCAGGGTTCGGATTATGGAAGAAATAGCGAGAATTGTGAAGATTCAAGCTAAAATACGTTCGGCGGTAGTTATGCATCAAGAGTCGTAAAAATGAGAATGTCTAACTGAACCTAATGGATAGAAAAGAGGCCAAGGTCAGGAAGAAGTGAGTCTGGGGGCCCTAAATTTCAACTAAGATGGGAAAACGAGCCGGGAAGGGATTGGAAGGAGCCAAGTAGCGTGGAAAATACAATTTCATGGAAGGTGATAATACTACAAGCAAGATTTGAGTTCGTTTTCCCAATCCAAGCTGAATTGTCGTGTTGTAAGGGTGGATTGGGAAATATGGAGCAACGAATGGAAACGGTAAAGAAAGGCAAAGACGTTTTGGAAGGAAAGCATGCACGCAAGTGGGAGCAATTGGAAAGCAAGTTCTATTCCCAATCCAAACTTGTAAAGGATAAACAAGGGAATCTTGATCCGGGTGATGACTCGAAGTAGGATTCTGAAACACAGGCAGGGCAATTGGAAAGCAAGTTCTATTCCCAATCCAAACTTGTAAAGGATAAACAAGGGAATCTTGATCCGGGTGATGACTCGAAGTAAGATTCTGAAACACAGGCAGGGTAATTTTTTTTTTAGAGAATTGAAGCACAAAGATTCATGGAAAACTTGAAAACCGTGGGAAAGACGAAGCATGATTAGCAAGTCAAAGTGACCACGAGATTGGAGGAACGAGGAAAAGCTACCGAGTTAACAACTTACCACATTGGTGACAGGTTCCAAAACATTCATAGCACGTGCATCATACTTCGCATCCATTATTTATTCTTCTTTACTTATGTTCGTGCGTGCATTTTTAATTGATTTTGTTGCTCTAATGTGCGGTATATTTGCTTATTGCAAATGTGACACATGCATTGACATCTTTACCCGACATGCATATTAAGTGTTTACTTGATAGGAAGTTTATTTCACCTCACTCATCAAATTTTTTTTAACCGGGCCATATTCGAATCAAGAAAAGGAGAATTTTCGGGTTGCACCGGTTGATTAAAAAGGAAAGTGGGAATTCCAAGGCTCGGGAAAAATAGGGCCGGAAATAGGAAGGAAAGAAGTGAGTTGCTCTCCTTACTTAATCACTTCAAAGTGAAGGCGAGTGAGATCATCAAACGTGGCATGACTAGAATTTCCTAGTCCAAGGAAGCTAAGCCGAAGAGGTTGAGAATCTTGGACCCAAGAAGCAATGGAATGAGTTCATCGGATAAGAATAGAAAATTTTAAGGGGGAGAGCCGACTGAGAAAGATCAAATTCACAGTTGTGCCCGAACGGGTCACTTCAAAAAAAAAAAAAAAGGAATAATGGAAATGCAAGAATTAACAAGTAACGAGACTCCACAAAGCAAGAACAAGGGGCGAATTGGGAGACTTTAACACCGGTGGACTTCGAGCTCAATGTGGTAAAGGATTTTGGGGAATAATATTGGAAGGGACAAATGCTTCGGGAGATGAAGATACGGATTCAAAGAGAGTCTGAAAATTCAATAGACAGGACGGGGTAAAGGATGATCGATGGAAACCTTGATTGCAAGATCAACGTCGTTATTTTCTTATTACCGGAGACACAAGAACTCAAATATCCCAAGGTTAAAAGGGGTTGTGTTGTAACGTATCTCATACCTTGGAAACAATAGGATCGAGAAAGAAATTATAAGGAATTAGTAACGAAGGTATTGGATAAGAGAAGTTAATTCATCCGAGGATTGGGAATTAGCAGTCGAGCTACCACATGACTAGTTTGAGTATCCGAGAAGGCCGGGTAGACATTGTGGTGGAGAATGAATTAAGTGGATCTAAAATCTAGCGCACATTTGAGAGTGCAACCTTGGACCCTGGCGTATAGTAAAGAAGAGAAAACTAATCGTGGATGGGATAGTGTTTGGTCATTCAAGTATCGAACATATCAGGATTTTGAGGCATGGTTAGTTGAAAGAATTTCTAACAAAGAATTGAGTGTCAAATCGGATCACTACTATGGAAGATTCCCAAAAGATTGGTGAACGGTACACTAAACATCCATGGCATAGGCATACACGCATTGTTAATTTAAATAATTTTGATAATCTGTGCTTTGATTCTTTGATGTGTTAACAATTGTTGTAGAATCGATGTTGGATGTAAATAAGTGATAATTGTTCCCTGGTTTTATGTGGTTGTTTTGATTAAGTTGTCGTAATTGGATGTTTTGATGCTTTCTCCTTGAGGTTTGCTCTTCGTTGTGGTTGTATTTTGTATTTTGAACTTCGTTATCTGTTTGTGAGAGACGGGGTTCTCTCTTTGTTGTTTGTGAGAGACGAGATTCTATCTTTGTTGTTTGTGAGAGACGGGGTTCTCTCTTTGTTGTTTTTGAGAGACGGGGTTCTCTCTTTGTTGCTTTTGAGAGACGGGGTCCTCTCATTATTGTTTGAGAGACGGGGATTCTCTCCTTGATGCTTGTAAGGAACGAGGTTCCTTCATTAATTGTTTTCAGGCAGATAGTGAATCCGAGGACAGATTCTTTTAAGGGGGAGAGGTTGTAACGCCCCAATTTTTATTAGTACAGCATGACATATGTGTTTACCAAATTGCGCGAATAATTATTTATACGTGTTTATTTTATATTAATTGTAATGTTATGAATTTCATTGTTGCATTATTTATGAGCCTCCCATACGTGCTTCGTTTCTATTTAAATTGATACCGGAATTTCGTGTAAATTTAATATGTTGGACTTATATGTGTCTTGTATATGAATATATGTTCGTTTCATGATTTCGGACTTAATTGATTGAGTTTTGGACTATTTGATTAATGATATTAAGTTTATAGGTTTGAAGTTTTAAGCGTTTAAATCCTTTTCGAACCGTTTTTTATTTGTTTAACTCCGTTTTCAATTCCGATTTTTGTGCTAACTTGGTATACATGAATTATGTGAGTTATGATTGTGTTTGCATGCTCGTTTTATGTTTTCGTGTTCGTTTGTCGAGGTTTCAAACCTTTGGTACTTGACGAGGGACATGAGGGCCTAACTAGTTTTAGCGCACCTCGTGTTCTGGAGGCCATAACTTGACCTCGGGAATTTGGATTCGAATTCCGGAAGATGCGTCGGACTCGTGACGAAGAAAGGAAACTCTTGAGCTTGGTTTGTTAATTTTACAAACCCTTTTGGACCCTCATTTTTCGGCCGGAACGAACAGCTTGTGCTTAAGCCATCTTCTTTGACTAGTCATGTACTTGTGGGGCCAATTTAACTCAACCTAAGCCTAACCCTTGATATCTTGACTTGAGTTAAGTCTCTCCCTCTCCCTTATCAGCTGAAAACCGAGCCAACCCCCCCTCCCCCATTTGTGCTGCAACTGATCGAGAGAAAAGAGAAGAGGAGAGGAGAGGAAAGCTTTGCCCCTTTTGTGAATTTTGAGCTCAAGTCATCATCTTTCTTCTCCAAATCTTCAAGGTATGTATATTTTTGTATTCTCTACACTTTTGTACAAGTTTTGATCCCTTTAATACTTGTTTTGCATCAGATTTGATTAGGGTTTGGGTAGGTAGGAGCATGAATAAGGACTTTTGGGGATTTTTGCTCTTATGAGCTAACTTGCTTTATGGCTGATTCCCTTGCCTTAAACTGAATACTTGGACTTGTTTCTTTGCCTCTTTGATGCTCAATTGATAGTATATGATGTTAGGATGGTTTGTTCTTGAGATCCTTTGATGAAATTATGAGTTTTTGAGCCTCAAACCTAAGCTAGAAAATCTGCTCCCCTGTTTTGGAACTGCTGTGTGAATTTATGCTTTGTTACTTGAGTTAGCCCTGCTCTTGCAAGTTTTTAGACCCATTTTCAGCTCCTAAATCGAAGCATGATGGCCTGTTTGTATGCTATGCGCGAACCGAACTGCTGCTGTTGCATTTTGTGATTACTTGGTGGTTCTAATGTGCTCCAATTCATGTCAATTTGCATATAAATGGAGTATATTAGTTTCTTATCATGTTAGTATTCATTCCCTAAAGTTTCAGCTTCATATTCAGCCCCTAAGTACTTGATCATGGCATGATTGAACCAATCGAGCTCATATGTGCGGTTTTGACGCCCCACACTTGCTGCATGGTTTCGGTGCTCTTAACGTGTGATTTAGCCTTTGCACTCTAAATGAAATATGCTCCTAACATGCTAAATATGTTGGATATCAAGTTTCATAAGATTTGGAGTTGATTTGGTATGCTTTTGGACTGATTTTGTATAAGGTTTGTTTTGCCGGTAAACTTTGTTTTCATTTTTGGGACTGTACCTGACACCCCCGTGTCTCATTTGCTTTGAAATGTGAGACACCCCCGTGTCATGCCCTTTTTTCAGGACTGTACTGAGACACCCCCGTGTCTCAGTCTATTCAATTGAGGGACACAGGCGTGTCCCTCCCCCTGCGCAACTCTTGTCTTTTCCTTATCGGTTTTTGGATTGTTTCACCTCTTTAATGCATTTATCTTCATTAGTGTTGAACTATGAACTTGTTTTACTATGTGTTGGGAGTATTGTGGTTTAATTTCATATCATTTGGATGAGATTTAGGCATGCTTTTGCTGAATGTCGTTTATGTACGTTTTTGTGTCGTTTATGATTTCCGTAACTCATTTCTCCTATCATATGAATTCTTCTTGTTCTCAAAATTTGGAAATATGTTATATTATGTAATATGATGAATGTAGTAGCGTTTTGTGAAAGATTGAATACATATTATGCTCCTATTTGAATTCTTGAATTAAATTGATTGGAAATATGAATTGATGAATTCGAATGAAAGTGAATGAATGAATGAATGACTTGATTATATGATTTAAATTCCTTGATAGTGTAGATGAACATTTCCATGACATAATCTCATCTTTTATACATTCATATCATGATCATTACATTGTCGAGTGTCTTAATTGGTCATTTTGAGTCTCACTTCACCTTTATTGCACAGATTTTGTTTCCGTTGGAGACGAGGCCGGTCCGAGAGGCTCTTGTGTTCTCCTCTTTGCGGTTTAAGGTGGGTTTCTCTTCTAATTAGATAAATGACCCTATATACCTTCAATGTGAAAAGCTTTCGACCAAAAATGAATATATATATATATATATATATATATATATAGAGTCGTTTTCAAGGGTAAATGTTCTCAACGTAAAGCCTTATTTTATGAATCCTACCTAATGTTTTGGCGAGAAATGAATGAATGAATGTTCACAATGAATGGGACCCAGGGACTTGGTGTGAGTGGTGACCCGAGGAGGCAAGGGCTGGCGGTGATCCCTCACACTAGTCCCACCAATGAACGGCGTAACTGGACCTCGTTCGGAGTTAGCGAGGAATGGACGCTGAGTGCCATCTGGGGAGTCATGTTCCCCTTTTGGTCAATGAATGGGTGGATGGGCCTCGCAAACCCGCCACCAACCCGGAGGAAGAAGGTGTAAATGTTAGGAATAGTGCCCTAGAAAGCCGATTAGTAATAATCCGTTTTGGGACTTTCCTAGTATCACAGACAATCTTTGAATAATATACGATTGATTAATATCATAGGCAAACACTTCTTTATATGCTCTTCTTTGGTATGCGTTTACTTTAGCTGTGCATGTATGAGAACTCCCCTAATCCTGATGACTTTAGGACTCTACCATTTAGGTGAAATGGTTCATGAAACGAGCCCTTTATCACATAAGTCATGATTAGTAAAATACTCCAAGCCGATGAGTCCTACAGACAGTGGGAGTGTCAACCTGACTCCTCTAAGGCTTGCTTGTGGGATCACGCCCTTAAGAAGGACCACCTTGTTTCATGGAGGTGCAAAGTGTATAGTTGATACGTGCGTGATAAATGAGGGTGCTTACTTTAATAAGTAAGTTCACTTAGGTGCCCCGTGTGAGAACATTCCTAAATGGGAAAGGAAGTTTCTATTTCAGGAAATGGAAACTTCCAGATTAGGAAATATCTAACGAGTTGATGATGTGATTAATTGATCCTTAGACTTGAGGTTCCATGTTACTTTATGAGTTAACTTTGTAGTCTTTGGTATAAGCTTTAAAGGGTGTCGCCTTAGACAACTGATTCAAGGCTTATGCTGGGGCTGCACAAGTGACTCATGAAAGTGAATGAGAATCAAGAAAGGACCTACACTTGCATATGCAAGGTGATCTCTTATTGTGTCAGTCATTCATATGCCATATGGAGTCCTTGGCCAAGGCAGTAGATCAAGACATCAAGAAAAGGGTTTCTTGGATTGAGATCAAATGGATATGAAATGCACTTAGCTTTAAGACCAGATTATTAGGGTTCTGATTATTCCCTTACCCTAGATCTTGGTTGAGAGATAGTAAGTAGGAGGATTGTATCTCACATGAATCAATGACTTAAAGTGTAACGCCCCGGTTTCCGGATGATCAGGTAAGCGCGCCACGTGTGAGTTTGAGCGTAGGTTTTATTTTATTTCTTTTAATTTCATAATATATTACGTGGCATTTCACATTTTTATAAAAATTCATGCAACGTTATTTATATCAATTATTTGATTTCATATCATTGAAAATATTATTTCATGACACGAAAAATGTTTCTTGCATAAAACAATTATCGAGAGTACTTCAAATTACCAAATTGTCCCTAGTTAAATATTCTTTAAAATTCTAGAGACTTAATTGCCAATCCTTTAGGGACTTAATTGATCATATTTTAAAACCTCATCTACTCAATTGCATAGATTGAATTCTTGGAGGATTTATTGGCAATTAGCTTAATTCACAAAAACCAAGAATGGAATGTAACGGTATAAGCTTCTTCAAGCTTCCTTGATCATTTCTAGCAAATATTTTCCAACATATTCATCTCTCTCTCACTCTCGGTTCCAAGGAAGAAAAGGGAAGAAGATATTTTTCATTCCATCATCAAGATTTCAAGAAATATTCCAAGGAAATTGGGAATTGATCATCACCATCATCCATTTCTTCATTTCGTTCATCTTCAAGGTTGGTTGCATGGAAGGGATGATTCTTGATTGTGTTTGACATGCTAGGGTTTAGGAATTTCATGGTAGATGAACTCTTGGTTGTGCAAAGCATGATTATATGATGATAGCATGAATTATGGCAAGATTCTTTCATGGATTTATTGGAAAATTGAACTTGATTGATCAAGTTGGCCATGAACATGATACCTTGAAATCCTGTTGATATTGCATGTTTTATGTGTCTAAGTGTGATATTGTTATGCCATAAGAGTGTTTGCATCATATTTCCAGAAATTATGGCATTTGGGGATCAAAACTGGATTTTTGTTGCTTTGTTGAGCTATTGCCGAGAGCTTCCCCTATTTCTGCTCTGTTTTTCCAGTTGCAGAAACTGGGAACGACCGTTCCCAGCCTCAAGGCTTTGTGGGAACGGGCATTCCCATCTCTTTTCAAATAAAAGGGCGGCCGAGCATGGGAACGGCCGTTCCCATTTTGGCCTTGCGCCGGAAGGGCCGTTCCCAGCTCAAAGGCGCGTTTTAAAGGGGAAAAACGCTGGCACGTTTTGGGGAACTCTTGGGAACGACCGTTCCCATTTTTCAAAGGGGACCGGAACGGCCGTTCCCACCTGACATGCAGTGTAAAATTCACTGCATAAAATTACGAAATTAGCCCCTCGACCCGACGACTTCTTTGACCCCGAATTGCTATAATATGTGTTAATATGATGTGAAACGACATGTTATCATACCACATTGCATTTTCATGGTCGTCTCGACACATTTCCGCCGTTCGTCCTATTTTGGTCATTTTAGTTCATGTCTCATGTTTATACGTCGTATTTGCACAGGTCACGAGGGCGTGGACGGGGAGCAAGCTCCTTAGAACACTTCTTTATTATATTTTGCAAGAAAGGTGAGGTTTTGTTTTGGTAAAACGAACCCTATAACCCTTATGTGCTAGTTTTCGGCCAAAACGTATTATATTTATAAATGATTTCAAAACCATGAACATTTTAAGCAAGCAATTCATGATTTCAAGCATGTTTGGCGAGTACATGATTGCACGTGGGCCCGAGGGTAATTCTTGAGCCAACCGGGAAAGCAAGGGCTGACGGGTAACTCCTGAATTATCCTCACATTGTTGGGATCACCCCCGAAGCCACTAGGAGATTAGTGGTGGAAGGAGTTCCGTGTCTAGAGGGTCATGTCCTCTACACACCATGTCGTGGATAGTCGAGCCTTGCAAACTCGCTATCACCCGGAGGAAGAAGGAGACTGGGGATTAATCCGGCACGTCGGGTTATCCTCGGGTTATTGCATGATTTCGAGCATGAAATTGTTTATGTGAGCACTAATTAAATTGCATGATCACTTATTTATCAAGCAAGCAAGCATGATCACGTATTGTTCACGATTGGGAGTTCGGTTGGAGATTGCCCTTGCTCGCCGGGGCCACATGTTCATGACATTGACAAGCATGATTAATTAAACGTGTTAAAATGATTGGTTGTACTCTCGGGCAAAGACTAAGTTCTTGAATTGTATAGCTATATATTCCTTTCATTTCCAAAGTCTTCACCCGAGGCTACACCTTGCATGTGATGTGTGTATATATAATTATTGCCCCTCACTCAGTCTTCGGTAGACTGATACTTCACTTTTCAGGTACCCTTTTGAGCGTGGTGGTGCTAGGCGGGTGTCCGGTCGTCTTTTGCATCTTCATGAGTCTAGTGCCGTACCTTTCATGTATATTACTTTTGAGACATTTCATGTTATTGATCGTATTAGTATTTTGGGAATACTTGGTTATGTATATTATTAAGAGATGATAATGTATTGATAGTTAGAATTGGTATCTATACATATCTATTCAATAAATATGGTACCTATACGTATGATTGATTTAATGCTTCCGCTTTTACATTCATGACTTGAGTAATTATGTTGGGGAGAGTGTCCCGCCTAGCCCGTCATTTTTATTGTCACCCGTTCGCTGTGGTCTTGGTTTATGTATGAACTTTCCATTTCATACGTGGATCGAGGCTATAGTGCGGGGGATGTGGCGCCTTGGGGGTTAGGGTGCTACATCTACATAAAGGTTCTGTCGAATCCGAACATTCCAATTCAGCTAGGGGTTAAACACCTGTTGCTAGACTATGGTCGTTTAATCTGTGGACTGATTAATTAATTAGTGAATTAATTAATTAGGGTCACTGCTAATTGAATTGAGAACCTAGAGGGTCACACACAACAACTTGGTTACATGATTTGAGGCTTTAAAATGATTAAACAAGTTAATCGGGCCTAGAGGGTTCCACACGTATGAAATCACACGTGTGGGTCACGTGACTGGACACGTGTCATCATGACACGTGTGCCACACGTGACTATTTATTTGGTAATTAAATAATTAATGTGTTAATTGTTTAATAGACTTTGGTTTAATTTTGAATTAAAAAGAAAGTCTAATTTTGGAGAAAAATAATCTAGTTAATTAATTATTAGATAAAAATAAGTTATTTATTTTATAATAAATAAAGTATAAAATTATCCAAAAATAGTTTGGATATTTTTAGCTCTCTTGAAAGTTGATTTGAATTAGAATTCAAAGTCAAAGTCAAAATTACTTGATGATCAAGTAATAGGAGAGAGAGAGACCAAAATCCTAGCCCATTAAGGACTAGGAATTTCGGCACTCCCTTGCTTATAAATAGGGGAGCTCGAGCTCCCCTTGGAGCTAATCGAGAATTCTTTTGGTTCATGTGTTGAACACCATCCTTTCTCCAAGATAAACGAAACCCTAGGTTAAGCCTAAACACTAACTAGAGAACTAGCATCCTTACTAGTTAGATTGTAGCCAAGTTGGTGGACTATCTCTAGAGAGCTTCAAGTTAGAAGTTTTTGAATATTCGAGCTTTACCAAAAAGTGGGGATCAAGCAAAACGATCAGAAGGGATGATGAAACAATTCTGAACCCGACATGAAACGAATGAAAAAAAACGAACCAAAGAAGATGGCGAAAACCGTTCGTCCATATCCTGAAGGATGAATTTTTTCACGAGGGTTTTGTGACTGGCAGTTTTCTACTTTCGCAAAACTGGGTTTCAAAGGGAGTTTCAATCATGCTTTTCTCGTTTCATGTTTCTTTCTTTATGTTATATTGTTAAGAACATCCCTAACATGATTTGAATCTAGGATGGTGTGGATTGCTATCCCGACAATGGATTCTGAAGTAGAAAGAGACTTTCGAGGGACGGGTTGTCAAGCCGCGAGAAGAGCGTTCTTGGGTGGCTTGAAACGCTTCAAGAAAGAATAAAAGAAAAGTAAGTTTTCTATCTCTACGAATTTGGTTACACGATTGCGAGTCCAAGGTCCTTTTGTTGGGAAAAAAAATTTTTAAATTCCGCTGCTTTCTGATTCGTGTTTTCCAACAGTAAATGTTAATGAATGTGCACAAAAGAATGATATGCATGAAAAGAATGAATGAATGAATGTTTTAATGAATTACACGAGGTGTTAGTTGGAGATAATGCACGCCCACTCGCCGGGCCAATAATGACCTAATGTTAATGAATCGTTATAATCCCTTTTGATGATTTCTATTCGCCCACTTGGGAAATTCTTTAAAAACCTCACTTGGGATTATAGCTTGCATGTGATTGTTAAATATGTCGTATATTATAATTATGCCCTGTTTTTATACCCACCAGTCCCTTTTGGACTGAACCCGTTTGGTTTTCAGTTGTGTTGTGCAGGTGTCAAGGGAGCTAGGCGGGATTTCGAGTCATAGGTGTTACTTTCGTTTCTAGCCCTTGTTTATTGGTCTTACATTTGCATATTGCACTTTTGATCATTGTATATGATTATCAATGGAGCGTACTAGTTGTTTGAGCCTTGAAGGCATTGGATAATGTTATGATTTATTTTTGGAGCTTGAATGCTCATTGTTTATATAGTGGCCAGTTATTGCTTCCGCATTTAGTGTTTACTCCGATTTTATGGTTTTAAGGGTTAGCCCGCCTAGCATAGCGTGTAACACCCGAGCGCAAGGCGTCACATCCCCCGCACAGAGACCCGACCCGAATATGAAATGGACGATCCATACCCGAGCCAAATCACGGCGAACGGGGACAAACACACACTCTAAGCTAGGCGGGCTAACCCTTAAAACCATAAAACAACATAAAACATTAAAGCGGAAGCAATAAACAAACATATACCATATATATGTACCATGATCATCCAAGCTCCAAAAATAATTCATATACATCATCAATTGCCATCACGGCCCAAAACATGTACGCTCCACATCATTAAACATATATAATGATCAAAATAAAAGTATGCAAGTGTAAGACCAAAATATAAGAGCTAGAGACGAATGCAAGACCTAGGACCCGTATTCCCGCCTAGCTCCCTCAACGCCTGCACGACACAGCTGAAAACCAAACGGGTTCAGTCCAAAAGGGACTGGTGGGTATAAAAACAGGGCATAGATATAATATAAGACGATATTTAAACAATCACATGCAAGCTATAATCCCAAGTGAGGTTTTTAAAGAATTTCCCAAGTGGGTGAAATAGAAAAATCATCAAAAGGGATTATAACGATTTATTAACATTAGGTCATTATTGGCCCGGCGAGTGGGTGTGCATTATCTCCAACCAACACCTTGTGTAAATCATTTAAACATTCATTCATTCTTTTGTTTCATGCAATCATTCTTTTGTGCACATTCATTAACATTTACACCTTTTTCCTCCGGGTTGGTGGTGGGTTTGCAAGGCCTGATGATGTGAATCATGATGAACCGCGGCCATATCTTGTCCCAAATGAAGAGCTGGACCGATCCACAACTCAAGAAGTAAAAATGAATGAATTGTGATTCAAGTGAGTTATACTCACAAGTTCTTAGTTGAACAACACCGGAGTTTCAAACCTCCACCGGATAATGTCATTTCCCGACTCATTATAGTCGACGGGGTGCATTACTTATCAAATCTGATAGTGTTGGTTCCTTGCTCATTATAGCAAACGGGTCACACTCCTCTATTTTAACCTTGAAGTGGACGATCGAAAATCAAGAACTCCAAGTATTGGTATAGGGTTTCACGGCAAGTACGTGGAGTTCGTATCATTTGGTATCTAGAGCTTAGGTTTCCATCCAAGGTTATGTATCCGTATCTTTTATCTTTTGTATAATTTCTTTTCATTATTGTTATATTGCTGCAAAAAAAAACGAAAAAAAAAAAAAAAAAAAAAAAAAACGAAAAAAAAAAAGAGAGCAGCATTGTTTCAGTCATTTTCTTTGTAATCTCAAATCATAAGTCATGTGGATTTGTTTGCTTGTATCTTTTTAGTTGTAACAGTTCGTTTGTGACAATTTTAGCACCCTTATTGATTCATTCATCTTAAGGATTATTTGGTTGAGGGATCTGAAATTTCTTGTGTCTTTCTTCAAGAATTGAGAGGAAAGAGTGGTAAAAGGCTTGAGTTGTGAGCACAAAAGAGGGAAAAAGCCATATTTTTGAGTGATACACGAGCGTGAGTGACTCTAAACGAGGGCAAACACGTGAGGGAGTGTTGTGAGGTAATTTTTACTAACGATTTTTCTTGCAGGTTTAAAACATGACGGAAGAACGAAATGAACAGCCTCCAATGGACGTTAACTTTGTCCTCCGTGCAATGCAACAACAATTTGATAGGTTGAACGTACAATTTGGTGAGATCCGGGATCGATTGGATCAAAATGATGAACGGGTGACTGAATTACAACAAAATGCTCTCCCGGCTAGGAGACCAAACCGACGACCAGCCGATTTGGGTATCAATCCTCGTGATGGATTTGATGATGAGGAAGATGACTTAGATGAGGCTGCATCAAATGCCTCTTCAAGGAGAGATCATAGACGTCCAAGATACCAACAACAACGAAGAGGAAGAGGGGTAATTGACAATAACCTCGGATCTATCAAGCTTTCTATTCATTCCTTCAAAGGACAAAATGACCCGGAAGCTTACATTGAATGGGAACGAAAGGTGGAGTTAATTTATGACTGCCACAACTATTCGGAAGGGAAAAAGGTAAAACTTGCAGCCGTATCCTTTACGGACTATGCTATTGTATGGTGGGATCAAGTGGTGATAAGTAGACGCAGAAGTGGTGAGTACCCTATTGAAACTTGGGATGAGATGAAGGTGGTTATGAGGAAGAGGTTCCTACCTCCTCACTACTATCGGGACCTACACCTTAAGTTGCAAAGTTTGAGGCAAGGGTTCAAAACGGTAGAGGAATATTACAAAGAAATGGAGATGGCAATGATTCGAGCAAATATTGAGGAGGATCGTGAGGCAACCATGGCTCGGTTCATATGTGGTCTCAACCGAGAGATCGCCAATGTAGTGGAACTTCATCACTATGTTGAACTTGAGGAAGTGGTCCATATGGCTATCAAGGTGGAGAGACAATTTAAGAAAGGAAGGACTGTGGTTAGGCGTGATGATTCAAATACCTCTAAACCAAAGTGGAATTCTTCTCCAAAAACAGCCGAAAAGCCATCAAAACCAAAGGAGGATCCACCTACAACAAAGGGTTCGTTTGAGAAAGGTAACACCTCTACACATCGCAATCGTGATATTAAATGCTTTAAATGTCAAGGAGCAGGCCATATAATGTCTCAATGTCCAAACAAAAGAGCCATGATCTTGTTAGACAATGGAGAACTTGAAACCGAAAGTGAGGGTGATAATGGAGGCCTTGAAACATCGGATGAGGCAAGTGATGTTGAGCATGCGGTTGTGGGGCAAAGTTTGGTGGTTCTAAGAGCTCTGCACATCCAAGCTCTTGAGGACAAAGATGAACAACAAAGGGAAAACATCTTTTACACACGGTGTCATGTTAAGGAGCGAGTTTGTGGGCTGATCATTGACAGTGGGAGTTGCGTGAACGTGGCTAGTAAATTGATGGTGGAAAGGCTCGGCCTTAAAACCTTGAAGCACCCGAGACCTTATAAGCTCCAATGGCTGAATGAACATGGTGAAATTAAGGTAACAAAACAAGTTCTTATCTCCTTTTCAATTGGCAAATACATGGATGAGGTTCTTTGTGATGTCGTACCAATGCAAGCTGGCCATATATTGCTTGGAAGACCATGGCAATTTGATAGACGAACAGTTCATGATGGCTACAAGAATCGATATAGTTTTACCAAGGATGGGCGAAACATCACCTTGGCACCTTTACCACCAAGCCAAGTGTATGAAGAACAGTGCCAAATTAAGAAATCCATTTCAGCTTCTTCAAAACAAAGTGATTGTAATAGTGAGAAAGAATGTGAAAAAGAAAAAGAAAAAGAGCATGAAAAAGAAAAGGAGAAGGAAAAAGAAAAAGAGTGTAACAGAAAAGAAGAGGGAGAGAAGAAACTAGTTGAAAAGAAAGAAAGAAAAAAAGTGAGTTTCTTTATAAAAGAAAAAGAGATTGAGGGGGTGATTAAAAAAGAAAAGCTTGTGATGATGATGATGTATAAAAACATATTTCTTTCATCTAATGAAACCCCTCCCTTGCCTAGTGTTGTTTCTTCTCTCTTGCAGCAGTTTGAGGATGTATTCCCGGAGGAAATACCACCCGGTTTACCTCCTATACGAGGAATAGAACACCAAATTGACCTCATCCCCGGGGCTGCCATCCCAAACCGACCAGCTTACCGAAGCACCCCTCAAGAGACAAAGGAGCTTCAAAAACAAGTTGAAGAGTTGCTTGCAAAGGGATATGTGCGTGAGAGCATGAGTCCATGTGCTGTTCCGGTTCTTTTGGTGCCTAAAAAGGATGGTACTTGGCGAATGTGCGTGGATTGTAGGGCTGTCAACAAGATCACGGTAAAGTATCGTTATCCCATACCTCGCCTTGATGATATGATTGATGAATTGCATGGTTCTACAATCTTCACTAAAATTGATTTGAAAAGTGGCTATCACCAAATAAGAATGCAAGAAGGTGATGAATGGAAAACAGCTTTTAAAACTAAGCATGGATTGTATGAGTGGTTAGTAATGCCTTTTGGCTTAACTAACGCACCTAGTACCTTCATGAGATTGATGAATCATGTATTGCGTGCTTATATTGGTAAATTCGTAGTGGTTTACTTTGATGATATACTGATCTTTAGCCGTAATTTGCATGAACATATTGAGCATTTGAGGTTAGTACTTGAGGTACTAAGGCATGAAAAGTTATATGCTAATCTTAAGAAGTGTAGCTTTTGCATGGATAGAGTCGTGTTCCTTGGATTTGTTGTAAGTGCAGGTGGTATAGAGGTAGATGAAGAAAAGGTTAAGGCAATCAAAGAGTGGCCTACACCCAAGACCATCACGGAAGTAAGGAGTTTTCATGGTTTGGCCGGGTTCTATAGGAGATTCGTGCCCAATTTCAGCACCATAGCTGCCCCCTTAACGGAAATCATCAAGAAAAGCGTGGGATTTAAGTGGGCAGAAGCTCAAGAAATGGCATTCCAAACATTGAAAACAAAGCTAAGTTCAGCTCCTCTTTTACTTTTACCGGATTTTTCTAAAGCTTTTGAAATCGAATGTGATGCTTCGGGTGTTGGTATAGGTGCTGTGCTCATGCAAGAGAAGAAACCAATTGCATACTTTAGTGAGAAACTCAATGGGGCTGCATTGAACTACTCTACTTATGACAAGGAGCTCTATGCCTTAATTAGGGCCTTAGAGACGTGGCAGCATTACTTGTGGTCGAAAGAGTTCATCATTCATACGGATCATGAGTCATTAAAACATTTGAAGGGGCAAGGAAGTTTGAACCGAAGGCATGCTCGCTGGGTTGAATTTATAGAGATGTTTCCTTATGTGATTCGGTACAAGCAAGGTAAGGATAATGTTGTTGCTGATGCCTTATGATGTGAATCATGATGAACCGCGGCCATATCTTGTCCCAAATGAAGAGCTGGACCGATCCACAACTCAAGAAGATAGCATACAAATGGAACAAAGTTATGGTGGTCCAATTACAAGAGCTCGGGCCAAAATTATCCAAGAGGAAGTTGGAAATCTCTTAAACCAATTTGCTCAAACTGGACTCCAACCTTCAAGATGGGCTGCTGAACCAAATTCAGAATACTTCAATGTTTTTATGTCCAATTCCTAAAGTCCAAAGTGTGGAAATGATGTAATTTGGCCCTAAGCCTATTATAGTATTATTTGGGCCTTTATTTTATCATTATTTAGCTGCATATTAGTTTATTTAAGCCCACTTTTGTAAGCCTTCATGGCAAGTGGCGGGAATAGCTTGTGTCCTTTAGTATTCTAGTGTCTCTTAGGTTTCCATGCATGCATCTTTATATTCAGCATTGTAACTTGCTTTTCTTTCAATCAAGAAGTAAAATTATTGAATTTTCATTCAAGTGAGATTTTTCTCTCAAGTTCTTTGCTGAACGACATTAGGGTTTCAAACCCCTTTCCCGGATAACGTTATTTCTCGACTCCTTATAGTCGACGGGGTGCGTTACTTACAATCTGATAGTGTTGGTTCTTTGCTCAATATAGCAAACGGGTCACACTCCTCTTATTTTCAACCTTGAATTGGACGATCAGATTCAAGAACTCCAAGTATTGATATAGGGTTTCACGGCAAGTACGTGGAGTTCGTATCATTTGGTATCTAGAGCTTAGGTTTCCATCCAAGGTTATGTATCCGTATCTTTTATCTTTTGTATAATTTCTTTTCATTATTGTTATATTGCTGCAAAAAAAATCGAAGAAGGCAAAAAAAAAAAAAAAAAAAAAAAAAAAAAAAAAACGAAAAAAAAAAAAGAGAGCAGCATTGTTTCAGTCATTTTCTTTGTAATCTCAAATCATAAGTCATGTGGATTTGTTTGCTTGTATCTTTTTAGTTGTAACAGTTCGTTTGTGACAATTTTAGCACCCTTATTGATTCATTCATCTTAAGGATTATTTGGTTGAGGGATCTGAAATTTCTTGTGTCTTTCTTCAAGAATTGAGAGGAAAGAGTGGTAAAAGGCTTGAGTTGTGAGCACAAAAGAGGGAAATAGCCATATTTTTTAGTGATACACGAGCGTGAGTGACTCTAAACGAGGGCAAACACGTGAGGGAGTGTTGTGAGGTAATTTTTACTAACGATTTTTCTTGCAGGTTTAAAACATGACGGAAGAACGAAATGAACAGCCTCCAATGGACGTTAACTTTGTCCTCCGTGCAATGCAACAACAATTTGATAGGTTGAACGTACAATTTGGTGAGATCCGGGATCGATTGGATCAAAATGATGAACGGGTGACTGAATTACAACAAAATGCTCTCCCGGCTAGGAGACCAAACCGACGACCAGCCGATTTGGGTATCAATCCTCGTGATGGATTTGATGATGAGGAAGATGACTTAGATGAGGCTGCATCAAATGCCTCTTGAAGGAGAGATCATAGACGTCCAAGATACCAACAACAACGAAGAGGAAGAGGGGTAATTGACAATAACCTCGGATCTATCAAGCTTTCTATTCCTTCCTTCAAAGGACAAAATGACCCGGAAGCTTACATTGAATGGGAACGAAAGGTGGAGTTAATTTATGACTGCCACAACTATTCGGAAGGGAAAAAGGTAAAACTTGCAGCCGTATCCTTTACGGACTATGCTATTGTATGGTGGGATCAAGTGGTGATAAGTAGACGCAGAAGTGGTGAGTACCCTATTGAAACTTGGGATGAGATGAAGGTGGTTATGAGGAAGAGGTTCGTACCTCCTCACTACTATCGGGACCTACACCTTAAGTTGCAAAGTTTGAGGCAAGGGTTCAAAACGGTAGAGGAATACTACAAAGAAATGGAGATGGCAATGATTCGAGCAAATATTGAGGAGGATCGTGAGGCAACCATGGCTCGGTTCATATGTGGTCTCAACCGAGAGATCGCCAATGTAGTGGAACTTCATCACTATGTTGAACTTGAGGAAGTGGTCCATATGGCTATCAAGGTGGAGAGACAATTTAAGAAAGGAAGGACTGTGGTTAGGCGTGATGATTCAAATACCTCTAAACCAAAGTGGAATTCTTCTCCAAAAACAGCCGAAAAGCCATCAAAACCAAAGGAGGATCCACCTACAACAAAGGGTTCGTTTGAGAAAGGTAACACCTCTACACATCGCAATCGTGATATTAAATGCTTTAAATGTCAAGGAGCAGGCCATATAATGTCTCAATGTCCAAACAAAAGAGCCATGATCTTGTTAGACAATGGAGAACTTGAAACCGAAAGTGAGGGTGATAATGGAGGCCTTGAAACATCGGATGAGGCAAGTGATGTTGAGCATGCGGTTGTGGGGCAAAGTTTGGTGGTTCTAAGAGCTCTGCACATCCAAGCTCTTGAGGACAAAGATGAACAACAAAGGGAAAACATCTTTTACACACGGTGTCATGTTAAGGAGCGAGTTTGTGGGCTGATCATTGACAGTGGGAGTTGCGTGAACGTGGCTAGTAAATTGATGGTGGAAAGGCTCGGCCTTAAAACCTTGAAGCACCCGAGACCTTATAAGCTCCAATGGCTGAATGAACATGGTGAAATGAAGGTAACAAAACAAGTTCTTATCTCCTTTTCAATTGGCAAATACATGGATGAGGTTCTTTGTGATGTCGTACCAATGCAAGCTGGCCATATATTGCTTGGAAGACCATGGCAATTTGATAGACGAACAGTTCATGATGGCTACAAGAATCGATATAGTTTTACCAAGGATGGGCGAAACATCACCTTGGCACCTTTACCACCAAGCCAAGTGTATGAAGAACAGTGCCAAATTAAGAAATCCATTTCAGCTTCTTCAAAACAAAGTGATTGTAATAGTGAGAAAGAATGTGAAAAAGAAAAAGAAAAAGAGCATGAAAAAGAAAAGGAGAAGGAAAAAGAAAAAGAGTGTAACAGAAAAGAAGAGGGAGAGAAGAAACTAGTTGAAAAGAAAGAAAGAAAAAAAGTGAGTTTCTTTATAAAAGAAAAAGAGATTGAGGGGGTGATTAAAAAAGAAAAGCTTGTGATGATGATGATGTATAAAAACATATTTCTTTCATCTAATGAAACCCCTCCCTTGCCTAGTGTTGTTTCTTCTCTCTTGCAGCAGTTTGAGGATGTATTCCCGGAGGAAATACCACCCGGTTTACCTCCTATACGAGGAATAGAACACCAAATTGACCTCATCCCCGGGGCTGCCATCCCAAACCGACCAGCTTACCGAAGCACCCCTCAAGAGACAAAGGAGCTTCAAAAACAAGTTGAAGAGTTGCTTGCAAAGGGATATGTGCGTGAGAGCATGAGTCCATGTGCTGTTCCGGTTCTTTTGGTGCCTAAAAAGGATGGTACTTGGCGAATGTGCGTGGATTGTAGGGCTGTCAACAAGATCACGGTAAAGTATCGTTATCCCATACCTCGCCTTGATGATATGATTGATGAATTGCATGGTTCTACAATCTTCACTAAAATTGATTTGAAAAGTGGCTATCACCAAATAAGAATGCAAGAAGGTGATGAATGGAAAACAGCTTTTAAAACTAAGCATGGATTGTATGAGTGGTTAGTAATGCCTTTTGGCTTAACTAACGCACCTAGTACCTTCATGAGATTGATGAATCATGTATTGCGTGCTTATATTGGTAAATTCGTAGTGGTTTACTTTGATGATATACTGATCTTTAGCCGTAATTTGCATGAACATATTGAGCATTTGAGGTTAGTACTTGAGGTACTAAGGCATGAAAAGTTATATGCTAATCTTAAGAAGTGTAGCTTTTGCATGGATAGAGTCGTGTTCCTTGGATTTGTTGTGAGTGCAGGTGGTATAGAGGTAGATGAAGAAAAGGTTAAGGCAATCAAAGAGTGGCCTACACCCAAGACCATCACGGAAGTAAGGAGTTTTCATGGTTTGGCCGGGTTCTATAGGAGATTCGTGCCCAATTTCAGCACCATAGCTGCCCCCTTAACGGAAATCATCAAGAAAAGCGTGGGATTTAAGTGGGCAGAAGCTCAAGAAATGGCATTCCAAACATTGAAAACAAAGCTAAGTTCAGCTCCTCTTTTACTTTTACCGGATTTTTCTAAAGCCTTTGAAATCGAATGTGATGCTTCGGGTGTTGGTATAGGTGCTGTGCTCATGCAAGAGAAGAAACCAATTGCATACTTTAGTGAGAAACTCAATGGGGCTGCATTGAACTACTCTACTTATGACAAGGAGCTCTATGCCTTAATTAGGGCCTTAGAGACGTGGCAGCATTACTTGTGGTCGAAAGAGTTCATCATTCATACGGATCATGAGTCATTAAAACATTTGAAGGGGCAAGGAAGTTTGAACCGAAGGCATGCTCGCTGGGTTGAATTTATAGAGATGTTTCCTTATGTGATTCGGTACAAGCAAGGTAAGGATAATGTTGTTGCTGATGCCTTATCACGAAGGTACATTCTTCTCTCTACCTTAAGTGCTAAATTCATGGGATTTGATCATATTAAGGAACTATACTTGAGTGATTCTGATTTTGCTGAAATATTTGCATCTTGTGAACAAAAGCCTTGTGATAAATTTTATGTTCAAGATGGTTATTTGTTTAGAGAAAACAAGCTATGCATTCCAAATTGTTCTTTGCGTCAGTTGCTAATCCGTGAGTCTCATGGGGGAGGATTAATGGGACATTTTTGTGTTTTAAAAACTTTGAGCATACTTAAGGAACATTTCTTTTGGCCTCATATGAAACGGGATGTTGAACGGACTTGTCATAGATGCGTAACTTGTAGAAAGGCTAAATCACGAGTTAAACCTCATGGCCTTTACACACCCTTGCCTGTTCCAACGCATCCGTGGACTGATATTTCTATGGATTTTGTGCTAGGAATGCCAAGAACACAAAATGGAAAGGATTCAATTTTTGTTGTTGTTGATCGATTTTCTAAAATGGCACATTTCATTCCTTGTAATAAAACTGATGATGCAACACATGTGGCTGGATTGTTCTTTCGGGAAGTAGTAAGACTTCATGGAATCCCAAAATCAATTGTAAGTGATCGAGATGTGAAGTTTTTAAGTCACTTTTGGCGAGTATTGTGGGGAAAATTGGGAACAAAACTGTTATTTTCCACCACTTGTCATCCGCAAACGGATGGACAAACGGAAGTAGTGAATCGAACCTTGGGAACTCTTTTAAGAGCTGTGTTTAAAACATACTCAAAGAATTGGGTTGAGTGTATTCCATTTGTTGAATTTGCATATAACCGTTCAATACATTCTTCTACTTCTTTCTCACCCTTTGAGCTTGTTTATGGTTTTAATCCCTTAACTCCTTTAGATTTGCTTCCTTTACCTATGAATGAACTTGTAAGCTTAGATGGCAAGGAGAAAGCTGAACTTGTGAAGAAAATGCATGAGGATGCTCGGCTTCACATTCTCAAAAGAAATAACCAAGCTATGATTCAAGCCAACAAGGGACGAAAGAAAGTTGTTTTCAAGGAAGGAGACTTGGTTTGGGTTCACTTTAGGAAAGAGAGATTCAATCATCAGCGAAAGTCCAAACTTGACCCACGGGGGGACGGACCATTCAAAGTGTTGAAAAGGATCAATGATAATGCTTACAAAATTGATCTCCCGGATACGTATAGTGTAAGTTCCACCTTTAATGTTGCTGATTTATCTCCCTTTCATGCAGATTCAGATTCGGGGACGAATCCTTTTCAAGAAGGGGGGAATGATGTGAATCATGATGAACCGCGGCCATATCTTGTCCCAAATGAAGAGCTGGACCGATCCACAACTCAAGAAGATAGCATACAAATGGAACAAAGTTATGGTGGTCCAATTACAAGAGCTCGGGCCAAAATTATCCAAGAGGAAGTTGGAAATCTCTTAAACCAATTTGCTCAAACTGGACTCCAACCTTCAAGATGGGCTGCTGAACCAAATTCAGAATACTTCAATGTTTTTATGTCCAATTCCTAAAGTCCAAAGTGTGGAAATGATGTAATTTGGCCCTAAGCCTATTATAGTATTATTTGGGCCTTTATTTTATCATTATTTAGCTGCATATTAGTTTATTTAAGCCCACTTTTGTAAGCCTTCATGGCAAGTGGCGGGAATAGCTTGTGTCCTTTAGTATTCTAGTGTCTCTTAGGTTTCCATGCATGCATCTTTATATTCAGCATTGTAACTTGCTTTTCTTTCAATCAAGAAGTAAAATTATTGAATTTTCATTCAAGTGAGATTTTTCTCTCAAGTTCTTTGCTGAACGACATTAGGGTTTCAAACCCCTTTCCCGGATAACGTTATTTCTCGACTCCTTATAGTCGACGGGGTGCGTTACTTACAATCTGATAGTGTTGGTTCTTTGCTCAATATAGCAAACGGGTCACACTCCTCTTATTTTCAACCTTGAATTGGACGATCAGATTCAAGAACTCCAAGTATTGATATAGGGTTTCACGGCAAGTACGTGGAGTTCGTATCACCTTATCACGAAGGTACATTCTTCTCTCTACCTTAAGTGCTAAATTCATGGGATTTGATCATATTAAGGAACTATACTTGAGTGATTCTGATTTTGCTGAAATATTTGCATCTTGTGAACAAAAGCCTTGTGATAAATTTTATGTTCAAGATGGTTATTTGTTTAGAGAAAACAAGCTATGCATTCCAAATTGTTCTTTGCGTCAGTTGCTAATCCGTGAGTCTCATGGGGGAGGATTAATGGGACATTTTGGTGTTTTAAAAACTTTGAGCATACTTAAGGAACATTTCTTTTGGCCTCATATGAAACGGGATGTTGAACGGACTTGTCATAGATGCGTAACTTGTAGAAAGGCTAAATCACGAGTTAAACCTCACGGCCTTTACACACCCTTGCCTGTTCCAACGCATCCGTGGACTGATATTTCTATGGATTTTGTGCTAGGAATGCCAAGAACACAAAATGGAAAGGATTCAATTTTTGTTGTTGTTGATCGATTTTCTAAAATGGCACATTTCATTCCTTGTAATAAAACTGATGATGCAACACATGTGGCTGGATTGTTCTTTCGGGAAGTAGTAAGACTTCATGGAATCCCAAAATCAATTGTAAGTGATCGAGATGTGAAGTTTTTAAGTCACTTTTGGCGAGTATTGTGGGGAAAATTGGGAACAAAACTGTTATTTTCCACCACTTGTCATCCGCAAACGGATGGACAAACGGAAGTAGTGAATCGAACCTTGGGAACTCTTTTAAGAGCTGTGTTTAAAACATACTCAAAGAATTGGGTTGAGTGTATTCCATTTGTTGAATTTGCATATAACCGTTCAATACATTCTTCTACTTCTTTCTCACCCTTTGAGCTTGTTTATGGTTTTAATCCCTTAACTCCTTTAGATTTGCTTCCTTTACCTATGAATGAACTTGTAAGCTTAGATGGCAAGGAGAAAGCTGAACTTGTGAAGAAAATGCATGAGGATGCTCGGCTTCACATTCTCAAAAGAAATAACCAAGCTATGATTCAAGCCAACAAGGGACGAAAGAAAGTTGTTTTCAAGGAAGGAGACTTGGTTTGGGTTCACTTTAGGAAAGAGAGATTCAATCATCAGCGAAAGTCCAAACTTGACCCACGGGGGGACGGACCATTCAAAGTGTTGAAAAGGATCAATGATAATGCTTACAAAATTGATCTCCCGGATACGTATAGTGTAAGTTCCACCTTTAATGTTGCTGATTTATCTCCCTTTCATGCAGATTCAGATTCGGGGACGAATCCTTTTCAAGAAGGGGGGAATGATGTGAATCATGATGAACCGCGGCCATATCTTGTCCCAAATGAAGAGCTGGACCGATCCACAACTCAAGAAGTAAAAATTATTGAATTTTCATTCAAGTGAGATTTTCTCTCAAGTTCTTTGCTGAACGACATTAGGGTTTCAAACCCCTTTCCCGGATAACGTTATTTCTCGACTCCTTATAGTCGACGGGGTGCATTACTTATCAATCTGATAGTGTTGGTTCTTTGCTCAATATAGCAAACGGGTCACACTCCTCTTATTTTCAACCTTGAATTGGACGATCAGATTCAAGAACTCCAAGTATTGATATAGGGTTTCACGGCAAGTACGTGGAGTTCGTATCACCTGACCACCCATTCATTGACCAAAAGGGGTTACATGACTCCCCAGATGGCGCTTAGCATCCATTCCTCACAAACTCCTAACGAGGTCCGGTTACGCCGTTCATTGGTGGAACTAGTGTGAGGGTTCACCGTCGGCCCGTGCCTCCCCGGATAGCCACTCACACTAAGTCCCTGGGCCCCATTCATGCATTCGATCATTTCTCGCCAAAACATTAGGTAGGATTGATAAAACAAGGCTTTACGTTGAAAACATTTACTCTTTAAAACGACTCTCTATATATATATTAATTTTGGTCAAAAACTTTCACATTGGAGGGATATATATAGGGTCTTATATCTACATAGAAGAAAAACCCACCTTAAACCGTCAAAAGAAGAAAGCACGAGCCTCACTGACCGGCCTCGTCTCTAACTGGATCAAGATCTGTGCAAGAAAGTGAAGTGAGACTCAATATGACCAAATAAGACGCTCGATAATGCAATGATCATGATATGAATATGTAAAAGATAAGATTATGTTATGAAAATGTTCATGTGCACTATTAATACATTTAAATCATACATTCAAGTCATTCATTCAATCATTCAATTCATTCGAACTCTTAATACCACGATTTCAATCAAATAAATCCAAATAATGTTAAATATTCACTAAACATATATAAATGTGCAAATATGTTATCCATCATATAAAACATCATATAAACATATACATATATAATACATGCACACGTTTAACCATGCATGCAAAACAAATTGCATGAAAAACAGAGGGTGACATGCCCCGTGTCACCTCTACAAAGCAAACCGTGACACCCCCGTGTCACGGTACAGCGGACTAAACGCATGAAAACAGAAGGTGACACGCCCGTGTCACCATTACAAAGCAAACCGTGACACCCCCATGTCACGGTACAGAAAACCCAGCCCAACATGCACCCCCGTGTCACGCTGAAAGAGAGAAATGTGACACGCCCGTGTCACGTATGCAGAAAAACAGGGCAGTGCTCGGACAACATCAAAAACCAACCAAAACACCAATTTTCAATCGCCAAATGCAATCAAAACTTGAAGAAACATGTATCCATACTTGAAGCACCGTAAAATCTAACATATATACTCGTATCATGCATTGATCATCAAGATTTAACAATATCAAACCCATATACAAGTTCATCAACCAAGTCCATAAATTCCAAGACTTCAAGCATAAACTCAAGTTAAAAGCATGTATTCAAGTCTCCAACAACAATTAAGTAAATTATCCAATCCAAACCACAACCCTAGCTTCACATATTCAATCCAAGAATTAATCAAAACTCCAAAATTACCTTAAATGAAAGAAATGGAAGAAGAGATGAAGAGATGATGTTGATGATGCTTCAATGATCACAAATCCCACAAATACTAGCTTGAATGGATGAAATCTCCCTCTCTTCCAAGAAGGGTTGGCTCGGTTGACAAGAGAAGCAAGAGCAAGGTGTATGTAATGTGTTGGTATGAAATGGGAGAAAAGGGTATGTGATATGCTGCTATGAAATAAGAGGAATTGCTCAAATTGCTATTAAGTCCCTTCACTTAGTAAGTTATGCAATTAAGTCCTAAATCTCATGGAAAAAGATCAATCAAGTCCAAGACTATTTCATGCAATTAGCCACAATTCCAAGACAAACAATTAAGTCCTCAAGATTCATGAAAGGATCAAATAAGGTCACAACGAAATTAAGTCAAGTTCTGGAAATTAATGCACGTTGCAATCAGGTTCGATTTAGGCAATAAATATCAATTGTAACGAATTCACAAAATACTAAATATTAAGAACTTAGGATATAATAATTAACATATATACACATTCAATATATTTAAATAAAAATTAAGCATGTAAATCACATATGCATAATTATTTCGCGCAATTAGGTAAACAATTACGTCATACCTGTACGGCCGAATTATCGGGGCGTCACAACCTCTCCCCCTTAAAAGAATCCGTCCTCGGATTCACTGATTGCTTGGAATGAGCTCAGGATGAAACCTCTTCATCTTATCCTCCGTTTCCCACGTGACCTCTTCCGTTTTATCACTTCTCCATAATACCTTAACCAGTGGGATTCGCCGGTTTCTTAATTCTTGAAATTTACAATCCAATATCTTAACCGGCTTCTGAACGAAGGTGAGATTCGGTTCTAACTCCACTTCCTCGACGGGGATAACTTCCGATTCATCCGGATAATATTTCCGAAGCTGAGACACATGAAATACATTATGAATTCCGGTCAAGCTCGGGGGTAGGTCCAACCGGTAGGCCGTATCTCCAATTTTCTCCAAAATCTCATACGGTCCTAGATACCGAGGATTCAATTTCCCTCCTTTTCCAATCCTCGAAAATCCCTTACGAGGTGAGGCTTTCAAGAATACCCTATCAGCAACCTCAAACTTAAGATCTTTCCTTCGGTGATCGGCATAGCTTTTCTGTCTATCCTGGGCTGCTTTCATCCGTTGCCTGATTACTTGAACCTTATCAATTGCCTCTTGCACGGCCTTAGAGGGTTTTTCCTTGTTCTGTCCTCGTTTCACACCCTCTTGCTTGGTCCAATTCCATTCTTCCAAATCAAAGAACGGTGACCTGCATTTCCGTCCGTAGAGAGCCTCATATGGAGCCATTTCTATCGATGCTTGAAAGCTGTTGTTATAGGCGAATTCAATCAAAGGCAATTGTTCGTTCCACGAACTCGAAAAATCCAATGCACAATGCTCTCAACATATCCTCCAAATATTTAATTAATCTCTCTGATTGCCCGTCTGTCTGAGGATGGAAAGTTGTGCTGAATTGAAGCCTTGTGCCCAGATTCCTTTGCAATTCTTGCCAAAATCTAGAAGTGAACCTCGGATCCCGATCCGATACAACACTGACCGGCACACCATGAAGTCGAACAATCTCATCAACATACTTCTTTGCCAACTTAGGTACCTTATCCGACATCCGAACAGCCAGAAAATGTGCCGATTTCGTTAATCTATCTACTATTACCCAAATTCCATCCAAACCACCTTTCACTCGTGGAAGACCCGTAACGAAATCCATCGCCACTTGCTGCCATTTCCATTCTGGAATAGGTAACGGTTGCAATAGCCCCGATGGCTTCTGATGCTCTGCTTTCACCACTTGGCAAGTCAAGCAATGTCTCATGAAGTTGATCACATCCCGTTTAAGTCCATTCCACCAATAAAATTTCTTTAAATCCTTATACATCTTATTTCCCCCGGGATGTATCGAATACCCTGATCGATGAGCTTCTTCCAATATCAACCGTCTTAACTCTTCCGGAACCACCACTCTGTTCTTAAACCTCAGAAGTCCGGTGTCATCAAATCCGAACGGACTCTCTTAATCATTTCTAGCTTTCTGCACTAACCTCTGAACCTCGGAATCCACTCTCTGAGCTTCAAACAATCTCTGTTGAAGATCCGGTTGAACCGTAATATTCCGAATACTAGCTCTTAGCTTGAAAGACTCAGATTCATCCATAGTTTTCACTTTAACACTTGACACGCTAGCTTTCCTACTAAGCGCATCCGCGACCACGTTGGCCTTTCCTGGATGATATCGAATTGTACACTCATAATCCGCCAACATCTCCATCCAACGCCTCTGTCTCTTGTTTAATTCCTTCTGAGAAAACAAATACTGGAGACTCTTGTGGTCGGAAAAGATCTCAAAAGAAATTCCGTAAAGATAGTGTCTCCACTTTCCCAAAGCGAAGATCACTGTTGCAAGCTCGAGATCGCGAGTGGGATAATTCTGTTCATGATCTTTCAATTTCCTCAAGGCATAAGCTATCACCTTACCATTCTGCATCAAAACACATCCCAATCCTTCTTTCGAGGCGTCCGTATAAACCATATATCTTTCCGTGCCTTCAGGGAGTGCTAATACCGGTGCAGTGGTCAACTTTTCCTTCAAGAGTTGAAAACTTGCTTCGCATGCCTCGTCCCACTCAAATTTTGCTTCCTTCTTAGTTAATCGAGTTAAAGGACCGGCTACCTTCGAAAAATCCTTCACAAACCTTCGGTAATAACCTGCCAATCCTAAGAAACTTCTAACCTCAGAAGCATTTTTCGGACTCTGCCACTGAATAACCGTCTCGATCTTTGAAGGATCAACTTCCAAACCCTTACTTGAAATAATATGACCTAGAAAAGCAACCCGGTCGATCCAAAACTCACACTTACTAAACTTCGCATACAACCGGTGCTCTCTCAACGTCTCCAATACCAATTTGAGATGCCTAGCATGATCTTCCGGAGTCTTCGAATACACAAGAATGTCATCAATGAATATTACGACGAATTTATCCAAATACGGCCGAAAAATCCGATGCATCATGTCCATGAATGCTGCAGGGGCATTTGTCAAGCCAAAAGGCATCACTACGAATTCATAATGCCCATACCGAGTATTAAATCCTGTCTTTGGTATATCCTCTTCCCGGATTTTCAACTGGTAGTAGCCTTGCCTTAAATCTAATTTCGAATAAACTCTTGAACCTTGCAGCATATCAAATAAATCCTCAATGTGGGGCAACGGGTACTTATTCTTGATAGTCATCCGATTAAGCTCCCGGTAATCTATACACATTCTCAACGACCCATCTTTCTTTTTGACAAAGAGAGCCGGAGCACCCCACGGAGATGAACTCGGTCGGATATATCCACTCTTAAGTAGTTCCTCGAGTTGAATCTTCAACTCCTTCAACTCTGTCGGAGCCATTCTATAAGGAGTCTTGGAATAAGGTTCTGATCCCGGATATAAATCAATAACAAACTCAATCTCCCGATCCGGTGGTAGGGAACCTATATTTTCTGGAAACACGTCGGGATATTCCTTTACCACGGCCGTCTCCTCAAAACTTGATTGATCCTTTGGTTTATTAAGGAGATAGGCAATAAATCCCATGGCTCCATCCTTCACCAACTTGCGTGCTTCCATAAACGATAAAAGTGGCACATTCTTCGATCCAACTTCTCCAATCAACTCTTGACCCAACTTTATCCTCTTCTTAAAACAATCAACTTCGGCCCGGTGCCGATATAACCAATCCATCCCGAAGATTACCCCATACTTCTTCATAGGCATAACAATGAAATTTGCCGGATAATCTTTCCCCTCTAACAAAACTGAACAACCCCTGACAACCCGATCTGTCTGCAAACTTCCTCCAAGAGGCGAACTCACAAAATAACAGGAATTTGAACAAGTAACAGGTAGGCACAGAGAGGCACATAGATCAGAAGATATAAAAGCATGCGTGGCACCCGGATCAAATAATGCATGAATGCTGGTGTTATGAATGCAAACGGTACCTTCCACCACGGCGTTTGGATCAACCTCGACATTCTGCTCCTCGCTCTCAAGGGCATAAGCTCATGCCTGGATCATCGGTCTCTGAGCCCCAGCTTGATATCCTGGAGTCTTGTCCGGGCATGAAAAAGCTATATGATCCCCTTTTCCACAAATCAAACACAATCTCAATCTCTTACGGCAGTTGTTGTAAGAATGAGTTGGCCATCCACAATAAGTACATGGAGACTGATCATTGCGAGATCCTTTAGGAGCCGGTGGAGCTTGAGGTGGTCGTGGAATGGGTGCAATCGGACCTCCTACTCTAGGCTTCTTGAAAGGCCCTTTCGGTGGTGGAGCTGGAAAATTCATCGGCCTCTTTCCTTTGTTGAATCCCCAGCCGGATCCTGACCCTTATCCTTGGCGAGAAACTGGCCTCCTAGCATTCACCGAATCTTCAACCTTTAGGGCTTTTGAAGTAGCCTTTGCCCAAGTGCTCGTATTAACTGCCTCTAGAGCTGTCTGAATGTCCGGTCGAAGCCCTTGAACAAACTGCATAACCTTATGGAAGTCATCGCCTGCTATATTTGGTGCATAGCGGGATAACCTCTCATACTCTGAAATATACTCAGCCACATACCTCGATCCTTGCTTCAATTCGGTAAATTCTCTCAATCTTCGAGTACGGGATGAGGGAGGAATAAATTTATTCTGGAATTCCCTTGTAAAGATTTCCCAATTGATCTCCTCTCCAGCTACCTCCAATACAATCCGAGTGCTTTCCCACCAAGAGTAGGCTTCCCCTTGTATCAAAGTTATAGTGCATCGAGCCTTCTCTCGGGACTCACATGGAATGAGTTCCCATATCCTCTCTACCGCTTTCAGCCACATTTCTGCTTGTATATCATTTCCCTTGAAGAATTTGGGAGGTCTTTGATTCTGAAACTCCCTAAGTATAACAGAAAGCGGTGCCTCAGGCGGTACAACAGGTGCAGGTGGTGCTGGAGGTGCCGGTGGTACATAATCTCATAGCCTTTGATCTATGATATTGATAACTGAATTAACAAAGGCCTCTGCCGGCGGTGGTTGTGGAGGTGGAGGTGTTCGTACGATCACGATAATGACATCGTCCTGGAGATCGATCACGATGTCTACGTGGAGACATCCTGTCAATAAACACTAAAAATGCATGCTATTTTTAGTTTATGCATGTTAATGCAAATAATTCAAGTAAAATTCAAATTTTAAATCAATTAAGCACAAAAGAGATGCATATGCAACACATTGTCAAGTAGTCCCTAAGCCGAACGACCTAGACTGACTCACACGACACGAGAGCCCGGGTTTTGCAACCCTAAGCTCTGATACCACTTAAGGATGTAACACCCGAGCGCAAGGCGTCACATCCCCCGCACCGAGACCCGACCCGAATATGAAATGGACGATCCATACCCGAGCCAAATCACGGCGAACGGGGACAAACACACACTCTAAGCTAGGCGGGCTAACCCTTAAAACCATAAAACAACATAAAACATTAAACCGGAAGCAATAAACGAACATATACCATATATATGTACCATGAGCATCCAAGTACCAAAAATAATTCATATACATCATCAATTGCCATCACGACCCAAAACATGTACGGTCTATATCATTAAACATATATAATGATCAAAATAAAAGTATGCAAGTGTAAGACCAAAATATAAGAGCTAGAGACGAATGCAAGACCTAGGACTCGTATTCCCGCCTAGCTCCCTCGACACCTGCACGACACAGCTGAAAACCAAACGGGTTCAGTCCAAAAGGGATTGGTGGGTATAAAAACAGGGCATAGATATAATATAAGACGATATTTAAACAATCACATGCAAGCTATAATCCCAAGTGAGGTTTTTAAAGAATTTCCCAAGTGGGTGAAATAGAAAAATCATCAAAAGGGATTATAACGATTTATTAACATTAGGTCATTATTGGCCCGGCGAGTGGGCGTGCATTATCTCCAACCAACACCTTATGTAAATCATTTAAACATTCATTCATTCTTTCTTTTCATGCAATCATTCTTTTGTGCACATTCATTAACATTTACATCTTTTTCCTCCGGGTTGGTGGTGGGTTTGCAAGGCCCGACCACCCATTCATTGACCAAAAGGGGTTACATGACTCCCCAGATGGCGCTCAGGTCCGGTTACGCTGTTCATTGGTGGAACTAGTGTGAGGGTTCACCGTCGGCCCGTGCCTCCCCGGATAGCCACTCACATTAAGTCCCTGGGCCCCATTCGTGCATTCGATCATTTCTCGCCAAAACATTAGGTAGGATTGATAAAACAAGGCTTTACGTTGAAAACATTTACTCTTTAAAACGACTCTATATATATATATTAATTTTGGTCAAAAACTTTCACATTGAAGGGATATATATAGGGTCTTATATCTACATAGAAGAAAAACCCACCTTAAACCGTCAAAAGAAGAAAGCACGAGCCTCACTGACCGGCCTCGTCTCCAACTGGATCAAGATCTGTGCAAGAAAGTGAAATGAGACTCAATATGACCAAATAAGACGCTCGACAATGCAATGATCATGAGATGAATATGTAAAAGATAAGATTATGTTATGAAAATGTTCATGTGCACTATTAATACATTTAAATCATACATTCAAGTCATTCAATTCATTCGAACTGTTAATACCACGATTTCAATCAAATAAATCCAAATAATGTTAAATATTCACTAAACATATATAAATGTGCAAATATGTTACATCATATAAAACATATACATATATAATACATGCACACGTTCAACCATGCATGCAAAACAAATTGCATTAAAAACAGAGGGTGACACGCCCGTGTCACCTCTACAAGGCAAACCGTGACACCCCCGTGTCACGGTACAGCGGACTAAACGCATGAAAACAGAAGGTGACACGCTCGTGTCACCATTACAAAGCAAACCGTGACACCCCCATGTCACGGTACAGAAAACCCAGCCCAACATGCACCCCCGTGTCACACTGAAAGAGAGAAATGTGACACGTCCGTGTCACGTATGCAGAAAAACAGGGCAGTGCTCGGACAACATCAAAAACCAACCAAAACACCAATTTTCAATCGCCAAATGCAATCAAAACTTGAAGAAACATGTATCCATACTTGAAGCACCGTAAAATCTAACATATATACTCGTATCATGCATTGATCATGTAACGCCCCGACTCTTCGATCTTCTAAGTACAACGTCACGTGTGTGCTAAGTGTGCATTTAATTATTAAACATGTGTTAATTTGAATTATTTGGAATATTTGATTATTGATTTTAAGTTTAGGTTTGAAGTTTTAAACGTTTAAATCCTTTTCGAACCGTCTTTGATTCGTTTAACTCCGTTTTCAATTCCGTTTTTTGTGCCAACTTGGTATAATTGAATTATGTGAGTTATTAACGTGTTTACAAGTTTATGTTGTAATTTTAAGCTCATTTGATTTAGTTTTGATTTCGGTTTTTGGAGACGGAACTTCTAGGGCTTAAAACACTTTTAGCGCGCCCTAGGTTTCGGACGTCATAACTTGAGCTCGGGAATTCGGATTCGAATTCCGGAAGATGAGTTGGACTCGTGAAGAAGAAAGGAAACTTTTAAACCTAGTTTGGTATTTTTCTAATCCCATTTGGACACTCGATTTTTGCCCGGAACGAGCAGCTTGTGCTAAAGCCACCATCTTTGACTAGTCTTGTACTTGTGGGCCCAATTTAACCATACTCAAGCCTTAACCCTTGGTTTATTTGACCCTAACTCAGCTCTCTCCGTCCCTTAGCTGATGCATATCGAGCCACACACCCACAAGAGGAGAAAAGTTGCTGAAAATGGAGAAGAAGAAGAGAAGGAAGAAACCCCTTTCCATGGCTTGTGATTTTGAAGCTTGATCTTCTCCATACTTCTTCATATCTTAAAGGTAAACATATTTATGTATTCTCCTCTCTTGTATGCTTCATTTGATCCTTGAAATTCATGAAATTCATCAGATTCATTAAGGGTATGAAAGCTTGAATGAATAGTTAGGGTTAGACTTCATTTTTGAATCCGTGGCTTAGCTTGAGTTTGTGGCCGATTTGAGGCTTCTTGGGTGATTATATGAACTTCTTTGCTTCCATTCTTGAGCTATACTCCATGCTAGATGTGTTGGGATTGATTCTCCATTTACAACATGAATGAATCCTTGAGTTTTTGGTCATGAAACTTGAAAATCGAACTGCTGCAAATCTGCTCCACTGTTTTGGACTGCTGTGTGGATTTATGCTTTGTTGCTTGATCAAATGACCTTCTTTTCGTGTGAATTTGCATGGATATGATGTACACTCATTTCTCTATATGTTAGCATTCATGTTGCAAGCCTTTGGATCCATTTTAAGCCCCAAAACCGAAATACATAACCTGTTTTTATGCTTAATCCATGACAGAACTATTGCTGTTGCATTTTGTGGTTCGTTGGTCATTCTAATGTGCTCCAATTCGTGCCAATTTGCATATATATGATGTATATTCGTTGTTTAGTATGTTAGCATGCTTTCCCCAAGGTTTTAGATTCAAATTCAGCCCCTAAGTACTTGATCATGACATGATTTAACTAACCCAGCTCATTTGTGTGGTTTTGGCGTCCCAGACTTGCTGCATGGTTTTGCTATTCTTAACGTGTGATTTGGCCTTAGAATTCTAAATGAAATATGCTCCTAACATGCTAAATATATTGTATATCAAGTTTCATAAAATTTGGAGTTGATTTGGTATGTTTTTGGAACTGATTTTGTATAGGGTTGTTTTGCCGGTAAGCTTTGTTTGCATTTTTGGGTCTGTACCGTGACACCCCCGCGTCTCTTTTGCCTTGTATTGTGTGATACCCCCGTGTCACACCTTTTTTCCAGGTCTGTACTGAGACACCCCCGTGTCTCAGTCTAGTTTATTTGAGGGACACGGGCGTGTCCCTTCCCCTGCGCCACTCTTGTCTTTTCCTTTTCGATATTTGATTGTTTCATTTTTTTTAACGCCTTTATCTTCATTCGTGATGAACTATGAACTTGTTGTACTATGTGTTGAGAGTATGGTGGTTTGATTTCATAACATTTTGATGAGATTTAGGCATACTTTTATGGAATGTCGTTTATGTGCGTTTTTGTGTCGTTGTGATTTCCATAACCATTTCCCTTATCATATGAATTCTTCTTGTTTTCAAACTTTGGAAATATGTTATATTATATAATATGATATATGTGGTAGCGTTTTGTGAAAGATTGAATACGTGCTAGGCTCCTATTTGAATTTCTTGAATTGAATTGATTGGAAGCGTGAATTTATGAATTGAATGAAAGTGAACGAATGATTGAATGACTTGATTATGTGATTTAAATTCCTTAATAGTGCACATGAACATTTCCATGATATAAAATGATCTTTTATGCATTCATAGCATAATCATTTCATCGCCGAGCGTCTTATTTGGTCATATTGAGTCTCACTTCACCTTTATTGCACAGATTTTGAGTCCGTTGGAGACGAGGTCGGTCCGTAGGGCTCGTGTGTTCTCCTTGTTGCCGTTTAAGGTGGGTTTCTCTTCTACTTAGATAAAACGACCCAATATATCTCCCTATGTGAAAAGTTTTAAACCAAAGTAATACAATATATATATATATATTGAGTCTTTTATCGAGTAAATGATTGCAAACGTAAAGCCCTTATTTCTTGAACCCTACCTAATGTTTTGGCGAGAATGAACGAATGTTATACACTGAATGGGGCCCAGGGGCTTGGTGTGAGTGGGGACCCGAGGAGGCAAGGGCTGACGGTAAACCCTCACACTAGTCCCACTAATGAACGGCGTAACCGGACCTCGTTAGGAGTTAGCGAGGAATGGACGCTGAGTGCCATCTGGGGAGTCATGTTCCCCTTTTGGTCAATGAATGGGTGGTTGGGCCTTGCAAACCCGCCACCATCCCGGAGGAAGAAGGTGGAATGTTATTGAATGAGCACGAAAGATTGTTTGCATGAAAAGAATGAAAGAATGAATAAATGAATGTTAATGAATTACACGAGGTGTTGGTTGGAGATAATGCACGCCCACTCGCCGGGCCACTAATGACCTTGACCTAATGTAAATGAATCGTTATAATCCCTTTTGATGATTTATATTTGCCCACTTGGGAAATCCTTTAAAAACCTCACTTGGGATTATAGCTTGCTTGTGACTGTTAAATACTGTCGTATATTATACTTATGCCCTGTTTTATGCCCACCAGTCCCTTTTGGACTGAACCCCTTTGGTTTTCAGTTGTGTTGTGCAGGTGTCGAGGGAGCTAGGCGGGATTCGAGTCATAGGTTTTACCTTCGTGTTAGCTCTTGTATTTTCTTGGTCCTACACTTTCTTATTGCATGTTGGATCAATGTATATGAACGATAATGGAGCGTACTTGTTTGTTGAACCGTGACGGCATTGGATAATGTATATGGATCATTTTTGGATTTTGATTACTCATTGTTTATATAATGGCTAGTTATTGCTTCCGTATTTGTAATTACTCTGATGTTATGGTTCAAGGGTTAGTCCCGCCTAGCTTAGAGTGTGTGTTTGTCCCCGTTCGCCGTGATTTGGCTCGGGTATGGATCGTCCATTTCATATTCGGGTCGGGTCGGGTCTCGGTGCGGAGGATGTGGTACCTTGCGCTCAGGTGCTACAGATCATCAAGATTTAACAATATCAAACCATATACAAGTTCATCAACCAAGTCCATAAATTCCAAGACTTCAAGCATAAACTCAAGTTAAAAGCATGTATTCAAGTCTCCAACAACAATTAAGTAAATTATCCAATCCAAACCACGACCCTAGCTTCACATATTCAATCCAAGAATTCATCAAAACTCCAAAATTACCTTAAATGAAAGAAATAGAAGAAGAGATGAAGAGATGATGTTGATGATGCTTCAATGATCACAAATCCCACAAATACTAGCTTGAATGGATGAAATCTCCCTCTCTTCCAAGAAGGGTTGGCTCGGTTGACAAGAGAAGCAAGAGCAAGGTGTATGTAATGTGTTGGTATGGAATGGGAGAAAAGGGTACGTGATATGCTGCTATGAAACAAGAGGAATTGCTCAAATTGCTATTAAGTCCCTTCACTTAGTAAGTTATGCAATTAAGTCCTAAATCTCATGGAAAACGATCAATTAAGTCCAAGACTATTTCATACAATTAGCCACAATTCCAAGACAAGTGAACAATTAAGTCCTCAAGATTCATGAAATGATCAAATAAGGTCACAACGAAATTAAGTCAAGTTCGGGAAATTAATTCATGTTGCAATCAGGTTCGATTTAGGTAATAAATATCAATTGTAACGAAATCACAAAATACTAAATATTAAGAACTTAGGATATAATAATTAACATATATACACATTTAATATATTTAAATAAAAATTAAGCATGTAAATCACATATGCATAATTATTTCGCGCAATTAGGTAAACAATTACGTCATACCTGTACGGCCGAATTATCGGGGTGTCACATAGCGTATGTGTTTGTCCCCGTTCGCCGTGACTTAGCTCGAGTATGGATCATCCATTTCATATTCGGGTCGGGTCTCGGTGCGGGGGATGTGGTACTTTGCGCTCGGGTGCTACAGCATACGTATTCGTTTTTGTTGGTTTGTTTAATTTGCAGGGTCTACGTTCCGCCTAACTTAGGTGTGTATCTATCTGTCTCCCATTCGTCTCTGCTTGGTTCATATACGGGTTTTCCATCTCGTATGTGGATTGGGCTTAGATGCAGAGGATGTGGTGATACGAACTCCACGTACTTGCCGTGAAACCCTATACCAATACTTGGAGTTATTGATTTTCGATCGTCCACTTCAAGGTTAAAATAGAGGAGTGTCACCCGTTTGCTATAATGAGTGTCACCCGTTTGCTATCAGATTTGAATTATAGGAGTGTGACCCATTTGCTATAATGAGCAAGGAACCAACACTATCAGATTTGATAAGTAATGCACCCCGTCGACTATAATGAGTCGGGAAATGACATTATCCGGTGGAGGTTTGAAACTCCGGTGTCGTTCAACTAAGAACTTGTGAGTATAACTCACTTGAATCACAATTCATTCATTTTTTGACTGAATATTTCGAACTACAAGGCTGGAATATAAAGATGCATGCATAGGAATTCTAAGAGACAATTCAGAATTCAAAGAGACAAGCTAATCCCGTCACTTTTCTTGTAGGCTGAATAAAATGAGTTTAACCTAATCTAAATGCATGCAAAATAAATAAAAAGATGGCCCAAAGTATAATATAATAGTTCAGGGCCAAATTACAATAAACCTAACACAATTTGGGCTTAAAATTCTATCACTAAGACATTGAAACAAGGTGGATTGGGTCCAGCTGAATACTTGTCTTCTTGGAGCTAATCTTGAGTTATTTGGATCAAAAGAGATTGAACTTCTTCTTGCATTCTTTTGGACCGTGACCTTGTGATAGGTCCAACATAACTTGGTTCATCTTGAGTTGTAATCATATCATCATTTGGATCAAAGTGTGGCCTTGTTGGACCAAAGTGTGGCCTTGTCTTATGATTCACATCACCCTGATTCCTATCATGTGGTGACCCACCGTGCGGGGTGCTACAATGCACGGTGCTACAATTTATACATTCGATCCCGTTTAAAATTTGTTTACCCCCTTAATTATAGTGAGGTTTTTCGTTTTCTTTTAATTATACCTTTGACCACATAAATATCGGTAAATGATGGAAAAAAAATAAATCGAGTTTTAGAGAATGTCATAATTGTCCTCTGGTCTGTCATAATTTAATTTCAATTAAGAAAACCTTACTAGGATTTTATAATTTACTTTCCTTCCATGTTTCTTACGTTCACTTATAAATATTGTAATAATTCATTTTACAACACAATGTATCCCGATTATGTTGTATAAACTGTTTTGAATATATTAAAGTAAAGTTATGAGGAAGCATTCTTTGCATAAACATTAACATATTTAGTCCATTTCGTTTTTTTTTTTTTTAAAAAAAGAACATAAAGTCCATTAAAAAAATTTTAAAGCATAAGATGTATTTAAAAAAAAAAAACATATGATGTATTTAACTTATATATTCTACAATAATATACAACATATTTCTTTTTTCAAATAATTAGAATTTGATTAAAATATAATTCACAAACCGGTTATCATTTTTCATATAATCAGAATTTAATTAAAATATAATTCACAAACCAGTTATCATTTTTCATATAATCAGAATTTAATTAAAATATAATTCACAAACCGGTTATTAGCGTTATAAAATATAGCATCACAAATATCGAGTTTTTTACACGGTCAACTTCTGTGATATACCTAATTAGCACTCCGACCCTGTGATTTGAAAATTCTCAAAGAGAACCCTGTGACTATATAAATTAGCACCGAAAACCCTGTGATTGTAATAAATTAGCACTCAATTAGCATTTCAAGCCCTACAACCGTGGTTGTTGAGTGCTAATTTATTACAATCACAGTGTTTGTTTTGAGAAATTTCAAATCATAGGGTTCTGAGTGCTAATTAGGTATATCACAGGGTTTTTGGTGTAATAAGCTGCACAAATATCATTCAATTTACAAGTATCTTTTCTTTATTTTCTTACATGTTACCAACCACCCAAAAATAATTAAAAAAATATGTTGAAGAAGAGAAGAAGGGCAAATTGGATAATTTCTGGTCCATTGATGAAGTAAGGCAGCCTTGAATATCACTTTCTGAATTTTGAGGGACTCAACATAATTTAACGGTGGAGATGGTATTAAATGGGGTTGAAATTGCTCGACATTTAAGGGCAACAGGCTGGATTTGGAATCAAGCAACCTTGGAAGGTAGAGAGAGAGGCTGACCCACACCAACTTATGCAAAGATCCACCGACACCTATTTCCAACCAAAAAATAAAATAACATCAGAACACAGAAAGAAAAAGGAAAAGACAGTGGGGACTGGGGTATGCGCGTAATTACATTCATGATTGAGAAAGCTGATCTAACCTTCTCTCAGCCTTTCAGAAGCTATTGTTATTGCTTCAAAAGAAATTGATTTTCGAACAAGAAAAATCTGTCTGAAGCAAAAAACCATTCATTATGAGGTACGTTTCAGTTCTACCTTCACTGTCTTCCTCTAATTAAATCCGAGTATTAAACCCACCTCTCACCCATTCTTCATCCACCACTACCATTTACTTCCCCTAATTCAGCTGAGATTTAACTTTTGCCTCTTATTTCAGGCAAATGGCGATGAATTTCAACATGGGTTTTGCGATTTCAATGATAATAATGGCGGCGGTGGCCGTGTCGGCGTCGGACCGTGTTACGGTGGTGCCAGGATATGGATCGAAAGAGATAACTGTGAAGAAGGTGAAGGGAGGGAAAGTGTGCGACCAAGGTTGGGAGTGTAGAGGGTTCTCGAAATACTGTTGCAATCAGACGATTTCAGATTTCTTTCAGGTTTATCAGTTTGAAGATCTATTCGCGAAGAGGAATACTCCGGTGGCTAAGGCCGTCGGTTTCTGGGACTACAAGTCTTTCATCACCGCCGCCGCCATCTATCAACCGCAAGGATTTGGCACCACCGGCGGTAAGCTTATGGGGATGAAGGAAGTCGCTGCTTTCCTTGGCCATGTCGGTGCCAAGACTTCTTGTGAGTTTTTTTTTTCAATTTTTTTTTTTCATTTTTTTAGTTCAATTATTTACTGCTTATGAAAGAACCAATTTTACTGCTTATGAAAAATTTTATGTGATTTGAGTTTTTGTGCTCTTGATTATTTAATTTATTTATTTGGGGTTCATTTTCTCCAAATTGCAATTGCGTATTATTATCTTTATTGTTATTATTTGTCTAATATTAGTTTCTTGTGATGGGTGATTTTGTACTATTTAATTCGTAAATTTTGCAATCAATGTATATTTGCCTTACACGTTGCGTTTGTCATCTTTTATGTCTAAGATTTTCCCCTCTCTGAAGCATTCTTTCTGGCCGCATCACTCTTTAACATAGTTGAGTATATTTATCTAAATTTACAATTAACAACTGTTTCATATGTAGAGCCGCGTTCAACAGTCAAAGATAATAACTCTCAAAACTACCCAAGATTCCACAAGTTTTTGAAATATATTCGTGTTAAGACTTAGATTTATCATAATGAAATAAGTATTCATCAAGCTTCAATGAATCATCTCTTGTTGACAAATTGTGGGGCAATATTTATGGTGCAGGTGGTTATGGGGTGGCCACAGGTGGGCCACTAGCTTGGGGTCTATGCTATAACAGAGAAATGAGTCCGAGCCAAGAATATTGTGACGACTCCTACAAATCTGACTACCCTTGTGCTCCTGGCGCAGAGTATTATGGCCGTGGTGCTATCCCTATTTACTGGTACTGCCTCATCATCTTCTTTTCTTGCCTTGCTATTTCATCCTCATTGTTGGGTTTCCATTTGTTTCAATATCACTGGAGTTAATGCTGCCGCCATGGGAAGTGTAAGGTTGGGCTTGAAGGTTGATTGTCCCTCAAATCTACATAAGCTGCATCTAGTATATATTTTTCTTGAAATTCTATAATTGGTTTCACCTATACAATAAATTTGTCATTAGTCCTTTCTCAAATAAGAGTTCTGGTGTCGATTTAGGTGGGGAATCGATAATGCACATCTTGTTAGGTAAAGGATGAGATTAAAACATTTTGCAATCTACAATGTTGCTTTTGCACTTTACCTATTAAATTTTCATTGTACTCTACAATTTCTACAGTTTACCACCCTCTTATCAGTTTTTGGGAATTTTCGCCTAATGAACAACAGATAAATGAGTTTGCATGTATTTTTTGGTTAACTGTGCATTAGGACACATTGTTTCCAGCCTCAAAAAAAAATAAAAAATAAAAAATAAAAAATCTAAAGAAAATTATTCCAAGAGATTAGGCATAAAATGAGTTGGTTATGTGTAACAGTTCATATATGTGTGAGAATGGAAAATGTAAGAAGAAAATGGAATTCAGTCGGTGAAGTTTCAAAACGGTCATTTTTCAGATGGTTAGATTCTCATCTTATCCCATTATTTATGAATATACTAAATGCGTGCTCTCTAGCTATTCATCTGCATATATAAATTTGGCATTTTTTTTGGCTATTGTAAGGATTTTTTTCTTAATATTCATCCAGGAACTTCAACTACGGAGCAATAGGTGAAGGCATCAAGGCAGATTTGTTGAACCACCCCGAATACATTGAACAAAACGCTACTCTTGCCTTCCAAGCTGCAATCTACAGGTGGATGACACCTATCAAGAAGGGACAGCCTTCATCTCACGAAGCTTTTGTGGGAGATTGGAAACCAACCAAAAACGACACCTTAGCCAAACGTGTCCCTGGTTTTGGAGCCACAATGAACATTTTGTATGGGGACAGTGTTTGTGGTCAGGGTGATATTGACCCCATGAATGTCCTCATTTCTCACTACCAATATTACCTCGACTTGCTTGGTGTTGGTCGGGAGGAAGCGGGATCCCATGAGGTGCTCACTTGTGCTGAACAAGAACCCTTTAATCCATCTAAATCATCATCTTCTTCTTGAAGTACTATGTAAAGGACCAAGATCCTATTCTGTTACTGGACGGATGTTGATCTCTTACAAAAAAACCCGTGTAATAAGAGGAGCAAGATTTGGCTTGCTGCGCTGCCCCCCTTCCTTTCGTTGGTGTGATTATTACTTAAAGGGTGAAACTAAAACGTGTGAATTGTTTGTTGCGTCTAGTTGTATTTTGTGTTATGATTCAATTTTATTAATTTCGGGTCAGTCATATAGTTAAGTGTATATGGAGTTGTAAAAGATAATATACTCAAAAGTCCTTTTTGTATTCCGCGTTCTATTGCTTCCTGTTTTATACATTAATTACGTTCTGTTTGAATAGTGTTCTCTGTGTGACTGAAGGATTGATGGTGCTGAGTGTTCCATATCCTCGATAGATAGCTGTGTATTTCTCCCTGTTGAGTTGTAGGTTGCTCTATCCTTGGTTTTCTGCTAAGAAGTCATTTACTTTGATTGTTCTCAATCTATTAGATTTGGGTTATGAATATGATAAATTTAATAAAATCGTTTAATAGAAAAAAATGAACTTGTTTATTTTGACTGTTTATAAGCTGATTATTTAGCAATAGCTTTTGGAAGGTGCAATATACTCCATTCTTTTCAAACTTATCTATAAGGTCTTATTTTATCCATAGGATCTAGTCCCTTAAAAGCAAATAATTTTTTATGACTTATTAAATAAATCCAACTAACCTTTTCTACAGAAGTAAACGACTTCTAAACGTTTGTAGAAAGTTTGCATGTGCTGGCCGAACTGCAGTTCATTAAATAATTTAAGTAGAAGTAAGAACAGCAACGTTTTTGTGTTTTTTTCGATTCATCCCTGCTTTGGATCCAATCATCCACTTTGGCATCTTATTGAACAAAGAGGTGCTCCCCCATTGCTCAAAGTCTATAAATACAATTCACCTGAAATCCAAAAAGCAGGAGTATACTAACTGTCCATTCCGAAGTAAATAAATGCACCATCGCAGGGCATCTTATCCTATCAACATCCTCAAATACAGACCAAAATGTTGTTTCGGTAATCTTATTCCAAAAGCAAAACACAGATATACATTGACTCACAATCCTACTTCAATAAGGAAAAACAAAATGCTATAATGTGCTTCTCACACTACTGAGTAGAAGCAGCACAATTATATCATTTACAATTCTATCTACTGCAACAAATTAGTTGAGTTTATATTTCATTTCATTTCTGGTATTTCTCAAAAAATAGCCTAGAGTTGAAAAGTCCTTTTTCCCTTCAGTGAACAAACACATTGAGTGGGTATTCTTTTCCCATTGCAGCGACAGCATCTGTTAATACAGAAAAAATAGCATCCATCAAACTTATACCATTAGAATAACATGTCTAACTTACAAAGCAATATATATATATATATAAATGGAAAAAATTGATGACCTTTTCATCTTTTATATGCACAATACAAACATTGCCAGAGCCCAAAGGTACACATTTAGTTTGAGTTAATATAAACCACTCATTTGGGCAAAACCATGCAATTAGTACATATCTGGAAAAGTGGAAGTTGAAAACACAATCTGAGGTAAAAACAAAAAGGGGTGGAGAAAACGCCATTCTGTTTCACTTTCTCAAATGTATGTGAAAATTTATATTTAGCATTGTCATAAAAATAGCACTTGTCTGCTTTTATGATTTTAATTGTACTTTGTTCCTTTGCCATCTAGACAATGGTGACATATACAAGGGTAAACAATTCTAGACATGCCAACTTAGATTAAAAGTTCCATCAGTGAGCAGACATTAGTTCCCAACTTGAGGTCCATCATCACATAAACTAAAAAATAAAAGTAAAAGCAAACTTAACTATATTTTGTGGACAAGAAAAACACGTATCTACAACCAAATTAAGATCAAATACGAAAAATAAACATCAAGAACAAGTTATGTATATTTGCCGCACGTTTTAGAACAATGTTAATCAAGAAGATAAAATTACCTGCAATAAGATTAAAGGATCGCGATGATCTTCGCTATCCCAAACAAAGCTTCTACAGAATCTCTTTGGCAGCATAATAAATAACACACACACATTGATATACATATACACGAACAAGAAAAAGAAAAAAGAGTAGAAAATCATACCAACAGCGGCTTTCCTGGCACGGGGCTTAGGAGCAACGTCGATACTTGGAAAACTACGATTTTGATGATTATTAACGGAATTAACCAATCCATTATACTCCTGCGCCACCGATGGTTCAAGCCCACAATAAACCTGAACCCATTTCTTCTTTTGATAATCCAAATCGCGAAACCTGAGATCCTCCATCTCCTTCATCGAATATGACAGTCCCCTTTTCCCTTTCTTTTCATTAATGATTTCCTTCTTTCTCCTAGCCTGTCCTCTGCGTTTAGGCTTAATTTTCTCCTTTTGATCGATTTCAAGATGATTAATCCCATTTCTAAGAAGGGAAGGCTCAATAAGGGCAGTTTCATCAATAACTTGAATCTTCAGGGGACATTGATTCTGTCCTCCGTGTTTCTTGGCGATTTCGGGAATTTCTGATGAACCCATCATGGATTTGTTGTTGTTGGCCATGATGGCGTCGTACGGATTGGATTCTTGAACGGCAATGTATTGGGTGTCTGTTTGTACGGGAACAACGACGATGTGATTGCCATTGCCAGGATTGAAGGAATTTGCCATGAGAGGAGAGCGTACGAACATCATGATGCGAGAGCGAGAGAGAATTCAGGGTGCTCCTTTTATTATGGGAAATGATATTATGAAAATTGATTCTGGGCTTGCTGCACAATATATTATGTATATATAGATATATATGGTAAATGACGCTTCAGCCTCAAATTTAGATTTTCTAGCAAATCCTCCTAAAATTAAGTAAACACTTTAACTCCCTCAAATTACATTTATAAATTCTTTTTCCCTTTTTTTTTTTTTTAAATTTCACCGGGCATTAAATATCCTTTTTTAATTATGCATTATAACTAAATAGAGTCATTAGCCACTTTAAGAGTATGTATGTTAAAAAAAAAAAAAAAAGAGTCCGTGTAGGTGAATGAAATATTTTAATATTAAAATTATTATTGCTTGTATTCATTTATCTACCTTATTTGTTTGTGATGGTTGCCGTTTTTAATATCACTAATCGTTCAAATAGATGATCAATGCACAAGATGACAAGAAAAACCGTACAAATGATAGAAAGAGATAGTGAAAGTAAAGATGTATTGGATGCTGAGCAGGTAGTATTTCCGCCTGATGAGAGTCTTAGGGAGTGTTTGTAAACTCTAAAAATAACCACTTATGAGATAAGTGCTTGTTTATTTTTAGCAGTTTTGGAGTGTTTGATTCGAGGGTTGTTTCTCGAATGCAATGACCCGAGTTCAAATCCCTCTGATTACTTGGGGGTGTGTGTGTTAAAAAAAAAAAGAAGTTTATTTAAAATTTTCTTTTGACAATAATATCCTTTTTAAAACATTAATATTTCAAAATTAACTTTTTTACATGCAAATACAACTCTAAAGTTTATATGTTCCTTATATATTTTTTTCTACTCAGTTGAATCTTTTCCATTTCTCCTCCAATCAGAACTTGATAATCTCAAAAAGTCTCATAGTTAAAAAAATCTGTAATTACCAAGTAAATATTTTCTCTTTTCTTAATTTTATAAATTTAATACTTTTCGTTTTTAGTACCACTAATTCTTCAATAGATGATCAATACACAAAATGAATAGGAAAAACTATACAAATTATAGAAAGAGATATAGTGAAAGTTGTAGCGCCCCTACCCATACCAGAACGAGAGGAGAGCGGCACCCCATACCAGAAGAAGTAATGGTGTGAGCCATCACTCAAGAAATACTCCAGCGAATGGCAAGCTGAACCAGAACAGTACATATAACAATGTGGCAATGCAGCGGAAAAATAGAGAATTTTAAAACTTTTTAAAACATGTAGCACCCGGAACGTTAGGTAGCCACATCCCCCGCACTATAGTTCAATCCACATATGGAATGGACGATCCATACATGAATCAAGCCTACAGCGAACGGGAGACAATAAAAAAAAAACAACTCACTAGCTAGGCGGGACTAACCCTCAAATGAATACAACATGCATAACAATCAAGCGGAAGCACAATAATATACATTCACTTCATTATCCCCTTTCGATTCTAGAACAATATTTCCATAATTTACATCCCAAGCTAGTCAAGTATAAGTCATAATATACATAGATACCAAAACCAATTCATAATAGTAGAAATCTATCAATAAAATAAATGAAACATGAGAGTGACAAATGCTAGACCAAAAAGAAGCAAAACTCGACTCAATCCCGCCTAGCACTCGACCTACAATACCTGAAAATGTGAGGTGTCAGTCTATGAAAGACTGAGTGAGGGGTTTAATAATTATAAGCGCAATTACCATGCAAGCTATAATCTCGGGTAAGATTTTACAAAAAGGAACAATATAAGTTCAAGAATAAGATAGGACTCGCCCGAGACTACAACTAATCAATTTACAATTCAATCAATTCAGTACAATTCAGTTCAATCAATCAGTGGCCTGGCGAGTGAGGGCAATTCTCCAACCTTTCTCCGACAGTGTACAATAGTTCAATTTTTTTAAAGGATTAAGTGAGCAAGCAATCAATTTCAGTGCACAATTAGCAGTTTCAATAACTCCTTCTTCCTCAGGATGATGGGGGATTGCAAGGCTCCGCCATCCAATCAGTTTGAGCGTAGGGTTCATGATTCTCTATACCCGGAACTCCTTTCTCCACTAATCTCCTAGTGGATTCAGGGATCATCTGTAGTACCCCAAGCGGTGGGGCACCACACCCCTGCACTATGACCCGACACGTGGCACGAAATGGAAAGTCCGCACACTTACCAAGTCACAGCGAACGGGTGACAAACGAAAAATCCAACCTAAGTTAGGCGGTTCCTAAACAATGTACAAGCCAAATATGCAAAAACCCGAATGCGGAAGCGATGTAAAATACGAACTAACAAAAACTTTAATCAACAAACATAAATAAACGGGTTCAACTAATTCCACGAACCTGTCCTAACCTGTCCCGAATTCAAACATACAACAAAGACGGGTTCAACTAATCCAAGCCCTGTCCTAACCTGTCCCGAAAATTCATATAATCATCAAAGCATAAGTATCATCTTGTACAGAACATACTATATACATAATTTCATAAAAAAATCAGAACAAAATACTTAACAAAATCAAAGGACCGACACAGACTCGACAGACCAGACTCAAAGCCGCCTAGCTCGAACTCCAACAACTTGAACCTGCAACTAAAACATAGGTGGGGCGAGGGTCAGTCCACTGACTGAGCGAGGGGGCTGAACTCACACACACTATATATAATAAGGAGCAGAGCACGTATCAAAAGAAAGATTATGAACCGGGAATAGGGTTTTACATACCAAAACCATTTTCAAATCAAACTTACACAATTTTCAAACCAAACTTATACATATCTTATCTTATCTCCTCTTATTCAAAACTTAACCAACTGAGCATACTCATACCAAATTTTATACTTAATCAAATCATATCAGACTGAACAAACTCGTAACATATCGAAAGAGAAAGCTCCTATCCCGTTTCATAATCAACATAACATATCATATTCATATACCCGGCGAGTACGGGTCTCCAACCTTACTTCCAAATCATATTATCAAAACAGAAAACATAACATAACATAACATCCTCAACTCCGGGTGATGGAAGGGGTGTATACGCCCCTAACCATCCATATCATATACATACCTCGAGGGGTAATGATCCCCTACGAGTCCTCGGCAGGTTTTACGCCACCGGCTCAAGAATATCTCGCCTCCCCTATCTCCCTGAGTTGCACGAGATACCTCAAATGGAGACTATGCACAGGCTTAACCCGATAGCCCGTTACCGTCCCGGGGTTCCTTACCCACAGTCTCCGGGGCCCAACATATCAGACATAACATAACAGATCATAACTCGCTACAATCATACTTATCAAATCATAATCGTAACGTACGTACCTTATCGGAGCATACCATACCTTGCAACTTAGCATATGCTATAAACGTACCTCTCCGTGTCATCCTAATCCGCAGCTGGTATGAAGACACACGGTTTGGAGCATAGCCTCGTTGCAAAACATTTCAAGCTTACATATGCTTGTACATATACAGTTCGAAAAACCTTTAACCTTATGACAAAATCATAAACGTATCGTATAAACACATATCTATTATATAAATATAATAGAATAATCGCATGCAGGCTTGAAAACGAGCACATAAGGTTGTAGGTCGCTTTAACTAAACAGAAATCCTAAAACCTCACCTTACACCGACGAGAACAGAGAACACAAGCCAAGAAGTCCCACTGAGACTCCGACAGCTGACAGACACTCCCTGAACAACTGAACACAACACAGACTCAGACTCCAAAAACAACCAAACAGACGCACGACCATGCTCACGAATACAAATGATGCAACATATAACCCATATTTATTCAATCAAATCATTCAGAGTATATTACAATTCATAATACATATCAAAAGATGCATAGCTTATAAAATTCCTAACATTAATTACATAGAATCAATTAGGACATTCAGAATTCTATTCATATCAAGTACCAATTCTCGAAAGGATAAACGCAATTTACATAACAATTTATTCACAATTAATACATTGACAATTTTCCCGATATTCTAATAATTAGCATACTTAAGAAATTCACTCAAATTAAAATATAAATTAGCCTAGCATAATTCATTTTTTATGTTTTATAAAATTTCATAATCAATTTAGTTTCCAAAATTACACTAACACCCCCTCAAACAATAATTATTCTCAAATAGATGGGCGTAAAACGAGACAAATAAATTCAATAAATCACGAATCAAACATTCATACATCATAGCATACTTCCACGTATCATACAACTCATAATTTCAATTTATAGCACATACAGGATCGAATTGCACAATTAAAATCAATTAACGAATAAAATACAATAACTTCAAAAATTCATATAAAATTAACCGGACATCCGATTGACGAACGGGAAGTGGCGTTGGACTCACCACAACGAAACGGACCTACTGTCCGAAAGTCGCCAGAATGCCGCCACCGTGGCCGGCCGAACAGCCACCGGCCGCCACCGGAAGACCGCCTCCGGTAGTCGAAAAAATCCCCGGAAGGACAGAAACGTGCGCCTCGGCCTGCTTGACAAAAGCCCTCAATCAATTTCAGAAAATACCAAACACACCGGACTTCGTTGAAGAAAAACCGAACCAAATCCTAACGACGAAAACTGAAATTAAATGCAAGCCGTAAAACGAAAATGAAATCCGAACATACTGTTGGAAAGCCCGTAACGAGCTCTACGAAAGACCTTAGCCAAAACCTGGAAAAAGTCACCGGAAAATCGGACCGCCGGTTCACCACCGGTCCGCCGCCAACGGCCGGTTCCTGGAACGCCGCCGATGCCATCCGCTATGTTTCGTCATTCCAAGCAACTTTCGTGAAGCGACCACCACCAAAACCGGCCGGGAAAATGGCCCAAATCACCGCTGAAGTTTCTGCGTCACCGTCGGAACCACCACTTGCGGTGGTTTTCACGCCAAATCGAGGTCAGAAATGGAACCAGGAGCCCGTAAAACCTTCGAAACCGTCGAAGTTCGTCGGAAAATACCGCCGGAGACGGCGAAATTGCGCCGCTACAATAGTTCCGCAGCCCGTCGTCCGCTTTGGATGGCGCGTGCGCCGCCGTCCGGCCACCGTTGGCCACGCCGTTTGAACTGGAGTTGCGCCGGGAGGTCCTTGTTCTGGGTCCGTGGCGCGTGTCTCGAGATCATCGCCGGAAACTGCCGCGAATAGGCGGCGAAGTGGCGGCTCTCCGTTTCGCAGCCGCTGCTGTGCCGTAGCGCCACCACCGTTGAATTTTAGTCTCCGATTCTTGTACCATCGTGACGGGCTCGTCGAGCTGATAAATTTCCATTATTCACACGTCGAATTCCGTCGAGAAACGAGCGAGAACGAGCTTGCGTGTGTAATTACACCTTGACTGCGTGAATAGTACCAGTCGCGGGAGGAAGACGATGCAGGAAGGCTGATCTGATTTTGGCACGCAAAACGAGGAAATCCGAGTATATATCTTGGTCCTCGTACGCAAAAACGATCGAACGAACGAGCTAACGACATCCGAATTGGGCAAACTTAGAGTCTACGGACTCGTCTCGCTGCCCCGAACGCGTGGAAGGGGTCAAAAAGGTCGAAAACTCGATCGAACGAGAAATGACCGAAAAACCTCTAAAAAGAGAAAATTACAAAAGGGCCCCTAAACTCTTAAAGAGTTCAAATAGGGCCACGAAAAATATAAAATCACATAAATAAACACATAAAAAGGTTAAAAAGTAACGTACCTTATACGTCGAACGAGCGGGGTGTCACATCATCCCAACAATATGAGGGGAGTGCAGAGTTACCCGTCAGCCCGTGCTTTCCCTGTTGGCTCATACACTAACCCTCGGGCCCACAGTGAACAATATATTTGCCAAAGCAATCAATCAGTCAATCGGTACAATCAATCAATCAATCGGTACAATTCGGTAATTCAATTGGAAATCAACAAGGTTTTGGAAAATTATAGATATATTGATACATTTTGACCGAAAGATCACATAGGGTTGTAAGGGTTCTATATATTTAGGAATTAAACCTCACCTTTACCGACCAAAGAAGAAAGGAAACACCGTACGGAGCGTGCTCCTCGTCTCCTGGAACGTGATCTGTGTAACAAGGATTAGTGTACATGAGACTCGACTCGCATGAACTAATTAAGACGAATGGCATATTCAACCACTGTCAATCATGCACTCACAATCAATAAATATTATAAACATATTCAATTTATCAAGTAATGTAGCAATGATTAATTGATCAATGTATAAATCAAAGTATGAAAATATTACATAAACCTCCCCTATGGAGCTTAAACATGAAATCACATAACCCATATGATATGCATAAACTAGTACATTATATGACATAGCAATGATGTGTTCATGTCGGAAACGAGCCAAGAAAACCATGCAATTAAAGTTTGAAATTCGAATTTTCATGCAGAAAATGCAGGGGTCGCGGGCGCGACCTATTTTTTCTCGAATTTTCCTCCAATTTTCCAAATCTCGAAACATGGCCAAAAACGGGTCGTGGGCGTGACCAATTTTGTTCTATTTTTGGTCGCAGTCGTGACCTACTACGCAGCAGCAGCAAAACAGGGAAAAACAGGGGAAATCCGAACCAAAACCTCAAAAATCAACAACAAATGCAATTCTAATCCATAACAAATACTCAAACACCTTAAACACACATTATATTTCACTTATCCATCAAATAAACCATGTAATATGCATCAACTCATCAAGAATTTGTCCACAAAACCCCATAAATATTCATGCTTCCAAGTTCTAAATAATTCAAAGTTTTCATGCAAGCTTTCAATCCTTTTAATCACAAACTTCCCATATTATACCTTGAAAGATGAGATGAAATGGTAATATGATGATGATGATGATCCTAGCTCCACAATTCCTCCAAAATCTAGCTTGAATTATGAGATCAAATTCTTTCTCTTCCTTGGTGTAAAAATCGGTATATGGTGTGTGTATATGTGTGTGAGATTTCTTGTATCTTGGAATGTGATGGAATAAAATGGAAGAAATGAGATGATATACTTAGTCTTGCATGAATATATGTGATTCATTACATTTTGCATATAAGTCCTCCTAATATTTGAATTAATGCAACCAAGTTTCATCTCTAACAAAAGATCTATTAAATCCAATTCATTTAATGCAATTAAGTCCATAAATTTATAAAATGATCAAATAAGGTCATGTAATACAATTAATAGCATTATCAGTTAATTCATTTAATTTCCACGTTAATGATCATTCGTAGAAATGCATGAAGATATAATGCATATAATATGATGAAAGTTATAAATAAATGAATGAAATGATTAAATTAAACCTCCCAACCCCCGAAGACCCGCTCGTGACGTGCTTACCTGAACTTTCGGAAATTGGGGCGTTACAACTTACAACTCTCCCCACTTTAGAAGAATCTGGTCCCCAGATTCACTGATTGGAAATAAACAACTCCGGATGGAACCTTTTCATTTTGACTTCCGGCTCCCAAGTCATCTCTTCGGTTTTATCACTTCGCCACAACACCTTGACCATAGGAATATTCCGATTTCTCAATTCTTGATACTTCCTGTCCAAAATTCTAATCGGCTTCTGAACAAATGACAAATTCGGTTCCAATTCCATTTCTTCAACGGGTAGAATTTCAGTTTCATCCGGATAGTACTTTCTTAACTGAGATACGTGGAAAACATTATGAATTCCAGTAAGATTAGGCGGTAGATCCAATCTATAAGCTACTTCCCCAATCCTCTCAAGAATTTCAAACGGCCCCAAATAACGAGGATTAAGTTTTTCGCCCTTTCCAATACGAGAAAACCCTTTCCGTGGAGATACCTTTAAGAAAACCCGGTCTCCCACTTCAAACTTAAGATCCCTTCGACGAATATTGACATAACTTTTCTGTCTATCTTGTGCAGCTTTCATCCGTTGTTGTATCTGTTGGACTTTCTGTTAGGAATAGTGCCCTAGAAAGCCGATTGTATATCCGCTTTGTGCTTTTCCTTATTGTAATCACAGACAATCTTTGAATGAAATAACGAATTGAGGCAACACTTCTTTATATGCTCTTGTTTGGTATGCGTTTACTTTAGCTGTGCATGTATGAGAACTCCCCTAATGCTGATGACTTTAGGACTCTACCATTTAGGTGAAATGGTTCATGAAACGAGCCCTATATCACATAAGTCATGATTAGTAAAATACTCCAAGCCGATGAGTCCTACAGACAGTGGGAGTGTCAACCTGACTCCTCTAAGGCTTGCTTGTGGGATCACGCCCTTAAGAAGGACCACCTTGTTTCATGGAGGTGGAAAGTGTATAGTTGATACGTGCGTGATACATGAGGGTGCTTACTTTAATAAGTAAGTTCACTGAGGTGCCCCGTGTGAGAACATTCCTAAATGGGAAAGGAAGTTTCTATTTCAGGAAATGGAAACTTCCAGATTAGGAAATATCTCACGAGTCATTGATGTGATTAATTGATCCTTAGACTTGAGGTTCCTTGTTACTTTATGAGTTAACTCTGTAGTCTTTGGTATAAGCTTTAAAGGGTGTCGCCTTAGACAACTGATTCAAGGCTTATGCTGGGGCTGCACAAGTGATTCATGAAAGTGAATGAGAATCAAGAAAGGACCTACACTTGCATATGCAAGGTGATCTCTTATTGTGTAAGTCATTCATATGCCATATGGAGTCCTTGGCCAAGGCAGTAGATCAAGACATCAAGAAAAGGGTTTCTTGGATTGAGATCAAATGGATATGAAATGCACTTAGCTTTAAGACCGGATTATTAGGGTTCTGATTATTCCCTTGCCCTAGATATTGGTTGAGAGATAGTAAGTAGGAGGATTGTATCTCACATGAATCAATGACTTAAAGGTTCTGTCGAATCCGAACATTCCAATTCAGCTAGGGGTTAAACACCTGTTGCTAGACTATGGTCGTTTAATCTGTGGACTGATTAATTAATTAGTGAATTAATTAATTGGGGTCACTGCTAATTGAATTGAGAACCTAGAGGGTCACACACAACAACTTGGTTACATGAGTTGAGGCTTGAAAAAGATTAAACGAGTTAATCGGACCAAGAGGGTTCCACACGTGTGAAATCACACGTGTGGCTCACGTGAGTGACACGTGTCACACACGTGTGAATATATATATTATATATATATTAAATAATTAATTAGTTAATTATTTAATAGACTTTGGTTTAATTTTGAATTAAAAAGAAAGTCTAATTTTGGAGAAAATAATCTAGTTGATTAATTACGAATTAATTAATTAGATAAAATAAGTTATTTATTTTATAATAAATAAAGTATAATTATCCAAAAATAGTTTGGATATTTTTAGCTCTCTTAAAAGTTGACTTGAATTAGAATTCAAAGTCAAAGTTGGAAAATACTTGATGATCAAGTAATAGGAGAGAGAGGAACCAAATCCTTGTCCAATAAGGACTAGGTTCGGCCGCCCCTCCCCTTTCCTATATATAGGGGAGCTCATGCTCCCCTTTGGAGCTAATAGACAATTCTTTTGGTTCATGTGTTGAACACCTTCCTTTCTCCAAGATTAAATTAAACCCTAGGTTAAGCCTAAACACTAACTAGAGAACTAGCATCCTTACTAGTTAGATTGTGATCAAGTTGGTGGACTTTCTCTAGAGACTTCAAGTTAGAAGTTTGAAGATTCGAGCTTTACCAAGGAGAGGGGATCAAGCCGCGAGAAGAGCGTTCTTGGGTGGCTTGAAACGCTTCAAGAAAGAACAAAAGAAAAGTAAGTTTTCTATCTTTACGAATTTGGTTACACGATTGCGAGTCCAAGGTCCTTTTGTTGGGAAAATTTTTTTTAAATTCCGCTGCTTTCTGATTCGTGTTTTCCAACAAGTGGCATCAAAGCCACCTCGTTAATCGTGTTTCTGATTCGTCTCAATTATTCTGAATTTGGTAGAAATTCTTAGGCTTAGATGCGAATTAGGTATTCATGAGTTCTTTTAGAAAGCCTGAAATACGAAACAATAATTTTTCTTGAATTTCTGAAACTGTTTTCTTAAATTGTGTTTTTGGAAAACCGTTTTGATAGAAATTAATTTAAATCGTGAATTTTGAATTTGGATTGTTTTGGTTTTTGAACTAAAAATACGAAACACGAAATCGCGTTACGAAAACGCGAGCCTGGACGTGCTAAGGCGTAGCACGCCAGGCCCGCGCGCCCACCCGCCCAGCAGTCCCGCAACCGCGCGGGACTGCCCGCCGCTGCTGCCCGCTAGCGCCTAGGCGCGCCCACCAGCACCTCCCGCAACCGCGCGGGAGCCGTTCCGCCCGCCTGCCTGCCGCCTAGGCGAGGTGCGCGCCTTGCGCGCGAGAAGGCGTGCACGCTGCGCGCGCGTGCCGGCAGCCCTGCTGCTGGCGTGCGCGACGCGGTGCGCGCGCTCGCGCGCGATGCGTGCTCCTGCCTGGGCTGGGCGCGCGGGCGAACCCGGGGCCTTCGTTTCGCGATCTTGATTTTCGTGTTTAGTCCAATCCAATCCCGATTTAATTTTTCTGAAAAATTTTATAAAAAATTGAATTATTTTTGAAATAATTGTTTAAATTGGGATTTTGAAATTTGAGCGATTTGAATCTTGAAAAATTACAAACTATATTTTATGAAAATATTGAAAGAATAAAATTATTAATTTTCAGAAATTAATTGGAATTTTATTGGTTTATTGTTTTTCGGGTTTTATAGAAAAGGCTCTTGAACAAGAATTGCATCTAAGTCGTGTTTTAAGTCATTAGGACTTGAAACGAGAATTTTAATTTATTGGCTAAATTTGAATTCTCGCAAAAGCATGTTAGGTGATCATGGGTTTAGATCTATGTATGGTTTTAATTTATGCACATGGATGGTTTAAATTGGGGTTGGAGCCCTATAGTTGCGTTTTTCAATTGAGGTTGGAGCCTCACTTATGTGCGTACTGTTATGTGATTTATTATGTGGCTTTCCATATTACTGTTTTGAGGCCGGGGTATGCCCCGTGTAATTGTCTAAGGCCAATATGAAGATTGAGCCTTATTACTTTATGTCTTTTTTCTTTTTATTGTAATTTGAGAGTAGAGATAGGTGGTGAGGTTTTATTTTCATTTTGGAGACAATGCACCCATGGAGTAAAATGGACCACATTCAAGTAACAAGGAGGCCATAAGTGAAGACCCCTCAAAATGTTAGGGAGGGGAATCTCAATTGTTAAATGTAATAGAGATAGGGCTCGTATTTTGTTACCGCTTTCCCTTATGTGATTTAAACTGTTTATGTGGCATGTATGTTAGAACTTGTGATTGTGGAGTGGCTCCCGCATATCACACATAAGATAGGTAGAACCCATGATCATTACATGTTAGTATCATGCTAGGACATGTTATCTGTTTATGTGCTTGTTTGATATGCATTTAAGTGTACTTGCATTAATCAAGACTAATAAAATTGGATAACATATATGTTGGTGAGGTCGAACCGGACAACTCTCCGGTTGATTCGAAAATTCCCATTAAATATTAAGCTAATTTCGAACAAATAGGTGTTTAATTCGAGATGCAAATTTTGAATTAAATTCCTAGCATTCCATCAATAGGTTTTAAGTTTAGTAAGTAAAGCTAGTTATTGTCCGCGAGTCGTGGGATAGCTAGTGGAGCTTATTAGTTCTTAGTTACCTAATTAATCATTTTAAATGATCAATATTTCATGGTCAATTTTAGCAAGGGCGATGTCCGCGAGTCATGGGTCGTTCGAACTAAGTTTTGGTCATGATCTTATGATTGATGGGTCTAGCTTAACGCCTAAGTAAATATGGATGTCGCACGAGTCGTGGGTCCATATTGAAAGATAGGTGATGCAAAAACAATTACTAAGAGTTCTAAAGGTGTTAGAATTGGTAAGTTGTACCTACCTAGGGTTCTTACTTAGAATGTCCGCGAGTCGTGGGTTCGAGGTAAAATGCCTAGGATCTTAGTACCCATTGGGAAACGTGTTCCTCTTAGATCTTTGGGAATTCTAGATCTTTGAAAAACAGTGGGAGCTACATTAGATTAAAGACCTTATCTTTTGTATATCGTTATAATTCAGCATGCTCACTAGTTCTCTGTTTTACCATTTAGGTCATAGATTCTGTGATTCTCTACGTGTTTAGAAATGGCAACCAAAAACCCTCTTGTATCGATCCTCGAGTCAAACAAGTTGACTGGTCCCAACTATTCTGATTGGCTGAGGAATCTAAAAATCATTTTAGATTCTGAGAAGAGAACTTATGTTCTCTTCGAAGGGGAGCCCAGTCCCGAAGGGGAGGCTCCCACTCGGGCCGAGCGGGATGCGTTTCAGAAGTGGAAGGATGATAATCTCCAAGCCCGTTGCCTTATGTTGGCTAACATGTCTCCGGACTTACAAAGACAACATGAGGCCATGAAATTTGCTTGGGAGATTTACGACCACTTAGAGCAACTTTACCGCCCTCATGAACGTGTTACAAGGTATAACACTTCAAAGGAATTGTTCCACTTGAGAATGAGGGAAGGTTCAAGTGTCCATGAATATGGACTCAAGTTTCTTGCCCTTACTGAGAAACTTGCTTCCATGGACATGCCACTGAAAGATGAGCTTTCAGTGGATTTGTTGCTAGCTTCGCTCCCACCATCATTCAACCCATTTGTCCTTAACTTCAATATGAATCATGCTGGTGCTACTGTAGCTGAGCTGATTAGTCAGCTTGTGACTGCTGAAAGCACGATCAAGAAGGACAATAAGTTTTTGATGGTGAATGCTCCATCTTCCTCTTCTGGGCCTTCTAAAGGTAAGGGCAAGAAAGCCCAAAAGAAGAAGAAGAAACCCCTTAGGCCCACTGGTGGCATTTCGAAGGGGAAGGCCCTAAAGAAGAAGCGTGATCAGAAAGAGGATGTTTGCTTCCATTGTGGCAAAGCGGGACATTGGAGTAGAAACTGCCCAGAGTACAAGGCTACTCTAAAGAAAGGTATCTTTCTCGTTGAAGTAAATCTTTCTATTAATTCTAGTTCTTGGGTACTTGATACCGGTTGTGGGACTCATATCTGTAATGATGTACAGATGCTAAATGAAGTCCAACAACTCAAAGAAGGAGAATGTGTCTTGAAGATCAGCAATGGCTCAAACGTTGAAGCTCGAGCTTTAGGCACAATTAGATTAGATTTAGGTAGTTTTGAGTTAGTATTAAATAAAGTCCTTTATGTACCGAGCATTATTCGTAATATAATTTCAGTTCCAATATTAGATTGTGAAGGTTTTGAAACTTATATTAAGAATGGTAAATATTTTATCAAACGGAACAACTCTTCCGTTCATATCGGTATTATGAATATACAACGAGAAACAAAGCGTAAGAGAGATGACAAAGTTTCAGCTCCCTTATGGCACGCTAGATTAGGACATATTTCCAAGAACAGAATTAGCAAGATAAACACTTTAGGATCATTCTCTGAAAATGATCTCAAAGAGTTAACTTCTTCCGAATCCTGTCTCAAAGGAAAAAAGTCCAAAGTCCCTTTTAAAGGAACTGTGGAACGTGCCACTGAGGTTTTGGATTTGATCCATACTGATGTTTGTGGACCGCTTAGTGTAAGCACTAGAAACAATCATCAGTATTTCATAACCTTTACTGATGACTTTACTCGGTATGGTTATGTATACTTAATAAAGTATAAATCTGAAGCTTTTGAGAAATTCTTGGAATTTCAAAAGGAGGTTGAGAACCAAACTGGTCACAAGATCAAAGCACTTCGATCTGATCGAGGAGGCGAGTATCTTAGTGAAGAATTCCTTAATCATCTCAAAGATAATGGGATTATCTCTCAGTGGACTCCTCCGGGAACTCCTCAGCTTAATGGAGTTTCTGAGAGAAGGAATAGAACCCTACTTGATATGGTTCGTTCCATGATGAGTTTCACTGACTTACCACCTTCTTTCTGGGGTTATGCCCTAGAAAGTGCAGCAAAGATTCTGAATCTAGTTCCCTCTAAGTCAGTCCCCAAAACGCCCTATGAAATGTGGCATGGTAAAATCCCTAGTTATTCTTACTTAAGAATTTGGGGTTGTCCTGCTTACGTGAAGAGGACAGTGGGAGATAAGTTAGAATCTCGTTCTAACTTATGCTACTTTGTAGGTTATCCTAAGGAATCCATAGGATACTATTTCTATGATCAATCTGAACAAAAGGTGTTTGTTTCCAGAAATGCTACTTTTCTGGAGGAACCGTTCCTTAAAGAAAAGAAAGGCAAGATCATAGAATTAGAAGAAATACAAGGTGACCCCACACCACCCACTGAAGAAACGTCCCACTCTGATCAACTACAACCAATCACGAATTTCGATACACACGAAAACCCTCCTCTAAGGCGTTCTGAATGCACTCGTAGACAACCGGAGAGATGGTATGGATTCTTCCATGAAATCTCTCAAAAGGATAATGATCCTTCAACATATGAGGAGGCACTTTCAGATTCTGACTCTGAACAGTGGATAGAAGCCATGAAATCCGAAATGGACTCCATGAACTCCAACCAAGTTTGGACCTTGGTAGATTTGCCTGATGGGGTCAAACCCATAGGTTGCAAATGGATCTTTAAGAGAAAGCTTGGAGTTGATGGAAGCATTGCAGCCTACAAAGCAAGACTGGTTGCAAAAGGATTCACTCAAAGACCCGGCGTGGACTTTGATGAAACCTTTTCACCAGTTGCAATGCAAAAGTCCATTCGAATCATGCTTGCCATTGCTGCATATTATGACTATGAGATATGGCAAATGGATGTGAGAACTGCCTTTCTCAATGGTGACATTGACAAAGACATTTATATGGAGCAACCCATAGGTTTCACATTCAGTGGGAGTGAGCAAAAGGTTTGCAAACTCCAAAGATCAATCTATGGATTGAAACAGGCTTCTAGGAATTGGAACATTCGATTTGATGAATCAGTCAAAGCGTTTGGCTTCATGCAAATTTCGAATGAATCATGTGTGTATAGAAAGGAATTGGAGACCTCAGTGTAATTCTTAGTACTTTATGTTGATGACATCCTTCTTATTGGGAATTCGAAGGATGACATGAAAGTGACTAAGTTATGGTTATCGAACCAATTCGAGATGAAAGATCTTGGTGATGCGTCCTATATCCTTGGAATTAAAATCTATAGAGATAGATCTAGAAGGTTAATAGGACTATCACAGTCGATGTACATTGACAAAGTATTGAAGAGATTCAATATGGAGTCAGCAAAGGTTAAGAACCTTCCTATGAGTGTAGGAACATGTCTTTCAAAGAAGATGTGTCCTAAAACTAACCTTGAGAAGGAAAGAATGACTCATACACCTTATGCATCAGCAATAGGTAGCATAATGTATGCAATGTTATGTACTCGACCGGATGTGGCTTATGCACTTAGTGTAACGAGTCGTTTCCAATCTGACCCTGGAGATGGTCACTGGGCTGCCGTGAAGAATATTCTTAAGTACTTGAAAAGTACTAAAGATTTATTCTTAGTTTACGGAGTTCAGAAAGATCTTAATGTCGAAGGATACTGCGATGCAAGCTTTGCATCTGACTTAGATGATTTTAAGTCAATGTCAGGATACATTTTCTGCTTAAACGGCGGTGCAGTGAGTTGGAAGAGTTCCAAGCAAACTACCACTGCAGATTCGACCACTGAGGCCGAATACTTAGCTGCAAATGATGCAACTAAGGAAGGTGTTTGGATTAGAAACTTCATTCAAGAGTTGAATGTTGTTCCTAGCATGAAAGACCCCATTACTGTGTTTTGAGACAACACTGGGGCGGTTGCTCAAGCAAGAGAACCAAGATCTCACCAACAGACCAAGCACATTATGAGGAAGTATCACCTAATCCGTGATATTATCGAAAGAGGAGATGTGCTAATTGAGAGGGTCACATCAGCAGAGAACGTGGCAGATCCACTTACTAAACCCCTTAGTCGAGAAGCTTTCCAAGGTCATCTTCAGAAGATGGGACTTAGAATAGCTTTAGAATGGCTTTGACGGGCAAGTGGGAGATTGTTAGGAATAGTGCCCTAGAAAGCCGATTGTATATCCGCTTTGTGCTTTTCCTTATTGTAATCACAGACAATCTTTGAATGAAATAACGAATTGAGGCAACACTTCTTTATATGCTCTTGTTTGGTATGCGTTTACTTTAGCTGTGCATGTATGAGAACTCCCCTAATGCTGATGACTTTAGGACTCTACCATTTAGGTGAAATGGTTCATGAAACGAGCCCTATATCACATAAGTCATGATTAGTAAAATACTCCAAGCCGATGAGTCCTACAGACAGTGGGAGTGTCAACCTGACTCCTCTAAGGCTTGCTTGTGGGATCACGCCCTTAAGAAGGACCACCTTGTTTCATGGAGGTGGAAAGTGTATAGTTGATACGTGCGTGATACATGAGGGTGCTTACTTTAATAAGTAAGTTCACTGAGGTGCCCCGTGTGAGAACATTCCTAAATGGGAAAGGAAGTTTCTATTTCAGGAAATGGAAACTTCCAGATTAGGAAATATCTCACGAGTCATTGATGTGATTAATTGATCCTTAGACTTGAGGTTCCTTGTTACTTTATGAGTTAACTCTGTAGTCTTTGGTATAAGCTTTAAAGGGTGTCGCCTTAGACAACTGATTCAAGGCTTATGCTGGGGCTGCACAAGTGATTCATGAAAGTGAATGAGAATCAAGAAAGGACCTACACTTGCATATGCAAGGTGATCTCTTATTGTGTAAGTCATTCATATGCCATATGGAGTCCTTGGCCAAGGCAGTAGATCAAGACATCAAGAAAAGGGTTTCTTGGATTGAGATCAAATGGATATGAAATGCACTTAGCTTTAAGACCGGATTATTAGGGTTCTGATTATTCCCTTGCCCTAGATATTGGTTGAGAGATAGTAAGTAGGAGGATTGTATCTCACATGAATCAATGACTTAAAGGTTCTGTCGAATCCGAACATTCCAATTCAGCTAGGGGTTAAACACCTATTGCTAGACTATGGTCGTTTAATCTGTGGACTGATTAATTAATTAGTGAATTAATTAATTGGGGTCACTGCTAATTGAATTGAGAACCTAGAGGGTCACACACAACAACTTGGTTACATGAGTTGAGGCTTGAAAAAGATTAAACGAGTTAATCGGACCAAGAGGGTTCCACACGTGTGAAATCACACGTGTGGCTCACATGAGTGACACGTGTCACTGTGACACGTGTCACACACGTGTGAATATATATATTATATATATATTAAATAATTAATTGGTTAATTATTTAATAGACTTTGGTTTAATTTTGAATTAAAAAGAAAGTCTAATTTTGGAGAAAATAATCTAGTTGATTAATTACGAATTAATTAATTAGATAAAATAAGTTATTTATTTTATAATAAATAAAGTATAATTATCCAAAAATAGTTTGGATATTTTTAGCTCTCTTAAAAGTTGACTTGAATTAGAATTCAAAGTCAAAGTTGGAAAATACTTGATGATCAAGTAATAGGAGAGAGAGGAACCAAATCCTTGTCCAATAAGGACTAGGTTCGGCCGCCCCTCCCCTTTCCTATATATAGGGGAGCTCATGCTCCCCTTTGGAGCTAATAGACAATTCTTTTGGTTCATGTGTTGAACACCTTCCTTTCTCCAAGATTAAATTAAACCCTAGGTTAAGCCTAAACACTAACTAGAGAACTAGCATCCTTACTAGTTAGATTGTGATCAAGTTGGTGGACTTTCTCTAGAGACTTCAAGTTAGAAGTTTGAAGATTCGAGCTTTACCAAGGAGAGGGGATCAAGCCGCGAGAAGAGCGTTCTTGGGTGGCTTGAAACGCTTCAAGAAAGAACAAAAGAAAAGTAAGTTTTCTATCTTTACGAATTTGGTTACACGATTGCGAGTCCAAGGTCCTTTTGTTGGGAAATTTTTTTTTAAATTCCGCTGCTTTCTGATTCGTGTTTTCCAACACTTTCTCAATCATAGCCCTCACGGCTTTGGAAGGTTTCTCAAGTTTCTCACCTTTCACTCCTTCTTGTTTTTTCCATTTCCATTCCTCCAGATCAAAGAATAACGGTGACCGACATTTCCGACCATAAAGCAACTCATAGGGAGCCATTCCAATCGATGCTTGATAACTATTATTATACGTGAACTCAATCAGTGGTAGTTAATCATGCCAAGAATTTTGAAAATCTAGAGCACAAGCTCGAAGTAAATCTTCCAAATATCTTATAACCCTCTCGGATTGACCATCGATTTGAGGATGAAATGCCGTGCTAAATCGAAGCTTTGTTCCCAAAATACCTTGCAATTCTTGCCATAACTTAGAAGTAAAACGGGGATCTCTGTCTGAAACAATACTTGCCGGAATTCCATGAAGTCGGACAATCTCTCTGTTATAAATCTCGGCCAATTTGCTAATCTTATAAGACATTCGGACTGGTAGAAAATGACTACCGTCATAACCACCTTTCACTTTTGGTAGTCCGGATATAAAATCCATTGTCACCTGTTCCCACTTCCACTCGGGAATAGGTAACGGCTGTAGAAGACCTCCCGGTTTTTGATACTCGGCCTTAACCTTCTGACACGTTAAACAATGTCTCACAAACTCGGCTAAGTCCTTCTTTAACCCATACCACCAATAATATTGTTTTAAATCTTTATACATTTTATTTCCTCCCGGATGTACCGAGTATGCCGACTTGTAAGCTTCTTCAAGCAATACCTTTTTTAATTCATTAGGTACTACCACTCGGTTCTTGAAACGAAGAAAATCGGTTTCATCGAACCCGAATGGACTTTCCGGATTCTCTCTTGCCTTAGCAATCAATCTCTGAACTTCCGGATCCTTATTTTGAGCCTCAAACAATCTATGTTTCAATTCCAGTTGAATGGAAATGTTGAAAACCCAAGCTTTTATCACAATAGGCTCAATCCCACTAATTTCTCCAACTTCCAAATTTGCTATACCAACCTTCCTGCTTAAGGCATCGGCAACCATATTAACCTTCCCGGAATGATACTTGATAACACAATCATAATCTTCTAGTCTTTCCATCCATCGCCGTTGCCTCATGTTAAGATCCTTTTGTGTGAATAGATATTGGAGACTCTTATAATCCGTGAAAATCTCAAATGACACTCCATACAAGTAATGTCTCCATTTCCCGAGTGTAAATATCACCGCTGCAAGCTCAAGATCATGTGTAGGGTAGTTCTTTTCATGCTTTTTCAACTTTCAAGAAGCATAAGCAATCACTTTCCCCTTCTGAGTTAAAGCACATCCCAAACCTTCTTTTGACGCGTCTGTATAAACAATATAACCTTCCGAACCCTCTGGGAGAGTTAAAACCGGAGCTGAAACCAACTTATTCTTCAAGATATTGAAACTTTTTTCACAATTCTCGCCCCACTCATATTTAACATCCTTCTTTGTTAACCGGGTTAATGGAGTGGCGATTTTTGAAAAATCTTATACTAATCTCCTATAGTATCCCGCCAATCCCAAGAAACTTCTAATCTTGGACGTATTCTTTGGCTTCTCCCACTTCAACACCGCTTCAATCTTCCAGGGATCGACTTCCAATCCATGACCCGAAATAATATGACCCAAGAAAGAAACCCGGTCGATCCAAAATTCGCATTTACTAAACTTCACGAATAACTGATGTTCCTTTAAAGTTTTCAACACCAACTTGAGATATGTTCCTCGACCGACTTGGAGAAAACCAAAATATCATCAATTAAAATTACAACAAATTTATCAAGGAAAGGTCGGAAAATTCTATGCATCATGTCCATAAAAGCGGCGGGAGCATTTGTCAAACCAAAAGGTATAACCACAAATTCATAGTGCCCATATCTCGTGTTAAAGCCCGTTTTCGGGATTTCCTCAGCTTGGATCCGTAGATCAAGTTTTGAATACACTTTGGATCCTTGGAGTATATCAAACAACTCCTCAATGTGTGGAAGAGGATATTTATTCTTGATAGTCATCCAATTTAATTCCCGATAATCAATACACATCCTTAAAGTACCGTCTTTCTTTTTCACAAACAATACCGATGCTCCCTACGGCGACGAGCTCGGTCTAATATACCCAACCTCCATTAAAGCATCAAGCTGAACCTTCAATTCTTTCAATTCTGCCAGAGCCATCCGGTATGGAGTCTTAGAATACGGCTCTGCATTCGGATATAAATCAATCACAAATTCTATTTCTCTATCCGGTGGCAACGAATCCAATTTCTCCGGAAACAATTCGGGAAACTCTTTAACCACTTCTGTTTCTTCTAATTTTATCTGATCCTTGGGTTGATTAATAATATAGGCTATGAATCCCGTAGGCCCATCACGGACCAATTTCTGAGCTTCGGAAAAAGATAATAAAGGCACCATTTTAGAACTCCAACCCGTAATAACTTCTGAGCCAAACTAAACTCTCTTGGCCCGGCAATCCACGGTAGCACAGTGTCTGAATAACCAATCCATTCCTAAGATAGAACCATAACGAGACATCAGCAATTCAAAGAAATCCGTCGAGAAAACCCAACCCTCAATACTCACTGGCACCTCTCTAAAAACCCGATTAGTTTCTATACTACCACCAAAAGTGTGACACCCCGGTTTTCCGGCCGTCCAGGTACGCACTTACGAGAGAGCTAAATGTGCAATTTAAATTATTTTAATTTCATATTTAATTGGATTATACTTTATTATTTCAAATTCTTATATGAATTATTTGAATTTATATAAAATATTCGAATTATATGTCAAAATTTGCCTAAGTGATTTATAATATGAATTTTTTTGAATTTTATGATATGTGAATTTAATTTCTGAGCATGCTAATTTTTGTGAATTATGTGATTCATGTGAATTAAGGGCTTAATTGTATGATTTATTTAATTTTGGACTTAATTGAAAATTTGAACTTGGACTTATTTGACACTTTTTAAAAGTTTTGGACCTAATTGAAGAATTACCTTTTTAATACAATTTTTAATTATTATATCTTTGAAAATTTAATTTTATTAATTGAATAATATGCTTATTTGTTGAAAATGTGTTGCGTTTGTGTTCGATTTGAGATCGAAATTTTGTGCCGATTTAATATGCATGAATTATACATGTTATGAATTCGTTTATATGCTTATTTTAATTTTTTGGAGTTGTTTGATATGGTAACGAACCATATTTTAATTGTTGGGGATTCGAGGGCCTAACTAGTTTTAGCGCGCCTTGGATTTCAGAGACCGTAACTTGAGCTAGGGAATTCGGATTCGAATTCCGGAAGTATTGCTGGACTCGTGACAAAATTTGGAAGCTAGAAAACTTGGCCTCACATTTTTCTAAGCCTGTTTGATCCCCCGTATTTTCTCCGGAATGAGCTATTCGAGCAGATCTACCACCCTGGAGTATTTTGGCCATAACTAATTCATTTCTTAACCAAATCCCTTGATTCTTGAGGCTTGGGGAGAGAGAAAGAAGCAACTGATCAAGAAAGAAAGGGGGAAAAAGAATCTGCACAACCACTTTGCCTTTCCAAGATCAATACTCCATCATTTCGCCTCAAATTCGAAAGGTAAGCCCGGATTATTGTTCTTGATCTTCTCCTCTTTCTTTTAAAACCCATGGGTTGCTCCAAGTAAATGTCTTTGTCAATGTCTCCATTGAGAAAGACAGTTTTCACACCTATTTGCCATATTTCGTAGTCATAATACGCTGCAATGGCAAGCAAGATCCGAATGGATTTTTGCATTGCAACCGGTGAGAAGGTTTCATCAAAGTCTACACCTAGTCTTTGAGTGAAACCTTTAGCAACTAATCTTACATTAAAGGCTGCCACACTTCCATCTACTCCAAGCTTGCGCTTATATATCCATTTACACCCTATTGGCCTGATCCCATCAAGTGGATCAACCAAGGTCCAAACCTGGCTAGACTATATGAAATCCATTTCAGATTTCATTGCTTCTTTCCACTGTTCAGAGTCCGAATCTAACAGTGCCTCCTCATAAGTTAATGGATCATTATCCATTTGAGATGTTTGGTGGAGAAAACCATAACCCTCGTGTCCTGGCATTTGTGTGTGACCCTTTAGGTTCATTATTCGATTAGCAGTGACAATAATTAATTAATTCGCATAATTAATTAATCACTTCACAGATCATACTACCGTAATCTAGAAAGGAGTGTGTGACCCCTAGTCGAATAACGAAATGAATCGAAGAACCTTTCAGTCAATGACAATCAGTGAAATACGATCCTCCTACAACTCCATCTCTCTATCAAGAACTAAGGCATGGGAATATTCTCAGAGCCTAAATATTCTTGATCTTTAAGGTTAAGTTTGTTTCATATCCATTTTGATCTCAATCCAAGAAAACCCCATTTTCCAGATGTCTTGATCTTTTATCCACCTTAGCCAAGGGTTTAATGTTTAATGGACTATGAACAGCTTAATCGGTAAGAGATCATTCTTTTTCTTAACAAGTGTAGGCCCATTATCGATTCTACTAATTCTTCATATGCCACTTGTGTAATCCCAACATAGGCCGTGGTTCAGGTGTCAATATAGCGACACCCTTTTGAGCCTATATCAAAGATTACAGAGTTAGCTCATATGAGACATTACAGAACCTCAAGTCTAAGGATTAATGAATCACGTCATGGACCTGTGAGATATTTCCTAATCTGGAAGTTTCTGGAAACTTCCTTTCCCATTTAGGCATGTTCTCACGCGGGACATCTCAGTGATGAAGTTCTTGTAACAATCAACCATATGTATTATGAACACATCAACGTATGCACTTATCACTCCATGAAACTGAGTGATTCTTCAAAAAGACATAATCACATAAGCAAGTCTCATCAGAGTCAAGGTCGACACTCCCACTGTCTGTCGGACTCATTGACTTGGAGAAGTTTCTAATCCTCGCCTATGGAGTTAATAACTTATTTGATGTGCCGTTCCCATAACGACAAAGTTATTAACGGCCTCATCGGATTAGGGGAGTTCAGTACATGCAAAATACAGTCAAACCCAAACAAACAAAATAAGCACATAAAGAAGTGATTGCCTATGAACAAAATCATTTCGTTTATTATTCAAAGACTGTTTGTGATTTTACAAGGAAATAGTAAAGCTAAAAGATGCTTTCTACGGCACTATTCCTAGCAATCTTCTGAAGATGGGACTTATATTAGCTCTTGAGTGGCTTTGACGGGCAAGTGGGAGATTGTGGGAATAGTGCCCTTAAAGCAGCTTTTGGCTTTCCTATTTCCTTGTAAAATCACAAGCAGTCTTTAAATAATAAACGAAATGATATTGTTCATAGGCAATCACTTCTTTATGTGCTTATTTATGTCTGTTTGGGTTGACTGTGTTTTTGGGAATAGTGCCCTAAAAAGCTATTATGCTTTGGGACTTTCCCTTTATCACAGACAATCTTTGAATAATATATGAAAGATTGTAATCACAGGCGAACACTTCTTATGTGCCAATACGTGTTTTGTGTGTTTCCATTACGTGTGCATGTCTAGAACTCCCCTAATCCGATGAGGTCGTTAAGAACTTTGTCATTATGGGAATGACAAATGAAACAAGTTCTTAACTCCATAGGTGCGACGCCCCGACGGAATCCCTGGACCTAGAGGGCCCCGCGGAGTGCCGCCCGCACGGCCTAGTCAAGGTTTGCTAAGTGCTTACCCTGATTCAGCCGCATAAGCGAAAAACGAAAATACGGTAATCTAGAGTAACAACTCAAAGTGAATTCCAAAACAACTGAAAACAGCGGAAACGATAACACAACTTAATATAAAAGGTAGTGGTCCTAAAACAAGAGTCCAAAACAAAATAAAATAACTGAACTTACATACCGACCCCGAGGAAGAAGATGACAAAACAAGTACCAGACAAAAGTGAACGCTTTCGCCCTTATGCGGGGCTTAAGCTTACAAACCATATAGACATATACATCCCCCGAGGTGGGGTGTTGTACATCAACAGCAAAACAGTTCTAACGTCTCTAATCCAAGGGCTGCTCACCTAACTCCGGGCCTCGCTCAAAAAGATCTGAAATACTGGTCAAAAGAGAGGAGTAAGTCATACTGACTTAGTGAGGTAGGCGGAAGAATATAGAACATTAAATAATGACAAAACCATAATCCATGCATGAGCAGGCAAGGAACAACATACGTATGATATACATGCATATGAACGAGCTATGAACAATCTCTCCCCTTTTATCGCCTAAAACAAAATCATAAAATAACTCCAAACACCAGAGTCGGGGTATCCCCCAACTACAGAGGTCGAGAGTCCCACGTGCCCATGAGATCATCTCTTCGGCTAATCACTCGAGACCATCTCCGAATGGTCAACATGTGGTCGTTACCTCGCACAGCTACGACCGCGGCCCGATACCGCCCAGCCGGTCTGATATTGAGAGTAATCCAGTGGCCCAGAACTACCCCGTGGGCGTCCCCACGAGTGCAATCAAACAATAATGGAACAGAATAGCTCGTTAACAAGAACGGTAGATCCTTTTCAAATAAAACGAAGGATCTGATGCAGTACTTATAGGTAAGAAACCATGTTTACTAACCAAATCATTTGTCTTAAAACTAATAATTGATAAACCGCTATTTACATACATAGGTATAACATGAAAGGAATAGAAATCGAAATCGTCAAATAAAGGTCTTACGAAGGCTGGTATAATAATATAGATATACGTATTTCAGTTTTAAAGGGTAAAGTTCTCTCACCGTATCGATTTGCAGCTGGTCCTAGTTCTCCCGACAAAAGGACAAACACGACTCTAGGTCAAAATGTGCTAAATCTAAAAATTCTAATCTGACCTTAATACTCTGAGTAAAATAAATAAGTTTGAAAACCAGTTAAACAAATGCACGTTAAATACACATATGCACTAAGTCAACAAAATTGCAAAACAATCACCTAAATCATAATTTCGGACCTTTCTTATTAAAAAAAAGGGTACAAAGTATTTTATTTTATCCTACAGCTTACTGTTATAATTGAAATATATTTTCTAATTTACAAGATATAACTTCTTTAAATGTTAGAAAGTGCTTGTTGGGCAAAATCAATGAAATATTACATACATGACATTCTGCTCTTAAATTTCAGCATAACAAATTGGGTTATCAATTATTATAAGGTACCTAATATGGAATAATTGAGTCCACTTTTATGTTTTAGCATGCCAACAAGAACAGAATATATTCTTTGCTTTTAAATTAAAAACCATCAACCATTTTTAAAATATAAGGTCACACTACGCACACACTAATATTATAAAAGCTATGTTCAATAGGAATAGTCTAATTTAGTGCTTAATCAACTAATTACAAACTCTAATTAAATTATAATTAAAGGCTGATCTACCGCAATCAACAATTAGTTGATATTCAGATATCAAGAACACATTTAGTACTATTAGATCTAAACCCACTACAATTAATATGTGAACTAAAATAAAAAAAACATAATTTCAATGATAAAATTAATTAAACCAAATAATTATTTAAATCTAATATTTGATTGTGATTCATAATATATATATATACATGTACGTGCTTCAAGACTTGTGTGTACAGTCAATTAATGGGCTTGGGTGTACTTGAAATTAAAAATAATGATTATAAGAACATATTCAATGCTGAATCACAACAAAATTAGAAAAGAAGATGAATCACTAAACAATTCATTTGGTAACAATTTTATTGGATGATCATGGAAGAAACCGTACCTTCTTGTCTGTCCCAAACTGAAAGGAAGAGTTAGAATGAATGAAAAGGTAAATATAGTTGAATTATATTTGTTTTCTCAAGAATGCTGATTCTTGCCAAAATTGACGTGGCTGAACATGAAAAATGTTTGTGGTAATTGTTTAATAAAATGGTAGATATATTTATATCTTCAGAGCTAAGTAAGAGAATAATATTTTTATAACATATATAATAATATATTAATCATAGTTATGCAGCAAATACTTGCACATCATACAACTATTCGTGAGCAATTTAATGAATATTGGACTTTTAGGAATTATTAATATTCAATCTTAAGTTTCGAACATACATATGATTATTTTAAGTTATTAAAATATTTTAATTGAAAGCTTGTTTACTATAATGTGAATATTTTTGTCTATTCAAAATTAGTAATTATAAAATCTAAATTCACATATAAACATTTTTGTCAAATAAATATGTAATTATTTTATAAATAAAATTGAATCAAGTAACATTATAAATAAAAAAAATAAATTGCACAGTTAATATGCCAAATAATATGTATGCATGTTATGACGTGATATTTTTTCCAATTTATCTTTATCTTACTTTTTCAGTTATCAGGGTGTCACAACTCTCCCCCCCTTGAAAGAATCTGGTCCCCAGATTCTACCTACCACTGGTAAACAATCCCGGATAGTGTTTCTTCATCTTCTCTTTCAGTTCCCAGGTAGCTTCTTTCGTCTTTTGATTTCTCCACAGTACTTTTACCATTGGGATCCTTCTATTCCGAAGTTCTTTATACTTGCGGTCCAAAATACGTACTGGTTTCTCTGTATATGTGGCATTTGGTTCTAACGGTATCTCTTCGGATGGTATTATATGAGATCCATCGGGGTGATATTTGCGCAGTTGTGAGATGTGGAAAACATTGTGAATTCCTGTAAGGTTTGGTGTTAGATCCAATCGACATGCTACTTCTCCAACCCGTTCCGTGATCTCAAATGGTCCGATATATCGTGGGCTCAGGTTTCCTCCTTTACCAAATCTTTGGATTCCTTTTCTAGGAGAGAGTTTGATGAATACTCGATCACCTACTTCAAACTCCAATTTCTTTCTCCAGCGATCAACATAACTTTTCTGGCGGTCTTGGGCAATCTTCATCTTCAATCTGATGGCTTGTACTTTTTCAGTTGCGTCCTGAATTAGTTCTGGTTTTGTTGCTTGATGGTGTCCATTCTCAGTTTGTCTCCACTCATCTAAATCCCAATATAAGGGTGATCGACACTTTCTCCCGTATAGAGCTTCATACGGGGCCATCTTGATAGAGGATTGATAACTGTTATTGTAGGCGAACTCTATCAATGCTAGTTGCTTGTGCCAACTCTCATTGTAGTCGAGGACACACATCCGAAGCATATCTTCGAGGTACCTAATTAATCTTTCTGATTGGCCATCTGTCTGGGGGTGTGCAGCCGTACTAAATTGTAGCTTCGTACCTAGTTGTTCTTGAATATCTTGCCATAACTTAGATGCGAATTTGGGATCTCAATCGGATACGATACTAGAGGGAATTCCGTGCAACTTTACGATTTCTTGTATGTACAGATCCGCTAACTTCTTCACCTTATCTGTGGTCTTTACAGGCAAGAAGTGAGCTGATTTTGTTAATCGATCAACAATGACCCAAATGCTATCATATCCACCTCTGACCTTTGGTAATCTTACCAGAAAATCCATTGTAATTTCGTCCCATTTCCAAGTTGGTATTGGAAGAGGTTGTAAAAGTCCTACAGGTTTCTGATGCTCTCCTTTTACCTTCTGGCAAGTCAAACACACTTTTACAAAATCTGTTATGTCACGCTTCATTCCATTCCACCAATATTGTTTCTTGAGATCCCTGTACATCCCTAGTTCCGCCTGGGTGTACGGTGTACCTTGTTTTGTGAGCTTCATCCAAGATTGCACTTCGAAGAGAGGGTGGAACATATATCCTATCACGGTGTTTGGCGATTCCCAAGTTATCTAACTGTAGAGTAGCTTGTAGATCAGTTTCAACTCGTGTCAATTGCTCTTGGCACCACTCATCTGCTGTCTGGGCCTCCTTGATTTGTGTTGTGAGTTCTGGTTGTATAACAAGACTCATGAATTGTGCACGAGGTTGCATTTTCAGCTTATCCCTCGAACTGATAGAGCTTGTGGAGTTAACTGAAATGTGAGATACTTCAGCCTTCCTGCTAAGTGCATCTGCCACCACATTAGCTTTACCAGGGTGATATAAAATTTTGCAATCATAGTCCTCTACTAGTTCCATCCATCGGCGTTGACGCATGTTCAGGTTCTTTTGGGTAAATAAGTACTTCAAGCTTTGATGGTCAGTATATATATCAAAAGTCACTCCATACAGGTAGTGTCTCCACTTGGTAAAGGCAAAGACAACTGCGGCAAGTTCCAAATCATGGGTAGGATAATTTTGTTCATGTGGATGAAGCTTTCTTGAAGCATAAGCTATTACTTTACCCCGTTGCATTAGAACACATCCTAGTCCTTCTAGTGAGGCATCAGTGTACACCACTAGGTCATCTGGTCTATCTGGTAGTGCTAATATGGGTGCCGTAGTCAAACATCTTTTTAACTCTTGAAAACTTACTTCGCACTTGTCACTCCATAGGAAAGGAGTCTCCTTGAGTGTTAATCGAGTCAATGGATTGGCAATCTTTGAGAAATTGTTAACAAATCATCGGTAGTAGCCTGCAAGTCCTAGGAAACTTCTGACTTCAGTAGGTGTCTTTGGTTGCTTCCAATTATTCACAACTTCGATTTTGGATGGGTTTACTCCAACGCCTTCTTCGGATATGACATGTCCCAAAAATGCGACTCGAACTAACCAGAATTCACACTTACTAAACTTTGTGTAAAGCTTATGTTCCTCTAGAGTCCGTAGCATGATACGTAAGTGATCGGCATGTTCTTCTGGAGTCCTTGAGTATATCAGTATGTCATCAATGAAAATTACCACAAACTGATCTAAATATGGTCGGAAGATACGATGTATCATGTCCATAAATGCTGCAGGTGCGTTGGTCAACCCGAACGGCATGACAACAAATTCAAAATGACCATACTCGTGTTGAAGCCAATCTTAGGTACATCCTCCCCTTTGATACGAAGCTGATAGTATCCTTGTCTCAAGTCCAATTTAGAATATACTTTTGACCCTTGTAATGAGTCAAATAGTTCTTCAATATGAGGCAAAGGATACTTGTTCTTGATTGTCAGTCGGTTTAATTCCCAATAGTCGATACACATTCGCAGCGTCCCATCCTTCTTTTTCACAAATAATACTGGAGCTCCCCATGGTGATGTGCTTGGACGAATGTATCCGATCTTTAGCAGTTCTTCTAGTTGAGTCTTCAACTCTTGTAGCTCGGGAAACGACATTCGATACGGAGTCTTGGAGTAAGATCGACGACAAACTCAACTTCTCGTGTTGGTGGTAAAGACTCCAAGGTTTCGGGGAAAATTCCAGGAAATTCATTGACCATGGGTACTTCTTCCATCTTAATCTGATCCTTGGGCTTATTTAGTATGTAGGCTATAAATCCGGATCCTCCTTCCTTGATGTACTTCTTGGCTTCTGAGGATATTATTAATGGGGCGATCTCAGCAACCCTGTTTATCACTTCTGAATCTTGAATCCCATCTTCTTCCAATTTGACTCGTTTGTTGTAACAATTCAATTGTGCTTTGTAACGGTACAACCAATCCATACCAAGTATTACTTCATAACCCTGAACTGATAGCTCGATTAGATCTGCTGGATATCAGTTGCCTTCAAACTTAATAGGACAATCTCGAATAATCTTGTTGGTGAGGGATCGGGGACCCATTGGTGAAACCACTTCGTAATGGTACGGTAATAATTTTATATCTAAAGGGAGTTGATGCATGAGATGTGATGATATAAATGAATGTGTAGCACCCAGATCAAATAAAGCTTTAATATGCGTGCCATGGCTGCAAAGCATACCTTCCACAACAGCGTTGGGATCAGGATTTTCTCCACCTCCTAGGGCGTATGCTCGGGCCTGTACATTTGGTCTTCCAGGTCTGTTTGCCATCGGTTGACCACGATCAATCCCAGGTACAGGACGATTTCCCATATGTAACGCCCCAACTTTTCAGTATTTTAAAATGACATATGTGTTTACTAATTTGCGCAAATTAATTGGTTTTTTTTAGTGTTTTCTAAAATTAAATTTCATTGTTTAATTGTTAAATAAGTGATTAATTGAAATATATGCAATATTAGAATTTGAATTTATGTGAATAACTTGTGTGCTCCTTAATTGCGCGAAATAATTATTTCTACGTGTTTATATATTTAATTTTATTTTATTTATATTAAATGTTAATTACTTTATTTTAATAATATTAATATCAAATATATATATATATTAATTGTGTACGTGTGCATGAATATAGTAGTGCATGCATTTTACATTTATAAATTATTTATGCATGAGTGTATTATAAATTATATATATATACGTATGCATGCATTATTATTTATAATATGTTATATACGGATTTAATTGCATATTATTGTAAATATTATGAATTCTATTGATACATTGCGTATGAGTGACATTTACGTGCTTCGTTTCTATTTAAATTGATACCGGAATTTCGTACGAATTTAATATGTTGAACTTATACGTGTCTTGTATATGAATATATGTTCGTTTCATATTCTCGGATTTATTTGCTTGTGTTTCGGATTTAATTTGAATTTTGGGATCCAAGTCGGGGGCTAACGAGCAATTAGCGCACCCTCGGTTCCGTATTTATTATCTTGAGCTCGGGAACTCGGATTCAAGTTCCGTCAACTTCCCTGAACTCGTAACGAAGATTCGAGTTTAGTAAACTTAGCCTTATATTTTTCTAATGCCATTTGAACCTCCGAAATTCAACCGAAAAACAGAACGGCGACCAAACTGACCTTGCTGCACTAAAATGACCATAACTTATTCATTTGTTGACCAAATTAACCATGGTTAGACTCTATGGAACCCTAACTCAACCCTTTATTCAGCCATTTACCCCCCAAACCGAGATAACCCTTCCCACTTGGAGTAAATTGGCCAAATATCTTCTGCTTCCCAGTTTTCCCGTAGCTCCAGCCCTACCAAGAGATTCAAGCTCAAATCTCCTTCCAAACCTCCATTAATCCACAAGGTAAGCTTGGATATGTTATGTACATTCAATATGAGTCATTGTCATTCATTCATCCCTGATTTTGATCATGGTATCATGGGGTTTTTGGGCTGAGTTCGAAATAAGAGGTTTGGGGTAAATTTGTTGATCTCATTAGTTTCTTGATGGTTTTGATTGATTCCAAGCTTGAAAATGATTATTTTGACATCCTCTTCTCAGTTGTGAGCATTGATTGCATGGTAGCTAAAGTATTTTTGAGATATCAATTATGGAACATGGGGAAAACTTCATGTAATGTCACGTATGACTGCTTTACACGGTTGAGCTCTTTTGGAACTGATTTGCGTGTTGGTTTGGAGTCTTTTTGCTGCATATTTGTGACCTTAACATACCTGAACATGTTGGTTGAAGATTGATTTGGTGTTGCTCTGTTTTTCGTCGAGTTATACCCTGTTTTTGGCCTGAGAATGTTGCTGTCAAAACTACTGCGTTACTCCTTGCTTTTGCTGTCAGTTTTCATGGTTTATGGGATTTGGTTTGCCTGAATTCCTGCTGCATTTCATGCCATTTATTGCTACATATATTGCCTAATTGTTGCTTGAGTTGTTGCTGCGATGTAAGCTAGAAAAACAGGGCATAAGTCTGTGTTTTGTTGTGCTGCCGCGTTCCGACACGGGGGTGTCAATCTATCCCTTTTCAGCTTGTAATGAGGGTGCTTGTTGGTCTGAAACTTCTGTACCGAGACACGGGGGTGTCTCGGTTTGCTCTATGTGGGTGACACGGGGGCGTCACCTTGTATTTTCCATGCATGTGTGTTGCCGTGAAGCTGCTGCTGCTGCCTGCTTTCCTTTCTTTCTTAATGTTTCATGTATATTGTGTGGTGTGTGTACAATGCATGCATGGAGATTCTGTTCAACTTATAATTTGCATGCTTAATTGTACTTGGAATTTGCATGCATATCATGAGCTTGCATGTTGTTTTCGTATTGCATGTGTGTACGTGCATGCTTATATGTATATGTATATATATATATATATATATATATTTATGTATATATATTTATATATGTTTATTAAATATTAAATATTATTTGATTTAATTGAATGATAGAATTTAATTGTTACCTATTTCATATTTGATTTAATTTACTAAATTTAATTGAATGTATTTAATTGTTTATTTTTCTAATTGTAAATGCGATTGTATGTGTTTAATAGTTTATGTTTTAATTTTAAATGTGAATTAATACGTGCTATGCTCCTACTTGAATTCTTGAATTAAATTGATTGAAAATGTGGAATTATGACTTCGAATGAAAGTGAACGAAAGATCGAATGACTTGATTATATGATTTAAATTCCTTTAACGTGGAATGTGAAGGATATGAACTCGGTTGAATACGAATGCTTCATTGAATGAATGAATGTTTATATGTCCTTAAGACTTTAATAGTGCACATGAACATTTTATGATATAATATCATCTTTTACGCATTCATATCATGTTCATTGCGTGTCGTGCGTCTTATATGGTTCATTGGAGTCTCGAGTCTCACGAACACGTCATGTTGTCTTTTCTACAATTTATCTCCAGGGTGGAGAATCTTGATCAACTAGGCACTTGGTAACTCGTATCCTTGTATCGCCATGTTCCAGGTGAGGGTGTTTTCGTTTTAGTCACGTATTAAACCCTACAACCTTATGTGACAAGCTTTGGCCAAAAACCTTATGTATATATATATACGTTACTTTTAAAGTAAAGTTATCGAGTAAATATTGATCGAGTAAACCCTTTTCAAATGAATTATGAAATATGATATGTTTCACATGAACTGATATGTTTTGGCGAGATTATGCATGTATGTTATGTTCACAGGCCCAGGAATTAGTACATGTGGCTATCCGGGGAGGCAAGGGCCGACGATGATCCCATGTGCTGATTCCATTATGTTAACGGCGAAACGGACCTCGTCAAGGAGGTTTTGACGAGGAAACGCTAACCGGGCTTTGAGGCCTCATGAACCTCATAGCCACAATGATATGTTTAGGTGGTCAGGCCTTGCAAACCCGTCCACCACCCAGAGAAGAAGATTGGAACTTATTTTATGATTATGATTATGTTTATGATTGATTTGCACCGTGCGGGAAGGCCGGGACACGGATTGCCCAAACGAATATGTTTTATGATATTGTTTGATATCTGCGTGTATTATGATATATTGCATGATCACCTATTTAAAGTATTAATGATATGTGTCGTACACAGTCGGAGTTTGGTTGGAGATGATGCACGCTCACTCGCCGAGCCCTTATGTTTATGTATGAATTATGAACGTAATGAATTAATATGATTAGTCGTAAAATCCGAGTATTGCTTGGTTATTCTCTTGCCCTTTGGGGACTAATTTCAAATAAAACCTTGCTCGGGATTTATGACTTGCATGTGCATGTTTTATATATATGTATATCGCTCCTGCTCACTCAGTTTTCTAGAGACTGACCCTTTCCCTCCCCAACACTTTAGTGTGCAGGTTTGGCTTTGAAGTTCGAGCTAGGCGGGGTTGTGTTGAGTTCGAGTCGGTCAAGTTAAGTTAGTAGCGTCTCTGCATTCACTTATGTATTTAAATGGTGTATGATTCGACCCTGTGTCATTATGAACTTGAATCTTATGTAATTGTTATTGTATTGCCTTGTCGGGCTTGTTAGGAATTAAAAGAGGCCTGAAGAGCCCAATTATGCTTATGGTTTGTGTGTTTGAACTTTAGTTCCGATGCATTATATTTTGTTGATTGGTTATCATTGCAGGGTCTAAGTTCCACCTGGCTTAGGAAGGTTATTTTGTTTGTCTCCCGTTCGCTATGGTTGGATACGGGTGCGGACTTTCCATTTCTTTACTCGTGTTGAGCCATAGTGCGGGGGATGTGGTGCCTCACATGCGGGGTGCTACATCCTTAAGTGGTATCAGAGCCCGGTTGCAAAACCGGTGTTCTCGAGTCGTGTTTGAGTCAGTCTAGGTTGTACGGCATAGGAACTACGTGATAATGTGTGCATTGCATCGATCTTGAATATGGAATTTGGCTTCCCTTAAGAATTTTGTTGAATTACCTGTTGCATTTTATATGGATTCTTGCCTTTCGTATTGAATATGTGCCATGAGCATGCACTAATCGCATGCATCTATTCTCGAAATGAGTTATGATTTCTAGGTTACGAAGATGATATCAAACCACGACCACAACACTCTATTACAAAAAATTTTCTGAGGCACGGTAGATAGGAAGGATGTATCGGGGAGAATATAGCGAATTCGAGTGCGTGGTTTTCATAGATGGAGTCAAAGATAATGACTAAGAGTCGGAATGGAGGATCGTTCTGGAGATGCAAGACTAGAGAGGCATTTGATAAGATAAGAAGTTGTTCTAGGAATGTTGTTGACCCCGAAGATTGATAAATGTAGCCTTCAGCCTAAAATACAATAATCGGATTCAACGGAATCGTTCAATCTAAGGAATGAATCTTGAAAGTATCGGTTTAGGGCTTCGGTTATTGAAGAGTCAAGATAAAATGGATCCGGTACGAATCATATGCATCAAGGGACATTAAGAAAGGGTTTCTGAATAAACCTATTGAATAGAACTTGAGTGGTAGAAGTCAAGATTGGGAAGAGTTCGGATTTGGGTGTTTTAGATTTCGATTAAGATGGAAGACGAGTCAGGAAGGGATTGAAGAAAGGCAAGTAAGGTGATAAGTACAAATTCATGGAAGGTGACAATACTGAGGACAGGATTTGAGTTCATTTTCTAAATCCAAGTTGAATCGTCATGTGGTGAGGTGGAATTGGGAAAAATGGAGCAACAAATGGAAACGGATAAGCACGGGAGTCTTGATCATGGTGATGATGAGAAGTAGAGTTCAGAACTACCTTAGGGTGCAACTGTGTAAGAGAACTTGGGCAAAGTTGAAGGGTGATTCCCGAGGAGAAATTTAGATGCTAATTCAGTGAACATCGAAGTGATCAGGGATCGTGAAATTGCAATTCTGGACTGGGAAAGATACAAGTGATGCACCAAGATCCCTGGAAAACTTGAAGACCGTAGGAAAGATGAAGCATGATTAGCAAGTTAAAGTGACCTCGTGATTGGAGGAACGAGGAAAAGCTACCGAGCTAACAACTTACCACATTGGTGACAGGTTCCAAAACATTCATAGCATGTGCATCATACTTTGCATCACTTATTTATTCTTCTTTACTTATGTTCGTGCGCGTGTTTTTATTTGATTTTGTTGTGCTAATGTGCTGCATATTTAATTGTTGCAAAGTGTGCCACGTGCATTGTCATTTTAACCCGACATGCATTTTGGTGTTTATTTTATAAGGAGTTCTTTCATCGCATTTCTCAAGTATCTCTTTGTACGGGCTGTAACGCCCCGACTTTTCGGCCATACAGGTATGACGTCACAAGTGGGTTTAGACTGAGAGTTATGTGACATTTATGTGTTTTAATTGTTAAGTGATCGTTTAACATATTAATTTCGTGAACTAAATTGCTATCATGTGACTAATGTGACTTAGATGATTTATTTGATTATGCTATTTGAATTTGTTTATAACATGCTTAATTGCCAATTAAATATTTATTTCACTTATGCACTTATTTGAAATTATATGAAATCCTTGGACTCAATAGAACTTTTAATTGAACCTCAATTATTCACCTACCAAACCTTGGGGTCCTAATTGAATCACTTAAATTCTCAAAGGACCAAAGTGCAAATTCTTCTCTTCTCCCTCTCCATATACACGATCCAACCCCCCCCCCCCCCCAATCTCATTCTTCTTCTTTCATTTCTTCTAGAAAAAACAAGGGCTCCCAACTTCTTCCCTCTTTTTCTTTTGATCGATCCAAGCTACCAAACAAGGAGACAAGGGAATTTCATCAAGTTTTATCCAAGAATTCAAGCTTCAACCATTTCTTCCTCTTCTTCTTCCTTTCCAAGGTATATGTGTGTATATATATATATATATATATATATATATATATGAATATGTTGGGTGATAATAGGGTTTTATGATTCTTGCTTTATAACTTGACTTCTTGTGTGAAAATACATGAATACGTGTTATTCCATGAGTTTTATACTTGGTTGTTTCAATTCTTGGAGCAAGAGTATGTGTGTGTATATATGTGTACATAGGTGTATGTATATGTATTTATATTTGATGGGTTTGTGAATTAATGTGTTCTTAATTGTCCTAAACTTGTATTTAATGTTCCTACTTAGTATATTGCATGTTTTAAGTGATTTGGGTTGAGTTTTGAGGTGTTTTGGTGATTTTTGGTCTTCTCCCGCGTTTTTGCCCTGTTTTCTGCGTTTTTTTGGCCTCTGTTCTGAATCCGCGAGGGTGGATTTTTCCTCACGGGGGTGGATTTGAGGCAGAAACTTTGGACCCTCCCCTGTTTCGGCCTGAGATTGTTTTGCTTCGTTCTCCCTCATACGGACTTGGATTGACCTGATTTTTGAACCCTCAAAAACCTATTGAAGTCTAGAACATCCTCCAATTGGAATCATCTTAATATCTTTTCTCATGTATGAGATATGACCAATTCATTTTGGTGTCGCCACTTCTTCGACAATCTGCGTTCGTCCAACTTCAAACCTATGCCATTTTCACCTCGCTTTGAACCATGATTCATGCCACATATCCTTGAAAACATCTATGTGTCTAGTTTCACCTCCAACAAGTAAAACTTAATTCCAATTTGTCAAACTCAAGATATACCCATTTTTCTACAGCTTGCGCATTTTCGAAAATTGTCAACTTTTCCTAACTTTTGCTAAACTTTGCCAAAACTCGTTCTATCGCCTTCCTTGCACCTCCTCGACTCCTTATGTGACTTATATGCTATACTAACATGCTTTATGAGGTGTTTTGATTAATGTATGAAGTTTATGACTTGAATTGCTTTGAAATATGAAAGCTATGAACGAAGGAACTTGATAACTCCATGTATTGAATGTACTTGAATGAATTATGTGATAAGGTGTAGCGCCCCTTAACACTACAACCCCGCACCGTTGTACTTCCCGAGTGGATGTGAGACCTAGCACTCGAGAAATACTTCGGCGAACGGACAAGACTATACAATACCAGAGTATAAAATTTAAATGCAACGGAGATAAGCTTAAACAATAAAAAGGGGAACAATATATAACGAGACACATGATATTAAGTTGGATAAGTGATTACAACGATAGGTTTATATTCACGAAAGAGTGCTTATTGAAAGCTGTACATGCACTTGTGATTAATCTAAACGACTGGAAAGTGACACCTTAAAGCTTCAAGATACCTCTAAGGCGTCGCTGGAATGATTCCTGAAACCATGAATTAAAAGAGTAGGAGGGTTAGTCAAAATGACTAAGTGGGGGGTTTGAGATTTAGGATTTTAAGTAAGATTTTGAAAATGTTTTGACCAAGAAAATCTTGGTTTGAAATGTATATACTATATAATAACAAATAGGTATATGACAATAATATCCGGTTCATATTTGTTTGAAATAGGAGTAGGGGGAATATAGGCTATACTTTAGAAACTTTATGAACCGTTTTGAAAATGATTTTATGCCCGCAAGTTAGGCGTCTCCAACCTTAACACCGTAAAATCCGAGAAAAATAGTAACGACACTGATCAAGGTGTCGGTACTTAATAAAACAAATACGAGAGTACCATCCTTCTTCCTCCGGTGTCACGTAGGGTTGCAAGCCCTAGTGACGATGAACAAGATTGTGGGAGGGGCGTACCTTTTCCCGTCACTTGGTGTGGAATAACTAACCTCCAGTTAGACCACCACCAAGATCTAGTTGGCGGCTGGTATAATAGTAGACCTCGGCCCGTGCCTCCCGGACTACTACTTCTACCAATACCACCGGGCCCATATGAAAAACAATAATTTTTACTTGCAAGACGAGAATATTTACCCGTAAGAAAGTACTAAGTACTTTTCGGGTAAATGTATGTTTTCAATAATTAACAAGAATTACCTTCCCATAAAGGGAAGAATAACTTGAAAGGAAATTCAAGAAAATAAAGTAAAGTATTTTATCATGATTTCAGTTGAAAAGATTTAAAACCCTCACCGGTATCGAGACTTAAGTGGAACTGTGAGGATTCCACTCTTCGATCCTATGTTCGCCTGAAAGTAATAGCTACTACTGACTCAGAACTAGGTTCTTAGTTTCTAACTAATCCAATTGCACACAACAATGTAGTAAATAATTATAGAAGGTACACATTATGTGTTGCGTTAAAGATTTCCCGGTAAACCCTAAATTCACCCGTTTAATTAATAAATTCAGGGTTTATGGGATCTTTAACTAATCAAATATTTATTAACTATATTATAATTTTAATTGTAAGGTTTGAAATGAAATTCAAGGTTTAATTTGACAATGTAGATTATCTTTGGAAAAATATTACATAGTTTATTGATTTTTGGAAAATTTTGGGAAATTATTTCTTTAAAAATTTCCAAAACTTATTTTATAATTATTTTTGAAATAATTTCGAAATAAAGGGTATTTTAGTTGACCAAAAAGTCAAAATTACTATTAAAAACATTTACTATTCAATTTCATATGAATTAAACACTTTATAACACAAAATTAATTTCACACACACACACACATAACTCACGGCACACACATGCACACACACACATCCAAGAACATTATGAACATGTTCTTGAACTCATTTGAATATTCAAAGAGGGTGTGTAACATGTTCTATCACATTCATATTCATAACATAAGATTAAAGCTTAATATAGCAAAATATATGAATTTTCTATGAAAAATAATTCTAAATAAATTACTATAGGCATGAATTTATTCAAACAAGATCATAAGCATTTAATTACATAAGAACATTATATCATATCATGATTCATGCATTTAATTGAATAAAATTTCATAATGTACACACATTGTTATTTAAACTAACAATTATGCACATATTTCATAAAATAATTTTCTAAAGCATAATTTAATTAATTCTAGACATGCTACTAATATTTCTATACTAAGAACATTATATAAAACATGAAATAATAGAAGAAAACATACCTTAGAGAGAGAGGGAGAGGAATGGCGTGAGGTTGGAGAGGGAGAGAGTGATTTTGTGTGTTGAATTGTGAGGTATAAATGAGGCTTAAGGGGGGTATTTATAGGTAGTCATGAGGGGTTTCTAAGCAATAAATGAAAGTTTATGGGAGATGTGGTTGCCTAAGATTTGAACAAATGCTTGGTAATTAAGTTGGAGATGTGGTTAAATTATTTCATGAACAAATGCTAGGTAATTAACTAGGAAATGTGGAAAAATTATGCCCATTTGTTTAATCCTTCTAGAAGACCATGAGGTCATGGATGATGTCATTTTGATTAAAAATAAATGTAAAAATAATATAAAATTTATTCAAGAGTCGAGAGATAAAATTTTGATGTAGTGAATTAGAATGAGTGAAAAGTGAGCTTCGTTTTGATTATAAATATGAAATATTTGGAGTTTTCATTTATAAATTATGAATACTAAAGATGATGAAAATCATAAGAAAAATTATATAAACGAAGCTATGATAAAGTTTAGAGTTTGGAAAAATCACTATAATGTAGAGGAAAATTCAAGGATCGTTTTAAGTATAATTTCGACTATTGATTAAAAGCTAATTGTTTTAAAATGAAATGATGATTTTTAAATAGGAAAATATTTATAAATATGCTATGGGTGAAATCGAGTTTTTGGTAAATGCATGAAAATTCATAAAATAATTTGAGGGTCGTTTTGGTTATAATTTTGAATATCAAAAGGTAGATGAATAAGGATTTATTGATGATCGAATCATAAGCTAGGGTTTTTGCCGGTTTTTGATACTACGGGAGTTAGGATGGAAATTGTGGTTCACGGAGAGTATCACAATCCTCGAAATAATGTGAGGATTCTTTTGGTTAAAATATTGGGTAGTGGAAGTGTTTCGGGAAATGTAGGAATATTTTTGAGCTGTAGGGGTATTTTTGTAATTTCCAACCTAAAACTGTAGGAATGGGTTTTGAAGTATATGAAGGGGTTTTAGGTGCTGGAAAGGAATGAATACTAGAATTCTAGGATTTTATGCAAAGAGTTTCAAAGTATAAATTAAATAGAGAAAAGAATTAAATCTACGAAAATTATATCATATAAAAGCATATAGGTCACATAAAATGCAATGTATGAAAAGGATTAATAAGGATCGAGGTTATAAACGCTTCCTGAATTACCCTTTACTTACCTTTCTCAACTTGGCCCTGAGTCGGGCTGTTACAATCTTCCCCCCTTTAAAAGAATCTGTCCTCAGATTCTATTATTGTCCTTGAACAGTCCTGGATAATGTTTCAACATCTTTTCCTCTGTTTCCCAAGTCTGTTCTTCTGTACCATTTCTTTTCCATAAGATTCTAACGAGGGGAATCCTTTTGTTCCTCAACTCTTGGAATTTCCTATCCAAGATTTTGACTGGTTTTACTTCATAAGTAAGGTCGGGTTCTAGTGGTACTTCTTCCACAGGTAGGATATGTGAATCATCAGCAAAGTATTTTCGAAGTTGGGACACATGGAATACGTTATGTATCCCAGTAAGACTTGCTGGTAGGTCTAGGCGATAGGCTGTTGGACCGATACGTTCCAGTATCTCAAAAGGTCCAATATATCGAGGGTTTAGCTTTCCTCCTTTCCCAATTCGTGTAAACCCTTTTCTTGGAGATGCTTTCAAGAATACCTTTTCACCTACTGCGAATTCTATGTCCCTTCTTCGATTATCAGCATAACTTTTCTGCCGATCTTGGGCAGCTTTCATTTTCTGCTTGATGATTTCAACTTTCTCTGTTGCTTCTTCTACCCATCTCTTAGCAATATTCCCTCGGGGTTTCCTTTTAATTTCCTTGGTTTCATCCATATCCCAGTATAATGGAGATCTACATTTTCTTCCATATAAAGCCTCGTAAGGTGCAGCTTGGATAGAAGCTTGATAGCTGTTGTTGTATGCAAACTCCATAAGGGGTAGGCAATCTTTCCAATTATCTTGGAAATCTAAGGCACAAGTCCTTAACATATCTTCCAGGTATCGGATGGTTCTTTCAGATTGCCCGTCGGTCTGAGGATGTGCTGCGGTGCTGAAGTTTAACTTGGTACCCATCATTTCTTGAATGTTTTGCCAAAGTTGTGAAGTGAACTTTGGATCCCTGTCTGAAACTATTCCAAGAGGTACTCCATGCAACCGAATAATTTCCTTTTGATAGAGCTTTGCTAGCGAGTTAACTTTATCAGTTGCTTTGACAGGTAAGAAATGTGCGGATTTTGTTAATCTATCGATGATAACCCAAATACCATCAAATCCTCCTTTAACCTTGGGTAATCCATAAACAAAATCCATTGTTACCTGATCCCATTTCCAAGTAGGGATAGATAATGGTTGCAACAATCCTCCAGGTCTCTGATGTTCTGCTTTAACTTGTTGACAAGTTAGACATTTCTTGATGTAATTGGCTATGTCTCTTTTCATGCCGTTCCACCAGAAATGTTTCTTGAGGTCTTGATACATCTTAGTTCCTCCGGGATGTATCGAGTAACGAGTTTTGTGTGCCTCGTCCAATATTTCCTTTCGAATGACATTAGGCACGCAGACCCGATCCTTGTATCTCAAAATCCCTTGATCATCGGTTTTGAATTTTTCTTCAAGATCCTTTTCCTTGGATTTGAGACATTTCTGAATCCATTCATCTTGAGCCTGAGCTTCTTTTATCTTTTCCTTTAGTGGTGACAATACCACTAAATTTGCTAATCGAGCTCGTGAGATTACTTTCACCGATTTTCGTGGGTTACTTGAAGGCTTTCTTGAGAGTGATGCTAAGCTTGATTTCCGACTTAAAGCATCAGCCACTACGTTAGCTTTTCCTGGATGGTACTGGATTACACAGTCGTAATCTTCCAGAAATTCCATCCATCTCCTTTGCCTCATGTTCAACTCCTTTTGAGTAAAAAGATACCGTAGGCTCTTGTGATCAGTGAAAACTTCAAAGGTAACCCCGTAAAGATAATGTCTCCACTTGACAAGAGCAAACACAATTGCTGCTAATTCCAAGTCATGAGTAGGGTAGTTTTCCTCATGAGGTTTGAGCTTTCTTGAGGCATAGGCTATCACTTTTCCGTGCTGCATTAATACGCAACCTAGCCCTTCTTTAGAGGCATCGGTATAAACTGTATAACCTTCCTTCCCTTCAGGTAAGGTTAGTACTGGTGCAGATGTCAATCGTTGCTTTAATTCTTGAAAACTTTGTTCGCATTGTTCAGTCCATTCAAACTTTCTTTCCTTCTTTGTTAACTTTGTAAGAGGTGCGGCTATCTTAGAGAAGTCCTTTACAAACCTGCGGTAATATCCTGCAAGTCCTAGGAAACTTCTCACCTCTGAGGGATTCCTTGGTACTTTCCAATTTGTAATTGCTTCAATCTTTGAAGGATCTACCTCAACACCTGATCCCGAGATTATATGTCCGAGGAATGCAACTTTTTCTATCCAGAACTCACATTTACTGAACTTAGCATATAGCTTATGATCTCGCAAAGTACTTAACACTATGCGAAGATGTTCAGCATGTTCCTCAGGTGTTTTGGAAAATACCAGTATGTCATCGATGAAAATGACCACAAATTTATCCAAACATGGTCGGAATATCCGGTGCATCATGTCCATGAATGCAGCAGGTGCATTGGTCAATCCGAAAGGCATTACTATGAATTCAAAGTGTCCGTAGCGGGTATTGAAAGCTGTTTTAGGGATATCTTCCTCCCTAATCTTTAATTGATAATACCCTTGCCTTAAGTCTAACTTGGAATAGACTCGAGATCCTTGAAGGACATCAAATAACTCCTCTATATGGGGTAGAGGGTATTTGTTCTTTATTGTCATTCGATTAAGTTCTCGGTAATCGATGCACATCCGTAATGTCCCATCTTTCTTCTTTACAAACAACACTGGTGCTCCCCAAGGTGATGTACTGGGACGGATGTATCCTGATTCAATCAAATCATCAAGTTGTTTTCTCAACTCTTGAAGTTCGGCTGGGGCCATCTGATAAGGGGTTTTAGAGAAAGGCTCTGCCCCAGGAATCGTATCGATTACAAATTCTAACTCGCGATCTGGTGGTAGTGAGTTTAGATGTTCTGGGAAAACGTTGAGAAACTCATTTACCACTTCTACCTCCTCAACTTTAAGTTGGTCCTTTGGCCTATTTAGGAGATAGGCAATGAACCCTGTAGCTCCCTTCTGAACCAACTTCTTAGCTTCTGTCATAGAAATGATTGCCACTGATCTCTTGTCTTCAAGAATCCTACTTTCATCTTGTCCTAAGATGATTTCTTTCTTGAAACAATCCAACTTAGCATGGTATTTGTAGAGCCAATCCATTCCCAGAATAATTCCATATCTCGTTATCGGAAGTTCAATAAGATCCATTGGGTAGTAACGATCACCAATTTGTATAGGGCAGCGTTTATATACTCGATCCGTTATTAAACAAGCTCCCAAAGGGGAACTTATCTCGAAATTATATGATGAGCATTCAAGTGGAAAATTTAAACGCGCACATAAATTGGATGCAATGAATGAATGCGTGGCACCAGGGTCATATAAGACCTTAACTGGCGTGTTTAAGATGTGTAGCGTACCTTCCACAACATCCGAAGGGTCTGGATCCTCGTTTCCTTCCAACGCGTAAGCTTTTCCTTTGACAAGTGGCTTTCCAGATTTTCCCACAGTCTTCTCCTTTTCCTTAAATCCTGGTTTCTTTGGGCATGTATTAAACTGGTGATTAGGGTCTCCACACCACAAACATGTGCCAGCTTTCTTTCGACAGTCTTGTTCAGTATGTCCCGGTTTGTGACAATATTCACAAGTGATCTCCTCTTGTGAATTAGACGGAACTGACTTAGGCTTTTGCTGGGCTGGTGTGGGTTTCTTCCCAAATTTCTGGCTGAATGGTCCAGCGGGTCGTTTCATTCCTTGAGAGGGCTTATTTTGAGGGGGACCAGGGCGATTAGCTGCCAGACGAATATTCTTGTGAGCTGCTTCGGTCTTTAGGGCTTTATCGACTGCTTTGTTATAAGTTTCAATATCTAATGAAGCTAAAGCCCATCGAAGGTCTGGCTTCAATCCATCAATGAATCGCTTGGTCTTCCTTCGTTCATCATTTAAAATATGTGGAGCATACTGGATTAGCCTCACAAACCTTGCCTCGTATTCTGCTACTGACATATAACCTTGGGTTAAAGTCATGAATTCAGCTTCTCGAGTGTCCCTTATCACTTGAGGAATATACTTATTCTGAAATTCCTTCACAAACTCCGCCCAACTGTAATCAGTGTGGTCTTCTATCCAGGTTAACTTGACGTGCTTCCACCAGCTCAAAGCGGGTCCTTCTAAGAGAAAGGCTGCGTACTGCACTCGTTCCCGTTCCTCGGGAAATATATCCATAGCTTCATAAATCTTTTCCAAACTAGCTATCCAGTTTTCAGCCTTCAGGTCGTTAGGTTCTCCAAAGAATTTTGGGGGATTCATTCGGAGAAACCTTTCTAAGGATCGCTCGTTGGTAGGGTTATTTCCAGGTGTACAAGTTCGAACGAACTGCCTTAAGGCTTCTACGAGTTCGGGGTGTCCTGGTGGATCTTGTGGCGAAGGAGAATTGTTTCGTAGTGTCTTTCGTAGAGGCATGATGAATGCTGAAATCACAATTACATAGGAAATATAATGCATGTGGGGTAAGAATGTCTCAAAGATCATTTCAGAACAATAACCACCAAATAACATCAATCATCAAGCATAAAGTGCAGAAAGAAATAACATTAGTACTCACGGTCCTGCTGGTATCTTGAAGCGACTCTAAGACTCATGATGCAGAAATGTAAAGTAACATGAAATAACAGTGTAAAATGATCAAAATGCGTCATATATATATGCATCAAGGTTAGTATGCTTCAAGAGCTACAAAAGTAAAAGCAAAAAGAAAAGGGGGTGGACCCGATCTACCTCGAGTTACACCCTACAAGTACTGTCACTCCTAGTAGGTCAAAGCTGCTACTGTCCGCTGCTGCTACTATGTACTGCTGCAAAAATGGGGAGTGTCTCCACTGGCTGCTACATACCCCCGAATAACTATCCTATATACTGTACCTCGTATCTCATGGCCAGAACTCAATCCTCTGTAGCACTACCTGCCTCGAGGTCGACTGTATCATCTGAATCTGGAACCCTAATAGGACTCCACTCCTCGCTGGGCTCAACACTATCCTCCTCCTCCGGAACAACGTGTAGTCCATCAACATCCTCGCCAAGCTCATCGTCCTGCTGGGGCTCCTCCTCGTCCTCATCAGAATGGGCTATAGCATCTGAAGCCTCACTGTCTCCAGAATGGGCTACTGCGGGTCCGGGCTGCATCTCCAGAACCTGCTCCATAACCTGAGTATCGTTCAGGTGAAGTGCGTCCTCCAAACGGCTCCTCATCTGGGCTCGGTACTGGTCATGAATCACTATAGAAGCCTCACGATCCAGAGTCAAACTAAGCACGTCCTCCTCGAGCTCGGCTACTCGTGATGCTAACTGGGAGATAGCAATCTGAGATGCGGCTAGCTGGTCCCGAGCATGGTCACGATCCACTGCTGTCTGTCTAGCCATCTCTCGGTTCCTCTCAGCCTCCAGTCGATACTCACCGGTCCTCTGATACTCATAAAAGTAGGCATCTCTCTCGGCCTCTAATAAGTGAACTGCTCTGTTCGGGTAGGCATACCCGGGAAAGGCCTCCTGATGTGAATCCTGACTATGCTGCCTAATCCTCTGCCAAGGATAGTATCTAGGACCTCCACTACGAGTAACTACTAAGGTCCTAGGAGGCTCATACTGATCCAGCCACTCAATGCTATCAGAATGTAGAAGCTCACCGAAGCCAGCCATTTTACTCTAGAAAAACACTTTACAAATTATTAGGGCAAAGAAATTATAGTGAAATACATTCTCTATCTAGTGTTTAGATTAAGTTCTCTCTGTCTAAACCTGAGGCTCTGATACCACCTTAGCTGTAGCGCCCCTTAACACTACAACCCCGCACCGTTGTACTTCCCGAGTGGATGTGAGACCTAGCACTCGAGAAATACTTCGGCGAACGGACAAGACTATACAATACCAGAGTATAAAATTTAAATGCAACGGAGATAAGCTTAAACAATAAAAAGGGGAACAATATATAACGAGACACATGATATTAAGTTGGATAAGTGATTACAACGATAGGTTTATATTCACGAAAGAGTGCTTATTGAAAGCTGTACATGCACTTGTGATTAATCTAAACGACTGGAAAGTGACACCTTAAAGCTTCAAGATACCTCTAAGGCGTCGCTGGAATGATTCCTGAAACCATGAATTAAAAGAGTAGGAGGGTTAGTCAAAATGACTAAGTGGGGGGTTTGAGATTTAGGATTTTAAGTAAGATTTTGAAAATGTTTTGACCAAGAAAATCTTGGTTTGAAATGTATATACTATATAATAACAAATAGGTATATGACAATAATATCCGGTTCATATTTGTTTGAAATAGGAGTAGGGGGAATATAGGCTATACTTTAGAAACTTTATGAACCGTTTTGAAAATGATTTTATGCCCGCAAGTTAGGCGTCTCCAACCTTAACACCGTAAAATCCGAGAAAAATAGTAACGACACTGATCAAGGTGTCGGTACTTAATAAAACAAATACGAGAGTACCATCCTTCTTCCTCCGGTGTCACGTAGGGTTGCAAGCCCTAGTGACGATGAACAAGATTGTGGGAGGGGCGTACCTTTTCCCGTCACTTGGTGTGGAATAACTAACCTCCAGTTAGACCACCACCAAGATCTAGTTGGCGGCTGGTATAATAGTAGACCTCGGCCCGTGCCTCCCGGACTACTACTTCTACCAATACCACCGGGCCCATATGAAAAACAATAATTTTTACTTGCAAGACGAGAATATTTACCCGTAAGAAAGTACTAAGTACTTTTCGGGTAAATGTATGTTTTCAATAATTAACAAGAATTACCTTCCCATAAAGGGAAGAATAACTTGAAAGGAAATTCAAGAAAATAAAGTAAAGTATTTTATCATGATTTCAGTTGAAAAGATTTAAAACCCTCACCGGTATCGAGACTTAAGTGGAACTGTGAGGATTCCACTCTTCGATCCTATGTTCGCCTGAAAGTAATAGCTACTACTGACTCAGAACTAGGTTCTTAGTTTCTAACTAATCCAATTGCACACAACAATGTAGTAAATAATTATAGAAGGTACACATTATGTGTTGCGTTAAAGATTTCCCGGTAAACCCTAAATTCACCCGTTTAATTAATAAATTCAGGGTTTATGGGATCTTTAACTAATCAAATATTTATTAACTATATTATAATTTTAATTGTAAGGTTTGAAATGAAATTCAAGGTTTAATTTGACAATGTAGATTATCTTTGGAAAAATATTACATAGTTTATTGATTTTTGGAAAATTTTGGGAAATTATTTCTTTAAAAATTTCCAAAACTTATTTTATAATTATTTTTGAAATAATTTCGAAATAAAGGGTATTTTAGTTGACCAAAAAGTCAAAATTACTATTAAAAACATTTACTATTCAATTTCATATGAATTAAACACTTTATAACACAAAATTAATTTCACACACACACACACATAACTCACGGCACACACATGCACACACACACATCCAAGAACATTATGAACATGTTCTTGAACTCATTTGAATATTCAAAGAGGGTGTGTAACATGTTCTATCACATTCATATTCATAACATAAGATTAAAGCTTAATATAGCAAAATATATGAATTTTCTATGAAAAATAATTCTAAATAAATTACTATAGGCATGAATTTATTCAAACAAGATCATAAGCATTTAATTACATAAGAACATTATATCATATCATGATTCATGCATTTAATTGAATAAAATTTCATAATGTACACACATTGTTATTTAAACTAACAATTATGCACATATTTCATAAAATAATTTTCTAAAGCATAATTTAATTAATTCTAGACATGCTACTAATATTTCTATACTAAGAACATTATATAAAACATGAAATAATAGAAGAAAACATACCTTAGAGAGAGAGGGAGAGGAATGGCGTGAGGTTGGAGAGGGAGAGAGTGATTTTGTGTGTTGAATTGTGAGGTATAAATGAGGCTTAAGGGGGGTATTTATAGGTAGTCATGAGGGGTTTCTAAGCAATAAATGAAAGTTTATGGGAGATGTGGTTGCCTAAGATTTGAACAAATGCTTGGTAATTAAGTTGGAGATGTGGTTAAATTATTTCATGAACAAATGCTAGGTAATTAACTAGGAAATGTGGAAAAATTATGCCCATTTGTTTAATCCTTCTAGAAGACCATGAGGTCATGGATGATGTCATTTTGATTAAAAATAAATGTAAAAATAATATAAAATTTATTCAAGAGTCGAGAGATAAAATTTTGATGTAGTGAATTAGAATGAGTGAAAAGTGAGCTTCGTTTTGATTATAAATATGAAATATTTGGAGTTTTCATTTATAAATTATGAATACTAAAGATGATGAAAATCATAAGAAAAATTATATAAACGAAGCTATGATAAAGTTTAGAGTTTGGAAAAATCACTATAATGTAGAGGAAAATTCAAGGATCGTTTTAAGTATAATTTCGACTATTGATTAAAAGCTAATTGTTTTAAAATGAAATGATGATTTTTAAATAGGAAAATATTTATAAATATGCTATGGGTGAAATCGAGTTTTTGGTAAATGCATGAAAATTCATAAAATAATTTGAGGGTCGTTTTGGTTATAATTTTGAATATCAAAAGGTAGATGAATAAGGATTTATTGATGATCGAATCATAAGCTAGGGTTTTTGCCGGTTTTTGATACTACGGGAGTTAGGATGGAAATTGTGGTTCACGGAGAGTATCACAATCCTCGAAATAATGTGAGGATTCTTTTGGTTAAAATATTGGGTAGTGGAAGTGTTTCGGGAAATGTAGGAATATTTTTGAGCTGTAGGGGTATTTTTGTAATTTCCAACCTAAAACTGTAGGAATGGGTTTTGAAGTATATGAAGGGGTTTTAGGTGCTGGAAAGGAATGAATACTAGAATTCTAGGATTTTATGCAAAGAGTTTCAAAGTATAAATTAAATAGAGAAAAGAATTAAATCTACGAAAATTATATCATATAAAAGCATATAGGTCACATAAAATGCAATGTATGAAAAGGATTAATAAGGATCGAGGTTATAAACGCTTCCTGAATTACCCTTTACTTACCTTTCTCAACTTGGCCCTGAGTCGGGCTGTTACATAAGGTGCCTTCATGACATGACTTTTACTTCATATACATTGCTAACATGCATTATCTTGGGTATTATGAAATTTTATGATTTTTCATGGAATATTTTACAAGTTATGCCCCAACGTGTCTTAATTGCTCCTAATATGCGCATGCATGGATCTTGTGATACGAACTCCACGTACTTGCCGTGAAACCCTATACCAATACTTGGAGTTCTTGATTTTCGATCGTCCACTTCAAGGTTGAAAATAAGAGGAGTGTGACCCGTTTGCTATAATGAGCAAGGAACCAACACTATCAGATTTAAATTATAGGAGTGTGACCCGTTTGCTATAATGAGCAAGGAACCAACACTATCAGATTTGATAAGTAATGCACCCCGTCGACTATAATGAGTCGGGAAATGACATTATCCGGTGGAGGTTTGAAACTCCGGTGTCGTTCAACTAAGAACTTGTGAGTATAACTCACTTGAATCACAATTCATTCATTTTTTGACTGAATATTTCGAACTACAAGGCTGGAATATAAAGATGCATGCATGGAAACCTAAGAGACACTAGAATACTAAAGGACACAAGCTATTCCCGCCACTTGCCATGAAGGCTTACAAAAGTGGGCTTAAATAAACTAATATGCAGCTAAATAATGATAAAATAAAGGCCCAAATAATACTATAATAGGCTTAGGGCCAAATTACATCATTTCCACACTTTGGACTTCAGAAATTAGACATAAAAACATTGAAGTATTCTGAATTTGGTTCAGCAGCCCATCTTGAAGGTTGGAGTCCAGTTTGAGCAAATTGGTTTAAGAGATTTCCAACTTCCTCTTGGATAATTTTTGGCCCGAGCTCTTGTAATTGGACCACCATAACTTTGTTCCTTTTGTATGCTATCTTCTTGAGTTGTGGATCAGTCCAGCTCTTCATTTGGGACAAGATATGGCCGCGGTTCATCATGATTCACATCATTCTGATTCCTATCATTCTCCCCTTCTTGAAAAAAGATTCGTCCTCGAATCTGGATCAAGATAGTCATCTCACAAAACAAATAGCCCCTTTTATTTCTCAAAGTAGATCTAAAACCCAAAATGAAATACACCAAAGTTGTCTTCTTTCTCGTTTTTTCTATTTTTTTTTCTTCTTTTTTCTTTCTTTTCAACTTCTCTTTTTTTTTCCTCCCTTTCACATTCTTTACTCTCAATTCTTTGAAGAAAGTCACAAGAAGTTTCAAATTCCTCAACTAAATAATCCCTTAAGATGAATCAAAAAGGGTACGAAAAACTGACGCAAATGAAACCGTTTAGATGATGCAAACAAACGTATCTATGTGATTTGAATATTACCGAAACAAAGCTGCACCCCCCCTTTTTAACGCGGCTTTTACTTCTCTTTTTGTGTGCGTTTTAAGCCTTTTTCGTAGTTTCTCTTTTTTTTTTTTTTGACGAATTTTTTTTTTCGTTTTTTCTGTTTGCCTTTTACGATTTTTTTACCAAATGATACCAAATGATACGAACTCCACGTACTTGCCGTGAAACCCTATACCAATACTTGGAGTTCTTGATTTTCGATCGTCCACTTCAAGGTTGAAAATAAGAGGAGTGTGACCCGTTTGCTATAATGAGCAAGGAACCAACACTATCAGATTTAAATTATAGGAGTGTGACCCGTTTGCTATAATGAGCAAGGAACCAACACTATCAGATTTGATAAGTAATTCACCCCGTCGACTATAATGAGTCGGGAAATGACATTATCCGGTGGAGGTTTGAAACTCCGGTGTCGTTCAACTAAGAACTTGTGAGTATAACTCACTTGAATCACAATTCATTCATTTTTTGACTGAATATTTCGAACTACAAGGCTGGAATATAAAGATGCATGCATGGAAACCTAAGAGACACTAGAATACTAAAGGACACAAGCTATTCCCGCCACTTGCCATGAAGGCTTACAAAAGTGGGCTTAAATAAACTAATATGCAGCTAAATAATGATAAAATAAAGGCCCAAATAATACTATAATAGGCTTAGGGCCAAATTACATCATTTCCACACTTTGGACTTCAGAAATTAGACATAAAAACATTGAAGTATTCTGAATTTGGTTCAGCAGCCCATCTTGAAGGTTGGAGTCCAGTTTGAGCAAATTGGTTTAAGAGATTTCCAACTTCCTCTTGGATAATTTTTGGCCCGAGCTCTTGTAATTGGACCACCATAACTTTGTTCCTTTTGTATGCTATCTTCTTGAGTTGTGGATCGGTCCAGCTCTTCATTTGGGACAAGATATGGCCGCGGTTCATCATGATTCACATCATTCTGATTCCTATCATCTTGACTCTCAATGTACACCCTAATTGCTTATGTAACTCTTAGTTTATCACTTATATGATATGTATACATGTTATATCACGTGTTATGATTATTATTTGAATTTCTCGGATTTATTGGGTATGAAATATGGAAGTTATGAACTCGAACGGATATGAACTTCTCTTGGAATGAATGAATGACTTGTTTACATGACTTTAAGTAATGAATTGTGCATATGAATGTTTCCATGATACCATATCATCTCTTATGCATTCATATCATATTCATAACATTGCCGTGCGTCCTAATTGGTTTCATATTGAGTCGTTTCTCACGAGTACACATTATGTCTTTCTCTCGTACAGTTCATCTCCAAGGAGGAGATATCATGATCAATAGGCACCCGGCCTAGCTTGTATCCTCGTATTGCCTTCTTCCAGGTGAGGGTGTTTTCGTTCTAGTTACATATCAAACCCTACAACCCTTATTGAAAAGCTTTGGCCAAAACCTTATAAATATATATATGATATTTTCGAAGTAGAGTCCTCGAGTAATTTATGATCGAGTAAACCCTTTTCTAATGAATTATGAAATATGATATGTTTCACATGAACTGATATGTTTTGGCGAGATTATGTATGTATGATATGTTCACGGGCCCAGGAATTAGTACATGTGGCTATCCGGGGAGGCAAGGGCCGACGGTGATCCCATGTGCTGATTCCATTATATTAACGGCGTAACCAAACCTCGTTAGGAGTTAGCGATTAATGGACGCTGAGTGCCACTAGGGGAGTCATGAAACCCTTTTGGTCCATGCATGGATGGTTCGGGCCGATCACCCGGCCATCACCCGGAGGAAGAAGGTTGGAACTTGTTTTATGAATATGATTGTATTATGATTGTTATGCACCGTGCGGGAAGGCCGGGACACGGATCGCCCAAACGACTATGTTATATGATTTGTGTGTATTATGTATATTGCATGATCACGTATTCAATGTATTGTTGATATTTGTCGTACACGGTCGGAGTTTGGTTGGAGATTATGCACGCTCACTCGCCGAGCCATTATGTTTATGTATGAATTATGAACTTAATGAATTTAATATGAATTAGTCGTAAAACCCGAGCATTGCTTAGTCCTTTTATTGCCTCGTGGGAACTAACTTTAAATAAAACTTTGCTCGGAATTTATGACTTGCATGTGCATGTTTTTATATATATGTATAGCTCCTGCTCGCTCAATCTTCTAGAGACTGACCCCTCTTTCCCACTTCTCAGTTCTTGCAGGTTTTGGCTAGGCGGGAGTCGAGTCATTGCATTCTTGATCGAGTCACACTTGTACACTCGTGTCACATCTCATATTGATATATTATAATTGTATCTCCTGACGTAATTGGGCCTGTGTGCCAACTATGATTCATTGTTGATTTTTAATTCGGGACAGGTTGCATATTTAGCTGAACCCGTTGTTAGCATGCATGATGGATTTAAATTATGTATTGGAATTAGTGGACTTGTAGTAATTGTTGAAAGGTATGAATTGTATGTCATTGCTTCCGCATTGCACATTTGGTTTTCTTTTTCTTGAGTTATTTGGTATGGGGTTAGATTCCGCCTAGCAAGGTTGTTTTTATTTTGTCTCCCGTTCGCTATGAGTCCGGTTCATACTTGGACTATCCATTTCATGTGTGGACTAGACTCATAGTGCGGGGGATGTGGCGCCTATCGTCCCGGGTGCTACACGGGCCACATTTGAATTAAGAGGAAAAGAATTAATGGGATGGGGCGTTTTAAGGATAGGTTGGTGGAAAGGAAGTTTCAGAAGGAAAAATACAACCGGAGTTGGCTTTGGAGTTCCCGGATCGAACAAGAATGAAGAAATGGGGTATTGAATATTAACAGCGGTAGAGGAGAAGTGGAAAAGTTAGGACTATGGGTTGCTATGTCATTTAAAGCCCTCCCAATAAAACTTCCATCAGGAATTCCGAGGAAAGAAGGTTCGATGGAGTTCGATGTACAACGATAAAAATTTTAAGGGGGTGAGCATGACCAGGAGGCGAATTCAAAACTTGAGGTCGGAACTGAAGGACTAAAAATAACAGAAGTGTAATTAAGGAAGATTTGGGATTTTTTTTTTTATGTTGGCGAGCGGAGATGAATAAGATAACTTTATGGGATGATCAGTAAAATGAGAGCTAGATCACTGGATTCGGGCTGGAGATTTTCACGAGGAATGGGGAAGATAGATCGTTGATTTGTTCTGTGTATGTAAGTCGAATTGAAGACAAAAGAGTTGTGAAGGAGCTTGGGGAAAATTTCTAAATTGAATTGTCAAGAGGAAACTGATTCAAATTATCATGGAAAAGTATATTGTCAATGAAGCTGATTCCATGAGTGGTAAGGAAATTTAAGAAGCAATAAATCGGCAAGGACGAACCTTGGAAAGGCTAAATCAGAGTTCCAAGACCACCAAGAACATCTTATCTTCGATTAAAGAATGTTAGGGGCCGAATATCAAATTCCACTAAAAAAAAAAAATTAAAGAGAGTAAAAAGGAGAGATTGAACGGAAGATAGTAGAAGATTGTGTGACATATATATTCAGGTCGGGAAAGAACCGTTAGGGGCGCTAAGGGTAGTTATCTTTGGTAGTTTGTTAGATTTTCATATGGACAAAGGAAAATAACATTGGATTTAATTTCGGGATGGGTGATCTAACAGTAGATGGGGGATCAAAGCTCGGGTATTAAGAGTTGGTTTGATTGAATGAAGATTATGGGAAATGATTAAAGATCGAAGAGGATTTATCATGGCTTCACCGGGTTACATTGAAGAAATTAAAGACAAGGTAAATGCTGAGCTCACTCTCGGGGCAGATCATACAGGGGATAACAAACTCATAGCCCTAAACTACGCAACGACGGTGAACGGTACTTGTAGCATCCATGATACATGCATTCATGCAAATTTAATTCAAATAATTTCTATGTTATGTGCTTTGATTTCTTACCTTGTCCAATTTGATTGGAGTATTTGATAGTTAATGTGAACGATATTTGTTACTTGCTTCGAGTGCCTTATGTGATTTTAATTATGATCTTACGTGAGTTGCTTGGGAGTATTGGAAACTTCCTTGCTTTATTTTTTTTTGTTTGTTTGTTGTTTGTTTATTTTGTTTGAGAGACGGGGTGCTCTCGTTGTGTGTAAGAGACGGGGATTCTCTTATTTTTATTTGAGAGACGGCGTGCTCTCTTTGCTTGCGAGAGACGGGACTCTCTCATTGTTGTTTGTGAGAGACGGGGCTCTCTTCGTGTTGTTTGTGAGAGACGGGGCTCTCTTCGTGTTTTTTGTGAGAGACGGGGCTCTCTCCGTGTTGCTTGTGAGAGACGGGGAATCTCTCATTGTTTGTTCGATCGATTTAGTGAATCCGAGGACGGATTCTTTTTAAGGGGGTGAGTTTGTAACGCCCCAACTTTTCAGTATTTTAAAATGACATATGTGTTTACTAATTTGCGCAAATTAATTGGTTTTTTTAGTGTTTTCTATAATTAAATTTCATTGTTTAATTGTTAAATAAGTGATTAATTGAAATATATGCAATATTAGAATTTGAATTTATGTGAATAACTTGTGTGCTCCTTAATTGCGCGAAATAATTATTTCTACGTGTTTATATATTTAATTTAATTTAATTTATATTAAATGTTAATTACTTTATTTTAATAATATTAATATCAAATATATATATATATATGTTAATTGTGTACGTGTGCATGAATATAGTAGTGCATGCATTTTACATTTATAAATTATTTATGCATGCATGTATTATAAATTATATATATATACGTATGCATGCATTATTATTTATAATATATTATATACGGATTTAATTGCATATTATTGTAAATATTATGAATTCTATTGATACATTGCGTATGAGTGACATTTACGTGCTTCGTTTCTATTTAAATTGATACCGGAATTTCGTTCGAATTTAATATGTTGAACTTATACGTGTCTTGTATATGAATATATGTTCGTTTCATATTCTCGGATTTATTTGCTTGTGTTTCGGATTTAATTTGAATTTTGGGATCCAAGTCGGGGGCTAACGAGCAATTAGCGCACCCTCGGTTCCGTATTTATTATCTTGAGCTCGGGAACTCGGATTCGAGTTCCGTCAACTTCCCTGAACTCGTAACGAAGATTCGAGTTTAGTAAACTTAGCCTTATATTTTTCTAATGCCATTTGAACCTCCGAAATTCAACCGAAAAACGGAACGACGACCAAACTGACCTTGCTGTACTAAAATGACCATAACTTATTCATTTGTTGACCAAATTAACCATGGTTAGACTCTATGGAACCCTAACTCAACCCTTTATTCAGTCATTTACCCCCCAAACCGAGATAACCCTTCCCACTTGGAGTAAATTGGCCAAATATCTTCTGCTTCCCAGTTTTCCCGTAGCTCCAGCCATACCAAGAGATTCAAGCTCAAATCTCCTTCCAAACCTCCATTAATCCACAAGGTAAGCTTGGATATGTTATGTACATTCAATATGAGTCATTGTCATTCATTCATCCCTGATTTTGATCATGGTATCATGGGGTTTTTGGGCTGAGTTCGAAATAAGAGGTTTGGGGCAAATTTGTTGATCTCATTAGTTTCTTGATGGTTTTGATTGATTCCAAGCTTGAAAATGATTATTTTGACATCCTCTTCTCAGTTGTGAGCATTGATTGCATGGTAGCTAAAGTATTTTTGAGATATCAATTATGGAACATGGGGAAAAACTTCATGTAATGTCACGTATGACTGCTTTACACGGTTGAGCTCTTTTGGAACTGATTTGCATGTTGGTTTGGAGTCTTTTTGCTGCATATTTGTGACCTTAACATACCTGAACATGTTGGTTGAAGATTGATTTGGTGTTGCTCTGTTTTTCGTCGAGTTATACCTTGTTTTTGGCCTGAGAATGTTGCTGTCAAAACTACTGCGTTACTCCTTGCTTTTGCTGTCAGTTTTCATGGTTTATGGGATTTGTTTTGCCTGAATTCCTGCTGCATTTCATGCCATTTATTGCTGCATATATTGCCTAATTGTTGCTTGAGTTGTTGCTGCGATGTAAGCTAGAAAAACAGGGCATAAGTCTGCGTTTTGTTGTGCTGCCGCGTTCCGACACGGGGGTGTCAATCTATCCCTTTTCAGCTTGTAATGAGGGTGCTTGTTGGTCTGAAACTTCTGTACCGAGACACGGGGGTGTCTCGGTTTGTTCTATGTGGGTGACACGGGGGCGTCACCTTGTATTTTCCATGTATGTGTGTTGCCGTGAAGCTGCTGCTGCTGCCTGCTTTCCTTTCTTTCTTAATGTTTCATGTATATTGTGTGGTGTGTGTACAATGCATGCATGGAGATTCTGTTCAACTTATAATTTGCATGCTTAATTGTACTTGGAATTTGCATGCATATCATGAGCTTGCATGTTGTTTTCGTATTGCATGTGTGTACGTGCATGCTTATATGTATATGTATATATATATATTTATATATGTTTATTAAATATTAAATATTATTTGATTTAATTGAATGATAGAATTTAATTGTTACCTATTTCATATTTGATTTAATTTCCTAAATTTAATTGAATGTATTTAATTGTTTATTTTTCTAATTGTAAATGCGATTGAATGTGTTTAATAGTTTATGTTTTAATTTTAAATGTGAATTAATACGTGCTATGCTTCTACTTGAATTCTTGAATTAAATTGATTGAAAATGTGGAATTATGACTTCAAATGAAAGTGAACGAAAGATCGAATGACTTGATTATATGATTTAAATTCCTTTAACGTGGAATGTGAAGGATATGAACTCGTTTGAATACGAATGCTTCATTGAATGAATGAATTGAATGTTTATGTGTCCTTAAGACTTTAATAGTGCACATGAACATTTTATGATATAATATCGTCTTTTACGCATTCATATCATGTTCATTGCGTGCCGTGCGTCTTATATGGTTCATTGGAGTCTCGAGTCTCACGAACACGTCATGTTGTCTTTTGTACAATTTATCTCCAGGGTGGAGAATCTTGATCAACTGGGCACTCGGTAAGTCGTATCCTTGTATCGCCATGTTCCAGGTGAGGGTGTTTTCGTTTTAGTTACGTATTAAACCCTACAACCTTATGTGACAAGCTTTGGCCAAAAACCTTATGTATATATATGTACGTTACTTTTAAAGTAAAGTTATCGAGTAAATATTGATCGAGTAAACCCTTTTCAAATGAATTATGAAATATGATATGTTTCACATGAACTGATATGTTTTGGCGAGATTATGCATGTATGTTATGTTCACGGGCCCAGGAATTAGTACATGTGGCTATCCGGAGAGGCAAGGGCCGACGGTGATCCCATGTGCTGATTCCATTATGTTAACGGCGAAACGGACCTCGTCAAGGAGGTTTTGACGAGGAAACGCTAACCTGGCTTTGAGGCCTCATGAACCTCATAGCCACAATGGTATGTTTAGGTGGTCAGGCCTTGCAAACCCGTCCACCACCCGGAGGAAGAAGGTTGGAACTTATTTTATGATTATGATTATGTTTATGATTGATTTGCACCGTGCAGGAAGCCCGGGACACGGATTGCCCAAACGAATATGTTTTTATTGGAAAACACGAATCAGAAAGCAGTGGAATTTAAAAATTTTCCCAACAGAAGGATCTAGGACTCGCAATCGTGTAACCAAATTCGTAGGGATTAGAAACTTACTTTCTTAATTAACTTTCTTGAAGTGTTTCAAGCCACCCAAGAACGGTCTTCTCGCGGCTTGATCCCCTCTCCTTGGTAAAGCTCGAATCTTCAAACTTCTAACTTGAAGCCCTCTAGAGATAGTCCACCAACTTGACTACAATCTAACTAGTAAGGATGCTAGTTCTCTAGTTAGTGTTTAGGCTTAACCTAGGGTTTCGTTTATCTTGGAGAAAGGATGGTGTTCAACACATGAACCAAAAGAATTGCCAATTTGCTCTAAGGGGAGCTCGAGCTCCCCTATTTATATTAAGGGAGTGGCCGAAAATCCCTAGTCCTTATGGGCTAAGGATTTTGGTCCCTCTCTCCTATTACTTGATCATCAAGTAATTTTGACTTTGACTTTGAATTCTAATTTGAATCAACTTTCAAGAGAGCTAAAATATCCAAACTATTTTTGGATAATTTATACTTTATTTATTTAAAATAAATAACTTATTTTATCTAATTAATTAATTCACAATTAATTAACTAGATTATTTTTTTCGAAAATAAGACTTTCCTTTTAATTCAAAATTAAACCAAAGTCTATTAAATAATTAGCAAATTAATTATTTAATATATATACAATATATATATATATATATCCTTGTGACACGTGTATATATATATATATATACACGTGTGGGACACGTGTCACAAGGACACGTGTCACTCACGGGACCCACACGTGTGGAACCCTCTTGGCCCGATTAACTCGTTTAATCATTTTAAAGCCTCAACTCATGTAACCAAGTTGTTGTGTGTGACCCTCTAGGTTCTCAATTTAATTAGCAGTGACCCTAATTAATTAATCAGTGCACAGATTAAACGACCATACTCTAGCAACAGGTGTTTAACCCCTATCTGAATTGGAATGTTCGGATTCGACAGAACCTTTAAGTCATTGATTAATGTGAGATACAATCCTCCTACTTACTATCTCTCAGCCAAGATCTAGGGCAAGGGAATAATCAGAACCCTAATAATCCGGTCTTAAAGCTAAGAGCATTTCATATCCATTTGATCTCAATCCAAGAAACTCTTTTCTTGATGTCTTGATAGCCTTGGCCAAGGACTCCATATGGCATATGAATGACTTACACAATAAGAGATCACCTTGCAAATGCAAGTGTAGGTCCTTTCTTGATTCTCATTCACTTTCATGAATCACTTGTGTAGCCCCAGCATAAGCCTTGAATCAGTTGTCTAAGGCGACACCCTTTAAAGCTTATACCTAAGACTACAGAGTTAACTCATAAAGTGACAAGGAACCTCAAGTCTAAGGATCAATTAATCACATCAATGACTCGTGAGATATTTCCTAATCTGGAAGTTTCTATTTCCTGAAATAGAAACTTCCTTTCCCATTTAGGAATGTTCTCACACGGGGCACCTCAGTGAACGTAAGCACCCTCATGTATCACGCACGTATCAACTATACACTTTGCTCCTCCATCAAACAAGGTGGTCCTTCTTAAGGGCGTGATCCCACAAGCAAGCCTTAGAGGAGTCAGGTTGACACTCCCACTGTCGGTAGGACTCATCGGCTTGGAGTATTTTACTAATCATGACTTATGTGATATAGGGCTCGTTTCATGAACCATTTCACCTAAATGGCAGAGTCCTAAAGTCATCAGGATTAGGGGAGTTCTCATACATGCACAGATAAAGTAAACGCATACCAAACAAGAGCATATAAAGAAGTGTTGCCTCAATTCGTTATTTCATTCAAAGATTGTGTGTGATTACAATAAGGAAAAGCACAAAGCGGATATACAATCGGCTTTCTAGGGCACTATTCCTAACAGTTTTATGATATGATATATGATCTGCGTGTATTATGATATATTGCATGATCACCTATTTAAAGTATTAATGATATGTGTCGTACACAGTCGGAGTTTGGTTGGAGATGATGCACGCTCACTCGCCGAGCCCTTATGTTTATGTATGAATTATGAACGTAATGAATTAATATGATTAGTCGTAAAATCCGAGTATTGCTTGGTTATTCTCTTGCCCTTTGGAGACTAATTTCAAATAAAACCTTGCTCGGGATTTATGACTTGCATGTGCATGTTTTATATATATGTATATCGCTCCTGCTCACTCAGTCTTCTAGAGACTGACCCTCTCCCTCCCCAACACTTTAGTGTGCAGGTTTGGCTTTGAAGTTCGAGCTAGGCGGGGTTGTGTTGAGTTCGAGTCGGTCAAGTTAAGTTAGTAGCGTCTCTGCATTCACTTATGTATTTAAATGGTGTATGATTCGACCCTGTGTCATTATGAACTTGAATCTTATGTAATTGTTATTGTATTGCCTTGTCGGGCTTGTTAGGAATTAAAAGAGGCCTGAAGAGCCCAATTCTGCTTATGGTTTGTGTGTTTGAACTTTAGTTCCGATGCATTATATTTTGTTGATTGGTTATCATTGCAGGGTCTAAGTTCCACCTGGCTTAGGAAGGTTATTTTGTTTGTCTCCCGTTCGCTATGGTTGGATACGGGTGCGGACTTTCCATTTCGTTACTCGTGTTGAGCCATAGTGCGGGTGATGTGGTGCCTCACGTGTGGGGTGCTACACCATATATCCCTGATTAGCTGTAGCTTTAGGGCAATGGTTACTCTGATGTTGATCACTTCCACATGCTAAACATTTCCCAGCCTTTTTCCAACAATTTGCCTCAATGTGATTAGGATTGCCACAGTAGGCTCAACCTTTTCCCCCAAATCCAACTCCTTGCTTTCCCTCAGGTGCTTTAGTTAGCTTCTGGCCTATACCTTTCATTGATCTATATAATGATTTTCCTCGATTCTCTGATCTTGAGGCTCGATTCCTGTCTATCTTCTGATTGATCAGACGAATGTTCTGAAGCTTAGCCTCTACTTCCAAAGCTTTCTCAACGGTTGTGGTGTAGTCCGGGAGGTCTGCTGTCATCAAGGGATACTGTAGATTAGTCCTTAGGCCATCAACAAATTTCTGAACCTTACGTCGTTCATCTGTCATTATGTATGGTGCATAAGGAAGTAGGCGAGTGAAATTTGCCTCATACTGAACCACTGAGGATACTCCTTGTATCAAATTGAGGAATTCTTTTTCTCGGGCATTCTTCTTAACAAGTGGGATGAACTTTCTAGTAAATTCAGCCTTGAAATTATCCCAAGTTCGGGGAGTTTGCTCCCTCATCCACTTCTCTTCAGTAAGACGCCACCAATAGGATGCAGCATCATCCATCACATAAACAGCGCACTCGATTTTCTTTTCGTCAGTACAGTGAAGCATATTGAAGTTTTTCTCCAAAACAAAGAGCCAATTCTCAGCTTTTCTGTCGTCTGGTTCTCCATAAAACTTGGGTGGTTGAAGCCTCAAGAATCTATCTATTATTTGCTCCTATTGGTTGTGTTCAACTGGTCGGGGTGGAGGGGGTGGTGGTTGTTGATGCTGTTGTTGTTGTTGTTGCTGTTGTAGATATTGTTGTTGCTGCTGAATAACCTGTGCCAATTGTCGGACTGCATCAACTAATTCGACAGTCTCATTATTACGCCGCCTTTGATCGGATAGCCCAGCTTTATCACCATTGTTTGTTGGGGCATCAGGGTGTCGGAGTGTTCTTCTAGAAGCCATTCTATTATGCATGTAACAGTTTATCGGATGATGTTAATATAATTAAAAATTTAAAATAAATACATATTTAACATAACCATCCACTATATACATAAGATGTCAAAAGATAGAGTTGTACATCAGGTCATAGGGTACCGCCCCTGGGTTACCCGAACATCATGCACTAGTCACAGAAGTAGACACTTTCACATATGTACAACTATACAAGTGATAAGGCCTACGGTGCATGGCACAAAATATATATACAAGACAAAACACTAGCATGACAGCTTAGCAAGCAAAAGCATACAGGATCCCTAACAACGATTAGTGGGGTGGGGACCCTATCGGAGCGTGTGACGGGAATGGCGGCGACCGTAAGGCAGGTGGCCTGACGTGAGATGGTCCAACATCAAGCTCTCTGTCCTCCCTAACCTCCCTGCTAATAGAACGACGGAACTCCTCCACCAAACGATGTGCCCGTCGCTAAAACATCTGGTAATGGTCCCTATCGCTCCTCATAGCCTCCATATCAAGCTGTAACCTCCAAATACGACCCCTGGCTGCCTCCAACTCCATGCGGGCAGAATCCCTCTCTCTAGTGACCTGGCTGAGGTCTCTATGTAGGTCCCTCGCATGAGCTCTCTCTGCATGTAACTCCTCCTCCAAGGGACCGCCGTAACCATCTCAATCACGGATGAATCTACCTCGACCTCGGTATCCGCTCCTCATCCCTCTACGACCTCGGGCCCTCAAGCCTCCTCTATACGTAATACCATACATCTGCTCTGGATGATGCTCTGGCTCGGTAGGGAATGGGTGAGATGGAGTGTATGGCTCAATCTGATCAGCATCTGCCATCCTGTCACAACACATCCGACTGACTCTAAGTTATAACAAATAAATAACATAAAGGCACGTAAGGCATGTAGACAAATATCCTATACGTACGACCTCGGGCCCTTAAGCTTCCTCTATACGTAATACCATACATCTGCTCTGGATGATGCTCTGGCTCGGTAGGGAATGGGTGAGATGGAGTGTATGGCTCAATCTGATCAGCGCCTGCCATCCTGTCATAACACATCCGACTGACTCTAAGTTATAACAAATAAATAACATAAATGCACGTAAGGCATGTAGACAAATATCCTATAACACTCTAGACTCGAATCCCTGACTATTTGTCAAGAATTCAAACTCCCAAACTCCAGGTTTCCCAACCTAGAACTCTGATACCACCACTGCGACGCCCCGACGGAATCCCCAGACCTAGAGGGCCCCGCGGAGTGCCGCCCGCACGACCTAGTTAAGGTTTACTAAGTGCTTACCCTGATTCAGCCGCATAAGCGAAAAACGAAACTACGGTAATTTAGAGTAACAACTCAAAGTGAAATCCAAAACAACTAAAAACAGCGGAAACGATAACACAACTTAATATAAAAGGCAGTGGTCCTAAAACAAGAGTCCAAAACAAAATAAAATAACTGAACTTACATACCGACCCCGAGGAAGAAGACGACAAAACAAGTACCAGACAAAAGTGAACGCTTTCGCCCTTATGCGGGGCTTAAGCTTACAAACCATATAGACATATACATCCCCGGAGGTGGGGTGTTACATCAACAGCAAAACAGCAGGCAAAACAGCTCTAACGTCTCTAATCCAAGGGTTGCTCACCTAACTCGGGGCCTCGCTCAAAAAGATCTGAAATACGGGTCAAAAGAGAGGAGTAAGTCATACTGACTTAGTGAGGTAGGCGGAAGAATACAGAACAGTAAATAATAACAAAACCATAATCGATGCATGAGCAGGCAAGGAACAGCGTATATGATATACATGCATATGAACGAGCTATGAACAATCTCTCCCCTTTTATCGCCTAAAACCAAAATCATAAAATAACTCCAAACACCAGAGTCTGGGTATCCCCCAACTACAGAGGTCGAGAGTCCCACGTGCCCGTGAGATCATCTCTTCGGCTAATCACTCGAGACCATCTCCGAATATCTGAATGGTAGCGTCAACATGTGGTCGTTACCTCGCACAGCTACGACTGTGGCCCGATACCGCCCTGCCGGTCTGATATTGAGAGTAACCCCGTGGCCCAGAACTACCCCGTGGGCGTCCCCACGAGTGCAATCAAACAATAATGGAACAAAATAGCTAGTTAACAAGAACGGTAGATCTTTTTCAAATAAAACGAAGGATTTGATGCAGTACTTTATAGGTAAGAAACCATGCTTACTAACCAAATCATTTGTCTTAAAACTAATAATTGATAAACCGCTATTTACATACATAGGTATAACATGAAAGGAATAGAAATCGAAATCGTCAAATAAAGGTTTTACGAAGGCTGGTATAGTAATATAGATATACGTATTTCAGTTTTAAAGGGTAAAGTTCTCTCACCGTATCGATTTGCAGCTGGTCCTAGTTCTCCTGACAAAAGGACAAACATGACTCTAGGTCAATGTGCTAAATCTAAAAATTCTAATCTGACCTTGATACTCTGAGTAAAATAAATAAGTTTGAAAACCAGTTAAACAAATACACGTTACATACACATATGCACTAAGTCAACAAAATTGCAAAACAATCACCTAAATCATAATTTCGGACCTTTCTTATTAAAAAAAAGGGTACAAAGGATTTTATTTTATCCTACAGCTTACTGTTATAATTGAAATTTATTTTCTAATTTACAAGATATAACTTCTTTAAATGTTAGAAAGTGTTTGTTGGACAAAATCAATGAAATATTACATACATGACATTCTGCTCTTAAATTTCAGCATAAGAAATTGGGTTATCAATTATTATAAGGTACCTAATATGGAATAATTGAGTCCACTTTTATGTTTTAGCATGCCAACAAGAACAGAATATATTCTTTGCTTTTAAATTAAAAATCATCAACCATTTTTAAAATATAAGGTCACACTACGCACACCCTAATATTATAAAAGCTATGTTCAATAGGAATAGTCTAATTTAGTGCTTAATCAACTAATTACAAACTCTAATTAAATTATAATTAAAGGCTGATCCACCGCAATCAACAATTAGTTGATATTCAGATATCAAGAACACATTTAGTACTATTAGATCTAAACCCACTACAATTAATGTGTGAAATAAAATAAAAAAAAAACATAATTTCAATGATAAAATTAATTAAACCAAATAATTATTTAAATCTAATATTTGATTGTGATTCATAATATATATATATATATATACATGTACGTGCTTCAAGACTTGTGTGTACAGCCAATTAATGGGCTTGGGTGTACTTGAAATTAAAAATAATGATTATAAGAACATATTCAATGCTGAATCACAACAAAATTAGAAAAGAAGATGAATCACTAAACAATTCATTTGGTAACAATTTTATTGGATAATCATGGAAGAAACCGTACCTTCTTGTCTGTCCCAAACTGAAAGGAAGAGTTAGAATGAATGAAAAGGTAAAGATAGTTGAATTATATTTGTTTTCTCAAGAATGCTGATTCATGCCAAAATTGACGTGGCTCAACATGAAAAATGTTTGTGGTAATTGTTTAATAAAATGGTAGTTATATTTATATCTTCAGAGCTAAGTAAGAGAATAATATTTTTATAACATATATAATAAACTATTAATCATAGTTATGCAGCAAATACTTGCACATTATAACTATTCGTGAGCAATTTAACGAATATTGGACTTTTAGGAATTATTAATATTCAGTCTTAAGTTTCGAACATACATATGATTATTTTAAGTTATTAAAATATTTTAATTGAAAGCTTGTTTACTGTAATGTGAATATTTTTGTCTATTCAAAATTAGTAATTATAAAATCTAAATTCACATATAAACATTTTTGTCAAATAAATATGTAATTATTTTACAAATATAATTGAATCAAGTAACATTATAAATAAAAAAAAATAAATTGCACAGTTAATATGCGAAATAATATGTATGCATGTTATGACGTGATATTTTCCCCAATTTATCTTTATCTTACTTTTTCAGTTATCAGGGTGTCACAATAGGCCAGGATTAGAAACTTCTCCAAGTCAATGAGACCGACAGACAGTGGGATTGTCGACTTTGCCGCTGTTGAGACTTGCTTGTGTAGTTATGTCCTTAAGAAGGATCACCCGGTTTCATGGGGTGATAAGTGCATGGGTTGATGCGTTCATAATACATAAGGGTGATAGTTACAAGAACTTCATCACTGAGAGTGCCCCACGTGAGAAGAATCCTAAATGGGAAAGCAAGTTTCCTAAAACTTCCAGATTAGGAAATATCTCATATGTCAATGACGTGAGGAATTAATCCTTAGACTTGAGATTCCACATTGTTTCATATAAGCTAACTCTGTAATCTTTGATATAGACTCAAAAGGATGTCACCGTATAGACACCTGAACCACGGCCTATGTTGGGATTACACAAGTGGCATATGAGAATTGTAGGAATCAACAAAGGACCTACACTTGTTGTAGGCAAGATGATCTCTTATTAGACAAGTCATTCATGATTGCATCCTAAAAATCCTTGCGCAAGGTGGTTAGATCAAGACATCAAGAAAATGGGGTTTTCTTGGATTAAGATCAAATGGAATATGAAGGGAACTTTGTTTTAAGATTAAGATTAGTAGGGCTCTCCATATTCCCATGCTCTAGATCTTAATCGAGAGATAGGATGGTAGGAGGATCGTATCCCACATGATGTCATTGACTGAAAGGTTCTTTCGAATATACATTCACATTTCGGGTAGGGGTCACACACCTGTTGCTAGACTATGGTCGTGTGATTTGTGAGGTAATTAATTAATAAAGTGTATTAATTAGTTAGGCTCATTGCTAACTGAAATTGAACCTAGAGGGTCACACACAAATACCGGGTTCAAAGGGTATTATGGAAAGATCAAATAATTGATCGAAAGAGACCACAGGGTAAAGTACACGTGTGGTTCGAGAGCTTGTTTTGGGACGTGTGATCCAATTGTGGAATTGGATCATGTGTTAATTATTAACCAAAATATATTTAATTGGAGAATTAATTATAAAGTCATAATAAAATTAATTAGAGAATTAATTATATATCCCTGATATAATTAATTGGAGAATTAATTATATAGCCAAAATAAAATTAATTGGAGAATTAATTTTAGCCCGTTGGAATTAATTAGTGAATTAATTCTAAAGTCCTTGAAAGAATTAATTGGAGTATTAATTCTAAGTATTTAATTATTTAGTTGTTCTAATTTGATTAGAATAAAGAAATAAATAAATACCTTCTATTTTAGTATTCTAATAAAGTATTAAAATGAGATATTTAATTATTGCTAGAATAATTAAATATTCCTAATTAGTTAGGAACTCTCTTTCTAGAAGAATAGATATCTTATTTTAGATAAGATTTTATTTTACTTGGAGAGAAAGAAAGAATAGAAGACAAGTCAAAGTAGGAATCCGATTCCTACTTGACCTAGAAGGGTTCGAACCCTACACTATAAAAGGGCTAGGGGTTCGATTTTTTTGAGCTTACACGTGATTTGGAGAATCACGTCCAACCTTCATGGAATTTTGGGGATAATTCTCTTGCTCTCTTTTCTCGTTTCTTGTTTCTTTAATACGCATGTTACAATACTAGCATACTCACTAACATGATTTGAATCTAGGTTGGTGTGGATTATTACTCTAGAGGATTTCTACTTTGGAATCTCGAAGAAAGAATCAAGAAACGGGGATTTTCATGCCGCATGAAGAACGTTTGAGGGTGGCTCAATACGTTTCAAGAAAGCTTCAATTCGTGTGAGTTTCTTGAGTCCCAACGTTACGATACGAACATTGTAAGTTTTTAGATCCCTTTTGGAAAAAAAAAATTTAAACTTCCGCTGCGTTTACTCTGTTGTTTTCCAACAAAGATGTCCTTCGAAAGCCTATTGACTAAGGGCCTTAGTATGTGGATCTGTCATGTTCTCTGTCGATGTGACCCTTTTAATTTGCACATCTCCTCACTTAATGATATCATGGATTAAGTGATACTTCCTCAAAATGTGCTTGGTCCTTTGGTGAGATCTTGGTTCTCTTGCTTGAGCCACTGCCCCGGTGTTGTCACAAAACACTGTAACGAGGTCTTTAATGCTAGGAACTACACCCAGCTCGTGGATGAAGTTTCTTACCCAAACACCTTCCTTAGCTGCGTCGTTTGCAGCTAAGTATTCAGCCTCAGTGGTCGAATCTGCAGTGGTCGCTTGCTTGGAACTTTTCCAACTCACTGCTCCGCCGTTCAGGCAGAATATGTATCCTGACATGGATTTAAAGTCATCCATGTCTGATGCAATGCTTACATCACAGTATCCTCTAATGACAAGATCTTGCTGGCCTCCGTAAACTAGGAATAAATCCTTAGTTCTTCGTAACTACTTAAAGATGTTCTTCTTCACCAGGATCAGATTGGAATCGGCTAGTCACACTGAGTGCATAAGCCACATCCGGTCGAGTACATAGCATCGCATACATTATGCTTCCTATAGCTGATGCATAAGGAATTTTGGGCATCCTGGACTTTTCAGGTTCAGTCTTGGGACATAGCTTCTTCGAAAGAACTGTTCCCGGGCCCATTGGAAGTTTTCCACGTTTGGATTCTTCCATACCAAATCTCTTTAGTACTTTGTCTATGTAAACCGACTGTGATAATCCTAACAATCTCTTAGATCTATCCCGATAGATCTTTATACCGAGAATGTAGATCCTTCATCTCAAATTGGTTCGATAACCAAGACTTTGTTACTTTCTTGTCATCCTTCGCATTCCCAATGAGGAGGATGTCATCTACATAAAGTATCAAAAATTGAACCGAGGTTTCCAATTCTTTCTTGTACACGTAGGACTCCTTCGGGTTTTGAATAAAGCCAAACGATTTGATTGCTTCATCAAATCGAATGTTCCAATTCCTAGAAGCTTGTTTTAATCCGTAGATTGAACGTTGCAGCTTGCAAACCTTTTGCTCGCTCCCATTGAATGTGAAACCCATGGGTTGCTCCATATAAATGTCTTTGTCAATGTCTCCATTGAGAAAGGCAGTTTTCACATCCATTTGCCATATCTCATAGTCATAATATGCAGCAACGGCAAGCAAGATCCTAATGGATTTTTGCATTGCAGCCGGGGAGAAGGTTTCATCAAAGTCTACACCTGGTCTTTGAGTAAACCCCTTAGCAACTAATCTTGCTTTAAAGGCTGCCACGCTTCCATCTACTCCAAGCTTGTGCTTATATATCCATTTACACCCTATGGGCCTGATCCCATCAGGTGGATCAACCAAGGTCTAAACTTGGTTAGAGTACATGGAATCCATTTTGGATTACATTGCTTCTTTCCACTGTTCAGAGTCTGAATCTAACAGTGCCTCCTCATAAGTTAATGGATCATTATCCATTTGAGATGTTTGGTCGAGAAAACCATACCATCTCTCTGGTTGTCTAGGAATGCGTTCAGAACGTCTTACTTGAGGAGGATTTTTGCGTGTATCACTCTCTTGGGTAGGGATTGGGACGTTATTCTCCAAGCCAGGCGTGGGACCTTGGTCTAGAACCTCTTCGAGTTCTGTGATCTTGCCTTTCTTTTCTTTAAGGAACGAGTCCTCGAGAAAAGTGGCATTTCGTGACATAAAAACCTTTTGTTCGAGAGGATCGTAGAAATAATATCCTATTGACTCTTTAGGATATCCTACGAAGTTACATAAGCTTGATCTAGCTTTAAGCTTATCTCCCACTGTCCTCTTCACGTAAGCAGGACAACCCCAAATTCTTAGGTAAGAATAGTTAGGGATTTTCCCAAACCACATCTCATATGGGGTTTTAGGTACAGATTTGGTGGGAACAAGATTCAGAATCTTAACTGCTGATTCTAGGGCATAGCCCCAGAATGATGGTGGCAATTCAGTGAAACTCATCATGGAACGAACCATATCAAGTAGGGTTCTGTTCCTTCTTTCCGAAACTCCATTTAATCGAGGAGTTTCCGGAGGAGTCCACTGAGAGATAATTCCATTATCTCTGAGATGACTAAGGAATTCATCACTTACATACTCGCCACCTCGATCAGATCGAAGTGTCTTAATCTTGTGACCAGTTTGGTTCTCAACCTCCTTCTGAAATTCCAAGAATTTCTCAAAAGCTTCGGATTTATACTTCTTAAGTACACATAACCAAAACGACTAAAGTTGTCTATGAAGGTTATGAAATACTGATGATTGTTTCTCGTACTTACAGTAAGTGGTCCACAAACATCAGTATCGATTAAATCCAATACTTTAGTGGTACGTTCCACTTTACCATTAAAGGGAGTTTTGGCCATCTTTCCTTTAAGACATGATTCACAATAAGTTAACTCTTTAAATTTATTATCATAGAATGATCCTAAATTAGTTAACTTAGCAATCCTATCTTTAGAAACGTGGCCTAAACGTGCGTGCCATAAAGAAGCCGAGATCTTGTCATCTCTTTTGCGTATCCACACCCTTCAAGCGGAAAGTCCCTCGAACTCCTAGGGTTCCCCAAACCTGATGGGAGTTGTTTTCTTGCTCACTAATTAACTATTTTAATTATTGATTTAATTGGAGAAAATAAGTTCCCAACTTGTTCTCCAAGTCTTGCAAGAATATTCTTCTCTCTCCTACAATAGGAAGTTGGACTTTTCAACTTTCTTAATGTTAAAAGTCAATGTTCAATAAATAAATTAATTCCCAATTAATTATTTATTGGGTTAAGCTTATTTGAGAATAGTCTTAACAATTAATTCAAAATTAAAAGACCAAAATTAATTAATTACAATTTAATTAATTAATTTTAGAAAAGAATTCACATATGAAGCAAACACACGCCCAAAGCCACGTGCATGCCACGTGTATACGACACGTGGCAGCCACGCAGGCTTGCGTGACATGTGGCAGTCACGTGCCTTTGACACGTGGCAATGCCCACGTGGTTTGCTCCATTTTGATCAACTATTTTGATCCTCTGTTAATCATATTAACATCCTACCATAACCCTCGTGTTCTGGCATTGTGTGTGACCCTTTAGGTTCATTATTCGATTAGCAGTGACAACAATTAATTAATTCCCTATTTAATTAATCACTTCACAGATCACACTACCGTAATCTAGCAATGGGTGTGTGATCCCTAGCCGAATAACAAAATGAATCGAAGAACCTTTCTGTCAATGACAATCAGTGAAATACGATCCTCCTACAACTCCATCTCTCAATCAAGAACTAAGGCATGAGAATATTCTCAGAGCCAAAATATTCTTGATCTTTAAAGTTAAGTTCGTTTCATATCCATTTCGATCTCAATCCTAGAAAACCCCATTTTCTAGATGTCTTGATCTTTATCCACCTTGGCCAAGGGTTTAATGTCTAATGGACTACGAAGAGCTTAATCAGTAAGAGATCATTCTTGTTCTTAACAAGTGTAAGTCCTTTGTTGATTCTACTAATTGTCCATATGCCACTTGTGTAATCCCAACATAGGCCGTGGTTCCACAATACAAAATAAATTCGTTACCACGACAAACGAGATTGAAAACGTAGAACGAGCTATACATGTTCATAACACATAAATCTACGACATACTAAATTTTCACGAAATTTCGACATCAAATCATATAAGAACGATGCACGATTAAAACACTCATGCGCAAACATAACAATTTCATAACATTTCCAAATTAAATAAACATATTTATATTTCATTTTAAATTAAAATTAAAGTCAACGGTAATTATGAAATTAAATAATAAAATTCAAATTCTATTTTTAAATTAAAACTCAAGTTAACGATTTAAAATTTTTAAATTAATTAATATAATTAAAACATGATTAATTAACTTTAATACTAATTATCAATTAAACAATTTCCAATTTTAACGGAATAAAATAAAATAAAAGGAAATAAAATAATGACAATTTTATAATAAAATTTAAATATTTAAAACGCTTATACATAATTAATCACATAATTAAATAATTTAATTGCGAAATTTATAAACACATACGACATATTTATACAAATGAAAAATTGGGGCGTTACATGATACATGGGGGTGCTTACTTGTTATAAGTAGGTACACTGAGGTGCCCCGTGTGAGAAGATTCCTAAATGGGAAAGGAAGTTTCTATATCTGGAAATAAAAACTTCCAGATTAGGAAATATCTCACAAGTCATTGATGTGATTAAGTGATCCTTAAACTTGAGGTTCCATTGATACTTTATGAGCTAACGTTGTAGTCTTAGGTGTCAGCTTTAAAGGGTGTCGCCTTAGACAACTGATTTAAGGCTTATGCTGGGGCTACACAAGTGACACATGAAAGTATATGAGAATCAATAAAGGACCTATGCTTGCATTAGCAAGATGATGATCTCTTATTGCATAAGTCATTCATATGCCATCTAGGAGTCCTTGGCCAAGGCAGTGGATCAAGACATCAAGAAAAGAGTTTCTTGGATTGAGATCAAATGGATATAAAATGCACTTAGCATTAAGATCAAGATTATTAGGGTTCTAATTATTCCCTTACCCTAGATCTTGATTGAGAGATGGGACGTAGGAGGATTTTATCTCACATATGTCAATGACTTAAAGGTTCTGTCGAATCGAGACATTCTTATTCAGCTAGGGGTCAAACACCTGTTGCTAGACTATGGTCGTTTGATCTGTGGACTGATTAATTGATTAGAGAATTAATTAAGTAGGGTCACTGCTAATTGAATTAAGAACCTAGAGAGTCACACACAATAACCCGGTCACGTGGGTTAAGGCTTGAATCGATTAAGCGAGTTGATCTAATCATTAAGCAAATGGTTGGGTCCACACGTGTGAGCCACACATGTGGGACACGTTTAGTCACGTGTGTGTATGTGTATAAACATTAAATAATTAATGTGTTGATTATTTAATGGACTTTGATTTAATTTTGAATTAATATTAAAAGTTCTAATTTGGAGAAATAAAGTCTAATAAATAATTAATAATATTATTAGTCTTCAAGTTATTTATTGTAAAATAAATAAAGTAAAATTAATAATCTAAAAGAGTTAGATTGGAATCTTGCTTTCCAAGTTGATCAAAACAAAGACTTTTGGTCAAAGTAAGAGACTTAGTCTCCAAGCAAGAAATCCCTTTCCAAAAGAGTTTGGAATTCCTTGTCCAAGAAGGAGTGGGGTTTCAACCCTAGCCCTATAACTAGAGGGGTTCGACCCCTATAGGGAGATGATACACAATTTCTCCTTCTCCATAATTATACACCAAACCCTAGAGCCTAAACACCGAATATAGAACTAGCATCCTCCCTATTCGGATCGTGGTCGTGGTTGGTGGACTATTTCTCTAGAGGGCTACTATCGTGAAGTCTTGAAAGATTCGAAGGAGCTTTTGGGGATCAAGCCGCGTGAAGAGTATTTTTTAGCGGCTCGAACGTGTCAAGAAAGCTACTATCCAAGTGAGTTTCTTAATCACTACGAATTTGGGAATAGGAATTGCAAGATTCGATCCTTGCTTAGTTGGGAAAATTTTAAATTTTCACTGCGTTTCCCTTGTGTTTTCCCAACAAAGGTGTCTATATGGCGACACCCTTTTGAGCCTATATCAAAGATTACAGAGTTAGCTCATATGAGACATTACAGAATCTCAAGTCTAACGATTAATGAATCACGTCATTGACCTGTGAGATATTTCCTAATCTGGAAGTTTCAGGAAACTTCCTTTCCCATTCAGGAATGTTCTCACGCAGGACATCTCACCCTTATGTATTATGAACGCATCAACGTATGCACTTATCACTCCATGAAACTGATTGATCCTTCAAAAGGACATAATCACACAAGCAAGTCTCAACAGAGTCAAGGTCGACACTCCCACTGTCTGTCGGACTCATCGACTTGGAGAAGTTTCTAATCCTCGCCTATGGAGTTAAGAACTTGTTTCATGTGCCGTTCCCATAACGACAAATGTGACACCCCGCTTGTCCGACGTATAAGGTACGCCGCGTTCCAACCTTTTTATGTGATTAATTATGTGATTTTGTGTTTTGCGTGGCCCTATTTTGAACTCTTTTAGAGTTTAGGGGCCTGTTTGTATTTTTCTCTTTTAAGGGGTTTTCTGGTCATTTCTCGTTCGAACGAGATTTCGATCTCTGTGACCCCTTCAGCTTGTTCGGGGCAGCCAAACGAGTCCGTAGACTCTAAGTTTACCCAACTCTGACGTCGTTAACTCTCTCTCCCGGTCGTTCTCGTGCGTAAGGACCCGGGATAAAATACCCGGATCCTTGTTTTACGTGCCAAACCAATCAGCAGCTTTCTCTCTCTCTCTCTCTCTCGTTCCTCTCCAGCGAAACACCACACACACACACACACGAAACATGCACAAATTGGAGGGCGGCCATTTCTCGACGGACGACGAGTGAATAGTCTATTTCGAAGAGCTCGACGACGCGGTCACAACCGTACCAAGATCGTGGCCCGACGATAACCGGAGGCGGGCCTTTTCGCTGATTTTCAGTCGCAGGGAGGCGGACCACCGTGACTTCGCCGCCTCTTGCGACGGTTTTCGGCTGCCATTTTCTGACACGCGCCCCAAGACCTGACAGGAGACTTCTCGGCATTCCATTTTCCGTTGGTGGCACGGTAAACAGGGCTGCAACGGAGCGTCACGCGCCGCCTGAAAGTCGCGCAGCGGCGGCGGTGCTACTGTAGCACGACGGAACTCGTCGTTCCGGTGACCTTTTCCGACGGACTTCAACGGTTCCTAGCGTTTTTGATCCTCCTAGAGTCATTTCCAGCCTTAGATTAGAGTAAATCGCGCCGGAGATGGCTGAACCGGCGAGTGGCGCAGCGGCGGGTTTTTGGGCGGTTTGACAACGGTTCCTTCTGAGAAATTGTTCCTCACGTCAGGTCCGAGCCATTCGTGGTGGTGGTGACCCAAGAACTGGCCGGCGGCGACGAACCGGTGGCGGACAGGGGGCTGGACCGGCGGTCCGGGTTTTTGATGATTTTTCCGGGGTTTGGCTATGGGGATTTCGTAGGGCTCGTTACGGGCTTTCCAACGGTATGTTCGGATTTCATTTTCGTTTTGCAGTTTGTATTTAATTTCAGTTTTCGTCCTAGGAATTTAGTTCGGTTTTTCGTCAATGAAGTCCGGTGTGTTTGGTTTTTTCTGAAATTGGTTGAGGGCTTTTGTCAAGCAGGCCGAGGCGTACGTTTCTGTCCTTCCGGGGATTCGACGGCTGTACGTGGCAGTTCGGCTGGTTCAGGTGGCTGCGTTCCGACGCCCTTCGGACAGCAAGTTCCTTTCGTCGTGGTGAGTCCATCGCCACTTTCCGTTCGTCAATCGGATGTCCGATTGATTTCATATGAATTTTTGAAGTTGTTGTATTTATTTTCGTTAATTGTTTTAATTGTAAATTTCGATCTTGTATGAATTATAAATTGAAAATATGAGTTGTATGATACTTGGAAATATGTTATAATGTATGGAAATTTGATTTTTGATTTATTGAATTTAATTCTCCCGTTTTATGCCTACTTACTTGAGAATATTTTATTTAAGGGGTGTTAGTGTAATATTTGAAAACTAATTTGATAATGGGATTACATGAAACTTGAGAAATAAATTATGAAAAGATACGTCGTATTTAATTTAAATGAATTACTTAAGTATATTAATTGTTAGTATATTATAAATTAGGCAATTGTGGATTTATGAATAAAATTAGAATGCAATTTGTGTTTATTTGTCTCGGGACCTATTACTTGATAAGAATTAAATTCCTAATGCTTTGATTTATTTTATGTAATTAATGTTATGAATTTTATAAGTTATGCATCTCTTGATATGTAATATGAATTATAATATGACCTGAATGACTTGAGTGAATAGATATGGATTATATGTTGCATCATTTGTATTCGTGAGCATGCTCGTGCGTCTTTCTGGTTGTGATTTGAGTCTGAGTCTTGTGTTCTGTGTGTTCAGTTGATCAGGGTTTTTCCAGGGAGTGTCTGTTGGCTGTTTGGGTTCCAGTGGGACTTCTTGGCTTGTGTTTCCGTTCTCGACGGTGTAAGGTGTGGTTTTAGGATTTCTGTTTAGTTAAAGCGACTTACAACCTTTTGTGCTCGTTTTCAAGCCTGCATGCGATTAATCTATTATATTTATATAATAGATTTGTGTTTATATGATATGTTTATGAATTTGTCATACGATTAAAGGTTTTCGAACTGTATATGTACGAGCATATGTAAGCTTGAAATGTTTTGCAACGAGGCTATGCTCCAAACCGTGTGTGTAACACCCGAAACGCGAGGTGTCCCATCCCCCGCACTATAGCCTCGATCCACGTATGATACGGACAATCCATATATAAACCAAAGCTATAGCGAACGGAGACAATAAAAAAAAACTAACCGAGCTAGGCGGGACTAACCCTTAACCACTTAGAACAATGCAGAAAGATATATATATGCGGAAGCATAAGTTTCAAAATCAATCCGTCATATCAATACAATATCATCTCCCATATATACATGACAAAATAGTGATGAACATAAGTGGTACAAAAGTGTGTAAAGACAAACATAGGTGCTAGACCCGAAACTACGACTCCGGACGACACAGTTTCCCGCCTAGCACTCCCTTAGCAAAACCTGAAAAAAGTGAGGTGTCAGTCGAAGAAGACTGAGCGAGGGGTATATACATATAAGCGCATTTAACACACAAGTCCTAACCTCGGGTAATGAGTTATGAAAACCACAATATAAGTTCAATAAAAAGATAACATCGCCCGAGATTATGACTAACAAGTTTAACAATCAATCAATTACATTTCAGTCAATCAGTGGCCCGGCGAGTGAGGGGAATTCTCCAACCTTACTCCGACAGTGTACAATGATTAAGTTATCAATTATATAGGTGATCATGCAATCAATTACAGTGCACACGTAACAGTTTCAGTCCATCCTTCTTCCTCCGGGGTGATGGTGAGTTAGCTAGACTCAACCATCCAATCAGTGTGAGCAGAGGGCGCATGAAACCCAAAGTCCGGAACTCCTTCCACCACTAATCTCCTAGTGGCTTCAGGGGTCATCCCAAATGGTGAGGATAGAGCCGGAGTTACCCGTCAGCCCATGCTTTCCCGGTTGGCTCAAGCTACTACCCTCGGGCCCACAGTGCAATCAATATACTCGCCAAAACAGTCGGTTCAATACAATACAGTCGTTCAGTGCAAATCAATTAACATTTGAGGAAAGCTATAGATATACGTATACGTTTTGGCTTAAAATCCATATAAGGGTCATACGGTTCTATATAACTAGAAATTAAACCTCACCTGTACAGACAAAACCAATCGAGAAAACCGCCTAAGGTGTCGGCCCCTCGTCACCAGGAAGCTGGTCTGTGCAAACAATGACAAGTGCAAGTGAGACACGACTCGTATGAACCAATTAAGACGAACGGCAAAATGCAACGAGACGATGTGGAATCATGAATACGGCACAAAATAATCTTGTTTTTGCGTGAAATGTATCATATAATAGCAATTTGGGATCAATTAAGGCATTGGAGCAAAATGTGAAATTTGTAGGTACTAATGCAGAAAATTTTCAACATGCGCACGTTGTATTCAAATAAGCATAACTCCTTCATCGGAATGAATTTTAATGAACCGCAAAATTCCTAGAAAACTAGACAACCATATCTTTACAATGATGTAAGGCTCAAATTCTAGTTCACCCCGAGTAAATACCAGATTTTGTTTGAATATGACACAAATCAGAAAATTTCCTGCAGCGTTATTAGTGAAAGATGATCGTCGTTCCCTTATCAAACGAAGTCGAAACGATCTGAAAATTGGTGGAGATATCTACAACATACCCAGAAATACACCAGTAAAACAGTTTTAAAAACTTCCATCATTTAGTCTCTCTGATCAAGCCACAAATCGGTTTTAAATTGGATCAACGCAGAATCGCGACAGTTTGGCGGCACCAAATTAAAACGGCCATAACTCACAAACGAAAATAGATATTGATGAGCCGTAAAAAGGAGAGTACTCTAAACTTCAAATATTTTATACAGTAGAAAAATCAGAGGAATTGGAATAGGGGAGCAGAGGCAGAAAAACAGAGCAAAAATCGAACCACAACAAACAATCAACCAATTCCAATTCTAATCAATCCAAATGCCATAATTCATGCAACATATATATATATACAAGTTCAATACTCACTAAAGTTCCACATATTCATGTCCATAACTCATTAATCATCAAGAATCACACATATGAGCTCAATATATCAACTTATGCTACAAGTCCATAAACCTTAATATATGCACATCAAATTCAAGCCAGGATCAAGTATTCACACTTCCAACAACTAAAACACAATTCACCCAATTTATATCATAACCCTGGCTATCAAATTCATCAAGAAATCAATCAAGCAAGCTCATATTCACCTTGAAATGAAGAAAGAAGAGTTGATATGCTTGAATGAGGATGATGATGCTTCAATATGAATGATCAATCCAACAAATATCTCAAAGCATGAAATTCTCCTTCTTCTTCTCTTGGCAAATTTGATCGATCAAAATGGAAGCAAGAGCAAATGTGTATGTATGTCTTGTGTGTAATGGATTAAAATATGATATAAATGAAGATATTAATGCTTCCCACTTTATGAGTCATCCTAATTAATTGTACATAAATCCTCCCATTTTATTAGTTAAGCAATCAAGTACAAGTTAAAGAAGTTAAATAATCAAAGACCAAGCCCTCTTATGCAATTAATCCCATAGTTCAAGGAAATGATCAATTAATGTCACATAATCAATTAATCAATTTTAGTACATAAATCATGAAATGAAATAATTTTCATAACTTTAGAAAATGCAATTTTATAAAATGATCATGTCACATTTAATTAATGAATGCAAGAATTAAATAATTAATATAAAATCATCAAAACACACACGTGGCGTGCTTACTCGAAATCCGGAAATATGGGGCGTTACAGTGTGTCTTCATACCAGCTGCGGATTAGGATGACACGGAGAGGTACGTTTATAGCATACGCTAAGTTGCAAGGTATGGTATGCTCCGATAAGGTACGTAAGTATGATTTTGATACGATATGATAAGTTTGGTGTGTAGCGAGTTATGAATTGATATGCTATGTTCTGTTGTGTTGGGCCCCGAGACGTGGGTAAGGGAGACCCGGGACGACCATGGGGTCACCGGTTGTGACCCCTGTGCACGTTCTCATTTGAGATATTCACGTGCGACCTATGGAGGTTGAGAAGGCGTGGTATCTTGAGCCCTCGGTGGATAACCGGGGAAGGCACAGTGTGGGTTAGCTACCCCTTGTGTGTTTGTATCTGTATGAGTAGTGAGGGTTTGCTCCCCGAACTACATGGTGTTGGGGTTGGATTGTTTATGATATTTGTTTGTTTTCTGTTATAATATGTATGATTCGATATGGAAGTAAGGTGGGAGACCCGTACTCGCCGGGTATATGAATATGATATGTTATGTTGATTATGAAACGGGATAGGAGCTTTCTCTTTTGATATGATATGATTAAGCTCGGTATGTTATAGTTTGAATAAGATAAGATATGTATAAGTTTGATTTGAAAATGGTTTTGGTATGCAAAACCCTACTCCCGGTTCATAATCTTTCTTTTGGTACATGCTCTGCTCCTTATTATGTATAGTGTGTGTGAGTTCAGCCCCCTCACTCAGTCAGTGGACTGACCCTTATTATGTATAGTGTGTGTGAGTTCAGCCCCCTCACTCAGTCAGTGGACTGACCCTCGCCCCACCTATGTTTTTAGTTTGCAGGTGCAAGTTGTTGGAGTTCGAGCTAGGCGGCTTTGAGTCGGGTTTGTCGAGTCTGTGTCAGTCCGTTTGATTTTTGTTAAGTACTTTGTTCCAAGTTATGTATGAAAAGTTTGTATATAGTATGTTCTATACAAGATGATGTTTATGCTTTGATTATATGTATTTTCGGGACAGGTTAGGACAGGGCTTGGATTAGTTGAACCCGTCTTTGTTGTATGTTTGAATTCGGGACAGGTTAGGACAGGTTCGTGGAATTAGTTGAACCCGTTTATTTATGTTTGTTGATTAAAGTTTTTGTTAGTTCATATTTTGCATCGCTTCCGCATTCGGGTTTTTGCATATTTTACTTGTACAGGGTTTAGGTACCGCCTAGCTTAGGTTGGTTTTTCGTTTGTCACCCGTTCGCTGTGAGTTGGTGCGTGTGCGGACTTTCCATTTCGTACCACGTGTCGGGTCATAGTGCGGGGGTGTGGTGCCCCACCGCTTGGGGTGCTACATCTTAAGTGGTATCAGAGCTACCAGGTTCAGAACCGGTGCTCTGGAGTCGTGTCATGTCAGTTTAGGTCGTACGGCATAGGAATACTTGTGCATTGCATTCGTCTGATGTGAAATTTTGACTTTTCTACATGAATTTGTCTGAGCTTATGTGATTGTGTGCAAACTATGATTATGATTTTTCCAATATTAACATTTATGCTTTAAATTTTAGTAAATTACTTGTTGCATCTGCATTAATTAGGTGCTCTTAATTGCTTTCATTACTTGACATACCCACGTACTAACCCACATGCATAGATATTTATCTAATTTATGAATTGTAGGGCGTTGGCTCGATGCCAAATTGAAGTTGATCGTGACAACACTTACCACTTTTACAAAGCTGTGAAGGAGGATTTGAAACTTCCATCTTCTGATTACTTGGATGAAAACCAAATGAATCTCTACAAGAATTCAGCAATAGCTAGATGCGGATATTATGGAAACAGGTACCATGCATTCATAGCACGTGCATCATGTTTTGGATTAACTATAATTATTTCGACCGTTTGTTCTACGTGCGTGACTGCTTTCTTTGCTGGATACTAGTGCATGCCATTTACATCCCTAATCCCGCATGCATTAGTTTCGTGGTTATATTTAGGTGACTTCCTTACCTGTTCCAACGAGTTCTGATTTTAGTGGAAGTGGCATTGGGATCTGAATAAGGGTGGATCAGAAAGTGTGCAGTTGATTTAAGAAACTCAGGGAATAGGGTGGATAAAAATTGATGTTTGTATACAAGGGAAACAAGAGACCTTTTAACTAATGAGGTGCCTTCAGGATATATACTTAATTACTTGGAGGTACTCGGGGGCAGCAAATTTTATAAGAAAGTCAGAATTTCTAACTCTGGATGGTGTGAGGTGACAATGAAGAGATCAAGGCACTTGTACTATTCAGAGAATTCCAAACAAGAAATCGGGTTACTATTATAAAGACACCCACCAGAGTAGTTACACTTACACAAAGGAAAAGGGGGAAAATTGTGCAAGGAATGGAATTTTGTGCCGAGGTCATTGAAGATCAACTCCACCAAATATTGAGGATAAGGACATCATTTACAACGACGGTGTACTAAGCAAGACGGTTTAAAGATTCTTCATTTATCTCTCCATGATTGTCCTGAGAGATTTCACATTTGAAAGAAATGGCAATTCCCGATTACCGAGGATTCTATTGGGATTTTAAGAGACTCCACGGATCACTATACTTTGAGAATCAAGTGAGACGGTCCAAGACCATTTGGTACCTGAGAATCTGAGGGAATACTAAAGAATGTAAGTTTGAACGAAGGGTTGGAACCACTACCAATCAAGGATTCGATTATCCTTCCAAATTAAGAATTGCCAACCTCGACTTCATTTCTATGGTGAAAGGTACATTGAGCATTCATGGCATTTGCACCCATGCATTTCTTAAGTAATTATATTTTATTTTATTTTGCTTGATATGCGTGACGACGTGTAATGCGTGATGCTGCCTTGATTGTAATAATGTGGCTAGTTGATTTAATTTCCATAACTTGAGATTTATTGTTGTTGTGAATTCTTGTAAACTGAATGGATTATATGCTTGCGTGGATTGTTCGTACTTCAGTGTTTATAAAATTTCCTAAATGCTCACTAACCCTTCATGCACATACAAGTATATTGCAATCTTATTTTACAGAGATTCCATCGCCCCCTTGAGTTGAGCATGGATGATGAGTCTATACTCTAGGGACACCGATATCAGTCGTGTAAAGGTACATTATACATGCATCCCATGTTTTGCATCCAGTGTTATTTTGACGTGTGTATGTTTGAATGCTGAGTAAGTGAACTTGTATGCTAGAGAGGTGTTGAGATCTCTCTATTTACGTGTTAGGGAGATGTGGGATTCTCCCTATTTATGTGATAGAAAGATGTTGGATTCTTTCTAAATTATGTGAGCAAGAGATGCTTGATTCTCTTGGAGTTAGATGTTTGAGAGATGCTGGATTCTCTCGAATCTAGGGTTTGAGAAATGCTGGATTTTCTCAAACTAGGATGTTTGGAAGATGTGGAAGTCTACCAGACTTAGGTTGAGAGACGGGGCTCTCTCGATTATGTGGTTGAGAGACGGGGTTCTCTCAATTCTGTGCCTGAGGGACGGGGTTCTCTCTTTTGATGTGCCGGGAGACGGGGCTCTCTCTCTCTTGCGTGCTGAGGGATGGGATTCTCTCTTGTTTGTCGCGGCTGAGTTACGTGTGGCCTGATGTTGCTTTGCAATCGACGAGGAAGGCAACGGTATCGAGCTTTGGGTACCAGCCTAGTGGGAGATCGAACGAGTTTGAAGCGACCAACGGTCAAGTGTTTGAACAAACCTCTGTGACTAAGGAACTCTGCAGGGAGTTGACGCAATCAGTGAGAGTAAACTTCACAGTCAGGGGTATGACTCTACACAATTTCAGGAGATAGATTGAAGTATTCCAGTTTGAAGCTTTACGACTCAGTAATAGGACCTGAGGACAGGTCCTTTTGAAGGAGGGGAGATTGTGACACCCCGCTTGTCCGACGTATAAGGTACGCCGCGTTCCAACCTTTTTATGTGATTAATTATGTGATTTTGTGTTTTGCGTGGCCCTATTTTGAACTCTTTTAGAGTTTAGGGGCCTGTTTGTATTTTTCTCTTTTAAGGGGATTTTCGGTCATTTCTCGTTCGAACGAGATTTCGATCTCTGTGACCCCTTCAGCGTGTTGGGGTAGCGAAACGAGTCCATAAACTCTAAGTTTACTCAACTCTAACGTCGTTAACTCTCTCTCCCGGTCGTTCTCGTGCGTAAGGACCCGGGATAAGATACCCGGATCCTTGTTTTGCGTGCCAAACCAATCAGCAGCTTTCTCTCTCTCTCTCTCTCGTTCCTCTCCAGCAAAACACCACACACACACACACGAAACATGCACAAATTGGAGGGCGGCCATTTCTCGACGGATTTCGATGAGTGAATAGTCCATTTCGAAGAGCTCGACGACGCGGTGACAACCGTACCAAGATCGTGGCCCAACGACAACCGGAGGTGGGCCTTTTCGCTGATTTTCAATCACGACAGAAGGGAGGCCGACCACCGTGACTTCGCCGCCTCTTGCGGCGGTTTTCGGCAGCTATTTTCCGACAGTACCCCAAGACCTGACAGGAGACTTCCCGGCGTTCCATTTTCCATTGGTGGCGAGGCAAACAGGGCGGCGACGGAGCGTCACGTGCCGCCTGAAAGTTGCCCAGCGGCGGCGGTGCTACTGTAGCACGACGGAACTCATTGTTCCAGCGACCTTTTTCGATCAACTTCAACGGTTCCTAGCGTTTTTGATCCTCCTAGACTCATTTCTGGCCTCAGATCGGAGCAAATCGCGCCGGAGATGGCTGAACCGATGAGTTGCACAACGGCGGGTTTTCGGGCGGCGGGTTGAAGCTTTTCCGGCGATCTTTCGGCAAGGGTTCCTTTTGAGAAATTGTTCCTCACGTCAAGTCCGAGCCATTCGTGGTGGTGGCGGCCCAAGAACCGGCCGGCGGCGGCGAATCGGTGGCGGACCGGGGCTGGACCGGCGGTCCGGTTTTCATATGATTTTTTCGGGGTTTGGCTATGGGGCTTTCGTAGGGTTTGTTATGGGCTTTCCAATGGTATGTTCGGATTTCATTTTCGTTTTGCGGTTTGTATTTAATTTCAGTTTTCATCCTTGGAACTTAGTTCGGTTTTTCGTCAATGAAGTCCGGTGTGTTTGGTTTTTTCTGAAGTTGTTTTATTTATTTTCGTTAGTTCAGTTTTCGTCCTTGGTTTAATTGTTTTAATTGTAAATTTCGATCTTGTATGAATTATAAATTGAAATTATGAGTTGTATGATACTTGGAAATATGTTATAATGTATGGAAATTTGATTCTTGATTTATTGAATTTAATTATCCCGTTTTATGCCTACTTACTTGAGAATATTTTATTTAAGGGGTGTTAGTGTAATATTTGAAAACTAATTTGATAATGGGATTACATGAAACTTGGGAAATAAATTATGAAAAGATACGTTTTAATTTAAATGAATTACTTAAGTATGTTAATTGTTAGTATATTATAAATTAGGCAATTGTGGATTTATGAATAAAATTGGAATGCAATTTGTGTTTATTTGTCTCGGGACCTATTACTTGATAAGAATTAAATTCCTAATGCTTTGATTTATTTTATGCAATTAATGTTATGAATTTTATAAGCTATGCATCTCTTGATATGTAATATGAATTATAATATGACCTGAATGACTTGAGTGAATAGATATGGATTATATGTTGCATCATTTGTATTCGTGAGCATGGTCGTGCGTCTTTGTGGTAGTGATTTGAGTCTGAGTCTTGTGTTCTGTGTGTTCAGTTGATTAGGGTTTTTCCAGGGAGTGTCTGTTGGCTGTTTGGGTTCCAGTGGGACTTCTTGGCTTATGTTTCCGTTCTCGTCGGTGTAAGGTGAGGTTTTAGGATTTCTGTTTAGTTAAAGCGACCTACAACCTTTTGTGCTCGTTTTCAAGCCTGCATGCGATTATTCTATTATATTTATATAATAGATATGTGTTTATATGATATGTTTATGAATTTGTCATACGATTAAAGGTTTTCGAACTGTATATGTACGAGGATATGTAAGCTTGAAATGTTTTGCAACGAGGCTATGCTCCAAACCGTGTGTCTTCATACCAGCTGCGGATTAGGATGACACGGAGAGGTACGTTTATAGCATACGCTAAGTTGCAAGGTATGGTATGCTCCGATAAGGTACGTAAGTATGATTTTGATACGATATGATAAGTTTGGTGTGTAGCGAGTTATGAATTGATATGCTATGTTCTGTTGTGTTGGGCCCCGAGACGTGGGTAAGGGAGACCCGGGACGACCATGGGGTCGCCGGTTGTGACCCCTGTGCACGTTCTCATTTGAGATATTCACGTGCGACCTATGGAGGTTGGGAAGGCGTGGTATCTTGAGCCCTCGGTGGATAACCGGGGAAGGCACAGTGTGGGTTAGCTACCCCTTGTGTGTTTGTATCTGTATGAGTAGTGAGGGTTTGCTCCCCGAACTACATGGTGTTGGGGTTGGATTGTTTATGATATGTGTTTGTTTTCTGTTATGATACGTATGATTCGATATGGAAGTAAGGTGGGAGACCCGTACTCGTCGGGTATATGAATATGATATGTTATGTTGATTATGAAACGGGATAGGAGCTTTCTCTTTTGATATGATATGATTAAGCTCGGTATGTTATAGTTTGAATAAGATAAGATATGTATAAGTTTGATTTGAAAATGGTTTTGGTATGCAAAACCCTACTCCCGGTTCATAATCTTTCTTTTGGTACGTGCTCTGCTCCTTATTATGTATAGTGTGTGTGAGTTCAGCCCCCTCACTCAGTCAGTGGACTGACCCTCGCCCCACCTATGGTTTTAGTTTGCAGGTGCAAGTTGTTGGAGTTCGAGCTAGGCGGCTTTGAGTCGGGTTTGTCGAGTCTATGTCAGCCCGTTTGATTTTTGTTAAGTACTTTGTTCGAAATTATGTATGAAAATTTTGTATATAGTATGTTCTATACAAGATGATGTTTATGCTTTGATTATATTTATTTTTGGGACAGGTTAGGACAGGGCTTGGATTAGTTGAACCCGTCTTTGTTGTATGTTTGAATTCGGGACAGGTTAGGACAGGTTCGTGGAATTAGTTGAACCCGTTTATTTATGTTTGTTGATTAAAGTTTTTGTTAGTTCATATTTTGCATCGCTTCCGCATTCGGGTTTTTGCATATTTTACTTGTACAGGGTTTAGGTACCGCCTAGCTTAGGTTGGTTTTTCGTTTGTCACCCGTTCGCTGTGAGTTGGTGCATGTGCGGACTTTCCATTTCGTACCACGTGTCGAGTCATAGTGTGGGGGTGTGGTGCCCCACCGCTTCGGGTGCTACAACAAAGTTCTTAACGGCCTCATCGGATTAGGGGAGTTCAATACATGCAAAACACAGTCAACCCAAACAGACATAAATAAGCACATAAAGAAGTGATTGCCTATGAACAAAATCATCTCGTTTATTATTCAAAGAGTGTCTGTGATTTTACAGGGAAATAGTAAAGCAAACATCTGCTTTAAGGGCCCTATTCCTAACATATACTTCATTAAGTACACATAACCAAAACGACTATGGTCGTCTAAGGAGGTTATGAAATACTGATGATTGTATCTCGTACTTACACTAAGTGGTAGACAAACATCAGTATGGATTAAATCCAATACTTTAGTGGCACGTTCCACTTTACCATTAAAGGGAGTTCTGGCCATTTTTCCTTTAAGACATGATTCACAATGAGTCAACTCTTTAAGTTCATTAACATAGAATGATCCTAAATTGGTTAACTTAGCAATCCTATCTTTAGAAATATGCCCTAAACGTGCGTGCCACAAAGAAGCTGATACGAACTCCACGTACTTGCCGTGAAACCCAATACCAATACGTGGAGTTCTAAGAATCTGATCGTCCACTTCATGGTTGAATTAGAGAAGTGTGACCCATTTGCTATATTGAGCAAAGAACCAGCACTATCAAAGTTTAAGTAACGCACCCCATCGACTATAAGGAGTCGAGAAATAACGTTATCCGGTGGAGGTTTGAAACTCCGGTATCGTTCAGCAAGAACTTGAGAGTAAAACTCACTTGAATGAAAATTCAATGATTGACTTCTTTATTAAAAGAAACCAAGTTACAATGCTGAATATAAAGATGCATGCATGGAAACCTAAGGGACACTTAGAAAACTAAGGGACACAAGCTATTCCCGCCACTTGCCTTGAAGGCCTACAAAAGTGGGCTTAATTAAACTAATATGCAGCTAAAGAATGACAAAATAAAGGCCCAAATAATACTATAATAGGCCCTAAGGCCGAATTACATCATACCACACATTGGACTTTAAGAATTGGACATAAAAACATTGAAGTATTGAAGATTGGGTTCGACAGCCAATTTTGAAGGTGGGAGTCTAGCTTGAGCAAATTGGTTTAAGATATTCCCAACTTCTTCTTGGATCATTTTGGCCCGCGCTCGTGTAATTGGACCACCATAACTTTGCTCCTTTTGTTTGTTATCTTCTTGAGCTATGGATCGGACCAACTCTTCATTTGGGACAAGTTGTGGTCGCGGTTCATCATGATTCACATCATTATAAGTCGTGTTGATTTGTTTGTTTGTATCATTTATAGTTGTAATTGTTCGTAGGTGTCAATTTTCGAACCCTTATTGATTCATTCATCTTAAGGGATTATTTGGTTGAGGGATCTGAAATTTCTTGTGTCTTTCTTCAAGAATTGAGAGAAAAGAGTGGTAAAAGGCTTGATTTGTGAGCGCAAAAGAGGGAAAAAGCCATATTCTTGAGTGATACATGAGCGTGAAAGTTAAGTTCGTTTCATATCCATTTCGATCTCAATCCTAGAAAACCCTATTTTCCAGATGTCTTGATCTTTTATCAACCTTAGCCAAGGGTTTAATGTTTAATGGACTATGAACAACTTAATCAGTAAGAGATCATTCTTGTTCTTAACAAGTGTAGGTCCATTATCGATTCTACTAATTCTTCATATGCCACTTGTGTAATCCCAACATAGGCCGTGGTTCAGGTGTCAGTATGGTGACACCCTTTTGAGCCTATATCAAAGATTACAGAGTTAGCTCATATGAGACATTACAGAACCTCAAGTGTAAGTATTAATGAATCACGTCATTGACCTGTGAGATATTTCCTAATCTGGAAGTTTCTGGAAACTTCCTTTCCCATTTAGGAATGTTCTCACGCAGGACATCTCAGTGATGAAGTTCTTGAAACAATCAACCTTATATTATGAACGCATCAACGTATGCACTTATCACTCCATGAAACTGAGTGATTCTTCAAAAAGACTTCACATAAGCAAGTCTCATCAGAGTCAAGGTCGACACTCCCACTGTCTGTCGGACTCATTGACTTGGAGAAGTTTCTAATCCTCGCCTATGGAGTTAAGAACTTATTTCATGTGTCGTTCCCATAACGACAAAGTTATTAACGGCGTCATCGGATTAGGGGAGTTCAGTACATGCAAAATACAGTCAAACCCAAACAGACAAAATAAGCACATAAAGAAGTGATTGCCTATGAACAAAATCATTTCGTTTATTATTCAAAGACTGTTTGTGATTTTACAAGGAAATAGTAAAGCCAAAAGCTGCTTTCTACGACACTATTCCTAGTAATCTTCTGAAGATAGGACTTAGATTAGCTCCTGAGTGGCTTTGACGGGCAAGTGGGAGATTGTTAGGAATAGTGCCCTTAAAGCAGCTTTTGGCTTTACTATTTCCTTGTAAAATCACAAACAGTCTTTGAATAATAAACGAAATGATTTTGTTCATAGGCAATCACTTCTTTATGTGCTTATTTATGTCTGTTTGGGTTGACTGTGTTTTTGGGAATAGTGCCCTAGAAAGCTATTATGCTTTGGGACTTTCCCTCTATCACAGACAATCTTTGAATAATATATGAATGATAGTAATCACAAGCGAACACTTCTTATGTGCCAATACGTGTTTTGTGTGTTTTCATTACGTGTGCATTTCTAGAACTCTCCTAATCCGATGAGGCCGTTAAGAATTTTGTCATTATGGGAATGACACATGAAACAAGTTCTTAACTCCATAGGCGAGGATTAGAAACTTTTCCAAGTCAATGAAACGACAGACAGTGGGAGTGTCGACTTTACCTCTGTTGAGACTTGCTTGTGTAGTTATGTCCTTAAGAAGGATCACCCGATTTCATGGGGTGATAAGTGCATGGGTTGATGCGTTCATAATACATAAGGGTGATAGTTACAAGAACTTCATCACTGAGAGTGCCCCGCGTGAGAAGATTCCTAAATGGGAAAGGAAGTTTCCTGAAACTTCCAGATTAGGAAATATCTCACATGTCAATGACGTGAGGAATTAATCCTTAGACTTGAGATTCCACATTGTTTCATATGAGCTAACTCTGTAATATTTGATATAGGCTCAAAAGGGTGTCGCCGTATAGATACCTGAACCACGGCCTATGTTGGGATTACACAAGTGGCATATGAGAATTGTAGGAATCAACAAAGGACCTACAATTGTTGTAGGTAAGACGATCTCTTATTACACAAGTCATTCATGATTCCGTCCTAAAAATCCTTGCGCAAGGTGGTTAGATCAAGACATCAAGAAAATGGGGTTTTCTTGGATTAAGATCAAATGGAATATGAAGGGAACTTTGTTTTAAGATTAAGATTAGTAGGGCTCTCCATATTCCCATGCTCTAGATCTTAATCGAGAGATAGGATGGTAGGAGGATCGTATCCCACATGATGTCATTGACTGAAAGGTTCTTTCGAATATACATTCACATTTCGGGTAGGGGTCACACACCTGTTGCTAGACTATGGTCGTGTGATCTGTGAGGTAATTAATTAATAAAGTGTATTAATTAGTTAGGCTCACTGCTAACTGAAATTGAACCTAGAGGGTCACACACAAATACCGGGTTCAAAGGGTATTATGGAAAGATCAAATAATTGATCGAAATGAGACCACAGTGTAAAGTACACTTGTGGTTCGAGAGCTTGTTTGGGACGTGTGATCCAATTGTGGAATTGGATCATGTGTTAATTATTAACCCAAATATAATTAATTGGAGAATTAATTATAAAGTCATAATATAATTAATTAGAGAATTAATTATATATCCCTTATATAATTAATTGGAGAATTAATTATATAGCCAAAATAAAATTAATTGGAGAATTAATTTTAGCCAGTTGGAATTAATTAGTGAATTAATTCTAAAGTCCTTGAAAGAATTAATTGGAGTATTAATTCTAAGTATTTAATTATTTAGTTGTTCTAGTTTGATTAGAATAAAGAAATAAATAAATACCTTCTATTTTAATATTCTAATAAAGTATTAGAATGAGATATTTAATTATTGCTAGAATAATTAAATATTCCTAATTAGTTAGGAACTCTCTTTCTAGAAGAATAGATATCTTATTTTAGATAAGATTTTATTTTACTTGGAGAGAAAGAAAGAATAGAAGACAAGTCAAAGTAGGAATCCGGTTCCTACTTGACCTAGTAGGGTTCGAACCCTACACTATAAAAGGGCTAGGGGTTCAATTTTTTTGAGCTTACACATGATTTGGAGAATCACGTCCAACCTTCATGGAATTTTGGGAATAATTCTCTTACTCTCTTTTCTCGTTTCTTGTTTCTTTAATACGCATGTTACAGTACTAGCATACTCACTAATATGATTCTAGGTTGGTGTGGATTATTACTCTAGAGGATTTGATAAGAACCCCACGTATATGATGTGAAACCCATCACCATAAATTGGAGTTCGAGATTTAGGATCGTTCCAAATTCACAGGTTAATCGAAAGGAGTGTGACCCGTTTGCTATAATCGAGCAAAGAACCAACACTATCAAGATTAAGGAGTGCACCCCTTCAACTATAGAAGAGTTGAGAAGCAACACTATCAAGTTGTGAAGATTGGATCTTCGAAAGTTCAATCAAGAACAAAGAGTTTGCACTCAAAGTTATAATTCTACTCAAGTTGTGTTAATTGATTACACTATGTGACCCTTATATAGTTGCAAGATTCTACTAAAACACCACTAACCCCACTAACTCTTTAAGGAAATGTAACTCCTAAAGAGTGTAACTCCTATTCTAACTTATTGGCTGAAATTCAAACATATATGGTCCTATAATGACTATATAACTCAACTTATACTATAAGCTAAGAAATGACATGAAATGAAAATTAAACTAGGCCCTAATTGATAACACATGATTAGGGCTTTTATTACAACTTAAAGACTCAAATAAACGTGCACTTTATGGCTGCATCATGGATGAATTGTGCACTTAAGAATATTATACTCTTCATGGCATGAACTTGTAACCGCCACATGCTCTTCTTGAATGACCCGAATGAGGGCTTGAACTTTGGCATGTAACTCTTTAGCCTTAGCCCTTGTAATTGGCCCCTTATAATCGGTTATATTGTCATCTTGTGCAGCTCCTTGATTACGTTCATTTACATGATTTCTTGCATGGGAATTGTCCTCCACGTAATCAACTCCATCTCCATGTTCCAAGCTAGAGTTAGGGCTTCGGTTCACATCATCCTCCCCTTCTTGAAATGGATTCGTCCTCGAATCAGTACATTAAACGGAGATAAATCAGCAACATTAAAAGTAGCACTAACACCATACTCACCTGGTAATGCTATCCTATAAGCATTGTTGCTTATTCTATGAAGCACACGAAATGGTCCATCTCCTTGCTGATCTAATTTGGACTTTCTTTTTGTTGGAAACCTTTCTTTTCGAAAGTGAACCCAAACGAGATCACCTTCGTTAAACACCATACGTTTCCTTCCCTTGTTGGCACGAACCATAGCTTGCTCATTCCTCTTTTCAATGTGTCGCTGGGCTTGTTCATGCATCTTCTTTACTAAAGCAGCCTTCCTTTTGCCATCTAAACTTACAATTTCATTCATAGGCAAAGGTAACAAATCCAAGGGGGTTAAGGGGTTAAAACCATAAACAATTTCAAATGGAGTAAACGATGTAGAAGTATGAATCGTTCTATTATAAGCAAACTCCACAAATGGTATACAATCAACCCAATTCCTTGAATATGATTTAAAAACAGCCCTTAAGAGTGTCCCTAAGGTACGATTAACTACTTCCGTTTGTCCATCCATTTGAGGATGACACGTCGTAGAAAATAGCAACTTAGTTCCCAACTTACCCCATAGAACACGCCAAAAATGACGTAAAAACTTAACATCTCGATCACTTACAATAGTTTTAGGTACACCATGCAAACGAACAATTTCCCTAAAGAATAAGTTAGCTACATTAGATGCATCATCAGTTTTATTGCAAGGAATAAAATGAGCCATTTTCGAGAACCTATCAACAACAACAAAGATTGAATCCTTGCCATTTTGTGTCCTAGGCATGCCTAATACGAAATCCATTGATATATCAACCCAAGGATGTGTTGGAACAGGCAAAGGCGTGTATAAACCGTGAGGTCTAATACGTGATTTGGCTTTTCGGCATGTAATGCATTTGTGACAATACTTCTCTACATCTTTTCGCATATAAGGCCAATAAAAATGCTCTTTTAAGATGTTCAATGTTTTTAACACCCCAAAATGTCCCATTAAACAACCCCCATGCGATTCACGAACAAGTGGAGCACGTAGTGAACATTGCGGAATGCAAAGCTTACTTTCTCTAAACAAATATCCTTCTTGCAAGTAAAACTTTTCATGAGGTTTTTGCTCACACAATGCATATACGTCACAAAAATAAGAATCCGTGGCATACAATTCCTTCACATGCTCAAATCCCATGAATTTAGTACTCAATGTGGAGACAAGTGCGTACCTTCGTGATAGAGCATCCACTACCACGTTTTCCTTTCCTTTCTTGAATTGTACGATGTACGGAAAAGACTCTATGTACTCAATCCATTTGGCATGCCTCCTGTTTAAGTTACTTTGCCCATGCAAGTGTTTCAATGCCTCATGGTCTGTGTGAATCACGAACTCTTTAGACCATAGGTAGTGTTGCCAAACTTCCAAAGCTCTAACCAACGCATAGAGCTCTTTATCGTACGTGGAATAATTCAAGCTTGCACAACTTAGTTTTTCACTAAAGTAGGCAATGGGCTTCCTCTCTTGCATAAGGGCTGCTCCTACACCAATACCCGAAGCATCACATTCGATTTCAAATGTTTTAGCAAAATTAGGTAAAGAGAGTAAGGGTGCGGTACTTAGCTTTTGTTTAAGAGCTTGAAATGCCTCTTCTTGAGCTTTTCCCCATGTAAATCTCACGTTCTTCTTGATAAGTTCAATCAATGGGGCTGCCACGGTGCTGAAATTAGGAACAAACCTCCTATAAAATCCCTCAAGGCCATGAAAGCTTCGAACCTCTGTGACTGATTTGGGTGTTGGCCATTCCTTGATTGCCTTCACCTTCTCTTCATCAACTTCTATACCTGCTGCACTTACCACAAAACCAAGAAACACAACTCTATCTATGCAAAACGTTTACTTCTTGAAGTTAGCATAGAGTTTGTTCTCACGCAAGGTTTCAAGTACCACTTTCAAATGCTTAACATGCTCTTCTAAGCTTGCACTATAGATCAGAATGTCATCAAAATAAACCACTACAAACTTTCCAATAAAGGCACGTAAAACATGATTCACCAAACGCATAAAGGTACTAGGTGTATTCGTTAAACCAAATGGCATAACTAACCATTCATACCATCCATCTTTGGTTTTGAAAGCCGTTTTCCATTCATCACCCTCATGCATTCTTATTTGGTGATAACCACTTTTCAAATCAATTTTAGAGAATATTGAACTACCATGCAATTCATCTAGCATTTCATCAAGTCTAGGAATAGGGTACCTATACTTGATTGTGATTTTGTTGACGGTACGATAATCAACACACATCCTCCACGTTTCATCCTTCTTAGGCACCAAAAGCACGGGAACCGCACATGGGCTCATGCTTTCACGGATGTAACCTTTTTCCAACAGCTCCCCTACTTGCTTTTGAAGCTCCTTAGCTTCTTGAGGTGTGCAACGGTAGGCTGGACGGTTTGGAATTTGGACTCCCGGGATTAGTTCAATTTGATGTTCTATGCCTCGTTTTGGTGGTAATCCGGGTGGAATCTCTTCCAGAAACACATCTTCATAATCCTACAAAAGAAATTGAACTAAAGAAGGTAGGGGTGGGAGTTCGTTAAGATTAAACAAGCTTTGCTTGTACATTAACATCAACACCATCCTTTCTTTTTTTACTATCTCATCAATCTCTCTTTCTTTTACCACCAAATTCATGAATCTTTTCTCCTCCTTTTCTTTTACTTTTTTTTCAACTAACTTCTTTTCTCCTTTTTCCTTTTCTTTTTTTTCAACTATCTTTTTTTCTCCCTTTTCAATCTCTCTATCACTATTACAATCAATTTCTTTCAAAGAAGCTGAAATGGACTTTTTCAAATGATCTTGCTCTTCATAGACTTGATTCGGTTTTAAAGGGGCAAGGGTAATGTTTCGGCCATCCTTAACAAAAGAATAGCGGCTTTTATACCCGTCATGAATTGTCTTTCGATCAAACTGCCATGGTCTACCCAACAAGATATGACCGGCACTCATGTGAATAACATCACATAATATTTCGTCCTTATATCTTCCAATTGACAATGAAATGAGAACTTGACGGTTTACCTTAAGCTCACCATTCTCGTTTAGCCATTGCAGTTTGTAAGGACGTGGATGTTTAGTTGTCTTTAATCCAAGCTTCTCCACCATCAATGATTAGGCCGCATACTCTCTCATTCACGAGACACCTTGTATAGAAGATGTTCTCCCTTTGGATCTGATCCTTGTCGTCCATCGTTTGGACATGTAATGCTCTTAGTACAACGAGGTTTTGCCCTATAACAGCGTGCTCAACATCACTGTCTTCATGATTAGAGTCATGGTCCTTTTCTTCCCCCTCGCTCTCGGTAGCAATTTTACCATTTTCCATCAAGATCATAGTCCGTTTGCTGGGGCATTGAGATTGGACGTGACCTACTCCATGACACTTAAAACATCTAATGTCACAGCTACGAGAAAAAGAAGAAGAACTACCTCTTTCGTCGGATGGTTTGGTTTGCTCATCTTTTGGTTTTGGTGCAGATTCTCGCAGTTTAGGATTAGTACTCCATTTTGGCCTTGATGAACTAGCCTCCTCCCGTTTAGGCATCACTCTCCCCTTCTTAAGTTGCCTCTCTACCTTAATTGCCATATGGACAGCCTCCTCTAACTCCACGTAGTGGTGTAACTCCACTACATTTGCAATCTCTCGGTTGAGACCACAAATAAAACGAGCCATGGTAGCTTCCCTATCCTCCTCAACGTTTGCACGCATCATGGCCACTTCCATTTCCTTATAATACTCCTCCACGGACCTGAACCCTTGCCTCAAACCTTGAAGTTTAAGGTACAAGTCTCTATAGTAATGAGGAGGTACGAACCTCTTCCTCATCATCACTTTCAGTTCCTCCCACGTTTCAATTGGCCTTTCCCTAGCTCTCCTCCGGCTTAATACCAATTGATCCCACCATATGATAGCATAATCCGTGAATGATACGGCTGCCAATCTCACCTTCTTGCCCTCGGAGTAATTGTGGCAATCAAAAACCATCTCTGTAGCACCCGAGCGCAAGGTACCACATCCCCCGCATCGAGACCCAACCCGAATATGAAATGGACGATCCATACTCGAGCTAAATCACGGCGAATGGGGACAAACACACACTCAAAGCTAACCTTTAAACCATAGAATTCGAATAAACATTAAAGCGGAAGCAATAAATGAACATACATCATATATATATACAATGAGCATCACAGCTCCAAAAATAAGTCATATACATCATCAATTGCCGTCACGGCTCAAAACAAGTACGCTCCATAATATCATTCACATACAAGGGTCAAAAGTATAGTATGCAAGTGCAAGACCAAAATATAAGAGCTAAAGACGAATGCAAGACCTGTGACTCGTATTCCCGCCTAGCTCCCTCGACACCTGCATAACACAACTGAAAACCAAACGGGTTCAGTCCAAAAGGGACTGGTGGGTATAGAAATAGGGCAAAAATATAATATACGGCGGTAATTAAACATTCACATGCAGGTTATAATCCCAAGTGAAGTTTTTAAAGAATTTCTAAGTCGGTGAATAGAAATCATCAAAAGGGATTATAACGATTCAATTACATTAGGTCATTATTGGCCCGGCGAGTGGGCGTGTATAATCTCCAACCAACACCTTGTGTAAACCATTTAAACATTCATTCATTCGTTATTTTCATGCATATCATTCTTTCGTGCACATTCAATAACATTTTCACCTTCTTCCTCCGGGTTGGTGGCGGGTTTGCAAGGCCCGACCACCCATTCATTGACCAAAAGGGGTTACATGACTCCCCAGATGGCGCTCAGTGTCCATTCCTCGCTAACTCCTAACGAGGTCCAGTTACGCCGTTCATTGGTGGAACTAGTGTGAGGGATCACCGTCGGCCCATGCCTCCCCGGATAGCCACTCACACTAAGTCCCTGGGCCCCATTCGTGCATTCGTTCATTTCTCGCCAAAACATTAGGTAGGGTTCATAAAATAAGGCTTTACGTTGAAAACATTTACTCTTAAAAACGACTCTCTCTATATATATATATAATTTTTGGTCGAAAACTTTCACATTGAAGGTATATCTAGGGTCTTATCTACATAGAAGAGAAACCCACCTTAAACGGCAAAAAGGAGAAAACACGAGCCTCACTGACCGGCCTCGTCTCCAACGGGATCAAAATCTATGCAAGAAAGGTGAAGTAAGACCCAATATGACCAAATAAGACGCTCGACAATGTAATGATCATGATATGAATATGTAAAAGATAAGATTATGTTATGAAAATGTTCATGTGCACTATTAAGGAATTTAAATCATATAATCAAGTCATTCGATCTTTCGTTCACTTTCATTCGAATTCATAATTTCACATTTTCAATCAAATTAATTCAAGAATTCAAATAGGAGCATAGCACGTATTCAATCGCATTTACAATTAGAAAATAAACAATTAAATACATTCAATTTAAAATTGGAAATTAACTCAAACATGAAATAGGTAACAATTAAATTCTATAATTCAATTAAATCAAATAACATTTATTATTTAATAAACATATATAAATATATAATTAAATATAGCTACATATATTATATTATATTATAATGTATATATATATATATAACACATGCACGTACAGCAGCATGCAACAACAATATGCATGAAGTTCAGAAGGTGACATGCCCGTGTCACCATTATAAAGCAAACTGGGACACCCCCGTGTCTCGGTACAGTGAGACCAGACAGTCATGCACCCCCGTCATGCTGAAGAAGAAAAGGTTGACACGCCCGTGTCTAAAGCACGCAGCAGAAAAACAGAGCAACAACAAAACAGAGCACAACCAAGGCACAACCTTCTCAACATATCCAACCAACAAAAGATAACAAAGATGCAATGAAATAACTTAGAAACAACTCCCAATCATGCCCCCAAAACCTTAAAACGTGAGATGTAGGGTGTATTGATCAATTTATGCCAAAACCTCAATAACTCATTAATGGTGGCTCATGAATGCATCAACTAACAACAAATACATCACCATAAATGTAAAGAGGAGATCAAAACAATCATTTTCATGCTTGGAATCATTCAAAAAGCTCAAGAGATGAAAGAGATCAACCAAAATGCTCAAAACCTAAATATCTACTCAAGGCAGCCATATATCCATGAAATCATGATCAAAATTAGGGATGAATGAAAGAAAATGACTCATATTGAATGTACATAACATATCTAAGCTTACCTTGTGGATTAATGGAGGTTTGGAAGAAGATTTGAGCTTGAATCTCTTGGTAGGGCTTGAGCTACGGGAAAAACTGGGAAGCAGATGATGTTTGGGAAATTTTCAGCAAGTGGGAAGGGTTGGTTTTGTAGCACCCCGCACGTGAGGCACCACATCCCCCGCACTAAGGCTCAACACGAGTAACGAAATAGTAAATCCGCACCCGTATCAAGCCCTAGCGAACGGGAGACAAACATAAAAACCTTCCTAAGCCAGGCGGAGCTAGACCCTGCAATGGAAACCAAAATATAATGCAATGCAAAGCCAAGATTCAAACATACAAACCATAAGTAGAATTTGGGCTCTTCAGGCCTCTTTTAAACTCATAATTACAGTCCAACAAACCAATTCAGTAATAATTACATAATTATTCAAGTTTATGAACTGCAGAATCAATTCGAACATAAATCATAATACATGAATGAGTGCAGAGACTCTCCTAACCTAACTCGACCAACTTAAAACTCCAACACCTCCGCCTAGCTCGACACTCCAAAGTCAATCCTGCACACTAAAAGATTGGGGAGGGAGAGTGTAGCACCCGAGCGTAAGGTACCACATCCCCCGCACCGAGACCCGACCCGCATATGGAATGGAAGTCCATACACGTGCCAAATCCACGGCGAACGGGGACACAACACACACGCTATGCTAGGCGGGACTAACCCTTGAACCAATCAGTGCAGGAATCATAAAATCAGAGTTACAATAATACGCGGAAGCAAGAATAATCAAACATATATACAGTGAGCCACCAAGCTCCAAAAATAGATATACAAGATCATCCAAATATTCAACGGCACTCACAGCCTACAAAAATCATAACGCTCCAAAACTAAAACTATAATGATACGAACTCCACGTACTTGCCGTGAAACCCTATACCAATACTTGGAGTTCTTGATTTTCGATCGTCCACTTCAAGGTTAAAATAGAGGAGTGTGACCCGTTTGCTATAATGAGCAAGGAACCAACACTATCAGATTTGAATTATAGGAGTGTGACCCGTTTGCTATAATGAGCAAGGAACCAACACTATCAGATTTGATAAGTAATGCACCCCGTCGACTATAATGAGTCGGGAAATGACATTATCCGGTGGAGGTTTGAAACTCCGGTGTCGTTCAACTAAGAACTTGTGAGTATAACTCACTTGAATCACAATTCATTCATTTTTTGACTTAATATTTCGAACTACAAGGCTGGAATATAAAGATGCATGCATGGAAACCTAAGAGACACTATAATACTAAAGGACACAAGCTATTCCCGCCACTTGCCATGAAGGCTTACAAAAGTGGGCTTAAATAAACTAATATGCAGCTAAATAATGATAAAATAAAGGCCCAAATAATACTATAATAGGCTTAGGGCCAAGTTACATCATTTCCACACTTTGGACTTTAGGAATTGGACATAAAAACATTGAAATATTCTGAATTTGGTTCAGCAGCCCATCTTGAAGGTTGGAGTCCAGTTTGAGCAAATTGGTTTAAGAGATTTCCAACTTCCTCTTGGATAATTTTGGCCCGAGCTCTTGTAATTGGACCACCATAACTTTGTTCCTTTTGTATGCTATCTTCTTGAGTTGTGGATCGGTCCAGCGCTTCATTTGGGACAAGATATGGCCGCGGTTCATCATGATTCACATCATTCTGATTCCTATCACACATATTATTCAATTTCACATTTAGGAATAAAATAAATAGAACGTTCAATTAATAGTCAGTAGAATAAATACGCGAAATTGAACTCAGTTAATTTCAATAATTAAATTAAATCAAATAATAATTAAAATATATAATAAATATATATATAATATAATATATATATATATAATAACATATAGTATATATAATACACAATATATATATAATATATACATATATAAGCACGTACACACACCCACACATGCATGCAATATATGTTTTGCATGCAATATATGTACTATATACATTATACATAAACCATGCATGCATTACAAATAACAATCAATCACACACCTACACAGCACATATACATATATATATAATAACAGTAGCAGCAACAGAAAGAAGCAGAAAGAGTCCAAGAAAAACGGGGTGACACCCCCGTGTCACCCTTAAAGCCTGGACCGAGACACCCCCGTGTCTCGGTACAACAACCCCCAGGCCAACTGCACCCCCGTGCCTCGCCGGAAAGGCAGCAAGCGACACCCCCATGTCGTGCAACAGCAACAGCCTCTAAACGCAGCAAAACTCGCAGAAACAGGGCAGTTAAATGCGCAGGAAAAACAAGCCACAAATGCAACATAACAAGGTCCAAATTGCCGCTACAAATCAACAAGAATACACACCATATAGCCACTAAAATGGACAGTAAAAGGAAGAAGGGAAACGCAGCAAATGACAGCAACTTCCTCACGCCAAAAACAGGGCATATCCGACGGAAAACAGAGTCACACCCAATCAATCTACAACCAACATGTTCAGGCATGATAAGGTCACAAATATGCAGCAAAAGACTCCAGAAGAACACACAAATCAGTTCCAAAAGAGATCAGTCAAGGAATGGAAGCACGCGCGACCTTCATGTGGAATTTTCTCAGAATTTCATAAGTGATATCTCATACATATCTCAACAACCACGAAAGCAATGATCATAATTGATATGAGGATGTTCAAACAATTAATCTCAGGCTTGGAATCAATCAAAACCATAGAGAAACGAGGAAGATCAAGAATTTGCCCAAAACTCTAACTTTCGGTAAAACAGTCCAGAAATGATTAAGCCATGCTCAAAATCATGAATGAAAGGATGAAAATGCTCAGAATTAATCATATATTACAACCCTCAACTTACCTTGATGATTGGTTGAAGTTTGGAGAAGATTTGAGCTCCAAAATCTCCAAGGGATGAAGGGTTACGGGTCTGGAGAGAAAACAGTAGCTTTGGCTGATGTTTGGGGATGGAGTGATGATAATCTCGGTCAAGGCTTGAAATATCTAGATAGATGGTCGAGTTAGGGTTTAAAGGAATCAAACCATGGTTAATTTGGTTGTGGTTTGGCCAAGTTATGGATGAATTAGTGTAACAAGGTCAAGTTGGTCTCCGTTTCGTCTTTCGGTTGGATTTCGGAGTTTCAAATGAATTAGGAAAATTATAAGGTTAAGTTTACTAAACTCGAATTTTCGTTACGAGTTCAGCGAAGTTGGCGAAACTCGAATTCGAGTTCCCGAGCTCAAGATATTAAATTCGGAACCAAGGGTACGCTAAGTGCTCGTTAGCCCCCGTTTTGGTTCCTCGAAACAAATTAAATTCGTTAACTAATCAAATGAATTCGAAAATGTAAATTGAGCATAAAATCATGTTCATAACACATATATGTACAACATATTACAAATTCGTGGCAATTTGATATCATTTCATAAGAGAACGAAGCACAAAATAAACGAACAAACCTAATCATGCAATTCATGCAAAAAAAATTATGAATCCCATGCAATTCATGCAACATAAATTAATTTCCATGCAACAATGAAATAAATCCATGCATAAATTATGATTTACATGCATGCATATTAATTCCCATGCAAAATATTGAAATTCATGCATAAATATATTAGGTTGCATGCATAATTAAATTCTCCATGCAAAAATATGATTTTCATGCATAAATAAAATTTTCATGCATAAATATATTTATTTACGTATAATTATATACATATATAAATAATTAATTAAACCATGATTAATTAACATAACATATAATTAGTATAATCATTAAATTAATAATAAAGTAATTAGCATATATATATATATATAATACGAAACATATATATATATAAAATTAATAATATTAAAATAAAATAATATAATATAATGTAATATAATAATAACAATTATAATAAAATTAAATATATACCACGTAAAACAATTAATTCGCGCAAATAGGTAAACACATACGTCCTACCTTTACGTCCGAAAAGTCGGGGCGTTACAATCTCTCCCCCTTAAAAGAATCCGTCCTCGGATTCACTGCTCGCTCGGAAATAACTCAGGGTGAAATCTTGTACATCTTATCCTCTATCTCCCACGTAGTCTCTTCAGTTTTATCACTTCTCCAAAATCTCATATGGTCCCATAACCCGAGGGTTAAATTTTCCTCCCCGTCCAATCCTTGAAAATCCTTTTCGTGGGGAAGCCTTTAAGAAAACCTTATCTCCAATCTCGAACTCCAAATTCTTCCTCCAAAATCTGCATAACTCTTTTGTCGATCCTGAGCGGCCTTCATCCGTTGCCTAATTATCTGGACCTTATCAATAGCTTCTTGTACAGCCTTAGAGGGTTTTTCCTTCTTTTCCCCTCTTTTGATTCCCTCTTGTTTGGTCCAATTCCATTCCTCCAAGTCCAAGAACAACGGTGATCTACAACTGCTCATTCCACGAGCTCTGAAAGTCCAATGCACATGCTCTCAACAAATCCTCCAGATACTTAATCAACCTTTTTGATTGTCCGTCGGTCTGAGGATGGAAAGCTGTGCTGAAATGAAGCCTTGTTTCCAAACACTTCTGCAATTCTTGCCATAACCGTGAAGTAAATCTGGGATCCCTATCCGAGACAATACTAACAAGTACCCCATGAAGCCTGACAATCTCGTCATTGTATCTCTTGGTCAACTTATTCAGTTATCGGACATTCTGATTGTAAGAAAATGAGCGGATTTTGTCCACCTGTCCACGATAACCTAAATTCCTATCAATAGAATTGCTTCAATAAAACCTCAACACCTTCTTTCAGGTTAGCTCTTCTACCTTCCTTGTAGTTCCACATTTCTGAAATAATGTAACGTCCACTCGGGTTGTATTTGTTTACCTCAAACAGAGCTGATGTCACAGCTTTGAAAATTTCCTTACCGTAATTCTCCTTCAGGTCTCTCACCTTTCATCGTCTTCATTTATTACTGCCTGTTCTCTGCCATTAATTTTAACCACTTCCTTGTTTCTAAATGCCTTGAGCAGCAAATCCACTGTATTTAATACTTCCAAGTCCCCTTCATTACTCAAAACAACGATCACTGTCACTAATTCCGAATCGTGAGTGGTGTAGTTCTGTTCATGCTCTTTCAGTTTCCTTGAGGCATAGGCGATCACTCTTCCATTTTGCATCAACACACATCCCAAACTTCCTTTTGGGGCATCCGTATAAACTGTATATCTTTCTGTACCTTCAGGAAGTGCTAATACAGGAGCGGTGGTCAACTTTTCCTTTAAAAGTTGAAAGCTATCCTCACATGCCTCGTCCCACTCAACTTAACCACCTTCTTAGTCACTCGGGTTAAAGGAGCTGTAATCTTCGAAAGTCCTGTACAAATCTTCGATAGTAATCTGCCAAACCCCAGAAACTCCTTACTTCTAAAACATTTGTCGGCTTTGCCATTGAATAACCGTCTCAATCTTAGAAGGGTCTACCTCCAAACCTTTCCTTGAATTAATATGACCCAGAAATACTACCTGATCAATCCAGAACTCGCATTTGCTAGACTTAGCATACAACCGATGCTCTCTTAAGGTATCCAACCCAATTCTGAGATGCCTTACATGATCCTCCGGAGTTCTCTTTCCGGATCCTCACTTGATAATATCCAACTTTCAGTAATACCTCTGATTAAATCTTTAACTCTTTCATCTCAGCCGGTGCCATCCGATACGGAGTCTTAGAATACAGTGTGGATCCTGGATGTACGTCGATAACAAATTCAATCTTATAGTCGGGTGGCAAAGAACTCAAATTCTCCGGAAACACATCGGAGAAATCCTTAGCAATCGCGGTATCCTCCAACTTAACTTGATCTTTCGGCCTATTAAGAAGGTAAGAAATAAATCCCGTTGCTCCTTCTCTCATCAACCTATGAGCTCCCATATAAGACAAGAAGATACCGTTCTTGATCCACTACCAATTACCAATTCTTCTCCAAAATCACCCTCTTCGCAAAATAGTCAACATTAGCCCGATGCCTGGACAACCAATCCATACCCGAGATAACTCCATACCTCTTCATAGGCATAACAATTAAATCAGCCGGATTCTTCCCTTCAATTAGAACTGAACATTCCCGAACCAACTGATCTATCTGAAGACTCCCTCCAGTAACGAACTCACCAATTAACAAGAAGAAAAAGCAAATAACAGGCAAGCACAAAATAGCAACTAAGTCACAAGAAATAAAGGAATGCGTGGCACTCGGATCAAAGAGTGCATGAATGCTCATGTTATGTATGCATAGGGTACCTTCTACCACTGCTGTGGGATCAATCTCTGCATCTTGCTCTTCACCTTCAATGGCGTGAGCACGAGCCGGGATCATTGGCCTTCGAACTCGTCTTTGATATCCGGGGTCTTTGTAGGGGCAAGTATCCGCCATATGGTCGCCTTTTCCACATATGAAGCACAAATTCAACCTCTTCCGACAGTTATAGTAATTATGAGTTGGTCCCCCACAATGTGTACAGGGAGCTTGAGCCAATCTCGCCACGCTCGGACCTTGTCGATCTTTCGTAGGTGTAGGCAGAGCTTTGAGAGCCGGTGAAGTTGGTCCTCCCATTTTTGGCTTCTTAAACGGAACCTTAGGAGGGGGACTAGCTTGCATCCTCGGCCTCTTTCCCGAATTCGATCCGGAACCTCTTTCCATTGGAGCTCTAAGAACCGGATCCTTCTTTTTGATTTCCTCCCCTTGCGTAGTAGACTGTCGGACTCCAGATATCCTCTCTACTCGAATCAACCAACCCTCCGAGACCGCATCATCGATAGAACCAGAAGATCGAGGGGGGTTGTAGCTCAGAAACACCCCATGAGGATCTCTATTGTTATGGTTTAGTGGGGGAGCTTGTTGTTCTGCTTGTTGTGGTGGGGGAGCTTGAGCCCTTCTAAGCTCTACATAGTTGAAAACCGCTTCCATGAAATTCATAAATTCATATATTCATAACATTCAAAACATTTATAATGCATATCAATTAATCTAAAATTCATTTAAGAAGCATAACACATATTATTCAATTTCACATTTAGGAATAAAATAAATAGAACGTTCAATTAATAGTCAGTAGAATAAATACGCGAAATTGAACTCAGTTAATTTCAATAATTAAATTAAATCAAATAATAATTAAAATATATAATAAATATATATATAATATAATATATATATATAATAACATATAGTATATATAATACACAATATATATATAATATATACATATATAAGCACGTACACACACCCACACATGCATGCAATATATGTTTTGCATGCAATATATGTACTATATACATTATACATAAACCATGCATGCATTACAAATAACAATCAATCACACACCTACACAGCACATATACATATATATATAATAACAGTAGCAGCAACAGAAAGAAGCAGAAAGAGTCCAAGAAAAACGGGGTGACACCCCCGTGTCACCCTTAAAGCCTGGACCGAGACACCCCCGTGTCTCGGTACAGCAACCCCCAGGCCAACTGCACCCCCGTGCCTCGCCGGAAAGGCAGCAAGCGACACCCCCGTGTCGTGCAACAGCAACAGCCTCTAAACGCAGCAAAACTCGCAGAAACAGGGCAGTTAAATGCGCAGGAAAAACAAGCCACAAATGCAACATAACAAGGTCCAAATTGCCGCTACAAATCAACAAGAATACACACCATATAGCCACTAAAATGGACAGTAAAAGGAAGAAGGGAAACGCAGCAAATGACAGCAACTTCCTCACGCCAAAAACAGGGCATATCCGACGGAAAACAGAGTCACACCCAATCAATCTACAACCAACATGTTCAGGCATGATAAGGTCACAAATATGCAGCAAAAGACTCCAGAAGAACACACAAATCAGTTCCAAAAGAGATCAGTCAAGGAATGGAAGCACGCGCGACCTTCATGTGGAATTTTCTCAGAATTTCATAAGTGATATCTCATACATATCTCAACAACCACGAAAGCAATGATCATAATTGATATGAGGATGTTCAAACAATTAATCTCAGGCTTGGAATCAATCAAAACCATAGAGAAACGAGGAAGATCAAGAATTTGCCCAAAACTCTAACTTTCGGTAAAACAGTCCAGAAATGATTAAGCCATGCTCAAAATCATGAATGAAAGGATGAAAATGCTCAGAATTAATCATATATTACAACCCTCAACTTACCTTGATGATTGGTTGAAGTTTGGAGAAGATTTGAGCTCCAAAATCTCCAAGGGATGAAGGGTTACGGGTCTGGAGAGAAAACAGTAGCTTTGGCTGATGTTTGGGGATGGAGTGATGATAATCTCGGTCAAGGCTTGAAATATCTAGATAGATGGTTGAGTTAGGGTTTAAAGGAATCAAACCATGGTTAATTTGGTTGTGGTTTGGCCAAGTTATGGATGAATTAGTGTAACAAGGTCAAGTTGGTCTCCGTTTCGTCTTTCGGTTGGATTTCGGAGTTTCAAATGAATTAGGAAAATTATAAGGTTAAGTTTACTAAACTCGAATTTTCGTTACGAGTTCAGCGAAGTTGGCGAAACTCGAATTCGAGTTCCCGAGCTCAAGATATTAAATTCGGAACCAAGGGTACGCTAAGTGCTCGTTAGCCCCCGTTTTGGTTCCTCGAAACAAATTAAATTCGTTAACTAATCAAATGAATTCGAAAATGTAAATTGAGCATAAAATCATGTTCATAACACATATATGTACAACATATTACAAATTCGTGGCAATTTGATATCATTTCATAAGAGAACGAAGCACAAAATAAACGAACAAACCTAATCATGCAATTCATGCAAAAAAATTATGAATCCCATGCAATTCATGCAACATAAATTAATTTCCATGCAACAATGAAATAAATCCATGCATAAATTATGATTTACATGCATGCATATTAATTCCCATGCAAAATATTGAAATTCATGCATAAATATATTAGGTTGCATGCATAATTAAATTCTCCATGCAAAAATATGATTTTCATGCATAAATAAAATTTTCATGCATAAATATATTTATTTACGTATAATTATATACATATATAAATAATTAATTAAACCATGATTAATTAACATAACATATAATTAGTATAATCATTAAATTAATAATAAAGTAATTAGCATATATATATATATATATAATACGAAACATATATATATATATAAAATTAATAATATTAAAATAAAATAATATAATATAATGTAATATAATAATAACAATTATAATAAAATTAAATATATACCACGTAAAACAATTAATTCGCGCAAATAGGTAAACACATACGTCCTACCTTTACGTCCGAAAAGTCGGGGCGTTACAGAGAGGGTCAGTCTCTAGAAGACTGAGTGAGCAGGAGCGATATATATATATATAAAAACATGCACATGCAAGTCGTAAATTCCGAACAAGGTTTTATTTGAAATCAGTTCCCAAAAAGGACAAGAGAATGACTAATCAATGCTCGGATTTTATGACTAAGTCATATTAGTTTCATTACATTCATAAATCATACATAAATATAAGGCTCGGCGAGTGAGCGTGCACAACCTCCAACCAAACTCCGACCGTGTACGACAAATATCAATAATATATTGATTAGGCGATCATGCAATATATCATAATACATGCGGACCATAAATCATATCATAAATATATGCGTTTGGGCAATCCGTGTCCCGGCCTTCCCGCACGGTGCATAATTCTATCAAAACATATACATAAGAAGAGGCATAAATCCTAACCAACCTTCTTCCTCCGGGTGGTGGACGGGCTTGCAAGACCCGGCCACCGGTTTATACATGGGCCAATGGGGGTACATGAATTCCCCAAAGGCACTCAGCTCCCATTCCCCGTTAAACCTCCTAGCGAGGGCCGGTATCACCGTAGTTGGTTGGGACTAGTATATGGGATCCCCGTCAGCCCTTGCTTCCTCGGTTAGCCACATATACTAAGTCCCGGGGCCCGTTCAATCAAAAATCATAAATGTGTCTCGCCAAAACATTCAATTCATAAGTACATAACATAATTCATAAATACATATCATAATTCATAAGTACATAACATAATTCATAAATACATATCATAATTCATAAGTACATAACATAATTCATAAATACATATCATAATTCATAAGTACATAATATAATTCATAAATACCTTACCGTGTAATTCGGCGTATGCTATATACGTACCTCTCCGTGTTATCCTATTCCGTAGCTAGCATGAAGACACACGGTTTGGAGCACAGCCTCATTACAAAACCATTTTTAAGTTATATACGCTCATACGCATAATTCAGAAGGATTTACTCGATAACTTCATTTGAAAATCATATATATATATAATCATAAGGTTTTGGCCAAAGCTTTTCACATAAGGGTTGTAGGGTTTGTTACATAGCTAAAACAAAAACCACCCTCACCTGAACCGTGATGAAACAAGGATCGAGCACCAAGTGCCTGAACGATCAAAAGCTCTCCACCCTGGAGACAAACTGTGCAAAAGACCACAAGACGTGTTTGTGAGACTCAAGACTCTTAATGAACCATATATGACGCACGGCAATGCACAAGCATGATATGAAGGCATAAAGATCATATTAAGTCATGAAAATCATATAACCAATTCATTCACTTGTTCAATCATAAATCATTCAAATTCTTCAATTCATATGTCCGATCAATTTATTTCAAGAACTCAAATAGGAGCATAGAACATATTCAAGCTCTCCCAACAAGCTACTATATACCTCATATTACATAAGATAGCATATTTCCAAGATTTGACAACAAGAAGAAGTCATATGATATAGAAAATAAGTGATGCGATTCATAAACGACATATAAACACACATAAACGGCATTAAGAAAAAGCATGCCTATAACACATCCAAATACCATGAAATTAAACCACAATACTCCTAACATATAGTAAAACAAGTTCATAGTTCAACACAAAAGGAGATAAAGCCATTCAAGAGGTGAAACGAATCAAAAACCGAAAAGGAAGCAACACGGACTGCGCAGGGGAAGGGACACGGGGGTGTCACCAACCCTAGCCAAACTGAGCCATGGGCGTGGCTCAGTACAGAGCTGCCCAGAGGGTGTGACACGCCCGTGTCTCACTCTTATGAGTAAATGAGACACGGGGGTGTCACGGTACAGAACTTACCCGCTCACAAGGTTTTTCCGGCAAAACTGATCTCATACCAAATCAATCCAAAAACATACCAAATGAACTCCAAATTCTCTGAAACTTAATATACAACATATTTGGCATGTTATGAACAATTTTCATTTAGAGTGCAAAGGCTAAATCACACGTTAAGATTATCGAAACCATGCAACAAAACTGGGTCGCCAAAATCGCACATATGAGCCCTAATGATTCTATCATGCCTTGATCAAGTACTTAGGGGTTGAATTTGGATCTGAAACTTTGGGGAATGCATGCTAACATACTAAACAACTAATATACACCATATATATGCAAAATGGCACAATTTAGAGCACATTAGAATGACCAACAAGTTACAAAACGCAACACCAACAAGTCTGTCAAAGATCATGCATAAGAACAGGCCATGTACTTCGGTTTTGAGGCTTCAAATGGATCCAAATACTTAAAACATGAATGCTAACATATAGAACAATGAGTGTACATCAACTCCATGCAATTTCACACAAAATGGAGACCATTTGATCAAGCATCAACACAATATTTCACACAGCAGTTCGAAAACAGGGGAATCAATTAGATCATCAAGTTTGGAGCTCCATATCTCATAATTTCATAAAAGGAGCAAGAGTTGAAATCCTCCTAACATCATATACTATCCGTTGGGAAAGAAATTGGCCAAGAAACAAGCTCATATAATCATTTACAAGCAAGGAAATCAGCTACACAAGTAAATAGGTCACTAGAACAAAAATCCCTAAAAGTTCATACCAAACTCATAATTCAAACCCTAATCAAATCTGATCCAAATCATGTTGTAAGGAGATGAAATCAAGTAATATAGAGTAGAGAAGACATAGATATTCATACCTTGAGGATTTGGTGAAAGAAGATGGTGATTTGAGCTCCAAAATCACAAAAATGGCCAAGGGTTTTCTCTCTTCCCCTCTTCTTCTCTCTCTCGTTCAGTTCCAGCTGAAAATGGGAATATGTGGTTCGGTTTTCAGAGCAAAAAGGGAGGAGAAAGGCTTATCCCAAGGTACACAAGCCATGGTTAAGGTATGGTTAGGTTAGGGAGGTGTTAAGGGGTCCCACCATGAAGACTAGTCAACCAAAGGAAGCTCTTCTTGCACGAGTTGTCCGTTACGGTTGGATTTCGGAGGTCTATATGATTTCAAAAAGGCATGAGGCTTGTTCCATTGTCTCCGAATCGTCGATACGAAGGCAACGGAGGTGTCGGAATTCGAATCCGAATTCCCGAGCTCAAGATATCACGTACGGAACCAAGGGTGCGCTAATTGCTCGTTAGCCCCCGACTTGGTTCCACAAATCATATTAAATTCATAAATACGTCAAATGAATCCGAAAACATAAACCGAGCATATAGGCATGTTCATAACACACATATTTACGACATACTAAATTTCCATACCAATCCGATATCATTACATATATGAACGAAGCACAAATAGAACACTCATGCGCATGAACGAATTCATATTGCTGTAAATGAATTACTAAAACTTAAATTCCATATTAAATAATTTTAAAACCAACTTATAACATGTTGAAATTAATTAACGAAATTACCGAAATAGTTAAGGTAATATGAAACCTTAATTTAAGAAATTAAACACTAAATATCAAGTTGAAATAGAATGAATTAAATTAAAAAAAAACAACAGTCTATAGTTTAAACAAATATAAACATTTATAAACAATTAATCATATAATTAAATAATTAAATCGCGCAATTTATAAACAATTATGCCACATTATTTAAAACTGAAAAACTGGGGCGTTACAGGTTTGGTTTGGGGGGTTTATGTCAGATTAGAGGGTTGAGTTAGGGTTCTATAGAGTCTAACCATGGTTAATTTGGTCAACAAATGAATGAGTTATGATTTATTTGGTAAAAGGTGGCAGTTTGTTCTCGTTCCATTTTTTGGTTGAGTTTCGGTGGTTCAAATGACTATGGAAAAATATAAGGCTAAGTTTATTAAACCCGAATCTTCGATACGAGTTCAACGAAGTTGATGGAACTTGATTCCGATTTCCCGAGCTCAAGATATCAATTACGGAACCAAGGGTGCACTAATTGCTCGTTAGCCCCCAACTTGGATTCCAAAATTAAAATAAATTTGAAACACATGCAATTGAATCCGAAAATACGAAACGAGTATATATTCATATACAAGACACGTATAAGTCCAACATATTAAATTTGCACGAAATTTCGGTATCAATTTAAATAGAAACGAAGCACGTAAATGTCACTCATACGCAATGTAACAATAAAATTCATAATATTTCCAAATAATATAAAAATTCAAATGCATAATAAATACATGCATGCATAATTAACATAGATTGCATGATTTCATGCAAATACATTAAACAACTCATGCATAATTAACATATATATATATAATATAAATATATTTAATATTAATATCATTAAAATAAAGTAATTAACATCTAATATAATTAAAGTAAAATTAAATACATAAAACACGTATAATTAATTATTTCGCGCAATTTGGTAAACGGCGTCACAATCTTCGTCCTCCTTTCCCATTCTGTGTAGCTTTCCGGATCATTTAGACCTTTAAAATTAGGTATTGTTAGCTTAATAGAACTTAAATCATTATCCAATACCTCTCTCCTTTCTCTCCGTGGCTGCTGCACCCTTAGACGTCTCCTCTCATGCCTTGATGAGGCACTAGAATCAACATCATCGAAAGAATCCGCATTATAGACTGGATTCACATTCAGTAGATTGATTGGTGTTTGTCCTTCTTGAATTTGTGCAAGTATGGCGTCACTTTGATCCATTCTCTCCTGAATAGTTTCGAATTGGGTGTTCATTCATGCAAATTGTTGCTGCATAGCACGCAATGTGAACATAATGTCTTGTGGTTGTTGTGGATTGGTTTGTTCGGACATCTTGGCTGCAAGAATGCGTTAGCAAAGAAAATTTTCCTCTCAATCTCTCCCTCACGTGTATACCCTCAAGAAGATGACTCTCCTCTCGTGTATCACACAAAATATGGCTTTTACCCTCTTTTAAACTCACCACTTACGCCTCTTTTCACTCTACTCTTTGAGCTTGAAGAAAACCTTCAAAAGACTCAACTCCCAAACTCAATAATGTGTTGAATTATGGATGAAAGGGTGTGTGATCTTGTGTTTGTGGCTGTTATGGATGAAAATGTGGTGTAAGGGATGAATTATGGCTGTTGTGTACTTAAAATGGGAGTTACAAATGTTGTAACCGACACTTTAGGCACTTAAGACACAAAATAATGGAACTTAAGAGTTTAATTTCAAAAATGTGGCTGAATTATAACTCTTATGACAACAAGAGTAACATGAAATGATCAACTATATGCTGCGCAATTTTGGAGATCTCACGGGTCTCTTTTTTTTTTTTTTTTTTTTGACTCTAATGCAGCGGAATAACAATAAGAACGAAAGGAGAAAAATGAAATGAACAAGATAAAAGGACACTCGAAACTATATAACTAAAATAAGATACGTAACCTTTTGGTATGGAACCTATAGCTCTGATACCAATTGATAAGAACCCCACGTATATGACGTGAAACCCATCACCGTAAATTGGAGTTCGAGATTTAGGATCATTCCAAATTCACAGGTTAATCAAAAGGAGTGTGACCCGTTTGCTATAATCGAGCAAAGAACCAACACTATCAAGATTAAGGAGTGCACCCCTTCAACTATAGAAGAGTTGAGAAGCAACACTATCAAGTTCTGAATATTGGATCTTCGAAAGTTCAATCAAGAACAAAGAGTTTGCACTCAAAGTTATAATTCTATTCAAGTTGTGTCAAATGATTACACTATGTGAACCTTATATAGTTGCATGCAAAGCATGCAAGATTCTACTAAAACACCACTAACCCCACTAACTCTTTAAGGAAATGTAACTCCTAAAGAGTGTAACTCCTATTCTAACTTATTGGCTGAAATTCAAAGATATATAGTCCTATAATGACTATATAACTCAACTTATATAAGCTAAGAAATGACATGAAATGAAAATTAAACTAGGCCCAAATTGATAACACATGATTAGGGCTTTTATTACAACTTAAAGACTCAAATAAAAATGCACTTTATGGCTGCATCATGGATGAATTGTGCACTTAAGAATATTATACTCTTCATGGTATGAACTTGTAACCGCCACATGCTCTTCTTAAATGACCCGAATGAGGGCTTGAACTTTGGCATGTAACTCTTTAGCCTTAGCCCTTGTAATTGGCCCCTTATAATCGGTTATATTGTCATCTTGTGCAGCTCCTTGATTACGTTCATAATTAGTAGAATCGACAAAGGACCTACACTTGTTTCAAGAGCAAGAATGATCTCTTAATGATTGAGTTGTTCGTAGTCCATTAAACTTAAACCCTTGGCCAAGGTGGATAAAAGATCAAGACATCAAGAAAATGGGGTTTTCCTGGATTGAGGTCTGAATGGATATGTAACGAACTTAACTTTAAATATCAAGAATATTTGGGCTCTGAGAATATTCCCATGCTTTAGTTCTTGATTGAGAGATGGAGTTGTAGGAGGATCGTATTTCATTGTATGTTATCGACTAAAAGGTTCTTCGATTTATTTCGTTATTCGGCTAGGGGTCACACACCCATTGCGAGATTACGATAGTGTGATCTGTGAAGTGATTAATTAATTAGTGAATTAATTAATTGCTATCACTGCTAATCGAATAATGCACCTAAAGGGTCACACACAAATGCCAGGACACGAGGCTTATGGTAGGATGTTAATATGATTAACGAAGGATCAAAACGTTAGATCGAAATGGGCATTGCATGTGGCTTGTGCCACGTGTCAAGTATACTTGGCTGCCACGTGTCAAGTACACTTGGCTGCCACGTGTCACGCGACCAACGTGGCAGCCACGTGTTGTTAGGAATAGTGCCCTTAAAGCAGCTTTTGACTTTACTATTTCCTTGTAATATCATAAACAGTCTTTGAATAATAAACGAGATGATTTTCTTCATAGGCTTTCACTTCTTTATGTGCTTATTATGTCTGTTTGGGTTGACTGTGTGTTTGCATGTTTTGAACTACCCTAATCCGATGAGGCCATTAGAACTTTATCGTTATGGGAACGACACATGAAGCAAGTTCTTAACTCCATAGGCAAGGATTAGAAACTTCTCCAAGTCGAGAGTCCGACAGACAGTGGGAGGGTCGACCTTGACTCTGCTGAGACTTGCTTGTGTGATTATGTCCTTTTAAAGGATCACTCAGTTTCATGGAGTGATAAAGTACATACGATGATGCGTTCATAATACATGTGGTGATTGTTACTAGAACTTCATCACTAAGATGTCTTACGTGAGAACATTCCTAAATGGGGAAGGAAGTCTCCTAGAAACTTCCAGATTAGGAAATATCTCACAGGTCAATAACGTGATTCATTAATCCTTAGACTTGAGAATCTATAATGTCTCCTATGAGCTAACTCTGTAATCTTTGATATAGGCTCAAAAGGGTGTCGCCATATAGACACCTGAACCACGGCCTATGTTGGGATTACACAAGTGGCATATATAGAACTAGTAGAATCGATAAAGGACCTACACTTGTTTCAAGAACAAGAATGATCTCATAATGATTGAGTTGTTCGTAGTCCATTAAACTTAAAACCTTGGCCAAGGTGGATAAAAGATCAAGACATCAAGAAAATGGGGTTTTCTTGGATTGAGGTCTAAATGGATATGAAACGAACTTAACTTTAATGATCAAGAATATTTGGGCTCTGAGAGGTTATTGACTGAAAGGTTCTTCGATTTATTTCGTTATTCGGCTAGGGGTCACACACCCAATGCTAGATTTCGATAGTGTGATCTGTGAAGTGATTAATTAATTAGAGAATTAATTAATTACTATCACTGCTAATTGAATAATGAACCTAAAGGGTCACACACAAATTCCAGAACACGAGGCTTATGGTAGGATGTTAATATGATTAACGAAGGATCAAAACGTTTGATCGAAATGGGCCTTGGACGTGGCTTGTGCCACGAGTCAAGTACATGTGGCTACCACGTATCACGCGGCCAACATGGCAGCCACGTGTTGTTAGGAATAGTGCCCTTAAAGCAGCTTTTGACTTTACTATTTCCTTGTAATATCACAAACAGTCTTTGAACAATAAACGAGATGATTTTGTTCACAGGCATTCACTTCTTTATGTGCTTATTATGTCTGTTTGGGTTGACTGTGTGTTTGCATGTATTGAAATCCCCTAATCCGATGAGACTGTTCAGAACTTTGTCGTTATGGGAACGACACATGAAGCAAGTTCTTAACTCCATAGGCGAGGATTAGAAACTTCTCCCAGTCGAGAGTCCGACAGACAATGGGAGTGTCGCCTTGACTCTGCTGAGACTTGCTTGTGTGATTATGTCCTTTTGAAGGATCACTCAGTTTCATGGAGTGATATGGTGCATACGATGTTGCGTTCATAATACATGAGGGTGATTGTTACTAGAACTTCATCACTGAGATGTCCCATGTGAGAACATTCCTAAATGGGGAATGAAGTCTCCTAGTAACTTCCAGATTAGGAAATATCTCAGAGGTCAATAACGTGATTCATTAATCCTTGGACTTGAGATTCTGTAATGTCTCATATGAGCTAACTCTATAATCTTTGATATAGGCTCAAAAGGGTGTCGCCATATAGACACCTGAACCACGGCCTATGTTGGGATTACATAAGTGGCATATATAGAATTAGTTGAATCGACAAAGGACCTACACTTTTTTCAAGAACAAGAATGATCTCATAATGATTGAGTTGATCGTAGTCCATTAAACTTAAACCCTTGGCCAAGGTGAATAAAAGATCAAGACATCAAGAAAATGGGGTTTTCTTGGATTGAGGTCTAAATGGATATGAAACGAACTTAACTTTAAAGATCAAGAATATTTGGGCTCTGAGAATATTCCCATGCCTTAGTTCTTGATTGAGAGATGGAGTTGTAGGAGGATCGTATTTCATTGTATGTTATCGACTAAAAGGTTCTTCGATTTATTTCGTTATTCGGCTAGGGGTCACACACCCATTGCGAGATTACGATAGTGTGATCTGTGAAGTGATTAGTTAATTAGTGAATTAATTAATTGCTGTCACTGCTAATCGAATAATGAACCTAAAGGGTCACACACAAATGCTAGGATACGAGGCTTATGGTAGGATGTTAATATGATTAACGAAGGATCAAAACGTTTGATCGAAATGCACATTGGATGTGGCTTGTGCCACGTGTCACGCGTCCAACGTGGCTGCCATGTGTTTTTAGGAATAGTGCCTCAAAGCAGCTTTTGACTTTACTATTTCCTTGTCTTATCACAAACAGTCTTGGAAAAATAAACGAGGTGATTTTGTTCATAGACATTCAGTTCTTTATGTGCTTATTATGTCTGTTTGGGTTGACTGTGTGTTTGCATGTTATGGGATCGACACATGAAGCAAGTTCTTAACTCCATAGGCGAGGATTAGAAACTGCTCCAAGTCGAGAGTCTAACAGACAGTGGGAGTGTCGACCTTGACTCTGCTGAGACTTGCTTGTGTGATTATGTCCTTTTGAAGGATCACTCAGTTTCATGGAGTGATAAAGTGCATACGATGATGCGTTCATAATACATGAGGGTGATTGTTACTAGAACTTCATCACTGAGATGTCCCACGTGAGAACGTTCCTAAATGGGGAATGAAGTCTCCTAGAAACTTCCAGATTTGGAAATATCTCACAGGTCAATAACGTGATTCATTAATTCTTGGACTTGAGATTCTATAATGTCTCATATGAGCTAACTCTGTAATCTTTGATATAGGCTGAAAAGGGTGTTGCCATATAGACACCTGAACCACGGCCTGTGTTGGGATTACACGAGTGGCATATATAGAATTAGTAGAATCGACAAAGAACCTACACTTGTTTCATGAACAAGAATGATCTCTTAATGATTGAGTTGTTCGTAGTCCATTAAACTTAAACCCTTGGCCAAGGTGGATAAAAGATCAAGACATCAAGAAAATGTGGTTTTCCTGGATTGAGGACTAAATGGATATGAAACGAACTTAGCTTTTAAATATCAAGAATATTTGGGCTCTGAGAATATTCCCATGCCTTAGTTCTTGATTGAGAGATGGAGTTGTAGGAGGATCGTATTTTACTGTATGTTATTGACTGAAAGGTTCTTCGATTTATTTCGTTATTCGGCTAGGGGTCACACACCCATTGCTAGATTACGATAGTGTGATCTGTGAAGTGATTAATTAATTAGTGAATTAATTAATTGCTATCACTGCTAATCGAATAATGAACCTAAAGGGTCACACACAAATGTCAGGACACGAGGCTTATGGTAGGATGTTAATATGATTAACGAAGGATCAAAACGTTTGATCGAAATGGGCATTTTATGTGGCTTGTGCCACGTGTCAAGTACACGTGGCTGCCACGTGTCACGCGGCCAACGTGACAGCTACGTGTTGTTAGGAATAGTGCCCTTAAAGCAGCTTTTGACTTTACTATTTCCTTGTATTATCACAAACAGTCTTTGAATAATAAACGAGGTGATTTTGTTCATAGGCATTCACTTCTTTATGTGCTTATTGTGTCTGTTTGTGTTGACTGTGTGTTTGTATGTATTGAACTGCCCTAATCCGATGGGGCCGTTAGAACTTTATCGTTATGGGAATGACACATGAAGCAAGTTCTTAACTCTATAGGTGAGGATAGAAACTTCACCAAGTCGAGAGTCCGACAGACAGTGGGAGGGTCGACCTTGACTCTGCAGTGACTTGCTTGTGTGATTATGTCCTTTTGAAGGATCACTCAGTTTCATGGAGTGATAAATTGCATACGATGATGCGTTCATAATACATGAGGTGATTGTTATTAGAACTTCATCACTGAGATGTCCTACGTGAGAACATTCCTAAATGGGGAAGGAAGTCTCCTAGAAACTTCCAGATTAGGAAATATCTCACAGGTTAATAACGTGATTCATTAATCCTTAGACTTGAGATTTTGTAATGTCTCTTATGAGCTAACTCTGTAATCTTTGATATAGGTTGAAAAAGGTTTCGCCATATAGACACCTGAACCACGGCCTATGTTGGGATTACAAAAGTGGCATATATAGAACTAGTAGAATCGACAAAGTACCTACACTTGTTTCAAGAACAAGAATGATCTCAAAATGATTGAGTTGTTCGTAGTCCATTAAACTTAAAGATCAAGACATCAAGAAAATGGGATTTTCTTGGATTGAGGTCTAAATGGATATGAAAGGAACTTAACTTTAAAGATCAAGAATATTTGGGCTCTGAGAATATTCCCATGCCTTAGTTCTTGTGTAACGCCCCAACAAGGGCATCCACGCCTATCCCGCGCTACGGAAGCTTGTATATAGAATTGTCATCCATATACGCGCCAAGTTCGAAGCAAGCGGTGACAAACGGACAACCTAGCTAGGCGGTACTAGACTCACATCAAGAGAATTAAAACAAACACAAATACCCGGAAGCTTAAATCATCAATTAAGTGACCAACACGGTCCAACATGAAATACTCAAAATACATAAATGTAAATCAACCTAGAGACCCTCACGGTCCACCTAATAAGGTAACATCGTCAGCTCCGTACATATTAATCCATAAGTAAACCCCGAAAGCGTAAACATAAGTCATAAAGTACGCTACAACAAAACGAGTATAAACTAGACTCAAGGATAAGACTCTCAAGAAAGATCCCCCCTAGCTTGACTCCAAAACGTAACCTACGGACACGGAAGGTAAAGGAGATCAGTTCAAATGGAACCGGTGAGGAAAAGTATACATAATATAATTAACATAAGAAGGTTCCGTGCTTGCTCAAATCAAAGGTGTTCATGATCCGTTAACGTTTTAGAGAACAATGCAGATTTTATAAAAATACGGATCATAAACCAAAGCACCGGCTCAGCGAGTACGACCACTCCATACTTACTTCCCAAACCAAGTGAAATCAAACCAATCCATCCTTAACGCCGTTGATGTCGAGGGTGTGCACACCCCGATCATCGCAAAAGATCCATGGAGAAGTGGGTCCATGAAACCGACTTCTCCCAAGCTTACCTCAACCCCGAACCCTCCTCGGAGTCTTAGCAAACTTGTCCAAAAGTGGGTACTTCGTAAGGGTGCAACTGTCCGCCCTTGCGTTCCCGGTCTTACCACTTACTCCGCCCCGAGCGCTATCAAAAGAACCAACCAAGCAAGCGTCCTTGCAAGGTATAACAAAGGCTCGCTACACAACTCACACGTGCATAAAATCCAAATGAAAAGTCTAAAAGCATTTTGGGTACCTATCCCATATACCAAAACACGAGTTTTACTTGTAAACCGTTTTCCATAGTCAAACATCATAATATGAGCAACGGTCACAAAACTTGGCATATTAAGCCTACATATACCTTTTCGAAAATGGGAGTTCAAAACCATCAAACATGATAGGTCATATGTGTCCACAGTTTTAGAAAACATTTTGATATTATAACTCCTCACCTTTACCAAGAACCTCGAAGATCAAGCACGAACAAGGAAGGTTACACGTCCGGAGACTCACCACCTAACAAGACAATGTACCAACAAAGGTAAGACTCGACTCAAAACCCAACAAGACGACGCACGACTTTGACATGAATGCAAATATGCTAATGATGTGCAAGAAATGTTCGACGATGGTATATATTGGGAATTATGATCACATTGCATCATATAAGTCATGTATCAAGTTCTCAAGTCATATGTAATAAGCGACCTATGAATCATACTTAACACAATTTAATTAAACGCATAACTTAGTCAATTAAGACAACTTAAGCATGATTGAGGTATAAAGATCATAATATAAGGTATGCATGAGATGTCACAACATATAACGAGGTCACAATACATTAGAGACATAATATAAATAAGTAAGGAACAAACGAGAAGCAAAACAAGTGAAACGAATCAAGAAAACAAGGCTGGGGAAAATCCACCCCCATGGATTTTCCTTCACAAAAAATCCACCCTCGCGGATTTGGTCCAGAGCTACTGCCTTAAATCCACCCCCATGGATTTTTACACAGCAAAAATCCACCCTAGCGGATTCTGCCCAGAACTAAAAAAAAACGTGACAACAACTTCAAACTCGATGGAAATGAGTTCAAAACACCCCAAAACATGAAATTAAGCTTCCAAAACCACAAATAAGCATCATAAATCATCAAGTTACATAATAAAGCATTTAGGAACATATAAACATCAAGAAACCTAGCAATTCATACAAGAACTTCATCTTCTTCAAGTTTCAAGAAAGCTTCAAGCATAACAATGGTGAAATCAACAATCATTGCAAGAAATTGTAGGAAATCTATAACATTCTCCATAAAAACACATAAGGAACAAGAATCCATCACCAAATCAAGCTAAAACAAGCTAGAACATGAACATGCAAGAATTCTTCATAAAAGCTTCAAAGGTCAACAATGGTGGTTTCTTCAAACAAGCATGAAAATGAGAAATTTTTACATCAAATCACTCCCAACATCATAAGAAACATATTTCCATCATAAAATTCGGATTTAATCCATCTAACCTAGAACCCTAGATTTCAAACTCAAGCTTCAAGTTCAAAGAAGAAGATCCACATGAGCATTCAAGCATTTCTTACCTTAAGAGCTGAAAATGGAAGAGGGAATCTTGTTCTTTAGTCTTGAATCTCCAACTTTAGTCTCCACTCTTGGCTCTTGAAGATGGCTTGAAGTTCTTGAGAGAATATGGATGGTCTCTTGAGAAAAGTGAGGGAGAGAGTGTGTTTTAATCTTGAAATAACGTAAGAATGGGTTTTGGTGTGTTAAATCTGATTTTGTAAATTGGGTCAGCCATATAGGGTCATACGGGTCAGATTTAGGTGAAATTGGGGCTCAAATTGGGTCAGAATTGAAATTGGGTCGCAGGTCAACATTTAGGCTTAAAAGGGTTGACTTTTCGTAGAATGGCCATAACTTCTTCGTCCGAACTCCGAATTGAGCGATTCAAGAATCCACGAACTCGTAATCGAATTATCTACTCAATTTCATTAAGTTCTAACCAGTTCCAGGCTTGGAAAATAAATTTACCATTTAGTCCCTAAATTATGCTTTAATGTCCATATAAGCACATTGTTTTGTTAAACTATAAAACATGCTATCCACACTCAATAATAGCAATACAAGCATATAATTAATATGTCATAAAGCAACATATATAGCACACTTAATATATTTCACGTATGCACAAATCCATTATCAAATTAAGGCACAATTCCACATAAATCATGCAAGGAAACGTAAATCGTGCCCTCTCGTACCAAACCTTACCTTGATCGAGAAGCGGGGCGTCACAACCTCCCCTCCTTAAAGAAATCTGGTCCCCAGATTTACCAGCGGAAAAGACTCAGTGTGGAAACTCTGCACCTTCTCTTCTATCTTCCAAGTTGCTTCTTCTGCTTGAGATGTAGCACCCGAGCGTGAGGTACCACATCCCCCGCACCGGGACCCGACCCGTATATGAAATGGAAGTCCATACACGTGCCAAGTCCACGGCGAACGGGGACACAACACACACGCTATGCCAGGCGGGACTAACCCTTAAACCAATCAACTCAGGATAACAGAAAATCAGAGTTAAATAATATGCGGAAGCAAGAATAACATAGCATATACAATGAGCCACCAAGCTCCAAAAATAGATATACAAGAGCATTCAAATATTCAACGGCGCTCATGGCCTACAAAATCATAATGCTCCAAGCATAAACTATAATCATATACAAAAATACCAACAAGAGTATGAATATGAGACAAAAGGAAGTGCTAAACATAAATGCAAGACCTAGATGACTTGTATTCCCGCCTAGCACTCCTATACCTGCACAAAACAACTGAAAACAACCGGGTTCAGTCTAAAAGAGACTGGTAGGTATAAAAACAGGGCATAAGATATATAGTATTGCATAATTTAAACACATACATGCAAGCCTTAATCCCGTGTGAAGTTTGATAAGAATTTACCAAGCGGTTAAAACAAAAGAAAACATCAACGGGATTACGACGTTCATATTCATTCATAAATGTTCATAAGGGTTTATGGCCCGGCGAGTGGGCGTGCACAATCTCCAACCTACTCCTCGTGTAATCATAATCAATTATTCAATCATTCATTATCATACATAAAGTTTTTGTGCTCATAAATACATGATCATAATCATTCATATACTCTTTCTTCCTCCGGGTGGTGGACGGGCTTGCAAGACCCGGCCACCGGTTCATACATAGGCCAATTGGGGGTACATGAATCCCCCAAGGGCACTCAGCTCCCATTCCTCGCTAAAACTCCTAGCGAGGGTCGGTATCACCGTAGTTTGGTTGAAACTAGTATATGGGATCCCCGTCAGCCCTTGCTTCCTCGGTTAGCCACATATACTAAGTCATAAATCATAAATCATAAATATCTCGCCAAACATATGGTAGGGTTCATAAATAAAAAGAAGGGGTCATACGTTTGAAATTATTTACCCGAAATGACTCGATATATATAAATATACGGTTTTGGCTTAAAACTTTGCCCATAAGGAATATATAAGGTTGTTTTAACTAATAGAAGAAAAACCCACCTTTACCAAAGCAAAAGAAAGGTACAAGCGTCTCAAGGCTCGCCCTCGTCTCCGACCAAACCCGAATCTGTGCAAAAGAAAAGGTATGAGACTCAATGACTACATATGACGCTCGGCAATGAAGTGAATGTGACATGAATGCGTAAATGATCATATTATATCAATAAGATGTTCATGTGCACTATTAAGAGACTTAAAACATATAATCATATCATTCGTTCATATATTTCATTCAATCTCATAAGTTCATAAATTCATAATTTCATAAATTCATATAATTTTCATAAATTCATAATATTCATAAATTCATAATTCATAATGCATATTAATTAATCTAAAATCCATTCAATAAGCATAACATATAATATTCAAATTCACATTTAGGAGTAAAATAAATAAAACGTTCAATCAATAATCGGTAAATTAAATACGCGAAATAGAAATCAATTAATTTCAATAATTAAATTAAATCAAATAATATTTAAAATATATAATAAATATATATAATATATAATAAACATATATAATATATAATATAATAACATATATATACATAATATATATATATAATCACGTACACACACAATACACCCATGCATGCATATATACTATATATTATATACATGCAACACTCACAACACACAAGCAATGCATACACACAACACCAAACACAACCATGCACGCCAAAACAGTAGCAGCAGCAGCACACACTCACGCAGCCATGCAAACACAAAAACAGCAGCAGCAACAATTCAAAGAAGAAGCAGCAGAGTTCAAGCAAAATGGGGTGACACCCCCGTGTCACCTCCTAAGCCTGGACCGAGACACCCCCGTGTCTCGGTACAGCAAGACCAGCCCACACAGCACCCCCGTGTCTCGCCGGAAAAGCAACAATCGACACCCCCGTGTCGCATAGCAGCCGTATCCCCTGTTTCAGGCAGCAAAACGCAGAAAAGAAAAGGCAAGAATCTAGCAAGAAAGCAAGCAACAAAAGCAACATTACAAGGTACAAAATGCAGCACAAACACAACAAGAACACACAGCACAAAGCCACGAATTGAACAGCAAAAGAAAGAAGAAAATCACAGCAGTTTGACAGCCAAAAACCAGTCCAAAAACAGGGCATAAGCTTGAAGAAAACAGGGCATGCTTATACTCAATAAATCCGACTCAGTTCAGGTCCATAAGTCCATCAAATGTGCAGCAAAACAACATAAAACCAACAAGTAAATCAGTTCCAAAAGTGATTAATCAAGACAGCAACCGTACGTGACCTTAATGCGGATTTTCTCAAAAATGTCATAAATGATATATCATAAATATATCAACAACCACGAAATCAATGACCATAAATGATATGAGGATGTCAAAACAATCAATCTCAAGCTTGGAATCAATCAAAATCATTGAGAATCGAAGGAGATCAACATTTTGCCCACCCCATTTTCGGAAAACCGCCCAGAAATGAAGAAAACATGCTCAAATTCATGAATGAAAGGATGAAAATGATCAGAATTAAACATATAATACAACCCTAAGCTTACCTTGCTGATTGGTTGAAGTTTGGAGGAGATTTGAGCTCCAAAATCTCCAAGGAATGAAGGTTACGGGACTGGAATGAAGGATAGTAGCTTTGGCTGAGTTTTCGGGATTGTGAGAGGATAATCTCGGTCAAGGCTTGATATGTCATGATAGGTGGTTGAGTTAGGGTTTCAAAGAATCAAACCATGGTTAATTTGGTTATGGTTTGGACAAGATATGGCTGATTTTGTACCACAAGGTCAAGTTGGTCTCCGTTTCGATTTTCGGTTGAATTTCGGAGATTCAAACGACTTAGGAAAAATGTAAAGCTAAGTTTACTAAACTCGAATTTTCGTTACGAGTTCAGCGGAGTTGACGGAACTCGAATCCGAGTTCCCGAGCTCAAGATATTAAATTCGGAACCAAGGGTACGCTAAGTGCTCGTTAGCCCCCGTTTTGGTTCCTCGAAACAAATTGAATCCGTTAACATATCAAATGAATTCGAAAACATAAAACGAGCATAAAATCATGTCCATAACACGTATAAATACGACATATTACAAATTCGTGGCAATTCGATATCATTTCATATAAGAACGATGCACAAAATTAATGATATGATGAATCCATGCAATTCATGCATAAATACATAAATCCCATGCAAAAAAAAAATGAAATAAAATTCATGCATAAATAATTCCCATGCAAAAATATGATTTCATGCATAATTATATTATTCAACGCATAAATATATATTTGAATAATTAATTAATTAAAATGTGATTAATTAACATAACATATAATTAGCATAATCATTAAATTAATAATAAAATAATTAAACATATATATATATATATATATATAATACGAAATATATATATATAAAATTAATAATATTAAAATAAAATAATATAATATAATATAATAAAATAATAACAATTATAATAAAATTAAATATAAAACACGTAAAAACAATTAATTCGCGCAAATTGGTAAACACATACGTCGTACCTTTACGTCTGAAAAGTCGGGGCGTTACAATCTCTCCCCCTTAAAAGAATCCATCCTCGGATTCACTGCTCGCTCGGAAACAACTCGGGGTGAAACCTTTTCATCTTATCCTCCGTCTCCCACGTAGCCTCTTCGGTTTTATCACTTCTCCAAAGAACCTTGACTAGTGGAATACGCCAATTTCGAAGTTCCTGAAACTTTCGATCCAATATCTTAATCGGCTTCTGAACGAAGGTGATATCCGGTTCTAATTCCACTTCTTCAACCGGTAGAACCTCGGACTCGTCTCGATAATACTTTCGGAGCTGTGAAACAAGAAACACGTTATGAATTCCAGTCAAACTCGGAGGCAAGTCTAATCGATAGGCCGTATCCCCAATCTTCTCCAAAATCTCATACGGTCCCATATACCGAGGGTTTAATTTTCCTCCTCGTCCAATCCTTGAGAACCCTTTTCGTGGGGAAGCCTTTAAGAAAACCCTATCTCCAATCTCAAACTCCAAATTCTTTCTCCGAAGATCCGCATAACTCTTTTGTCGATCCTGAGCAGCTTTCATCCGTTGTCTAATTATCTGGACCTTATCAATAGCTTCTTGTACAGCCTTAGAGGGTTTTTCCTTCTTTTCCCCTCTTTTAATCCCTTCTTGCTTGGTCTAATTCCATTCCTCCAAGTCAAAGAACAACGGTGATCGACATTTACGTCCATAAAGAGCTTTATAAGGGGCCATTTCAATCGAGGCTTGATAGCTATTATTCTAAGCAAACTCGATTAAGGGCAACTGTTCATTCCACGAGCTTTGAAAGTCCAATGCACATGTCCTCAACAAATCCTCTAGATACTTAATTAACCTTTCTGATTGTCCGTCGGTCTGAGGATGGAAAGCTGTGCTAAATTGAAGCCTTGTTCCCAAACACTTCTGTAATTCTTGCCATAACCTTGAAGTAAATCTGGGATCCCGATCCGAGACAATACTAACAGGTACACCATGAAGCCTGACAATCTCATCATTGTACCTCTTGGCCAACTTACTCACTTTATCAGACATCCTGATAGCAAGAAAATGAGCTGATTTTGTCAACCTGTCCACAATAACCCAAATTCTATCGAAACCTCCTCTCACTTTTGGTAATCCTAAAACAAAATCCATAGCTATTTGTTCCCATTTCCATTCCGGGATAGGTAATGGTCGAAGTAGCCTCGATGGCTTTTGATGTTCTGCCTTTACCACTTGACAAGTCATACAATGTTTCACGAAGTTGATAACATCCCGTTTCAATCCATTCCACCAATAGAATTGCTTAAGATCCTTATACATTTTGTTCCCTCCGGGATGTATCGAATACCCTGACCGATGGGCTTCCTCAAGAATAATCCTTTTTAACTCTTCCGGGACAACAACTCCATTCTTGAATCTTAGAAGTCCCGTATCATCAAACCCAAACGGACATTCTGAATCAGCTCGAGCTTTCTCAGCTAATTTCTGAACCTCGGGATCAATCCTCTGAGCATCAAATAATCTCTGTTTAAGATCTGGTTGAACCGTAATATTCCGAACACTAGCCCTCAGTCTGAACAACTCACTCTCATCTCCAATTTCCACTTTCACATTGGACACGCTAGCTTTCCGACTAAGCGCATCCGCGACCAAATTGGCTTTGCCGGGATGGTATCGGATTGTACACTCATAATCCGCCAAAAGTTCCATCCAACGCCGTTGTCTCTTATTCAATTCCTTTTGCGAGAATAAGTATTGGAGACTCTTGTGATCAGAAAAGACCTCGAATGAAATTCCATAAAGATAGTGTCTCCACTTACCCAAAGCAAAGATCACTGCCGCTAATTCCAAATCGTGAGTGGGGTAGTTCTGTTCATGCTCTTTCAATTTCCTTGAGGCATAGGCGATCACTCTTCCATTCTGCATCAACACACATCCCAAACCTTCCTTTGAGGCATCCGTATAAACTGGAGCGGTGGTCAACTTCTCCTTTAAAAGTTGAAAACTAGCCTCACATGCCTCGTCCCACTCAAACTTAACCGCTTTCTTAGTCAATCGGGTTAAAGGAGCCGCAATCTTTGAGAAATCCTGTACAAATCTCCGATAGTAGCTTGCCAAACCCAAGAAACTCCTTACTTCTGAAGCATTTTTCGGGCTTTGCCATTGAATAACCATCTCGATCTTAGAAGGGTCTACTTCCAAACCTTTCCTTGAAATAATATGACCCAAAAATGCTACCCGATCAATCCAAAACTCGCATTTGCTAAACTTAGCATGCAACCGATGTTCCCTTAAGGTCTCTAACACAATTCTGAGGTGCCTTGCATGATCCTCCGGAGTTCTCGAATAAACCAAGATGTCATCGATGAAGATTACCACAAACTTATCCAAATAGGGCCAGAAAATTCGATGCATCATATCCATAAAAGCAGCCGGATCATTAGTCAATCCAAAAGGCATCACTACGAACTCGTAGTGTCCATACCGGGTGTTAAATCCCGTCTTCGTAATGTCCTCTTCCCGGATCTTCAATTGATAATATCCTTGTCTCAAGTCCAATTTTGAGTAAACCCCCGAACCTTGTAACATGTCGAATAAACCCTCAATATGGGGCAAAGGATACTTATTCTTTACGGTCATCCGATTAAGCTCCCGGTAATCTATACACATTCTTAAGGTTCCATCATTTTTCTTAACAAAGAGAACTGGAGCACCCCAAGGTGACGAACTTGGCCGTATATATCCAACTTTGAGCAATTCCTCTAATTGAATCTTTAACTCTTTCAACTCGGCCGGTGCCATCCGATACGGAGTCTTAGAATATGGTGTGGATCCTAAATGTAAGTCAATTACGAACTCAATCTCATGGTCTGGTGGTAAAGAACTCAAATTCTCCGGAAACACATCGGAGAAATCCTTAACAACCGCGGTATCCTCCAACTTAACTTGATCTTTCGGCCTATTAAGAAGGTAAGCAATAAATCCCGTTGCTCCTTCTCTCATCCTCTTGTGAGCTTCCATATAAGACAAGAGAGATACCGTTCTTGATCCACTACCAATCACCAATTCTTTCCCCAAAATCACCTTCTTCGCAAAACAATCAACATTGGCCCGATGCCTGGACAACCAGTCCATACCCAAGATAACTCCATACCTCTTCATAGGCATAACAATTAAATCAGTCGGATACTCTTTCCCTTCAATCAGAAGTGAACACTCCCGAACCAACTGATATGTCTGAAGACTCCCTCCAAGTGGCGAACTCACCAAATAACAAGAAGAAAGACAGATAACAGGCAAGCACAGAGTGGCATATCAGTTAGCCCCCGTTTTGGGCCACTTCTTCAACCGGTAGAACCTCGGACTCGTCTCGTTAGCCCCCGTTTTGGTTCCTCGAAACAAATTGAATCCGTTAACATATCAAATGAATTCGAAAACATAAAACGAGCATAAAATCATGTCCATAACACGTATAAATACGACATATTACAAATTCGTGGCAATTCGATATCATTTCATATAAGAATGATGCACAAAATTAATGATATGATGAATCCATGCAATTCATGCATAAATACATAAATCCCATGCAAAAAAAAAAATGAAATAAAATTCATGCATAAATAATTCCCATGCAAAAATATGATTTCATGCATAATTATATTATTCAACGCATAAATATATATTTGAATAATTAATTAATTAAAATGTGATTAATTAACATAACATATAATTAGCATAATCATTAAATTAATAATAAAATAATTAAACATATATATATATATATATATATATATATAATACGAAATATATATATATAAAATTAATAATATTAAAATAAAATAATATAATATAATATAATAAAATAATAACAATTATAATAAAATTAAATATAAAACACGTAAAAACAATTAATTCGCGCAAATTGGTAAACACATACGTCGTACCTTTACGTCTGAAAAGTTGGGGCGTTACATGAGATCTCTCCATAGGCTTTATTCAAAGGAGTTAGCTGAATTCTTAATCCATGGTATTCCCATTTGAAATCTTCCCCGGTTGTTGTACAAGTGTCAAGTCTTGATCCAAGTGTATCTCTTTCATCGAAATAGTCCCCATCTCCTCTCGGAAATACTTTCTCAATCCATTCACAGCTCCAAGCGGCTCGATAGATCTCGGGTTTAGGTCACCGCCCTTATTGATTTGTGAGAAACTCCTTCTTGGTGTTGCCTCTAAGAAGACTTGGTCACCGTCTTCGAACCAAATTCTTTCCTCATTCGTGTGGCACCCATCTTGATCTCGCTTATCCACTTCAAAAGATCCCTTCTGATCGGTGTCATCTGAGCGCGCTAGCCAACGGGACGAGACACCCAACAAGAGAACCCCATCTCTTACCAAGCAACTAGAGAACCCCGTCTCTCAACAAGCAATGAGAGAACCCCATCTCTCAACAAGCAACGAGAGAACCCCGTCTCTCAACAAGCAACGAGAGAACCCCATCTCTCAACAAGCAACGAGAGAACCCCGTCTCTCATCCTAAGTTCGAAGGAATCCCGTATCCCTCAAACATCTAAGTTTGAAAGAGTTAACATCTCACAAACTCCTAAATTCGGGAGGATGTAACATTCCCAATTGACTAAAACCGAGGGAACCCAACATCCCCCGAACACAAAAGAGGGAGAACCCTACAACACCCGAGCACAAAAGCACACACACAACTACTCGGACTACTCGGATTCAAAACATACAAAGCACAAACAAGACACACGACAAGGGACCGCTGTACGGTTGAGTCGTTCTCCATCGGTGAGGTAAAGGCTTCGTCGCATCAAAGGCATCCCTCATAGCTCACCGTAACAAAGTGCACAAAATCGAGCATGTACAACATCCAAGGTTACAAAAGTCACAAGAATTAACTCATACTTACTTCATAAAAGTTCAACAAAGTATCCAAGATCATGCGATTCGGTTATTAACTTCGTACCTAGTAGTAGCATGCATAGAAAGGTCATTTGATTCAATTTCCAAGCTCAAGTCTTGTATTAACATGCATAGATAAAGTCAATTTGAGCATTTAACGTACATGAATTTGTAAGTATCTAAACATACCAATTACAAGTCGTACTTTAACGATTGATTCAAGTAGTACTAATCAAGATGTCGTAATCTTAGTCATGTATAAGTCTATGCAGCGCTTAAGTATACGTATGTCATGCTCAATACACATAAGGCATACATTTAATCACATAAGGTCATACTTCCAAGGTAAACAACATATTCTCGATTCCTTATATCACACTCTAATGATCAATTCAAGTCTCATATTCGAAATCGTAGATGAGTGTATGCATAGTCATCCCATATTATCATGCTCAAATGAACAACATAATTTAATCACATAAAGTCATGTTTTTAAGGTAAGCGGTAAATTCTCAATTCATTTAATCATGCCTTACGAATTTGTAACATGCATCGGAGCATAAACTCAAGTTTTTACACTTAGAGATATTACAATCAGATCCCCCTATGCGATTCACATAAGTCTGGAAATAATAAAAAAAAAACATCCTTTAAGATTCCTAGCAACTCGACATAAACCATCCATTTGTTAACTAAGCATGATTCTTCAATTACATGAAAGTTCCCCATAAATAAAAATTTTGACATAATTTCAACAATAATCATGCATCCCGAAAATAAGTAAACAACATGGTCTCACAAGTACTTATTCATGCTTTACATCCGTTCAACATATCTCATAAATCTCAAGTGATACGAACTCCACGTACTTGCCGTGAAACCCTATATCAATACTTGGAGTTCTTGAATCTGATCGTCCAATTCAAGGTTGAAAATAAGAGGAGTGTGACCCGTTTGCTATATTGAGCAAAGAACCAACACTATCAGATTGTAAGTAACGCACCCCGTCGACTATAAGGAGTCGAGAAATAACGTTATCCGGGAAAGGGGTTTGAAACCCTAATGTCGTTCAGCAAAGAACTTGAGAGAAAAATCTCACTTGAATGAAAATTCAATAATTTTACTTCTTGATTGAAAGAAAAACAAGTTACAATGCTGAATATAAAGATGCATGCATGGAAACCTAAGAGACACTAGAATACTAAAGGACACAAGCTATTCCCGCCACTTGCCATGAAGGCTTACAAAAGTGGGCTTAAATAAACTAATATGCAGCTAAATAATGATAAAATAAAGGCCCAAATAATACTATAATAGGCTTAGGGCCGAATTACATCATTTCCACACTTTGGACTTTAGGAATTGGACATAAAAACATTGAAGTATTCTGAATTTGGTTCAGCAGCCCATCTTGAAGGTTGGAGTCCAGTTTGTGCAAATTGGTTTAAGAGATTTCCAACTTCCTCTTGGATAATTTTGGCTCGAGCTCTTGTAATTGGACCACCAAAACTTTGTTCCATTTGTATGCTATCTTCTTGAGTTGTGGATCGGTCCAGCTCTTCATTTGGGACAAGATATGGCCGCGGTTCATCATGATTCACATCATTCCCCCCTTCTTGAAAAGGATTCGTCCCCGAATCTGAATCTGCATGAAAGGGAGATAAATCAGCAACATTAAAGGTGGAACTTACACTATACGTATCCGGGAGATCAATTTTGTAAGCATTATCATTGATCCTTTTCAACACTTTGAATGGTCCGTCCCCCCGTGGGTCAAGTTTGCACTTTCGCTGATGATTGAATCTCTCTTTCCTAAAGAAGTAGAAGAATGTATTGAACGGTTATATGCAAATTCAACAAATGGAATACACTCAACCCAATTCTTTGAATATGTTTTAAACACAACTCTTAAAAGAGTTCCCAAGGTTCGATTCACTACTTCCGTTTGTCCATCCGTTTGAGGATGACAAGTGGTGGAAAATAACAGTTTTGTTCCCAATTTTCCCCACAATACTCTCCAAAAGTGACTTAAAAACTTCACATCTCGATCACTTACAATTGATTTTGGGATTCCATGAAGTCTTACTACTTCCCAAAAGAACAATCCAGCCACATGTGTTGCATCATCAGTTTTATTACAAGGAATGAAATGTGCCATTTTAGAAAATCGATCAACAACAACAAAAATTGAATCCTTTCCATTTTGTGTTCTTGGCATTCCTAGCACAAAATCCATAGAAATATCAGTCCACGGATGCGTTGGAACAGGCAAGGGTGTGTAAAGGCCGTGAGGTTTAACTCGTGATTTAGCCTTTCTACAAGTTACGCATCTATGACAAGTCCGTTCAACATCCCGTTTCATATGAGGCCAAAAGAAATGTTCCTTAAGTATGCTCAAAGTTTTTAAAACACCAAAATGTCCCATTAATCCTCCCCCATGAGACTCACGGATTAGCAACTGACGCAAAGAACAATTTGGAATGCATAGCTTGTTTTCTCTAAACAAATAACCATCTTGAACATAAAATTTATCACAAGGCTTTTGTTCACAAGATGCAAATATTTCAGCAAAATCAGAATCACTCAAGTATAGTTCCTTAATATGATCAAATCCCATGAATTTAGCACTTAAGGTAGAGAGAAGAATGTACCTTCGTGATAAGGCATCAGCAACAACATTATCCTTACCTTGCTTGTACCGAATCACATAAGGAAACATCTCTATAAATTCAACCCAGCGAGCATGCCTTCGGTTCAAACTTCCTTGCCCCTTCAAATGTTTTAATGACTCATGATCCGTATGAATGATGAACTCTTTCGACCACAAGTAATGCTGCCACGTCTCTAAGGCCCTAATTAAGGCATAGAGCTCCTTGTCATAAGTAGAGTAGTTCAATGCAGCCCCATTGAGTTTCTCACTAAAGTATGCAATTGGTTTCTTCTCTTGCATGAGCACAACACCTATACCAACACCCGAAGCATCACATTCGATTTCAAAAGCTTTAGAAAAATCCGGTAAAAGTAAAAGAGGAGCTGAACTTAGCTTTGTTTTCAATGTTTGGAATACCATTTCTTGAGCTTCTGCCCACTTAAATCCCACGCTTTTCTTGATGATTTCCGTTAAGGGGGCAGCTATGGTGCTGAAATTGGGCACGAATCTCCTATAGAACCCGGCCAAACCATGAAAACTCCTTACTTCCGTGATGGTCTTGGGTGTAGGCCACTCTTTGATTGCCTTAACCTTTTCTTCATCTACCTCTATACCACCTGCACTTACAACAAATCCAAGGAACACGACTCTATCCATGCAAAAGCTACACTTCTTAAGATTAGCATATAACTTTTCATGCCTTAGTACCTCAAGTACTAACCTCAAATGCTCAATATGTTCATGCAAATTACGGCTAAAGATCAGTAATTGGACCACCAAAACTTTGTTCCATTTGTATGCTATCTTCTTGAGTTGTGGATCGGTCCAGCTCTTCATTTGGGACAAGATATGGCCGCGGTTCATCATGATTCACATCATCAAGGTTGCATTAGTGCAAGGGTTAATAGAGTTATCACATTTTGTAGCACAACTGATCAAGGAAAGCATTTATGCAATTTGCACAAGTAGGAGACAAGCTAAATACAATCGTAACATTTAATGTCAATCATTACCGACATAGCATAAGAGAGGCTGTAAAATAATTCAAGTTTAGGTAGAGTGCATGTATCAACTATCAAGTACACCACCCGATAAAGAACAATCAATTTCTAACTTACCGTATTCACATTTGCACTTAAAGCAATTAGCAACGCAAGTCACATGCATATCAAATAATCACATTCTAGCATATATCATCGCAAGTGTAACAATCGGGTAATAATAATATCCAAATCAAAATGTATGAGTGCAATGCATTGAATGCAGTTCGTACCTTTCACCGTAGTAATGAAATCATGCTCATCATCCTCTTGCCCGCCATTCAACGCATAGGCAAGTGCATGTGCCACGGGCCTTATCTCATCACCCGGTCCTTTAGCCTTCAGTTCGGTACAATTCCTTGCTATGTGTCCTGTGCTCCCACAATTAAAGCATTTCCCTAACTTCTTCCAACAATGGTTCTCATCGTGGGTGATACTAGCACAATGCTCACATGATTTATACCCTTGTGCAGTCGGAGGAGTCTTCTTCTCTTTTCCTTTGTTCCCCATAAAACGGCCCTTCTTCGGCGGAGGAGATTGAGAGAAAGAACTATGGACAACTCTCTTAAGACCCGAACTGAAACAAGGATTAGCAACATTCTTCCTAGTTCCAAGTCTTTGTTCCTCCGCTTCAACTTCCATAGCTAGCCCGGTAGCGGTAGCCCAATCGTTGGTCTCTACCTGAGTCAAGGTCCTCGCTAACTTTCCACGAAGCCCTTCCAAATTCTATCGGTCCATCCTCTGATTACAATCCTTAGCCCAAAGCGCTGGATCCCCACAAGTAAAGCATTTCCCAATCTCTCCCCAACATTTGTCTCCCTTATGGCCAATGTCACCTCGATGCTCATAGAAACCTCTAGTTCTCAGTCTATCACAATTCCTTGCCAAATGTTTCGTGCTACCACAGTTGAAACATCTACCTTGTTTCCAGTAACAATTCTCCCCAAGGTGTGTAGCACGACCACAATGCTCACACGGATCATAGCACTTAGTAACTCGAGGGGTCGATACTTGAGGTGTAGAAATCTTAGCCTTACCCTTCTTATCCGTATGGTGGTCTCTCCTTCGATCGTGATCCTTAGCCTTATATCTCGGGTTACCACATATACAACACTTCCCGTATCTCACCCGACAGTTATCCCCGAAGTGATTGGTGCTCCCATAATGCTTGTACGAGTTTCGACCCTTAATACCCAAAGGGGTCGCTGATCCGGATGCAAAATTTTTAGCCTTTCTATCTCCTAAACCCCTTATATGGTACTCGAGAAGTCAAAGGTGCCATCAAGGATGGTGATCTCTCAGACCCCAATCCGGAAACTATTCCCTTAGTTCGAAACCCTTGTTCCTTGACGGTGGGCGTAGGTATCAACGCCGGAGGTGCCAATAAGGTTTGCGGTGCTTGTAGGAGTTGCAAAATCTGAATCATAATAGTGAGCAAATCATTGACATTCAGAGGCGACATTGGTGGTGCATATTGATTTTCTATCGAAGGGTCTTGCTCATTTTGGCGTGCCGGAGAGCGATCACTTCTACGATGAGGCATCCTACACGCAATCTTATCATGTATGCATGTCGATTAGTCATATGCTCATGTCACATATTGTCAAGTAAGCAATGCAATTGCATAATTTAGAAGCAATAGTTAACAAGATATACGTATCAAAAGATTGTAGACAATTTGAAACAAGCTAACACATAGGTACGAAGTGAATTAAGTACAACAAGATAGTTGCAAGTTAGGTGATAGGCGCAAGTAGTTAACAAATGGCCACAATAGAAACAACATATTCAATCCAAGATGCTCATGTGATGCAAGAACAATTACGTTAATCAATAATGTAGCATATGCAAAATGAATCAATTAGAAGCACACAAGCAAGTTGTTCCCATTGCCGTTCGACCTAGACGACTCGAGACGACTTAAGAGCCTGGTTTTAAACCTTCGGCTCTGATACCAACCAAATAGGGGTGTAACGCCCCAACAAGGGCATCCACGCCTATCCCGCGCTACGGACCTAGCTTGTATATAGAATTGTCATCCATATACGCGCCAAGTTCGAAGCAAGCGGTGACAAACGGACAACCTAGCTAGGCGGTACTAGACTCACATCAAGAGAATTAAAACAAAAACAAATACGCGGACGCTTAAATCATCAATTAACTGACCAACACGGTCCAACATGAAATGCTCAAAATACAGAAATGTAAATCAACCTAGAGACCCTCACGGTCCATCTAATAAGGTAACATCGTCAGCTCCGTACATATTAATCCATAAGTAAACCCCGAAAGCATAAACATAAGTCATAAAGTACGCTACAACAAAACGAGTATAAACTAGACTCAAGGACAAGACTCTCAAGAAAGATCCCGCCTAGCTTGACTCCAAAACGCAACCTGCGGACAAGGAAGGTAAAGGAGATCAGTTCAAACGGAACCGGTGAGGAGAAGTATACATAATATAATTAACATAAGAAGGTTCAATGCATGCTCAAATCAAAGGTGTTCATGATCCGTTAACGTTTTAGAAAACAATGCAGATTTTATAAAAATACTGATCATAAACCAAAGCACCGGCTCAGCGAGTACGAGCACTCCATCCTTACTTCCCAAACCAAGTGAAATCAAACCAATCCATCCTTAACGCCGTTGATGTCGAGGGTGTGCACCCCCCGATCATCGCAAAAGATCCATGGAGAAGTGGGTCCATGAAACCGACCTTCTCCCAAGCTTACCTCAACCCCGAACCCTCCTCGGAGTCTTAGTAAACTTGTCCAAAAGTGGGTACTTCGTAAGGGTGCAACCGTCCGCCCTTGCATTCCCGGTCTTACCACTTACTCCGCCCCGAGCGCTATCAAAAGAACCAACCAAGGAAGCGTCCTTGCAAGGTACAACAAAGGCTCGCTACACAACTCACACGTGCATAAAATCCAAATGAAAGTTCTAAAATCATTTTGGGTACCTATCCCATATACCAAAACACAAGTTTTACTTGTAAACCGTTTTCAATAGGCAAACATCATAATATGAGCAACACTCACAAAACTTGGCATATTAAGCCTACATATACCTTTTCGAAAATGGGAGTTCAAAACCATCAAACATGATAGGTCATATGTGTCCACAGTTTTAGAAAACATTTTGATATTATAACTCCTCACCTTTACCAAGAACCTCGAAGATCAAGCACGAACAAGGAAGGTTACACGTCCGGAGACTCACCACCTAACAAGACAATGTACCAACAAAGGTAAGACTCGACTCAAAACCCAACAAGACGACGCACGACTTTGACATGAATGCAAATATGCTAATGATGTGCAAGAAATGTTCGACGATGGTATATATTGGGAATTATGATCACATTGCATCATATAAGTCATGTATCAAGTTCTCAAGTCATATGTAATAAGCGACCTATGAATCATACTTAACACAATTTAATTAAACGCATAACTTAGTCAATTAAGATAACTTAAGCATGATTGAGGTATAAAGATCATAATATAAGGTATGCATGAGATGTCACAACATATAACGAGGTCACAATACATTAGAGACATACTATAAATAAGTAAGGAACAAACGAGAAGCAAAACAAGTGAAACGAATCAAGAAAACAAGGCTGGGGAAAATCCACCCCCATGGATTTTCCTTCACAAAAAATCCACCCTCGCGGATTTGGTCCAGAGCTACTGCCTTAAATCCACCCCCATGGATTTTTACACAGCAAAAATCCACCCTAGCGGATTCTGCCCAGAACTTAAAAAAAACGTGACAGCAACTTCAAACTCGATGGAAATGAGTTTAAAACACCCCAAAACATGAAATTAAGCTTCCAAAACCACAAATAAGCATCATAAATCATCAAGTTACATAATAAAGCATTTAGGAACATATAAACATCAAGAAACCTAGCAATTCATACAAGAACTTCATCTTCTTCAAGTTTCAAGAAAGCTTCAAGCATAACAATGGTGAAATCAACAATCATTGTAAGAAATTGTAGGAAATCTATAACATTCTCCATAAAAACACATAAGGAACAAGAATCCATCACCAAATCAAGCTAAAACAAGCTAGAACATGAACATGCAAGAATTCTTCATAAAAGCTTCAAAGGTCAACAATGGTGGTTTCTTCAAACAAGCATGAAAATGAGAAATTTTTACATCAAATCACTCCCAACATCATAAGAAACATATTTCCATCATAAAATTCCGATTTAATCCATCTAACCAAGAACCCTAGATTTCAAACTCAAGCTTCAAGTTCAAAGAAGAAGACCCACATGAGCATTCAAGCATTTCTTACCTTAAGAGCTGAAAATGGAAGAGGGAATCTTGTTCATTAGTCTTGAATCTCCAACTTTAGTCTCCACTCTTGGCTCTTGAAGATGGCTTGAAGTTCTTAAGAGAATATGGATGGTCTCTTGAGAAAAGTGAGGGAGAGAGTGTGTTTCAATCTTGAAATAACGTAAGAATGGGTTTTGGTGTGTTAAATCTGATTTTGTAAATTGGGTCAGCCATATAGGGTCATGGAGCGGGTCATACGGGTCAGATTTAGGTGAAATTGGGGCTCAAATTGGGTCAGAATTGAAATTGGATCGCAGGTCAACATTTAGGCTTAAAAGGGTTGACTTTTCGTAGAATGGCCATAACTTCTTCGTCCGAACTCCGAATTGAGCGATTCAAGAACCCACGAACTCGTAATCGAATTATCTACTCAATTTCATTAATTTCTAACCAGTTCCAGGCTTGGAAAATAAATTTACCATTTAGTCCCTAAATTATGCTTTAATGTCCATATAAGCACATTGTTTCGTTAAACTATAAAACATGCTATCCATGCTCAATAATAGCAATATAATGTATAACATTAAATTTAATTTAATAGTAATTTAATTTAGCATTTAATTTTCCATTTACATTGTTTCGCATTTAATGTATAACATGCTTGTTTGTCATCGACCGCACGCTTGTCGCGATTGTTGCGGCTTGGATGCTCGGATTCCCCATAGCCCTCGCGTGGGACCTCTTTGCTTGCCACGGGATGAGGTGGTGGTGGAGCGTATCCTTGGATTTGGCCTACTCCGATCTGGGGACTAAGGCCCCAGATGATGTGGGCGGGACGCCCGTCAAGCGGCTGAAAGACGTAGGGAACTGGGTTCCCGTATGTCTGGACC